>CM035147.1:46174272-47384272 GCA_020205605.1 Panax ginseng | reverse complement strand
AAATGAATATCTTTGGCCTGTAGTGCAGAGATGAATATTTGATTCAAGATGTATATTTATTGATGTTACATGGATAAAATATTGATGATGGACTTTTAAATCTTAGAAGATAGTAGAATTCATTCTCTACTTGACTCTTCTAATGGATTGTTGTTTCCGCTGCAATTGTTGATCTAAAACTTGTTGTCTATTATATTCTATCAGATTTTTTCCGGTTGAAGACTAATGATAATTTGTTGTATATTATCTTAGTCATAATATTCTTTACTGGGCTAGTTGAGCTCACCATTTTCCTTTTTGTTCAATTTTTCTTCTCAGGAGGTGAGAACATAGCAGGAATTAGCCGAGATTTGGAGCGATGGTTCATGATAGTTGTTTTAGTAGTCCTCACTATTTTGTAAAATAGTATCAATAATTGTAATGAGGACTCCTTTTGAATTTGTATACTGTCTATTAGACAATATTTGTATTCAAACTCACAGTATATGTGTTGTCGTATTTTGCACGACAATTGTATTACTGAGGTTGTATTTGTTTCTGTACCATGTATTTGGCGACTCGTAATGTGTGATGTATACCTATTTTGGGGGGCCACAACATGCATATATAAGTTTAATATATATAATGTTGCCAAAGACATATGATTTCAAAAAGAATGCATGCAATCATTATATCATATATGTTACTTTAATATATATATATATATATATATATATATATATATATATATATATATATTTGTGTGTGTGTGTGTGATGCTCATGCAATATTATAATGTATATATATATATATATATATATATATATATTGGACACAACATACACACACAGGTATTATATATTATAATATTTAATATATATATATACACGGTTTTATAATATATATATATATATATATATATATATATATGTGTGTGTGTGTGTGTGTGTGTGTGTGTGTGTGTGTGTGTGTGTGTATGTTAGCATAGACTGTACAGACCTATTTTGTTATATGTATCCAAATCACACCCAAAACACTGTATTATGGAAAAATTCTAGTTCCATAAAATATTAAACTTTTTTAGTTGTTTTAAAAAAAAAGCAAAAAAAAAAAAAAAAGTTTGCATTTTAGTATCGTAAGGGAGTCCTTACGATCAGGACTATATATATATATATATATATATATATATATATATATATATATATATATATATATAAGTAAAATAATTTTGCCCAATTTTAAAATAACTTCAAATAATTTTTGAAATCTTTAAATAATAAAATTAATTTGAGAATAAATAGAAAATGCCCATATGCCAAAAAAACTCCATCTTTTCAAATTTGGTCAAACAAGCATTAGATAATCAATATATGATTTTTATCCCACAATGCATGACCCAATTCATTTCAACACATTAGGAAGCATTGTCAATATAAGTGACCCATTTGATTTTACATCAAGATGAAGAAAATTAATTAAATAAGATTTTAGAAAATATTTTGGTTAAAGTAATAAGATAATTAAAACAATTATAATAAAAAATCCTATGGAGAGGATTCTTTAACACATCAAGATCAAGAAAATCAATTAAATAAGATTTTAGAAAATATTTTTGGTTAAATTAATAACATAATTAAAACAATTATAATAAAAAATCCTATGGAGAGGATTCTACCCTTTTAATTAAATTATTTACTAATTATTGTTATAATCAAAATAAATCTAAAAGTTGGAGACCCAACACAATGAAAGTAAGTAATTACATTATTCTTACTTAAACCTTCTTTAATCATTATTTAATTTTAATTAATCAATGGTTTAACTCTATTTATTATTTAAACTTAATTAAATAAGCAATAGTTATTTTATTAATATTATCTCTACTTAATTATCACCTAATACCACTTAGATAATAATTAAATAGTTAATTACATTCAATTTACATGTAATTAGTTTAATAATCATTTAATGGCACTAAAAATTAAAAATTAGTAAGTTTTAAATGATTTTAAATGAGTTTAAACCACTAATTACTTAATAATTACATGATTGTTCGAAAAATTGTGAATTAAATATCTTAATATTCTTAATAATTTTAGAAAAATTTGGGTCCAAAACCATCACCCAAATAGAAAAATGGTCGAGGCAAACCTACGCCAAAAAATCGGACGGTTTGGGAGCAGTTGAACCAAGCGAAGAGGTTTTCTATTATTTTCGATTTTTTCCATTTGGGGTCCCTCAATAAAACTTGAATAAAATGAAATCTACAACTCCGATTTGGGTCCAGTCGATCTCGTTAGATATCATTATTGGCAATGTCTAAAGAAGTTCTGTCTAGGAAAGGGGTTTGGTCACCTAATTGCCCGCCAATAAGTAGAAATCTTTATCGGAAAGCCCCCTCTTTCACGAGAAGCGACTGGTTGTCATAATTGTGATTCTGTAATATTATTTGGGAATAATTAATTATTGATTTATATGATGAGGAAATATTTATTTTATTTGGATATATTTATTGTGGTTATAAATGAAGGAATATAACGCTGAGGTGTTTTATCAGTATTTTGTCGGAATGGAGATTTTGAAAATCGTCCGTATGTGGATTTCAGTCATTTTTCGTTTGGAATTTGGAAAAACTTAAAATTACAAAGTTGTAGAGAATTTAATTTCCTATGGAATAGATATGAGATTTGATTTTTCTGATAAAAGGGCTATTTATTATGAATTATTGAAGTTTCAAAAATAAATATTTTTATTAAAAATATGGTGGGCCCCACTTTTGGTTGGTGAGAAATGAAATGTGCTGGAATTTATTTTCAAAAGTGGTGGGCTTGAATAGCTATGAGAGTAAAGCCATCGTAAGTAAAGAGTTAATCTGCTATATAGCGTTCTAAACATTTTTCCTATAAATAGGGTGCTTAGTTAGAATTGAAAATCACATCGAAACAAGTTTTCTCTTTCTCTCTATATTATCGAGCGTATTTTGTGAGTATGTAGATACTTTGTGAGTTGCTATTCATCAGTGCAAGTTTCCTTGACCTTATACGATATTTCAGTAGGAGAATCTTCGTTCTTTTGAGGTAAGGGATGTTATTTTTTTCATAATGATGTTATTCTTTCAATATCATTATACCGAAATATTGATATGAATTTTATTGTAGAATTTCTACCTTTTTGTGTCGGGGTTACTATTCTCGTATACGTCACTATTAACGTATATGACACTATTCACGAATACGGTACTATTCACCGAAAAATAAAATTTTCTCCTTTTTGTCCAAAATGTCTATTATGGTTACTATCTTTGATTGTATCCATGTTTTTATCTTTATTTTTGAATTTTGCTTCACAATTGATTATTATGGAGTATCATTGAACTTGAATACAATGTAATACGAATCCCTAATATTTGTCCTTTTGTCTCACTGGATTCGTTTTCTTTAAGATATTTTTCATCACCCTCAGTCCTAAATGATGATATTACTGAATATCTTTGGCCTGTAGTGCAAAGATGAATGATTACCTAATGAATATATTTGGCCCGTAGTGCAAAAATAAAAGCGGTGTTGAGATGAGCATGACCAACTGGTGATAGAAATGAATATCTTTGGCCTGTAGTGCAGAGATGAATATTTGATTCAAGGTGTATATTTATTGATGTTACATGGATAAAATATTGATGATGGACTTTTAAATCTTAGAAGATAGTAGAATTCATTCTCTACTTGACTCTTCTAATGGATTGTTGTTTCCGATGCAATTGTTGATCTAAAACTTGTTGTCTATTATATTCTATCAGATTTTTTCCTGTTGAAGACTAATGATAATTTGTTGTATATTATCTTAGTCATAATATTCTTTACTGGGCTAGTTGAGCTCACCTTTTCCTTTTGTTCAATTTTTCTTCTCGGGAGGTGAGAACATAGCAGAATTAATAGAGATTTGGAGGCGATGGTTCATGATAGTTGTTTTAGTAGTCCTCACTATTTTGTAAAATAGTATCAATAATTGTAATGAGGACTCCTTTTGAATTTGTATACCGCTCTATTAGACAATATTTGTATTCAAACTCACGATTATATGTGTTTGTATTTATTTTACGACAATTGTATTACTTGAGGTTGTATTTGTTTACATACCATGTATTTGGCGACTCGAGAATGTGTGATGTATACCTATTTTGGGGGGGCGTCACAACATGCATATATAAGTTTAATATATATAATGTTGCCACGTAGACATATGATTTCAAAAAGAATGCATGCAATCATTATATCATATATATGTTACTTTATATATATATATATATATATATATATATATATATATATTGTGTGTGTGTGTGATGCTCATGCAATATTATAATATATATATATATATATATATATATATATATATATATATATATATATATATATATATATATATATATATTGGACACAACATATACACAATAGGTATTATATATTACAATATTTAATATATATATATATACGGTTTTAGAATATATATATATATATATATATATATATGTGTGTGTGTGTGTGTGTGTGTGTGTGTGTGTGTGTGTGTGTAGCATAGCATAGGTATACAGGACCTATTTTGTTATATGTATCCAAATCACACCCAAAACACTGTATTATGGAAAAATTCTAGTTCCATAAAATATTAAACTTTTTTTTAGTTGTTTTAAAAAAAAAAGCAAAAAAAAAAAAGTAAGCATTTTAGTATCGTAAGGAGTCCTTACCGATCCAGGACTATATATATATATATATATATATATATATATATATATATATATATATATATATATAAGTAAAATAATTTTGCCCAATTTTAAAATAACTTCAAATAATTTTTGAAATCTTTAAATAATAAAATTAATTTGAGAATAAATAGAAAAATGCTCATATGCCAAAAAAACTCCATCTTTTCAAATTCGGTCAAACAAGCATTAGATAATCAATATATGATTTTTATCCCACAATGCATGACCCAATTCATTTCCAACACATTAGGAAGCATTGTCCAATATAAGTGACCCATTTGATTTACACATCAAGATGAAAAAAATTAATTAAATAAGATTTTAGAAAATATTTTGGTTAAAGTAATAAGATAATTAAAACAATTATAATAAAAAATCCTATGGAGAGGATTCTTTAACACATCAAGATCAAGAAAATCAATTAAATAAGATTTTAGAAAATACTTTTGGTTAAATTAATAATATAATTAAAACAATTATAATAAAAATCCTATGGAGAGGATTTACTACCTTTTAATTAAATTATTTACTAATTATTGTTATAATCAAAATAAATCTAAAAGTTGGAGACCCAACACAATGAAAGTAAGTAATTACATTATTCTTACTTAAACCTTCTTTAATCATTATTTAATTTTAATTAATCAATGGTTTAACTCTATTTATTATTTAAACTTAATTAAATAAGCAATAGTTACTTTATTAATATTATCTCTACTTAATTATCACCTAATACCACTTAGATAATAATTAAATAGTTAATTACATTCAAATTATATGTAATTAGTTTAATAATCATTTAATGGCACTAAAAATTAAAAATTAGTAAGTTTTAAATGATTTTAAATGAGTTTAAACCACTAATTACTTAATAATTACATAATTGTTCTGAAAAATTGTGAATTAAATATCTTAATATTCTTAATAATTTTAGAAAAATTTGGGTCCAAAAACCATCACCGGAACCGACCGAAAAATGGTCGAACCGGTCGCCAAAAAATTTGGACGGTTTGGGAACAGTTGAACCGACAGTAGGTTTTCTATTATTTTCTGATTTTTCCAGATTTGGGGTCCCTCAATAAAACTTGAATAAAATGAAATCTACAACTCCGATTTGGGTCCAGTCGATCTCGTTGGAGTTGTATCTTCCCGAGCTACAGTTTTCATTCATCAAATATCAAAGGAAAATAGCCCAGAAGTGGCTGTTCATGCACATGATTTCATAGTTGGAGTGTTTTTGTAATAAATCCATATCTTGCTCATTTTTTAACATTTTTACATGCTTCGAAAGAGGTTTTGTGAAATCCCCAAATCCGGGTCCCAAATCACCACGGATCCGGTACAAACAATTCTATACTATTACGGAAGATATAAACATAAATTGTTTATACAATAAACTTTACACACTATTCCCCAAGGTCGAGAACCTTCACATAATACCTTAATTAATATCCTATCTAACACACAATGTTATTAACATACAATACTGTTACAATTTAGCTGCACATGTAAACTAAATCTGGAACTATCTTTGACTTTTCCTTGTATCCGACGTATTCGCCTTAATCTGTAATGTTAATCATGATATAGCAAGAGTGAGCAACAAGTTTGCCCAACAAGTTTAAGTTCAATAAATTAAGGATATATCATGATGGAAAGATTTTGAATAATAGCTGGCTAATATTCAACAATATAATTGTGAACTAGCATGATCAAATTTTCATAGCTGAACGAACATTGAACATGGACATATCAATTATATCTGGACCGAATGGTAATGAAGGTGATCAACCTTTCATACATGATGAATACATGCAATATGCACTGAGTAAGATTCAACAATTCATAGACATGGTAATCAGTAATGATTATCCACAAGCATATTTGAATAAATAACTCAAAGTTGAGTTAAGGAAAACTTGTCTAAACCGTTGATTACCGTTATGCAATTTAATAAGCTTTGTCTGAAGGCCTAATATTAATAATATTTATTTCCAAGTTAGAATAATATCATCACAATATTTAAAATAACCTAAACACATTATCACATAATCCTATCAGTCTATAAAACACATAAAACCTAACCTCAAGTCAAACTTTTACAGTTTGAGTCGAGTTCGGTACAATTTTAACATCCTGACGGGCTAGTCGGAGAATTATCGAATCTAATATTACTTAGACTCGGTCTAAACTGGTTCACAAATTTCTTTGATAATTAATCAACCAGTCAAAATATTTTTCATAAGCTCATAATAATTTTCAGATAATTATTACAATTTATCAAGATTTTTCAATCATTAATATCATATTTATATAATTTAAATACCACATAATTCTTTTATCATTAATATTTATTTAATATTAAATATTAATAAAAATCATAACATAATATATTTATACTATATGAAAGTATTTTTAATACCTTAAAATCATATTTATATGATTTTTAAATAGTTAAATCCATTATCGATAATTGCCATTAATATTAAATATTAATGTTTTTCATGACAAAATATCAAAAAGTTATATTTTATAACTTCAAATATTTTTATAACACTTAAATCATTTTTAAATAATTTTTAAATCATTAATTCTATTTTTCCATAATTTAATTAATATATTTATTAAATAAATTAACTACCATTAATATTAATTAATTAATGAAATTCATCACAAAATATCAAAAGTCATTAAAAATAACTTAAAATATTTTCTTATACCATAATATAATTTTAAATGATTTTTCAAGTATTAAAACCATTTTTAAATAATTTATTTAATATTATAATTAAATACCATTAATATTCCAAAAAATATTAAATATTTATGAAATATATTCAAAATAATTAAAACTCATTTTTATAATTTAAAATAATTTTTAGGAATTTATTTTGTATTTTTCATAATTAAAAGCTATTTTATCAAATTTTTAAATAAAATAATCAATTTCTGAAATTAAATGTCACTAAAGGGGTGTCTATAGCGACAGAACTTTCGCTATAGGTGTTCTTCATGTTCTTGAGCCTAAATGTGACGCCCCCAAAATAAGTATACATCACCGATTCTGAGTCACCAAATAGATGGTACAGAATACAAATACAACCTTAAATATACAACATGAGTTGTGAGTTTTAATATAAATATTGTCTTCTAGACAGTATTCAAACTCAAAATAAGTACTCAATACATTTATTATCACACTATTTCATAGAATAGTGAGGACTACTAATGCTATCATCTGGATCGTCACTCCGTTCCCCGACTAGTCCCTGCTACGTTCTCATTTCCTGAAGAGAATAATGAAAGCAAAATGGTGAGCTCAACTAGCCCAGTAAGAAATATTGTAAGACCCCAAATTATTAATAAATAAAATTTATTTTCCTTTATTTATTATGTTGAAATAGTAAGGGTTGATTTGATTAATGTGGAAAGTTATGGGTAAAATGCGCAAATATTTTAAATAAGTATGTGGTTATAAAATATTCATTGTTGTTTGGGAATATTCGTTTGGTCGTGGAATATTAAATCTTGTTGGGAATATTTAATATATTGGTAAACTTTGTGTGGGCCCCATAGCTAAAAGCGATTGGAGGAAGAAAATGACAAGAATAAGTTTTTTATAAATAAGGCGTAGTTATTCACAATTAATCTTGTTGGAATACCCGATGGTTAAAAACACGATGATTACGTTGTTGTTGCGATGATATACGGTATTGCACCAATTATTGATTTTTACGTAAGAAGGTACTACTCAATAATTATTACGATAATTCTTATTCAAATATTTTATTTTAATGATTCAATAATTCCTTGTGTTGATATTTTATATTACTGTTGTTTTAATAATTGTCACTGCATAGTATTTTCTATTATCGGAGCAATAATTCATATTATCTGAATAATATTATTAGATAACATTATTGGCAATGTCTAGAAAGTTCTGTCCAAGGAGAGGTTTGGTCATCTAATTGCCCGGCAAGTAAGGAGAGATCCTTATTGGAAGCCCCCTCTTTCATAGGAGGCTATGCAGGTTGTTAGTAATGTGATTCTGTAATATTATTTGTGAATAATTAATTATTGATTTATATGATGAGAAAAATATTGATTTTATGATGATATAGATGGAGAAAATTTTTAATGTGACAATTGTTGAAAATTAATATTTTATCTTTTTCTGATAAAATAATTTATTTAAATATATTATTTTAATAATATATTAATGGTGATATTTTTACAATGAATGTGAGATATATGAGTATATGAGGAGGAAGAGTATTTTTGTTGCATTAAATGATTAAGACATGTTTTGTGTGTCGGTGGACCCCATTTCTTGACTGAAATTTGATTATAGCCTATAAAATCGTCCGTTTGTGGATTTCGGTCAATTTCTGTTTGTAATTTGGAAAACCTTTCTTCTGTAAAGTTGTAGAGAATTGAATTTCCTATAAATACTCGCGAGATTTGAATTTTCTGATAAAAGGGCTATTTATTATGAATTATTGAAGTTTCGGAGTTCTGAAATAATTGATTTTTGGGAGTTTTAATTAATTATTTTGAGAAAAACGTTTTTGGTGAGTTTGTGAACCTCATTTAACATGTGCTATGGCTGAAATCAGATTTCAAAGGTGAGCTAAGGAATTTTGTTTATAAATAATATTATTATATTCAATTTTCTACTTTGGTGTTCTAAGCATTTTCCTATAAATAGGGAGCTTAGGTTAGAATTGAAAATCACACGAATCTCAAGTTTTCTCTATTTCTCTCTCGATATTTTGAGCGTATTCTTGTGAGTATACTTTGAGTGTTGATATACGGTGCAAGTTCAAGTCATAGCCTATATCCGGTGTTTCAACTAGAAGTACTGTCTTTCGAGGTAAGGGATGTTATTTTTTTCGTAAATGATATTATTTCTTCAATATCATTATCTTAGAAATATTGGTTGGAACTTTTTATCAAATTTAGAACTTTTTCATGTCGGAGTTACTATTCATGAGTTCTTTTATTCATGAGTTACCATTCACGAGTTACTATTCATGAGTTCTTATTCACGAAAGTCTTATTCACGAAGCATGATGATGTTTTTGTGAAATTTCTATCTTTTGGTGTCGGAGTTACTATTCACGTATACGGCACTATTCACGAATACGACACTATTCACAGAAAAATTAAATTTTTCTTTTTCGTCCAAAATATCTATTATGGATACTAGCTTTGATTGTATCCATGTTTTGATCATTCTTGAATTTTACTTCAGTATGATTATTTATGAAGTATTTTTGAACTCGGATTGTTTAAAGTACGAATCCATAATACTTGTTCTTTTGTTTCACTGGATTCGTTTTCTTTAAAATTATTTTCATCATCCTCAGTCCTAAATGATGATGTTACTGAATATCTTTGGCCTGTAGTGCAAAGATGGTTGATTTTCTTATGAATATCTTTGGCCCGTAGTGCAAAGATGAACATGTGTTGAGATGAGATGATACTTTGGCCGATCGATGAATATCATTTGGCGATGAATATCTTTGGCAGTGCAAAGATGAATATTTGATTTGAGATGAATATTGATTGATGTTTACAGGATAAAATATTGATGATGGACCGTTAAATTCATAGATTATAGTAGATTTCATTCTCTACGTAACTCTTTCATGAATTATTATTTCCATTGCGAATATTGATGCGAAACTTGTTTGTCATTGTATTATATCGATTTTTCCTGTTGAAGACTAACGATAATTTGTTGTACATTATCTTAGTCATAACATTCTTCTTAGGCTAGTTGAGCTCACTTTCCTTTTGTTCATTTTTTTTCTTCTCGAGAAGCGAGATTATAGCGGAACTAGTCGGGGTGTGGAGTGATGGTTCTAGATAGTTGTTTTAGTAGTCCTCACTATTACGTAAAATCTTGTATCAATAATGAGGATTTATTTGAGTGTGGATATTATCAGAAGACTATATTTGTATTTAAACTCATAGTATATAGGTTGTCGTATTTTGCATGACAAATGTATTAATAAAGTTGTAGTTATTTACGTACCATGTTATTTGTGACTCGAGAATGGGTGGGTGGAATGGACCTATTTTGGGAGCGTCACAGTTGGTATCTATTATAAGTAAAGAGCCCCGAGCCTCTTCTTTGGTGACTTCGTTGATGGGGGATGCACCAAGCCGGACTCTCAAGGGGACGCCTGATTCTTGGTGGCAAGGGAGTATGAGGTGTTCGTGGTTGGGACATGAGTCACAGATTGGTATCAAAGCTTAGGATATGATCTCTGGCGGAGATCGGGGAATAGAACTAGGAGGGAGAGATGAGTAAATCCTTCGCTAGTGTGTCCTACCTAAGCTTATTTGTTAGTTAGTCGATATATAGGGATATTATGTGATATATTGATTTCTTTAATTAACCCTTGTTTTATATGATGATTTGAGAATGTCGGTGAGAATATTAATAGTGGAAATGAGAATAGTGGAGGCGTCGGTACTCACCAACGAGGAGAAGAGCGTCTGTGTGGTGGCAATGTTCTCTCCTGTGAACAACGCCAATGAGCGAGATGATGAGCAGACGGGATGTTTAGTAGTTTTTTGCGAGTTCATGCAAAATCGATCGAGGGAGACTCGTGCACAAAATACAGGTGGAAATGATAACAACGTACGATTTGTCACGGCCAAGCAGTTCAAAGAGTTGGGACCACCAGAATTTAAAAGAAAGCGGATCCGATCATGGCGGAAACATGGGTCAGCAGTTACAAGATATTCGATGTCTTGGGATGCGAGGAGAACGAAGGTTCCATTATTTACTTTTATGTTCCGTAATAAGGCAGATTACTGGTGGGAATCTGTGAAGCGTACCCATCCAGCTGCACTCAGCATGTCTTGGGAAACGTTTCAAAAACTTTTCAATGACAAGTACTTTCCTGAAAGTATTCTTCATATGAAGGAGGTAGAGTTTATTAGACTAGAACAGAACGATATGACGGTGTCCCAGTACGAGGCGAAGTTCGCGGAGTTATCCAGGTTTGCACCTCATTTGGTAGAGAATGAGGAACGTATGACGCGAATGTTTTTGAGAGGTTTGAAACTCGAAATTCGTCAATACCTCATTTCTCATAAATTTTCTCTATATTCAAATGTTGTGAACATGGCTCAATTATTAGAGCGAGATAATGAGTCTGTTCAACCGGGCGACCAACAACGCGATAAAAATCATCTTTGGTGGCAAGCGGCCATCGGGACAATGATAACCATCGTGAAAAGAAATTATCAAGCAAGAAATGGTAACCACTTGGTGGTAATCATGGCCAAGATAATAGAAGAAATAATTCAAGTGGAAATTTCAAGAAAGAAGATTAAGCGATGGCGTGAAGGCGTTAACAACATCGACCAAAGAACAAATTCTAGGGAGGAGAACGACTGCCAGTTAGATGCTACAAATGCGGAGAGGAGGGACATATAAGTCCAAACTGTTCACAGCCATCCAAGGTATATTTTAGTTATGGAAAAGAAGATCACATAGCTCGATTTTGTCTTGTAGCGAAATCAAGTCCAGCTGGAACGGTGGCACCAAAGGCGGATACGAAAAAGACAAAGTCAACGGTTCTTGGAAGAGCATTTGTCGTGACCGGTCAGAATGTGAGGAACCCGAACGAAGTTAGCACGGGTTAGTTAATTATAAATTCTTGCGAAGTTTATAACTTATTAGATACCGGTTCTACCCATTCTTTTATCTCTCTTGCTTGCGTTCAACGTTTAAACTTGACTCCGGAGAAATTAGACTTTGACCTATTTATGGAGACTCCGTTAGGAGAAACTTTCATTACATCCGTTGTTTAGAAATCTTGTTTGATCCAAGTTGGCACCATCACATTACCTGTTGATCTTATCTCTTTAAAGATTCTTACTTTTGATGTGATTTTAGGGATTGATTGGTTAACTACTCATCATGCCGAAATTGATTACTTTCGTAAGGTTGTTAGTTTTCATATTCCTAAGCAACCTGTTATTCGAGTTCAAGCAATCAAACCATTGTAGTCAAACATTTTCATATCAAGCCATGAAGTCATTCGTTTATTACGGATGTCAAGTTTTCTTAGTCCATGTTATGGATTTGAATAAAGACACGTCAGATTTGAATAATATTCCTGTTGTTATTGATTTTCCTGACGTATTTCCTGAAGAATTTCTTGGCTTACTCCCAAAGCCTGATATTAAATTTTGTATCGACTTTGAACCCGGTACAAAACTCATTTCTAAAATCTCACATCGAATGGCTCCTATTGAGCTTCAGGAGTTAAAAACCCAAGTACAAGAGTTAGTACCCGAGCCTCTATCTGATGACTTCCTTTGTGGAATGCACCGAAGCCAGACTCTCCATAGGGGACACCATATTCGTGCGATAGTAAACTGATAGGTGTCATTGTAACGTGCTATCCAAGGTTGGGATATGAGTCACAGTTGAGAACAACCTAAGTCGGTAATTGAAATACGTAGCTTTCTAGGCTTAGTTGGTTATTATCGGAGATTCGTTGAAGGATATTCTCGAATCGCTATTCCATTAACGCAGCTGACTCGTAGAGATACAAAATTCGAATGGAGCAAGGAATGTGGGAAGAGCTTAGAAGAACTCAAGAGGAGACTCATTTCAGCACATGTTCTGACCATGCCATCCTGGAAAAGCGAACGTGGTGGTGGCGGCGTGTTGAGTAGAAAATCGTATACAAATCTGAGTACGATATTGTCAAAGACTAATTTCAGTATAATTTACAAATAATAGAGATGGAGATGAAAACTCTAGGTACCCACGTGATGATATATGAGTATAATCGACTTTAATCGATAAAGTTAAAAGTTATTCAAGCTACACACGGTGATGAATTTGAAGAAGGAGGTGCAAGAAGTTGTTATTTCAAAAGCGAGAATCGGTGAGGTGAGGAAAGCTCAAACCTTCGATTTATTAATCCATTTGAAATTCTCGATCGAATAGGAGCTGTAGCCTATAGACTTGTTTTACCGCCAAGTATGACGCGTGTTCATAATGTTTTTCACGTATCGATGTTACGTAAATATGTGGACGACCCGAACCACGTCATTGAGTTAGAACCGGACGAGATAGCCGAAGACTTAACGTCACGAGGAGGTACTGTCAAGATCTTGGATAGGAAAGAACATGTCCTATGTCTAGAGGTTATACCACAAGTTAAAGTTTTATTGGAGAAACCATCTTTATTGAGGAAATGACACGGGAGTTGGAAATGGAAATGAAAGCGAGGTATTCTCATCTTTTCAAACACACAGTACGTCACGTCAATTTCGAGGACGAAATTTCATAAGGAGGGAGGTTGTAAGACCCCAAATTATTAATAAATAAAATTTATTTTCCTTTATTTATTATGTTGAAATAGTAAGGTTGATTTGATTAATGTGGAAAGTTATGGGTAAAAATCATAAATATTTTAAATAAGTATGTGGTTATAAAATATTCATTGTTGTTGTCGGGGAATATTCGTTTGGTCGTGGAATATTAAATCTTTGTCGGGGAATATTCGTATAATGGCGTGACCTTGTGTGGGCCCCATAGCTTAAAAAGCGATTGGAGGAAGAAAGCAGCAAGAATAAGTTTTTATAAATAATGTAGTAGTTATTCAATAAATCTTGTTGGAATACAAATTGGTTAAAACACGATGTCTGGCGTTGTTGCATAAGTAGCATTGCGGTATTGCACCAATTATTGATTTTTACGTAAGAAGGCACTACTCAATAATTGTTACGGTAATTCTTTATTCGGTATTTTATTTTAATGATTCAATAATTCTTTGTCTTTGATATTTTATATTCTTTGTTATTTTAATAATTGTCCTTTGCATAGTATTTTCTATTATCAGACAATAATTCATATTATCTGAATAATATTATTAGATAACATTATTGGCAATGTCTAGAAAGTTACGTCAAGGAGAGGTTTGGTCATCTAATTGCTTGCGATGTAAGAGAGATCCTTATTGAAGCCCCCTCTTTCATAGGAAGCGCACGGTTGTTAGTAATGTGATTACGTAATATTATTTGTGAATAATTAATTATTGATTTATATGATGAGAAAAATATTGATTTTATGATGATATAGATGGAGAAAATTTTTAATGTGACAATTGTTGAAAATTAATATTTTATCTTTTTCTGATAAAATAATTTATTTAAATATATTATTTTAATAATATATTAATGGTGATATTTTTACAATGAATGTGAGATATATGAGTATATGAGGAGGAAGAGTATTTTGTTGCATTAAATGATTAAGACATGTTTTGTGTGTCGGTGGACCCCATTTCTTGTTGAAATTTGATTATAGCTTTATAAAATCGTCTGTTTATGGATTTCGGTCAATTTACATTTGTAATTTGGAAAAACTTTTTCTACTGTAAAGTTGTAGAGAATTGAATTTCCTATAAATACTCATGAGATTCAAATTTTCTGATAAAAGGGCTATTTATTATGAATTATTGAAGTTTGGAGTTACGAAATAATTGATTTTGGGAGTTTTAATTAATTTTTTTGAGAAAAACGTTTTTGGTGAGTTTGTGAACCTCATTTAACATGTGCTATGGCTGAAATCAGATTTCAAAAGGTGGGCTAAGGAATTTTGTTTATAAATAATATTATTATATTCAATTTTCTACTTTGGTGTTACAAGCATTTTCACTGTAAATAGGGAGCTTAGGTTAGAATTGAAAATCACACGTAAACCGAAGTTTTCTCTCTATTTTCTCTCGATATTTTGAGCGTATTCTTGTGAGTATACTTTGAGTGTTGATATACGGTGCAAGTTCAAGTCATAGCTTTATATCCAGGTGTTTCAACTAGAAGTCTTGTCTTTCGAGGTAAGGGATGTTATTTTTTCAGTAAATGATATTATTTCTTCAATATCATTATGCCGAAATATTGGTTGGAACTTTTTATCAAATTTAGAACTTTTTCATGTCGGAGTTACTATTCATGAGTTACTATTCATGAGTTACCATTCACGAGTTACTATTCATGAGTTACTATTCACGAGTACTATTCACGAAGCATGATGATGTTTTTGTGAAATTTCTATCTTTTGGTGTCGGAGTTACTATTCAAGTATACGGCACTATTCACGAATACGACACTATTCACAGAAAAATTAAATTTTTCTTTTCGTCCAAAATATCTATTATGGATACTAGCTTTGATTGTATCCATGTTTTGATCATTCTTGAATTTTACTTCAGTATGATTATTTATGAAGTATTTTTGAACTCGGATTGTTTAAAGTACGAATCCATAATACTTGTTCTTTTGTTTCACTGGATTCGTTTTCTTTATAATTATTTTCATCATCCTCGATCTAAATGATGATGTTCTTGAATATCTTTGGCTTGTAGTAGTGCAAAGATGGTTGATTTTCTTATGAATATCTTTGGCCAGTGTGTAGTGAAAAGATGAACATGTGTTGAGATGAACATGACCGAGTGATGAATATCTTTGGCCTTTAGTGCAAAGATGAGCAGTGTTGAGATGAACATTTTGTAGTGCAAAGATGAATATTTGATTTGAGATGAATATTGATTGATGTTCTGAGGATAAAATATTGATGATGGATTTGTTAAATTCATAGATTATAGTAGATTTCATTCTCTACGTAACTCTTACATGAATTATTATAATAACATGCGTAATATTGATCCGAAACTTGTTGTACATTGTATTCTATCGATTTTTCCCTGTTGAAGACTAACGATAATTTGTTGTACATTATCTTAGTCATAACATTCTTTACTAGGCTAGTTGAGCTCACCCTTTCCTTTTTGTTCCATTTTTCTTCTCGTAGAAGCGAGATTATAAGAGGAACTAGTCTGGGTGTGGGTGATGGTTCTAGATATAATTTGTTTTAGTAGTCCCTCACTATTACGTAAAATCTTTGTATCAATAATGAGGATTTATTTGAGTGTGGATATTGTCTAGAAGACTATATTTGTATTTAAACTCATAGTATATAGGTTGTCGTATTTTGCACGACAAATGTATTAATAAAGTTGTAGTTATTTCTGTACCATGTTATTGACGACTCAGAATGGGTTGGGTGGAATGGACCTATTTTGGGGGCGTCACAAATATTATGACTAAGATAATGCAGAATAAATTATCATTAGCCTTCAACAGTGTTAAACTGATAAAATATAACAAACATCAAGTTTAACTGCAGTGGAACAAGCAATCCATTAGAAGAGTTAAGTAGAGAATAAAATCTACTATCTTCTATGATTTAAAAGGTTTTTCATTACTTTTATCGCTGATACTCAACTTAATAAATAATCCACATCATCCCTGCACTACGGCCAATGATATTCATTAGTATCACGACCACAAATTATCCATGCACTACGGGCCAAAGATATTCATTAGTATCACGACCACAAATTATCCATGCACTATGGGCCAATGATATTCGTGTATTCATCAATGGTTATGATCATGCCAACAATCGTCCATCAATGCACTACTACCAATGAGGATTTTTACCACATCATTTGTAACATTACTACCATGATTATACCGAATAATCCTCGGTCATAATCATACCAAGTCCATCTATGCACTACAGGCCACATATGACTTTCAACATATTATAAACATGAGGATGA
The DNA here is from genome assembly GCA_020205605.1 of Panax ginseng. Classification (NCBI taxonomy): domain Eukaryota; kingdom Viridiplantae; phylum Streptophyta; class Magnoliopsida; order Apiales; family Araliaceae; genus Panax; species Panax ginseng. Next base: position 47,366,863 of record CM035147.1, on the reverse strand, counting down.
TGACAATTCAATAAAACAAGTTCAAGAATAAATTTTAAAGATTTATATGTTAATTTATCCTGAACTCAATAACGTCCAAATTGTCAACATGATACTGCTTTTTGGAGTAAAATTAAAGAATGCTCAGAAGGATATTTCCATGAAAAGATACTGGATGAAGCGCAAATATCAAGGATATTCCACTAATTTCATGGAGTATAGAAGCCAAAACTTTAACCAACTGAGTATAATAGAATATATGAAACCGCAAATGGATTTTTGCCGCAATGCGGTAATCCACGTAGACAGATTATTCCAATAGAATAATAAAGAATGGAATAACAGAAGAATTCACCAGACGTGCGTAATCCACATAGACAGGTTATTCCAACAGAATAATAAAGAATGGAACCAGGTCATGCGTAACCCGCACAGACAGGATATTCCAACAGAATAATAAAGAATGGAACCAGGTCATGCGTAATCCCCATAGACAGGATGTTCCAACAGAATAATAAAGAATGGAATAACAACCCTTACGAGTATTGAAAGAAAATAACTCTCTTCACGAATACGAAGGAATAATACCCCTTACCTTAGAAGAAACTGGATATTGGAAAAGTGAGGTAGCAGACTTCTCTTCTTCTTTATCTCTATAATTTCTCTCTCTAGAGTTGTAATGAATTCGTAAGAAATAATGAAGGAATAAACTTCTATTTATAGGAGAATGGACTGAATAGTAACTAATTCATGAACGGTCCAGATTGATTTACTTTTAAATGGACTGTCCATATTGATTTACTATTAAAACTTAAAGCAACGGTCCATACTGATTTACTATTAAACCTTTAAACCAGCGATCCATATTGATTTACTATTAAAACTTTAAACCAACGATCCATATTGATTTACTATTATAATTTCAATTAACAGTCTGAAAAATTATCACATCTCTTCATGGAATAATATTGTACCCAAAAATGATTTGGACCGAAAAGAAATATATTTTTCGGGTGAATAGTACCCCGTGAATAGTACCCCGACATGAAAAGTGTCCCAAATACTCGAGTGAATAATACTAGAATGAATAGTAATTAGGTGAATAGTAACCCGTGAATAGTACTCCGACACGAAAAGTGCCCCAAACACCCGATTGGTCAATATAACATCCAGACATCAATTATTATCGAAATAAATATCGATTTCTACTAACACTAATAATTCCCACACAATGGAACTATAAATTTCATCTTTAATCAACATGAACTTATTCATCATTAATATTATAACTCACAATATTTAACAACCAGATCGTTCCTAGGAAAGAGGAGGCTTTCCGATAAGGATTTCTCCTTATTATTAGCCAAGCAATTAGGTGACCAAACCTCTCCTCGATGTAACTTCTAGACATTGTCAATATTGCAAATAATAATATGAATAACTTTGCCGTCTCAATTATTGATTTAATAATATAAAATATTATGCGAGATGATAATTGTGACAATAATTGAATCAATAATATGAGAGATATGATGTAGCAACCATCTTGTAGCAATAATTGAGTATAACTAAGTGACTTCTCACGAAGCATCAATAATCAATATCGTATGCTACTATGCAACCACGCGTAGACATCGTATTTTTTAACATGGGTGTTTCAACAGATTAACGGTAAAATTTCCGAATTATTTTTATAAAATATAATTTTGTCATTTTCTAACTCTGACAATAATTCTGTTGTGGGGTCCACCAATGATTGTGCCATTGTATGAATATTCCCTGTTAAAACGAATATTCCCCGACCAATCGAATATTATATAACAACTTGCTTACTTTGCAAAATTTATAAATATTACCCACAACTATAACATTATAACAAATTCACACCTTAATATTCAAAAATGATATTTATAGAAAATTCATCTTTATTCATAAAAGTTGGGGTCTTACACCAAACCCAGAAACTCATGACAGTTTACAAGGTGGTAGGTTTGATCGGTTCTAGAATTATGATCTTTAAGTTTCTGGTTTGTCTAAAGTGGTAATGTTGTAGTATAAGTGTAATACTATAACTATATACCAAATACATGGTCAAAACATAACAGATATGCAAATATCAAGGATATTCCACTAATTTCATGGAGTATAGAAGCCAAAACTTTAACCAACTGAGTATAATAGAATATATAAAACCGGAAATGGATTTTTTGCCGCCATGCGGTAATCCACGTAGATAGATTATTCCAACAGAATAATAAAGAATGGAATAACAGAAGAATTCACCAGACGTGCGTAATCCGCACAGATATGTTATTCCAAATGAATAATAAAGAATGGAACTGAGTCATGCGTAACTCTGCACCGCTGGATATTCCAACAGAATAATAAAGAATGGAACCAGGTCATGCGTAATCCGCATAGACAGGATATTCCAACAGAATAATAAAGAATGGAACCAGGTCATGCGTAAACCGCACAAATAGGATGTTCCAACAGAATAATAAAGAATGGAATAACAACCCTTACGAGTATTGAAAGAAAATAACTCTCTTCATGAATACGAAGGAATAATACCCCTTACCTTAGAAGAAACTGGATATTGGAAAAGTGAGGTAGCAGACTTCTCTTCTTCTTTATCTCTATAATTTCTCTCTCTAGAGTTTCAGTGAATTCGTAAGAAATAATGAAGGAATGAGCTTCTATTTATAGGAGAATGGACTAAATAGTAACTAATTCATGAACGATCCGGATTGATTTACTTTTAAACGGACGGTCCATATTGATTTACTATTAAAACTTAAAGCAACGGTCCATACTGATTTACTATTAAAACTTTAAACGAGCGATCCATATTGATTTACTATTAAAACTTTAAACCAGCGATCCATATTGATTTACTATTAAAACTTTAAACCAACGATCCATACTAATTTACTATTATAATTTTAACTAATTGCCTGAAAAATTATCACATCTCCTCATGGAATAATATTGTACCAAAAAATGATTTGGACCTAAAAGAAATATATTTTTCAGGTGAATAGTACCCCATGAATAGTACCCCGTGAATAGTACCCCGACACAAAAAGTGTCCCAAATACCCGAGTGAATAATACTAGAGTGAATAGTAATTGGGTGAATAGTAACCCGTGAATAGTACTCCGACACGAAAAGTGCCCCAAATACCCGATTGGTCAATATAACCTCCAGACATCAATTATTATCTAAATAAATATCGATTTCTACTAACACTAATAATTCCCACATAATGGAACTATCAATTTCATCTTTAATCAACACGAACTTATTTATCATTAATATTATAACTCACAATATTTAACAACCAGGTCGTTCCCAGAAAAGAGGGGGTTTTCCGATAAGAATTTCTCCTTATTGGTGCGCAATTAGGTGACCAAACCTCTCATTGATAGAACTTCTAGACATTGTCAATATTGCAAATAATAATATGAATAACTTAGTCTCAATTATTGGTTTAATAATATAACATATTATGCGGATGATCTTGTGACAATAATTGAATCAATAATATGAGAGATATGATGCACCACCATTCTGTAGTAATAATTGAGTATAAGCGAGTGACTTCTCACGTAAAGCATCAATAATCAATACCTGTAATGCTACTATGCAAACCATGACATATTCTTGTACTTTTAACACGCAGGGTGTTTCAACGAGTTAATGGTAAAACTTCGCCATTATTTTTATAAAAGATAATTATGTCATTTTCTAACTCGACAATAATTTCATTTGTGGGGTCCACCAATGATTGTCTTGGTTATACGAATATTCCCGTTAAAAGCGAATATTCCCAAACCAATCGAATATTATATAAAACTTGCTTACTTTGCAAAATTTATAAATATTACCCACAACTATAACATTATAACAAATTCACACCTTAATATTCAAAATGATATTTATAGAAAATTCATCTTTATTCATAAAAGTTGGTGTCTTACAACCTCCCCTTCTTATGAAATTTTGCCCTCGAAATTAGGGTACATACCTGGTATGTCGAAGAGGTAAGGATACCTTGATTTCATTTCAGATTCTAACTCCCAGGTCATTTCCTCAACATCGTGGTTTCTCCACAAAACTTTGACTTGAGGTATAACCTTGGAGCGTAAAATATACTCCTTTTTATCCAAGATTTTAACAGGAACCTCTTCATACGTTAAATCTTCCGCTATTTCGTCCGGTTCTAACTCAATAATGTGGTGCGCGTCTTTCACATATTTACGTAACATAGATATGTGAAAAATGTTATGAACACGAGACATACTTGGCGGTAAAGCGAGTCTATAGGCCACAGTTCCTACTCGATCGAGGATTAAAAATAGGCCAATGAATCGAGGGTTGATCTTTCCTCTCTTTCCAAATCTCGTAACTCCCTTCCATGGAGCAACACGTAACAACACATGATCTCCAATATCGAATTCCACGTCCTTTCGATGAAGATCAGCATAACTCTTTTATCGATCTTGTGAGGTTTTTATACGTTGCCGGATCGTTTGAATCTTTTCCGTAGTCATACGTACCAACTCCGATCCCAACAACGTTGCTTCACCCACCTCATCCCAACATACTGGAGAACGACACTTGCTTCTATACAACGCCTCGAATGGAGCAATGCCAATACTTACTTAATAACTGTTGTTGTAGGAAAACTCCACCAATGGTAAGAACTTGTCCCAACTTCCCTTGAAGTCAAGGACATAGAGTCTTAATAAATCATCAAAAGTTTGAATAGTCCTCTCCGACTGCCCCTCCATCTGAGGATGATATGCCGAGCTAAATCGTAAATCCGTGCCCATAGCTTTCTGCAAACTAACCCAAAATCATGAAGTGAATCTTGGGTCTCGATCAGAAACTATGGATACTGGTATACCATGCAGTCTTACAATCTCATTTATGTACATACGAGCAAGACGTTCAAATGTATAAGTTTCTCGTATAGGTAAGAAATGAGCCGACTTGGTCAATCTATCAACAATGACCCAAATCGCATCTATGCCTTTAGAAACCTTGGGAAGACCGGTAACGAAATCCATGGTAATATGCTCCCACTTATATTCTGGAATTTCAAGAGGTTGAAATGGACCTTTTGGTACTTGGTGCTCCGCCTTGACGCGTTGACAAGTTAGACACCTTGAGATAAACTCCGCGATCTCTCTCTTCATATTGTTCCACCAAAATGTATGTCGAAGATCATGATACATTTTGGTACTCCCAGGATGGATTGCAAACGGTGTGTTGTGCGCCTCCATCATGATTTATACTTTAAATCAGGGTCGTTAAGAGTACAAAGTATGGAGTTGACTTGAAGTATTCCTTCCTCATTGATTTTTGCTTCTGGCATATCACCTTCTTGCACTTTCTTGCTCATACGCATCAGTTCCAGGTCTGCAGCTTGAGCATCTTTAACTTTATCGATTAAAGTCGGTTCTACTCGTATATTCGCCATCATCACGTTGGTCCCTGGAGTCTTTAACTCTATCTCCATCCTTTGCAAGTCATATAAAATGGGCCTTTGCGTTGACAATATCGCACTCATACCCGCATATGATCTTCTACTCAATACGTCAACTACTACGTTCGCTTTACCAGGATGGTATTGAATAGTATGATCATAATCTTTTAACAGTTCATGCCAACGTCGTTGCCGCATGTTGAGTTCCTTTTGGGTGAAGAAATATTTGAGGCTTTTATGATCCGTAAAGATCTCCACTTTCTCCCCATACAAGTAATGCCTCCAAATTTTAAGTGCGAAGATAACAGCTGCCAACTCTAGATCATGAGTAGGATAATTCCTCTCATATTCTTTGAGTTGTCGTGAGGCATAGGCTATGACTTTCCCATGTTGCATGAGAACACATCCTAACCCTTTGCTAGATGATCATCATGAGATGACAAATCCTCCGAGCAGGATGGTATTATCGAACATGTCTTTGAAATGAGTCTCCTCTTGAGTTCTCGAAAACTCTTCTCACATTCCACGCTCCAACTGAATTTTATATCTTTCTGAGTCAGCTGAGTTAATGGAGTAGCGATTCGAGAAAACCCTTCCACGAATCTCCGATAATAACCATCTAATCTGAGAAAGCTACGTACTTCGGTCACTGATTTAGGTTGCTCCCAGCTTTGAATAGCTTCAATCTTTGCCGGGTCAACAAATATTCCATGACTTGATACAACGTGCCCAATGGATGCTACTACCTCAATCTAGAACTTACATTTCTTCAACTTGGCATAAAGCTTGTTTTCACGAAGCTTTTGGAGTATCAGCCTCAAGTGTTGCTCATGATCTTCACGGCTTTTGAAATATATAAGGATGTCATCAATAAAGACGACCACAAAGTGATCCAAATATTCCTTGAATACTCGGTTAATCATATCCATAAAGGCAGCAGGAGCATTAGTCAATCCAAAAGACATGACTAAGAATTCATAATGCCCGCATCTGGAGTTAAGGCGGTCTTTGGAATATCCTCAGTTTTAACCTTCAGCTGATGATATCCAGAACGAAGATCGATCTTTGAAAAGAATTGTGCTCCTTGCAACTGGTCAAATAGGTAATCAATGTGAGGTAACAGATACCTATTATTGACGGTGACATGATTCAACTCCCGATAATCAATACAAAGTTGCATACTCCCATCTTTCTTCTTCACGAGCGTAGCAGGAGCACCCCGAGGAGGCGTCTTTGGGACGAATGAAACCAATGTCTAACAATTCCTGCAATTGGGTCTTTAACTCTTGAAGTTCAATAGGAGCCATTCGATATGGGACTTTGGAAATGGGTTTTGTACCGAGTTCAAGGTCGATACAAAATTCAATTTCACGCTCTGGGGGTAGGCCATGAAGTTCTTCAGGGAATACGTCAGGAAATTTATTAACAATAGAAATATCATTAAAATCTGACGTATTTTTATTTAAATCTGTGACATGAGCTAAGAAAGCTTGACATCCGTTTTTCAATAAACGAATAGCTTTATGGCTTGAGATGACCATGACTGATTTTAATGGTTTGGTCGATTGAATTCGCATAATAGGTTGATTAGGAATATGAAAGCTAAAAACCTTACGAAAATAATCAATTTTAGCATGATGAGTAGTTAACCAATCAATCCCTAGAATCACATCAAATGCAAGTATTTTCAATGAAATAAGATCGACAGGTAATGTGAGGGTACCAATTTGAACCAAACAAGACTTATAAATAGTGGATGTGATGAAGGTTTCTCCCAACGGAGTTTCCACAAATAAGTCAAAGTCTAATTTCTCCGTAGTCAAATTTAATCGTTGAGCGCAAGTAGGAGAAATAAAAGAATGGATAGAACCGGTATCAAATAAGGTATAGACTTCACTACAGTTTATGATAAGCTTACCCGTGATGACCTCGTTCGGGTTCCTTGCTTTCTGGGAGGTCACAACAAACGCTCTCCCTTGAACTACTAGTTTTGACTTGTTTGGGATGGTATTTTGTGTCACCGTTCCTATGACACCCCTAAAATAGGTATACAACACCCATTCTGAGTCGCCAAATACATGGTACAGAAACAAATACAACTTCAGTAATACAATTGTCGTGCAAAATACGACAACACATATACTGTGAGTTTGAATACAACTATTGTCTAATAGAGAGTATACAAACTCAAAAGGAGTCCTCATTACAATTATTGATACACTATTTTACAAAATAGTGAGGACTACTAAAACAACTATCTTGAATCATCTCTCCATACCCCAGCTAGTTCCTGCTAAATTCTCTCCTCCTGAGAAGAACAATGGAACAAAAAGGAAAAGGGTGAGCTCAACTAGCCTAGTAAAAAATATTATGACTAAGATAATATACAACAATTATCATTAGTCTTCAACAAGGAAAAATCTGATAAAATATAACAGACAACAAGTTTTAGATCAACAACTGCAGCGAAAACAACAATCCATTAGAAGAGTCAAGTAGAGAAAGAATTCTACTATCTTCTAAGATTTAAAAGTCCATCATCAATATTTTATCCTTGTAACATCAATAAATATATATCTTGAATCAAATATTCATCTTTGCACTACAGGCCAAAGATATTCATTTGTATCACCAGTTGGTCATGTTCATCTCAACACCTGTTCATCTTTGCACTATGGGCCAAAGATATTCATTAGGTAATCATTCGTCTTTCCACTACAGGCCAAAGATATTCATCAAGTAGCACCATGAAGGACTGAGGATGATGAAAAAACATTTTAGAGAACGAATCCAGTAAGATAAAAGGACAAATATTAGGGATTCGCATTACAGTTTATCCAAGTTCAATAATGCTCTATAATAACCAATTGTGAAGCAGAATTCAAAAATAAAGATCAAAACATGGATACAATCAAAGATAGTAACCATAATAGACATCTTGGACAAAAAGGAAAAATTTCATTTTTAAATTGAATAAGGTCAGATTCGTGAATAAAGGTCAGTATCACGTGAATAGTAACCCCGACACAAAAAGTTCCAAATTTGATAAAACGTTCAGACTAATATTTCGACATAATGATACTGAAGGAAATAATATCATTTACGAAGAAAATAACATCCCTTACCTCAAAATAACGATACTTCTGATCGGAATATCGGATATAAAGCCGAAGGAAGCTTGTACCGAACAACAACTCTCAAAGTATCTAAATAGTCACAAAAATACGCTCGACAATATAGAGAGAAAGAAAACTTATTTCTGGTGTGATTTTCAATTCTAACCTAAGCGCCTATTTATAGGAAAATGTTAGAACGCCAAAGGAGACTAAAATAATAAAATAATATTATTATTTTTTAAAATCTCTACGCATGCTTCAATTGAATTGATGAACATCCATTTTGGAAGAAAAAATAGTAGCCCATGTGCATTCAACACCAACCAAAAGTGGGTCCCACCCATAATTTAATAAAAATTATTTTATTTTCTGAAACTTCAGTAATTCATAATAAATAGCCCGTTTATCAGAAAAATACAAATTTTATGTCCATTCCACACGAAATCGAATTCTCTACAACTTTGTAGAAGAAAGTTTTTCCAATTTCCAAACAAAAAATATCCGAAATCCACAAACGGATGATTTTTAATACCTCTATTCCGACAAAATACTGATAAAACACCTCAATATTAATTCCTTCATTTATAACCACATAAAATAAATAAATCCATCATTTATATCCATATCAAATAAATATTTCCTTATCATATAAATCCATAATTAATTATTCACAAATAAAATTACAGAATCACAATTATGACAACTAGACCGTTCTCAGGAAAGAGGGGGCTTTCCGATTAGGATTTCTCTTTACTGGCGCGCAATTAGGTGACAAAACCTCTCCTTGACAGAACTTTCTAGACATTGCCAATAATGCTATCTAATAATATTATTCAAATAATATGAATTATTGATCTGATAATGGGAAATACTGTGCAGTGACAATTATTGCACAACAATAATATTAAATATCAACGTAGCAATTATTGAATCAATAAAATAAAATATTGAACAATAATTACTGTAACAATTATTGAGTAGTGCCTTCTTACGTAAGAATCAATAATTCAAAAATACTATGCAAAACCCAGTGCTTCTTTGTGCAACCCACGCCAGACATCGTATTTTAACCACCGGGTATTCTAACAGTGTTAACGATAACAACTACGCCGTTATTTATAAAATGAATATTTTATAACCATTTATAACCATGAATATTTTATAACCATTTGCTTATTTTGCAAAATTTGCACATTTCACCCATAACCAAAGTATTATATCAAATTACCACCTTATTATTCATAATAATAAATAGAGGAAATTCAAATTTATTTATAATAAGTTGGGGTCTTACAGTTCCAACTGGACTTGTCTTTGGTGTACGACAAAATCGGCTAGGTGACCTTCTATTCCACAATTATAACACGCTTTGGATGGCATCGCGCAGTTTGGACTGATATGTCCCTCACCTCCGCATTTGAAGCATATGATAGGTGGTCGTTCTCCTTCCTTAACAACGGGTGTTGGTGCTGACGTCTTTCCATCATTGTTGAATCTCCTCTTCTTGAAATGTCCATTCTTATTGTCTTGGCCATGATTACCACCGAAGTGGTTACCATTTCTGGCATGTTGATTCCCTCCATGTTTGTTGTCACCGCCTCGATGTCTGCTACCACTGGTATTATCATTTTGCCGGCTGCTTTCTCTTGGTTGATTTGACTCGTTATCGTGTTCCAATAACTGAGCCCTATTAACAATATCTGAATACAAACACAGTTTGTGAGAAATTAAGTATTAATGTATCTCGGGTTTCAAACCTCTTAGAAACATCCGCGTCATTCTCTCCTCATTATCAACCTAGTGAGACACAAACCGGGATAACTCAGCAAACTTAACTTCCTACTGCGACACGGTCATATTGTTCTGCTCCAACTTGATGAACTCTACCTCTTTCATGTGACGAATACTTTTGGGAAAGTACTTGTCGTTGAATAGTTCTTGGAAATTCTCCCAAGACATCTTCAATGCGGCAGGTTGAGTACGTTTTACCGATTCCCACCAGTAATCTACCTCTCCTCGCAACATAAAGGTGGCAAAGGGAACCTTCTGCTCCTCAGAGCATCCCAAGACATCAAATATCTTGGTGATCTACTTTATCCACGCTTCCGCCTTAAGTGGTTTTGGCTCTCCAATAAATTCCGGTGGTCCTAGCTCCTTGAACTGCTTATCGGTGACCGTCCAAGAGTTTCCAGTGTTTCCACCTACATTTTGGACAGGAGCCGCTCTCACCTGATGTTGCATGAATTGCATAGAGCCTCTGAAAATTCCATCATTCATCATTTGGTCAGTGTTGTTGTTTGCATGAGAATTGTCGCCTTCCTGATGCACATTATCCTGATTATTGATATGTGGAGACTCAACGGTCTCTTGTGCTCCATTGCTATTTCTCAACATTCTCGGATGTCATTTCCAGATACTGCCACGAAATAAGGGTTAATTGACATGTAATATATTATCCCTATACTCTGACCGACCAATTAAATACCAAATAAACTTAGGTAGGTCATACTAGCGAAGGAATTCCCCGTCTCTCCCCTCCTAGTTCTAGTCTCACATCTTAGCTAGGGATCATATCCCAAAGCTTTGATACCATCTGTGTGACAACCCGAAAATTCGGATTGTCCATAAATTAAGATTTAAAGAATTAGTTATTAATAAAATGAATTTTTATTAATACTATTCTGTGCTATGTGTTTATTAATCGTTCTATAACCTAGAATGATTATTAATCGGGAGGATTCTGGCTACGAGCTAGATTGAACGAGTAAGAATTTTCAAGACGAAGATAAAAATTTTTCGGGAACAAAATATTTCTGGGGAAAAAGATGAAATAGGCACTATTCACCCGACGAAATCTAAGGGTTAGGGTTTGAATAACCTAAGCCTTTCTGAGAGTCCGGTATGTCAAAATGACATTCCGTTGAAAGATTTGACGATAATATATCGTGAAAAGGTAAGTAAGCCGATAAAAGTTTTTCTCGGAAAACATGCAGAAATCGGACGAAATAAAAATGACGAAAAGTACTGCTGGGTACTTTTTATTCGTTTAGCTACGTTAAGGGAAAACGTAAAGGAAAACGCTTAACGTGGAAAAGTGTTTTTCAATTTTTCGGAGATCCGAAGATTATGTAAAAGTTAATCGGTAAAGAAAAGACGAAATATCCAAAAATATTTGGATTAGAGAATCGATTTTTTAACCTGTCGGACGAATTCTGAATTATGGAAGCACGAAGCTTCCAAGGGAAGCTAGGTAAAGGAGGTGGGGTGGCCACTTGGCCACCAAGTAAACTTGGTGGCTAAGTTATGAATAGTAAGGAGGTTAGGAGGGGAAATAACTAAAATGCCCCTAACCTTGGTTTTCTATATATAGAAAAGCTTAAGTTCATTATTTTGAGCTTTTGAAAATCCTACTCTTTGAGAGAGAAAGAGAGAGGGTTCAGATGGAAGAAGAGAGGAGGAGGAATGAGGAAAAGCTAGCTCGATTGCACGCTTTGTCCGACGGAAGGAGATTAAAGAAGAACGGTAATCCGAACACTAGTTTCTTCTAAATTTTCTTTAAGTTTTTATGTTAAAAAACATAACTTAATGAGGATAAGAAGTAGATTAAGTTATAAAAGATTTCACATGGTTGAAATCGTAAGAAAATGAAGAAATAAGAATTAGAAATATATTTTATAAATTTCTTAAGGAAGTATAAGATTAAATGAAGGATTTTGAAGCGATCCGAATGAATCTTATGATTGAGTAGGCTAAATAAGTAAGGAATGGTGTTCTATAACATCAAATTCCAAGAAAAAGTGAAATTGTAATCCAAAATATTGATTAAAATGAAGAACGAACGAAGAACGCGAAGAACACGCGAAGAACACGAAGAACGTTATTGATGGACAAATTTAAAACCATCGTAGTGTAATTATTGTTGATGGAAAAGTTTAAAACCATCACGTATAAGTTATTTTCTTATTGCTTGGTTAGGAACGTTAGAAACGTTCATGAACAACAGATTAAAATTGAGCTATAACGAAGTTATGACAAAATTTTCGTAAAAGATGAATTAGAATTAGAAAGTTTGTAAATGAACTCGATCATGTAGGGTTTCATAATAAAGTAAGAGAATGTAGAAAACGTGAGTCGTGGACTCAAGAACAAACGAATTCCGAGTTTGGATGACCGAATTACGGACGAACGAACAAAGGACGTTAATAACGTAAAAAAAAAATGAACGAAGAGTGAAGATTAAGCCAATTGAATGGCATGTTAACGGATTCAGAACGAAGTTATGTCCATGGGTAATTGAAGTACGTAAGATAAGGAAGAAAATGGCTTTAGAATGACCTTTTTTCGAGTTATAACGAAGAAGTTATGAGATTTCGAAATCAGCGTCTCAAGCTTGTAAAAGACTTAGAAAATTTTTCTAGGTTTCATGCTGTAGGCCAGTCATGAAGTCGTGCCTTGGGGGCCATGCCGCAAAGGCAAACTTCTACCATAATCTTCTAGAGAGGAAATACAATCACGAGAGATAACAAAGGACTTGGCGCACTGGTACTTGATTTCCAAGAAGAGAGAGAGAGAGAAGTAGGTCGCCATGCAACACGAGAGGAAAGGAAGGCACGCACGGTAACGCCAACGTGTGTGAAGCAATGCCAGAAATGAGAGTTTTAGTTCTCAGTTACTGGAGGATGTGTAAAAAAGAAGTATGAACATGTAGTTCATGTAATGTAACATTCAATCAAGTGATTTAGACCTTTAGTGAAGGTTGAACGGAAAGATTTAATGAGATTAAAAGATAGAGAATGTAAGAGCTAGATTACGTAACCGATATCCGGGGACCGTAGTCGTAATGAACGAACGTGAGGGGTTACTGTGATTATGATTCCTTAGACGTTGAGTGATGAAGGTAACAAGTAACATTTTGATGTTATGTTGTGATAATGAGAGATAAGTGTAAAGCGTATAGACGCTGTGAACGCAACGTTGTTGCGATGAACGATCGGTCTTAGCATACAACGGACCGTATGGCTTCGACATTAAGAAGAATAATGAACATGGGGTTCATGGGATGGATAACGATGAATGCAATTGAAACCTTGAGTAAAGGTTGAGTGAGAGATTAAGAGACGAGCAACGTGAACGTTGATTATGTAAACGATCTTCGTAAATTGTATTCGCATTTGACGAACGTTCTAAGTATACCTTAGTTGTATGACTTAGAGACGTTGATGAAAGTAGTAAGTAAGATACGAATGGTATCAAGAAAGCTGTATCGAACGGTAATAAGATTAATGAAAGCCGAATAGGAGTCGGATAAGAACGAGTTCTGAGGTATGGCAATTACTTGCCAGAAAGCCATAAGGAATAAGAAATTGACTTAACGAACATTATAATTTAATAGTTCGTATAAGTTAAGAGAAAGTTAGGTTGTGGTACAATCGAAACCTTTGATGGTTGACATATGGGAGCTGGGCTAAACAATTCCTTCAGAGAGCGAAGGTATATACAAAACTGGCAACCGATCTAACTCACTGTGTGGGTAGTGTAGATGAGATGGGAACTTGTTTATTGGTTATTTGTGGGAAACCACTCAGAGTACCATATGGAATACTAGCAGAGAAACGATGTGTGCTGAGTCCTAGAAAAGTTATAAGAAGAAGATATGAATATGAATCATCAAAGAGGATGAACGTTTTGAGTAAGACATCTCCGTATGTCATGAAGCTGTAGAATGGTAATGAAAGTTGGTTGCGTAAACTTAGATTGCAAGAACGCGAACCTTAAGAAGTAAAGTTAAATAAACCAATGCATAAGTCAAATATATATGACTAATTGGTGTATGTGTTATTTTTTTATGTGCTACATAGGAATTGGAATGAGCAGTTTAGCGTAAGCTGTAGCTGTGTGTAAGGCAAGTTTCCTATCTTCATTCATATTTTAAATGGATGCTAGTTTCTTAAACTTCTCAGATGTTGAACTTGAGAAGTTTTGTCTATGTGCGAATGTGCGATATTTGTACAAGGTGGTAGAATGTATGAGGCCTTGTGCCACAATTTGAACACTTCGGTGTTTCTATGAGATGAACTGTTCTATGATTGAACTATTCAATAAAAGAATATTCTGTCTATACATGAACCGTTATTGTTAAGTCTGTGCTATTGATTCTAGCCAGACAGAATGTGCATGAAAGAGAGTAGAGAATGAAAGTATTTCAAAGTGAATGTGACTAATGTTTTAAAATGATAGGAATCAACATTATTCCTATTATTCAAGCTACTTTATAACCTTTGTTCGGTTATCGAAGTTCCAAAGGAATGTTAAACTATTGAAGTTGTATGTTTAACTGTTATGACTTGCTGGGCAATTGAATGCTCACACTTGCTTTAAATGAAAAACATTTCAAATGTAACGATGTTAGAAGAACTTAAGGATCCCGTAAGGATCAAGGTAGCCAGTATCCGGATGAAGTGCCACCGAGAATGTGAATGGCGAGAAGATCAAGTGAAGACTTGTGATGTAGAAAGATGAAAATTAAACTATAGATTAGTTTAATGAAGCTATATGTATCCTTGGTGGCGGATAAAAGTCACTCTTGTAAGATGAAAGGAATAATGTAATTATCATTATTCGTAATGAGAAAGGTTATAAGGTTTCGAGAACCTGGGAATTCAGAATGTATGTTATTATATTTTAGTATATAATGATGTATGTTGGATAAATGATGTACTCATGACGTACGGAATCCGGGTGTGAAGATAGATCGGGTTTCGGGGCGTTACAATCTGTGACGCCCCCAAAATAGGTATACATCACCTATTCTGAGTCGCCAAATACATGGTACAGAATACAAATACAACCTTAAATATACAACATGAAATTTGTGAGTTTTAATACAAATATTATCTTCTAGGCATGTATTCAAACTCAAAATAAGTCCTCAATACATTTATTATCACACTATTTCATAGAATAGTGAGGAGTACTAATGCTATCATCTGGATCGTCACTCCGTTCCCCGACTAGTTCCTGCTACGTTCTCATTTCCTGAAGAGACAATGAAAGCAAAATGGTGAGCTCAACTAGCCTAGTAAGATATATTATGACTAAGATAATGCAGAATAAATTATCATTAGCCTTCAACAGTGTTAAACTGATAAAATATAACAAACATCAAGTTTAACTGCAGTGGAACAAGCAATCCATTAGAAGAGTTAAGTAGAGAATAAAATCTACTATCTTCTATGATTTAAAAGGTTTTTCATTACTTTTATCGCTGATACTCAACTTAATAAATAATCCACATCATCCCTGCACTACGGCCAATGATATTCATTAGTATCACGACCACAAATTATCCATGCACTACGGGCCAAAGGTATTCATTAGTATCACGACCACAAATTATCCATGCACTATGGGCCAATGATATTCGTGTATTCATCAATGGTTATGATCATGCCAACAACTGTCCATCAATGCACTACGGCCAATGAGGATTTTTACCACATCATTTGTAACATTACGGTCATGATTATACCGAATAATCCCTGGTCATAATCATACCAAGTCCATCTATGCACTACAGGCCACATATGACTTTCAACATATTATAAACATGAGGATGATGACAATTCAATAAAACAAGTTCAAGAATAAATTTTAAAGATTTATATGTTAATTTATCCTGAACTCAATAACGTCCAAATTGTCAACATGATACTGCTTTTTGGAGTAAAATTAAAGAATGCTCAGAAGGATATTTCCATGAAAAGATACTGGATGAAGCGCAAATATCAAGGATATTCCACTAATTTCATGGAGTATAGAAGCCAAAACTTTAACCAACTGAGTATAATAGAATATATGAAACCGCAAATGGATTTTTGCTTAATGCGGTAATCACGTGAGATGATTATTCAATAGAATAATAAAGAATGGAATAATGAAGAATTCACCGGACGTGCGTAATCCACATAGACAAAGTTATTCCAACGAGAATAATAAAGAATGGAACAGTCATGCGTAACCCGCATGCATGGATATTCAACGAGAATAATAAAGAATGGAACCGTGTCATACGTAATCCCCATGTATGGATGTTCCAACGAGAATAATAAAGAATGGAATAACAACCTTACGAGTATTGAAAGAAAATAACTCTCTTCACGAATACGAAGGAATAATACCCCTTACCTTAGAAGAAACTGGATATTGGAAAAGTGAGGTAGCAGACTTCTCTTCTTCTTTATCTCTATAATTTCTCTCTCTAGAGTTTCAGTGAATTCAAAAAAATAATGAAGGAATAAACTTCTATTTATAGGAGAATGGGTGAATAGTAACTAATTCATGAGCTAGTCAGGATTGATTTACTTTTAAACGGACGGTTCATATTGATTTACTATTAAAACTTAAAGCAACGGTCCATACTGATTTACTATTAAAACTTTAAACGAGCGATCCATATTGATTTACTATTAAAACTTTAAACCAGCGATCCATATTGATTTACTATTAAAACTTTAAACCAACGATCCATACTGATTTACTATTATAATTTTAACCAACTGTCTAAAAAATTATCACATCTCCTCATGGAATAATATTGTACCCAAAAATAATTTGGACCGAAAAGAAATATATTTTTCGGGTGAATAGTACCCCGTGAATAGTAACTCGACATGAAAAGTGTCCCCAATACCCGAGTGAATAATACTAGAATAAATAGTAATCAGGTGAATAGTAACCCATGAATAGTACTCCGACATGAAAAGTGCCCCAAATACCCGATTGGTCAATATAACCTCCAGACATCAATTATTATCGAAATAAATATCGATTTCTACTAACACTAATAATTCCCACACAATGGAACTATAAATTTCATTTTTAATCAACACGAACTTATTCATCATTAATATTATATCTCACAATATTTAACAACCAGATCGTTCCCAGGAAATAGGAGGCTTTCCGATAACGATTTCTCCTTATTGGCGCGCAATTAGGTGACCAAACCTCTCCTTGACAGAACTTCTAGACATTGTCAATATTGTAAATAATAATATGAATAACTTTGCCGTCTCAATTATTGATTTAATAATATAACATATTATGCAGATGATACTGTGACAATAATTGAATTAATAATATGAGAGATATGATGTAGCAATTACTGTAGCAATAATTGAGTATAACTGAGTGACTTCTCACGTAAGCATCAATAATCAATACCGTATGCTACTATGCAACCACGCGTGTTACTGTACTTTTAACACCCGGTGTTTCAACAGTTAACGGTAAAATTTCTGCCGTTATTTTTATAAAAAGATAATTATGTCATATAGCTAGTGATGCACAACAGGCCTGGCCTGGTCCGGCCTAAGCCTGCCATGCCTTAGCCGTAGACCAGGCCAAGCCAGGCCTTGACTTTTTAACTGCAGGTCGGGCCAGGCCAGGTTTAGAACAAAAAAATGTGACCTGTTTATGCCTGCAAGCCAGGCCGAACTAGGCCTCATTAGGCCTAAGTAAGCCCAAGTGCTCTTTACTTAAAAAATTTAAACTCAACTCCTCCTCCGTTTATTAAAGAAAGGCGGGACAAAAAACTTTTTACTAGACTATGTGGGACTATACCAAGCTTAGGCAAACCTCCATTTATTAAAGAAAGGCATGGAAAAAAAACTTTTATTAGACTATGTGGAACTATACCATGTTTAGCCAAACCCAACACAAGCTCAAGTGCATTGTACTTCAAAATTTCGGACTTAACCTCTCCTCTATTTATAGAAGAAAAGTAGGGACAAGAGATGTTAACTAGACTATGTGGGACTTTGAAACAAAAATGTAATTGAACTAAATGCCTCTCATTCTTATAGTTTGCTATTAAACTTGTGTTTCTTGAGGTGTCACTGAGAGCTTAAGATATTCATCGAGCTCAAGTAATTACAATGAGGCAAAGATAAAAGTTATTGGTGTTGGAGGTGGCGGGTCAAATTCAGTTAATCGTATGATACAGAGCTCAATGAAAGGTGTGGAGTTCTAGATAGTTCTGAAATTGGACGAGATCTCACCAGAGGACTTGGTGCTGGTGGGAACCCAGATATTGGCATGAATGCTGCCAAAGAAAGCAGAGAAGCCATAGAAGATGCAGTTTACGGTGCAGACATGGTCTTTTTGATTGTAAGTTAGGCACTTGTGTAGTTGTAATGCCCCCAAACTTGGGTACTTGAAACCTGAACTCGGTGCTTTACGATACCATTCCTATGAGCGGATTAATACTAATAATAATAACAATAATATAAATATCAAACTTAATTTACATATATCAAAGTCTAATCCCAAGTACGCAACCTTTACTACAATACATTACATGATAGATAATAAATATCATTATCTTTAATACTGTCTAACTATTACAAAAGATAACATAAGGTTATTCTGATTGCTTTCCTTTTTCCTTGTTCTGGCTTGACCATTCCGGTTGATCATGCTTAGCTGAAAATATGTAAATTTAAAGCAAGGATGAGCATTTGAGTGCCCAGCAAGTAATAACAATTATAAATATAATTAGCTGAAAGGATTAAATATTTTCTTTGAATAACTCTTCTACAACGAATCAACAGTTGTGAAGTAAGCTGAACCAATAATAACAACATACCAAATCTATCTCAAAATTTTGAAACTACGTACTGACTATAACTGGAGATTTGTCGACAGACTATGAACATTGTTTTTCATTTTCGCTAGGGTTTAGCAGAACTTCATCCGCAAATTGTCATAACTTACGGACACGAGGGTGATCTGCTCAATGTGCCCTGTATTGATCAATACTACATGCAAGAATGATATCATCGTTCACTCTATCCACCTTAGGTGCACAAAAGTTTTCCCATATTCGGGATGTTCATACTTAGTCGGGAATCCGAACCAAAATAATCTGGTTGGATACAATAACGTTCTATCTTGCTCAATAATATTTTTATGTCTAGCTGAATCAATTAGCTTAGACGGCTTTTAAGTCAACGTATACATACTTGAAATCAATAAGTATGTATCAACATATGATTAAATATAATGGTTATCCAAGTGGGGACACTTGTCTAACTTTAGATGAATTAATGAACTGAATAAATATCTGAATTATACAATAATACAATGATCGGATAATGTAAGAACTTGTATGAATACAAAGATTGGATACATAATCAATAATAATAGAGTTAATAATCTGGCACAATAATAATATAATTCTGAAACTTTCTTACACATGTCCATTGGATAAAGTAAATGCAAAAGTAGGATACTTGCCTGAGCTGCTGCTTACAATAAAGCAACTTAGATTAATCTTTTATACAGCGACCTATCAGTAATAAGATCATTCGTTCAATTAGAATAATATATCATATCACATAGTACTGCTAATTGCAGTCAACACTTAACCTAATCATATTGTCACACATATCCCACAATCATTGAATCACAAATAATCATTAATACAGTCAAAATATCTAAGTTCAGATCAATTTCTGAAATATATCGGTGTACCGACGGCTTTATCGGGTAATTATTGAGTCTAAGACTCTATCATGTAGTTCAATGGTCGTTTAGATATTTTAAATATCAGTCATATTATTTTTCATAGCCTTATAATAATTTTTAAATAATTATTATACTTTATCATGAATTTTCAAACACTGAAATCATTATTAAATGATTTAAATATTAACTAATTCTATTATCATTATTATTTAATTAATATTCAAATATTAATGAAACCATTGCCAAAATATTAAAGTTATTTATAATAACTCAAAATATTTTTAAAGTATTAATATTACCCTTAAATGATTTTTAAAATATTTAAAATTATTTTTAAATAATTACCATTATTATTAGAATATTAATTTATTATTTATCAAAATATTAAAAGTCATTAGTTATAACTTCAAATATTTTTAATTCATTTATTTGCTTTTTAAATGATTTTTAAATCAATAAAACTATTTTTAAACTATTTATTTAATATAATTATTAAATAAATCAAATATAATTTAATATTAAATTAATATCATTAATATTAAAATATTAATATTTTTCATAAAAAATATCAAAAGTTATATTTTATAACTTAAAATATTTCTATAACCTTTAAATCATTTTTAGATGATTTTTAAATCATTAATTCTATTTTCATAATTTATTTAATATATTTATTAAATAACTTAATTATCATTAATATTAATTTATTAATGAAATTCATCACAAAATATTAAAAGTTACTAAAAATAACTTCAAATATTTTCTTATATCATAATATAATTTTAAATAATTTTTCAAGTATTAAAATCATTTTTAAATAATTTATTTGATATAATAATTAAATAAATTAAATACCTTTAATATTTCAATAATATTAATTATTTATGAAATATATTAAAATTATTAAAACTAATTTTTAGACTTTAAAATAATTTTTAGTAATTTAATTTATATTTTTATTAATTAAAAACTAATTTTCTCTAATTATTTAATATAAATATGATTTTCGTAAATTAAATGTCGTTAAAGGGCCCTATAAAGCGCTGTAACCATCATATATAGGTGTTCTTAAGCTTTTGCCAGGAATGTTCATGTCAACGTTCAAGGTAGGAGGTTTGACCGATTTTAATTTATGTTTCTACCGCTTCGGGTTGAAATTTGTGTAACAGTTATAGTACATATGTAATACTTCAATATCATACCAAGTTCATGACCATAAAACATCCGATTAGTGATTTATAAGGCAATAAAAATCTTGTCAGGCATGTTCTTCATTTTCTGGGTTACCTAGAAATGAAGAACAACCAAGGTACCTATTTAGCAGGCTTTAATCTTTGCTTTCAAAGCTAGGTTTGTGTGTTATGAAGGTTTAATCCTATAGTCTTGATGTCAGGGTACAACACCATGTAATTATTTGAGTCCATCAATATCAACAACACCGATTTGAGTAGGTCAACGAGGGTCGAAAACTTCGCTTCATGAAGAATCTGGGTTTTCCAAAAAAGCGGATTCGAGGTGGCGACCCTACTTTGATTGAATTTACTACATGCATCCTGTTTGTTTTTAAAGTGAAATAAAAGTACTAATTTGTAGTCCCTATACCATATTACAACATAGAAAAACAAACACCATCAAATACTTAAACACAAGTAAGATCTGGCCTCATGAATATGTTGTTAGCACGATCTGGGAAAAATCTGGGTTACATAGATTTGTTCTTCAAGCAGTTTGGTCAACCTACTTTGACCGTCATTAAATTCGATTCATTGTGCGATCTGGGGGTTCTAGAGGCATGATTGCATAGTCCTTATGTTATACTACAACATCAAAACAACAACATGGACTAACTATAACAGATCAAAGAAAATCGAAGCTCAAAAGTGATCGCCGAAATTCAGGTTTCTAGGTTGCCCGAAACTCAATTCTCGAATCCACAACTCACTTTGACTACTTAATACCTTTTAATATACACAAAGAGATGGACTGATTCAAGTCCCATATTAAAGATCTCATAACCGACTACAAGATCAAAGCCTTAAACAACAAAAATACATATCTGACAGGGATCTATGGGATCTGACATTCATTGTCAGACCCTTATTTTTAAAAATTTCCAGATTTGGAAAATCATCAAATCTAAGCCTCTAGATGTTATGGATCTAACATCTAGCAACCCAGATCACTTTTTAAGACTCCATAATACATATTTAACACAAAAATTTTAACATCAAACATAAGATCAAGGTCAGATTATAAAATAGGGTTTATACCTTTAAATGAGCAAATCTGATTTCTATGCTTCTGATTTGTTCGTGGATTTCGTGGGGCTTGATTAGGGGACTGATATGCTATACAATTTTGTGGTTTTTAGAGAGAGGAGTTCTAGGATGAAAGTTGTGAATAATTTAGGCTAAATGTGCACTTTCTCTCTCTTGAATTCTATATAAAACATGTATGCAATGAATTCTGGTGGTGTAGCTCGTAGCTAGGTCTAGGATAGGGTGGCTGGCCAGATTTGATGAAGATTTGCTAGTAATAATTCACAAATAAGACAAAAGGGTACTTTAGTAATTTTATTTTAATCTCAAGGGTATTCTTGTCAAAGGTGCTTGAATCTAGGGTTTAATCAATAGATTTTACATCATAAAGTTTCCCAATTAATTACTAGGGTTTGGATAATTAAAAATTAAAGTGTAGTAAAATTTTAATTTTAAACACCCTAATTAAATTAGGGTTTTAATTAGAAATTAGGGGTTTTAATAGAAAATTAGGGTTTAAATAATTAGGGTTCCTTAATTATCATTAGGGTTCCCAAATTAACAATTCAATTTACTAAAATAATAATTAGGGTTTCTAATTTTAGCAATTAGGGTTTCTAATTTTTAATTAGGGCTTTCAAATATTAATTAGTGTTTTATCTAATTAACATTAATTCTATAATATGCACATAATTCATATAACACAATTTCTGACCGATCTTAATTTCTAGTTTTAAATTTCCAATCATGGTTTATGACAGTAATACTAGGGTTTGTCGTGATACTTCATAATTGACTAACCATTAACAATCTAAACATATACTGTATATATTTATAACACCGAAAAATAATATTATATTTAATATAATATTATTATTCTCATTCATAGCTCAAAATCCAAAATTAGGGTTTGGATTCCATATCGATTATCTTTCATATATAACATTATTAATTAAGTTAAAATAATTAACTTAAATAATCTGAACTAAAATTCATATAATAAAATAGTAATTATAAAAATTCCAATAATCATTTCATATATTATTTAAATAATATAAAAATCATATTTTCTTAGAAAATAAATAATAAAGACATTTATACTATAAAGTTAATTATTATAAGTATATACTATATAATGATCAATAATTCTAAAATAAAATTATTTGAAATTATTCATGAAATAAATAATTTTATTTATCACATATATCTTTGTGACGTCCCCAAAATTAGGTATACATCACCCATCTTGAGTCGCCTTGGGATACATGGTACGTAATTCAAATACAACTTAATAATACAATCGTATCGTGTATAATACGACAAAACATAAACTGTGAGTTTGAATACAAATATTGTCTACTAGAGAGTATACAAACTCAAAAGGAGTCCTCATTACAATTATTATCACACTATTTCACTCCGTTCCCCGACTCGTCCCAGCTATATTCTCATTTCGTGAAGAGAACAGTGAAAGAAAGGGTGAGCTCAACTAGCCCAGTAAAAAATATTATGACTAAGATAATGCAGAATAAATTATCATTAGCCTTAAATAGTGTTAAACTGATACAATATAACAAATATCAAGTTTAACTGTAGCGAAAACAAGCAATCCATTAGAAGAGTCAAGTAGAGAATAAAATCTACTATCTTCTATGATTTAAAAGGTTTTTCATGACTTTTATCATTTGAGACTCGATTTTAATAAATAATCCACATCATCGAATCACCCCCGCACTACTACCAAGGATATTCTTTAGTATCACGACATTAATTATCCATGCACTACGTGCCAAGAATATTTGTGTATTCATTAATGGTCATGATCATGCCAACAATCCGTCCATCAATGCACTACGGGTCAATGAGGACTTTTACCACATCATTTGTAACATTACTACCATGATTACACCGAATAATCCTCGGTCATAATCATACCAAGTCCATCTATACACTACAAGCCACGGATGACTTTCAAAAAATATAAATATGAGGATGATGACAATGATATAAGAATTCAATAAAACAAGTTCAAGAATTAATTTGTCCAAGAACCAATAACGTCCAAATTGTCAACATGACACCGCTTTATAGAGTAAAATTCAAGAATGCTCAGAAGAATATTTCCATGAAAAGATATTGGATGAAGCGTAATTATCAAGGATATTCCACTAATTTCATGGAGTATAAAAGTCAAAACTTTAACCAACCGAGTATAATAAAGAATGGAATAACAAAAGAAATCACCATGCATGCCAGATTGCGATGAGACAAAGTTATTCAATAGAATACTAAATAATGGAACTGTGTCAAAGTAAATTGCATGCAACAAGATGTTCCAATGTAATAATAAAGAATGGAATAACAAGAATCACCATTTAATGCGATACTTCAGATAAAACAAAGTTATTCCAATGAGAATACTAATAAGGGCGAAATCAGTCCCACGTAAACGCATGCATGTGATATTCCAATGTAATAATAAAGACGGAATCAGTCGTATACAGAAACGCATGCATATATGATATTCCAATAGAATAGTAAAAAGGCGGAATCAGTCCGGTACAGTAAAAACGCATGCATGACAGGATATTCCAAATGTAATAGTAAAGACGGAATATTAGAAGAATATCACCAAGTATAGGGTAGTCCACGATGCATAACGTTATTTCAAAATGAGAATAATAAAGAATGGAATAATGTAAGTTCTCTTCATGAATACAAAAGAATAACACCCCTTACTTAGTACAACAAATAATATTCCCTACCTTAAGAAGAAGAGTCTTGAATATATAAGTAGTGAAGTAGCAGAATACTTTTTCTTTTCTCTCTAAAGTTTATCTCTAGAGTTTTTGGTGAATTAAGTAAAAAATAATGAAGGAATGAGCTTCTATTTATAGAAAAATGGACTGCATAGTAACTAACTCATGAACGGTCCAAATTGATTTACTTTAATCTGACGGTCCATATTTAAAGTAAAATCTTTTAAATAAAATATAATATATATTCTATTTATAATCTAATAAAACGAATAACTTTATAAAAGATTTTACTATGCAAACACTATGCAGGCACTATGCAAACACTATGCATAATAAAATATAATATATTCTAATTATTGTCTATAAAATGTATAACTTTATAAAAGTATTCTGCTTTTATATAAAAAGATTTTACTATGCAAAACACTATGCGACCATTATACAACACTATGCATAATAGAATATAATATATTCTATTTATAGAATAACTTTATAAAAGTATTCTGCTTTTATATAAAAAGATTTTTCAGTATTATTACATTAATAATACCAACAAAACCGAGTGACTTATCACGTAAGCATCAATAATTAATACTGGTGCTACTATGCAACCACGCCAGACATCAGACTTTTAACTTCTTCGGATGTTTCAACAGATTAACGGTAAAACTTCCGCCATTATTTTCATATAAAGTATTTTTGCGTTTTCTCAATCCGGCAATAATTCCGTTATAGGGTCCACCAATGATTGTGCTTAGTTGTACGAATATTCCCTGTTAAAACGAATATTCCCCACCAATCGAATATTATATAACAACTTCATGACTTTTGCAAAATTTATAAATATTACCCACAACTATAACATTATATCAATTTCACTCCATAATATTTAAAAATAATATTTATAGAAAATTCATCTTTATTCAAAAAGTTGGGGTTTTACAATCTCTCCTTCTTATGAAATTTTGCCCTCAAAATTAGGGTACGTACCTGGTATATTGAAGAGGTAAGGATACCTTGATTTCATTTCAGATTCTAACTCCCAAGTCATTTCCTCAACATCGTGGTTTCTCCACAAAACTTTGACTTGAGGTATAACCTTGGATCGTAGAATATGTTCCTTCTTATCCAAGATTTGAACAGGAACCTCTTCATACGTCAAATCTTCCGCTATTTCTCCGATTCTAACTCAATAATGTGGTTTGTGTCTTCCACATATTTACGTAACATGGATATATGAAAAACGTTATGAACACGAGACATACTTGACGGTAAAGCGAGTCTATAGGCCACAGTTCCTACTCGATCGAGGATTAAAAATGGGCCGATGAATCGAGGATTGAGCTTTCCTCTCTTTCCAAATCTCGTAAATCCTTTCCATGGAGCAACACGTAACAACACATGATCTCCAATATCGAATTCCACATCCTTTCAATGAAGATCAGCATAACTCTTTTGTCGATCTTGTGAGGTTTTTATACGTTGCCGGATCGTTTGAATCTTTTTCGTAGTCATACGTACCAACTCCGGTCCCAACAACGTTGCTTCACCCACCTCATCCCAACATACTGGAGAACGACACTTTCTTCCATACAACGCCTCGAATGGAGCCATGCCAATACTTGTTTGATAACTGTTATTGTAGGAAAACTCCACCAATGGTAAGAACTTGTCCCAACTTCCTTGAAGTCAAGGACACGTAGTCTTAATAGATCTTCAAGAGTTTGAATCGCCCTCCATTTGCGCCTCTCGTCTCGAGGATGATATGCCGAGCTAAATCGTAAATCCGTGCCTATAGCTTTTTGCAAACTAACCCAAAATCTTGAAGTGAATCTTGGGTCTCGATCAGAAACTATGGATACTGGCATACCATGCAATCTTACAACCTCGTTTATGTACATATGAGCAAGACGTTCAAGTGTATGAGTTTCTTGTATTGGTAAGAAATGAGCAGACTTGGTCAATCTATCAACAATGACCCAAATCGCATCTATACCTTGAGAAACCTTAGGAAGACCGGTAACGAAATCAATGGTAATGTGTCCCACTTCCATTCTGGAATTTCAAGTGGTTGCAATGGACCTTTTTGTACTTCATGCTCCGCCTTAACTCGTTGACACGTTAGACACCTTGAGATAAACAACGCTATCTCTCTCTTCATATTGCTCCACCAAAATGTATGAAGAATATCATGATACATTTTGGTACTCCCAGGATGGATTGCAAACGGTGTGTTATGCGCCTCCATCATGATTTTATACTTTAAATCAGGGTCGTTAGGAACACAAAGTTTGGAGTTGACTCGAAGTATTCCTTCTTCATCGATTCTTGCTTCCGGCATAGCACCTTCTTGCACTTTCTTCCTCATATGCATCAGCTCCAGGTCTGTAGCTTGAGCAGCTTTAATTTTATCAATTAAAATCGGTTCTACTCGTATATTCGCCATCATCACATGGGTCCCTGGAGTTTTTAACTCTATCTTTATCCTTTGCAAGTCACACAGAATGGGCCTTTGCGTTGACAATATCGCATTCATACTTGCATATGATCTTCTACTCAATGCGTCAGCTACCACGTTCGCTTTTTCAGGATGGTATGATCATAATCTTTCAATAGTTCAAGCCAACGTCGTTGTCGCATGTTGAGTTCCTTTTGAGTGAAGAAATATTTGAGGTTTTTATGATCCGTAAAGATCTCCCCTTTCTCCCCATACAAGTAATGCCTCCAAATTTTTAGTGCGTGAGATAATAAACCGCTAACTCTAGATCATGAGTAGGATAATTCCTCTCATATTCTTTGAGTTGTTGTGAGGCATAAAGCTATGACTTTCCCATGTTACATGAGAACACATCCCAACCCTTTTGCTCAAGCATCATCGTAGATGACAAATCCTCCGCATCCGAGATAGTATTGTCGAGCAGGTCTTTGAAATGAGTCTCCTCTTGAGTTCTTGAAAACTCTTCTCATATTCTCGCTCCAACCGAACTTTGTATCTTTCCGAGTCAATTTGAGTTAGTGGAGTAGCGATTCGAGAAAACCCTTCTACGAATCTCGATAATAACCAACTAAGCCGAGAAAGTTACGATACTTGATCATCGATTTAGGTTGCTCCCGACTTTGAATAGCTTCAATCTTTCTTTGGGTCAACAGATATTCCATGACTTGATACCACGTGCCCAAGGAATGCTACTTCCTCAAGCCAGAACTCGCATTTCTTCAACTTGGCATAAAGCTTATATTCACGAAGCTTTTGGAGTATCAGCCTCAAGTGTTGCTCATGATCTTCATGGGTTTTGGAATATATGAGGATGTCATCAATAAAGACGACCACAAAGTGATCCAAATATTCCTTGAATACTCGGTTCATCATATCCATGAAGGAAGCAGGAGCATTAGTCAATCCAAAGGACATGACTAGGAATTCATAAATCCCGCATCGAAGTTCTCGAAGCCGTCTTTGGAATGTCATCGGTTCTAATCTTCAATTGGTGATATCCGTAACGAAGATCAATTTTTGAAAAGAATTTGGCACCTTGCAACTGGTCAAATAGGTCATCAATACATGGCAATGGGTACCTATTTTTGATGGTGACATGATTCAACTCCCGATAATCTATACAAAGTCGCATACTCCCGTCTTTCTTTTTCACGAATAGAACAGGAGCACCCCAAGGAGAAGTACTAGGACGAATAAAACTGATGTCTAATAATTCCTGTAGTTGGGTCTTTAACTCCTGAAGTTCAATAGGAGCCAATCGATATGGGGCTTTAGAAATAGGTTTTGTACCAGGTTCAAGGTCGATACAAAATTCAATTTCATGCTCTGGGGGTAGGCCAAGAAGTTCTTCAGGGAATACGTCAGGAAATTCATTAACAATAGAAATATCATTCAAAACTGACGTATTTTTGTTTAGATCCGTGACATGAGCTAAGAAAGCTTGACATCCATTTTTCAATAAACGAATAGCTTTATGGCTTGAGATGACAGTGGATGATTTTAATGGTTTGGTGGCTTGAATTAGCATAACAGATTGGTTAGGAATATGAATGCTAACAATCTTACGAAAATAATCAATTTTTGCATGATGAATAGTTAACTAATCAATCCCTAGAATTACGTTAAATGCAAGTATTTTTAATGAAATAAGATCGACAGGTAATGTGAGGGTACCGATTTGAACCAAACAAGACTTATATATAGTGGATGTAATGATGGTTTCTCCCAACGGAGTTTCTACAGATAAGTCAAAGTCTAATTTCCCCGGAGTCAAATTTAATCGTTGACCGCAAGTAGGAGAAATAAAAGAATGGGTAGAACCGATATCAAATAAAGTATAGACTTCGCTTAGAGTTTATGATAAGCTTACTCGTGATGACCTCATTCGGGTTCCTTGCGCTTCGGGAGGTCACAACAAACGCCTCCTTGCACTATCGGCTTTGGCTTTTCGGGACTACTTTGGTGCCTCCATCTCGGCTTGAACTTGTCTTCGGTGAACGACAAAATCGGGCTAAGTGACCTTCTCTTCCATAATTATAACATGCTTTGACTGAGATCGCGCGGATTTGACCGATGTGTCCCTTCCTCTCGCATTTGAAGCATATATGATAGGTGGTCGTTCTCCATCCTTAACAACGAAAGTCTTTGGTCTTTGACGTCCTTCCATCATTGTTGAATCTCCTTTTCTTGAAATGTCCATTTTCTTGTCTTGGCCATGATTACCACTTTGAAGTGGTTACCATTTTCGCATGTTGATTCCTCCACGTTTGTTGTCACCGCTTCGGATGATTGATACCTTTGGTATTTTCATGCCACGCCACGCTTTCTCTTGGTTGCGTTGACTGCGTTCTGGCGCTCCAATAATCGAGCCCTATTTACAAAATCGAGTACAAACACGGTTTATGAGAAATAAGATATTGACGTATCTCCGGTTTCAAACCTCTTAAAAACATTCGCGTCATTCCTCCTCATTATCGACCAAATGGGATGCAAACAGGATAACTCCATAAATTTAGCCTCATTGTGACATGGTCATATTGTTTTGTTCAATTTGATAAACTCCACTTCTTTCATGTGACGAATAGTCTCGGTAAAGTACTTGTCGTTGAGTAGCTCTTGGAACTTCTCCCAAGACATCTTGAAAAGGCCAGTCGGTAATGCGTTTTCTGATTCCCACCACGATGTCCGCCTCTTCACGCAACATGAAGGTGGCGAAGGGAACCTTTGCTCCTCGGAGCATCCCAAGACATCAAATATCTTGGTGATGCTTTATCCATGCTTCCGCCTTAAGTGGTTTTGACTCTCAATAAACTCCGGTGGTCCCAGCTCCTTGAAGCTGTTTAGCGGTGACCGTCCGAGAGTTTCCAGTGTTTCCACCTACATTTCGGACAGGAGCCGCTCTCGCCTGATGTTGCATAAATTGCATAAAGCCTCTGAACAATCCATCATTTATCATTTGGTCCATGTTGTTGTTTGCATGAGGATTGTCGCCTTCCTGATGCACATTATCCTGATTATTGATATGTGGGGACTCAACAGTTTCTTGTGCTCCATTGCTATTTTCAACATTCTCGGATGTCATTTTGTGATGCCCCCAAAATAGGTATACAACACCCATTCTGAGTCGCCAAATACATGGTACATAAAGCAAACTACAACTTCAATAATACAATTGTTGTGCAAAATACGACAACACATACTGTGAGTTTAAATACAAATATTATCTTCTAGACAATATCCACACTCAAATAAGTCCTCATTACAATTATTCAAAAGCTATTTTACAGAAATAGTGAGGACTGCTAAAACATCTTTCTAAAACCATCACTCTATACCCCGACTAGATCCTGCTATGTTCTCATCTCCTGAGAAGAAAAATGGAACAAAAAGGAAAAGGGTGAGCTCAACTAGCCCAATAAAGAATATTATAACTAAGATAATATACTACAAATTATCATTAGTCTTCAACAGGGAAAAAATCTAATAAAATATAATAGGCAACAAGTTTTAGATCAACAATTGCAGCGGAAACAACAATCCATTAGAAGAGTAAAATAGAGAATGAGTTCTACTATATTCTAAGATTTAAAAGTCCATCATCAATATTTTATCCTTGTAACAACAATCAATATACATCTTTAATCAAATATTCATCTTTGCACTACAGGCCAAAGATATTTATTTGTATCACCAGTTGGTCATGTTCATCTCAATACTTGTTCATCTTTGCACTACGGGCCAAAGATATTCATCAGTTAATCATTCATCTTTGCACTACAGGCCAAAGATATTCAGTAATATCATCATTTAGGACTGAGGATGATGAAAAATATTTTAAAGAAAACGAATCTAGAGAGACAGAAGGACAAATAGTAGGGATTCGTATAACAATTTATCCAAGATCAATAATACCCCATAATAACCAATTTTGTAACAGAATTCAAAAATAAAGATCAAAACATGGATACAATAAAAAATAGTAACCATAATAGACATCTTGGACAAAAAAAAGAAAATTTTATTTTTCGGTGAATAGTGCCGTATACGTGAATAGTAACCCCGACACAAAAATTCCAAATTTGATAAAAAGTTCAAACCAATATTTTGGCATAATGACATCAAAAGAAATAATATCATTTATGAAGAAAATAACATCCCTTACCTCAAAATAACCGTATTTCTGTCAGAATTTCGGATATAAAGCCGATAAAAACTTGCACGGAATAACAACTCTCAAGTTATCAAAATACTCACTAAAATACGCTCAACAATATAGAGAGAAAGAAAACTTGTTTCTGGTGTGATTTTCAATTCTAACATAAATGTCTATTTATAGGAAAATGCTAGAACGCCATAGGAGACTAAAATAATAGAATATTAATTTTTAATCAACTTTCTTCCACGCCAACTTATTTGAATCAGCTAGCATGCCTATTTTAAAAAATTCCCAGCAGCCCACATGCATTCTACACCAACCAAAATGGGTCCCACCCAATTAAAAATTCAATTTATTTTCCGAAACTTGAGTAATTCATAAAAAATAGATCGTTTATCAGAAAAATATGAATTTTATGTCCATTCTACCTGAAATCAAATTTTCTACAACTTTGTAGCTTTGAGTTTTTCCAAATTCCAAACATAAAATATCCGAAATCCATAAACGGATGATTTTTAATACCTCTACACCGACAAAATACTGATAAAACACCTCAACATTAATTCCTTCATTTTTATCCACATAAAAATAAATATATCCATCATTTATATCCACATAAAATAAATATTTCCTTATCATATAAATCAATAATTAAGTATTCACAAATAATATTGCAGAATCACAATTATGATAACCAGGCCGTTCCCAGGAAAAAGAGGGGGCTTTCCAATAAGAGTTTCTCCTTACTGGCGTGCAATTAGATGACCAAACCTCTCCTTGACAGAACTTTCTAGACATTGCCAATAATGCTATCTAATAATATTATTCAAATAATATGAATTATTGATCTGATAATGGGAAATACTGTGCAGTGATAATTATTGAAACAACAATAATATAAAATATCAATGCAGCAATTATTGAATCAATAAAATAAAATATTGAACGATAATTATCGTAACAATTATTGAGTAGTGTCTTCTTTACGTAAGAATCAATAATTCAACAATACTTGTGTGATACCGTAGCTATCGCGTATGCAACCACGCAGACATCAGTATTTTAACCCTTTGGGTATTCCAACAATTGTTAATTGGTAATAACTATTCACGTAGATTATTTATAAAACTCAAACTTGTCGTTTTCTTCATCCAAGCTTATTACGTTATGGGGTCCACAAATGATCATGTGGTTATGCGAATATTCCCCGACAACAAGAATATTCCACGACTAAACGAATATTCCCCAACAACAATGATTATTTTATAACCACTTACTTATTTTGTAAAATTTGCACATTTCACCCATAACCAAAATATTATATCAATTTAACACCTTATTATTCACAATAATAATTAGAGGAAATTCGATTTTATTTATAATAAGTTGGGGTCTTACAACCTCCCCTCCTTATGAAATTTCATCCTCGAAATTGACGTACGTACCTGGTGTTTCGAAAAGGTGAGGATACCTCACTTTCATTTCTGATTCCAACTCCCAGGTCATTTCTTCAATAGCATAGTTTCTCCATAAAACCTTAACTTGTGGTATAACCTTCGTGCGTAGGACATGCTCTTTCCTATCCAAGATCTTAACATGTACTTCTTCGTACGTTAAATCTTCTACTATCAAATGCGGTTCTAAAGAAATAATATGGTTGGGTCTTTCATATTATTTACGAAGCATAGATATGTGAAAAACATTATGAACACGAGACATACTTGGAGGTAATGCTGAGTCTATAGGCCACATTTCCTATTCGATCAAGAATCTCAAATGGACCAACAAATCGTGGATTGAGCTTTCCTCTCTTCCCAAATCTTGTAACTCCCTTCCATGGAGTAATACGTAATAAAGACATGATCTCCGATATTAAATTCCACGCCCTTTCTCACGAAGATCAAGATAACTCTTTTTGTCGATCTCGTGTGGTTTATATATCGTTGTCGAATCATTTGGATCTTTTACGTAGTCATGCATACTAATTACGGGTCCCAACAATGTTGCTTCTCCCACCTCGTCCCAGCATACTGGAGAATGACACTTTCATCCATACAATGCCTCAAATGGAGCCATGCCTATACTTGCTTGATAACTATTGTTGTAGGAGAATTCCACCAGTGGAAAGTACTTATCCCAACTTCCTTTGAAATCTAGAACACAGAGTCTTAATAGATCTTCAAGGGTTTGAATAGTCCTCTCTGATTGTCCGTCCGTTTGAGGATGGTATGCTGAACTGAATCATAAATCCGTGCCCATAGCTTTCTACAAGCTAACCCAAAATCTTGAAGTGAATCTTGGGTCACGATCCGAAACTATGGATACTGGCATGCCATGCAATCTCATAATCTCATTCACGTACATACGAGCAAGACGTTTAAGGGAATAAGTTTCTTGTATCGGCAAGAAATGGGCAGACTTGGTTAATCTATCAACAATAACCCAAATAGCATCTATACCTTGAGAAACTTTGGGAAGACCTGTAACGAAATCCATGGTAATGTGTTCCCACTTCCATTCTGGAATCTTAAGTGGTTACAATGGACCTTTTGGCACTTGATGCTCCGCCTTTACACGTTGACAGGTTAAACACCTCTAGGTAAACTTCACGATCTCTCTCTTCATATTGTTCCACCAAAATGTGTGTCGAATATCATGATACATTTTGGTATTCCCAGGATGGATTACAAACGGTGTATTGTGTGCCTCCATCATGATTCTATGCTTCAAGTCAGAGTCGTTAGGAACACAAAGTCTGGAGTTGACTCGAAGTATTCCTTCTTCATCGATTCTTGCTTCTGGAATAGCTCCTTCTTGCACTTTCTTCTTCATACGTATCAACTCCATGTCCGTAGCTTGAGCAGCTTTAACTTTATCGATTAAAGTCGGTTCTACTCGTATGTTTGATATCATCACGTGGGTACTTGG
The DNA here is from genome assembly GCA_020205605.1 of Panax ginseng. NCBI lineage: Eukaryota > Viridiplantae > Streptophyta > Magnoliopsida > Apiales > Araliaceae > Panax > Panax ginseng. Next base: position 47,332,150 of record CM035147.1, on the reverse strand, counting down.
AGCCTTTAACTCTATCTCCATCCTTTGCAAGTCATATAAAATGGGCCTTTGTGTTAACAACATTGCACTCGTACCCGCATACGATCTTCTACTCAATGCATCAGCTACTACGTTCGCTTTTCCAGGATGATATTGAATAGTGTGATTGTAATCTTTCTACAGTTCAAGCCAACGTCGTTGCCGCATGTTGAGTTCTTTTTGGGTGAAGAAATATTTGAGGCTTTTATGGTCCGTATAAATCTCCACTTTCTCCCCATACAAGTAGTGTCTCCAAATTTTTAACGCGAATATGACTGCTGCCAACTCTAGATCATGAGTAGGATAATTCCTCTCATATTCTTTGAGTTGTCGTGAGGCATAGGCTATGACTTTCCCATGTTGCACGAGAACACATGTTAACCCTTTGCCTAAAGTATCGCTGTAGATAACAAATCCATCCGTACCAGATGGTATTGCCGGAACAGGTGCCGAAATGAGTCTCCTATTGAGCTCTTGGAAACTCTTCTCGCATTCCTCGCTCCATATGAATTTTGTATCTTTCCGAGTTAGCTGAGTTAACGGAGTAGCGATTCGAGAAAATCCTTCCACGAATCTCCGATAATAACCACTAAGCCCAAAAAGTCACAGATTTCTTGGCCACCCAACTTCGGTTGCTCCCAACTTTGTACTGCTTCAATCTTCGCCGGGTCAACAGATACTCCATGTTTTGACACCACGTGCCCAAGGAATGCTACTTCTTCAATCCAGAATTCGCATTTCTTCAGCTTGTCATAAAGCTTGTTTTCACGAAGCCTTTCAAGTATCAGCTTCAAATGGTGCTCATGATCTTCATGGCTTTTGGAATAGATGAGGATGTCATCAATAAAGACAACAACGAACTGATCCAAATATTCCTTGAATACTCGGTTCATCATATCCATGAAAGCAAAGAGGAGCATTAGTCAATCCAAAAGACATGACTAAGAATTCATAATGCCGTCATCGAGTTCGAAGGCATTCTTTGGAATATCCTCGCTTTTAATCTTCATTTGATGATATCCGTAATCTAAGATCGATCTTTGAAAAGAATTGTGCTCCTTGTAACTGGTCAAATAGGTCATCAATGCGAGGTAGCGGATACCTATTCTTGATGGTGACATAATTCTCGGTAGTCAATACAAAGTCGCATACTCCCATCTTTCTTCTTTACAAATAAAACAGGAGCACCCCAAGGAGATGTACTAGGACGAATGAAACCTATGTCTAACAATTCCTGTAGTTGGACTTTTAACTCCTGAAGTTCAATAGGAGCCATTCGATATGGGATTTTAGAAACAGGCTTTGTACCCGGTTCAAGATCAATAAAGAATTCAACATCACGTTCTGGGGGTATACCGGAAAGTTCTTCAGGAAATACATCAGGAAATTCTCTAACAATAGAAATATTATTCAAATCTGACTTGTCTTTGTTCAAATCCATAACATGGGCTAAGAAAGCTTGGCATCCATTTTTTAATAAACGAATAGCTTTATGGCTTGATATGACAGTGAGTGATTTTAGTGGTTTAGTTGTTTGAATTCGTATGATAGGTTGGTTAGGAATATGAAAACTAACAACCTTACGAAAACAATCAATTTTGGCATGATGAGTGGTTAACCAATCAATTCCTAAAATCACATCAAAAGCAAGTATCTTTAAAGAGATAAGATCAACAGATAATGTGATAGTGCCAACTTGGATCATGCAAGATTTATAAACTGTAGATTTAACGAAGGTTTCACCCAACGGAGTTTCAATAGATAAGTCAGAGTCCAATTTCTCCGGAGTCAAGTTTAAACGTTGAGCACAAGTAGGAGAGATAAAAGAATGGGTAGAGCCGATATCTAGTAAGGTATAAACTTCGCAAGAGTTCAAGATTAGCTTACCCGTGATCACCTCGTTCGGGTTCCTCACGTTTTGGCCAGTCACGACAAACGCTCTTCCAGGAACCGCTGATTTTGACTTTTCCGGGACAACCCTTAGAGTCACCATCCCCGTTGAACTTGGTTTTGCTATAGAACAATCTCGAGCTATGTGGCCTTCCTTTCCACAGTTGTAATATACCTTGGATTGTTGTGGACATTTTGGGCTGATATGTCCCTCTTTCCTGCATTTGTAACATCTAACTGGCGGTCGTTTTCCTCCCCTAGAATTTGTTGTTGGTGCTGGTGCTGCTGCTGATATCTTCCCGTCATTGTTGAATCTCCTCTTTCTAAAATTTCCACTTGACTCACCTCTCCTATTATCATGGCCACGATGACCACTCGAGTGGTTACCGCCTTTGTTCGTATATTTCCCTCCTCGTTGGTTATCATCGCTCTGATGACTGCTGTCACCGGTATGAGAGATAAGGTATTGACGAATCTCGGGTTTTAGACCTCTCAGAAACACCCTTGTCATTCGTTCCTCATTCTCTACCAAATGAGGTGCAAACCTGGATAACTCAGTGAACTTCGCCTCGTACTGGGACACCGTCATGTTGTTTTATTCCAGTCTGATAAACTCTACCTCCTTCATATGATGAATACTTTCAGGAAAGTACTTGTCATTAAATAATTTCTGAAATGTTTCCCAAGATATATGTTGAAAAAGAAAGTCGGAGTACGCTCACAGAGACTCCACCAGAGATCCGCCTCATCATGAAAACATAAAGGTGGCGAATGGAGCCTTATGTTCCCCCGTGCATCCCAAGACATCGAATATCTTAGTAATTTTCTTGACCAACGTTTCTGCCTTGATCGGATCCGGCTTTCCAATAAATTCTGGTGGTCCCAACTCCTTGAACTGCTTGGCTGTGACAGACCACACGTTGGTATCACTTCCACCCGTATTTTGTACACGAGTCTCCCCAAATGCGATTTTGCATGAGCGCAAAAAGCTCCTAAACATTCCATCATTCATCGTTTGCTCGGTAGTGTTGTTTACATGAGGAATATTGCCTTCCTGTTGCACGTTCTCCTGGTTTGTAACTAAAGGTTGTTCCACGGTCTCATACACTCAATTATTAACGTTCTCAAAGTGACCATTCTAAAATCGCTTATAAAACAAAGGTTAATTAAACAAATTAACATATCACATAATATCCCTATATTATGGTGACCAACAAATAAGCTTAAATAGGACACTTAGCGAAGGATTTACTCATCTCCCTCCTAGTTCTATTCCCCGATCTCCGCCAGAGACCATATCCCTAAGCTTTGATACCAACTGTGACGCCCCCAAAATAGGTATACAACACCCATTCTGAGTCGCCAAATACATGGTACATAAAGCAAACTACAACTTCAATAATACAATTGTCGTGCACAATACGACAACACATACTGTGAGTTTAAATACAAATATTATCTTCTAGACAATATCCACACTCAAATAAGTCCTCATTACAATTATTCAAACACTATTTTACAGAAATAGTGAGGACTGCTAAAACATCTTTCTAGAACCATCACTCCATACCCCGATTAGATCCTTCTATGTTCTCACCTCCTGAGAAGAAAAATGGAACAAAAAGGAAAAGGGTGAGCTCAACTAGCCCAGTAAAGAATATTATAACTAAGATAATATACTACAAATTATCATTAGTCTTCAACAGGGAAAAAATCTGATAAAATATAATAGACAACAAGTTTTAGATCAACAACTGCAGCGGAAACAACAATCCATTAGAAGAGTCAAGTAGAGAATGAGTTCTACTATCTTCTAAGATTTAAAAGTCCATCATCAATATTTTATCCCTGTAACAACAATCAATATACATCTTTAATCAAGTATTCATCTTTGTACTATGTGCCAAAGATATTCATTTTATATCACCCGGTTGGTCATGTTCATCTCAACACTGCATTTCATTTTTGCACTACGGGCCAAAGATATTCATCAGTTAATCATTCATCTTTGCACTAAAGGCCAAAGATATTCAGTAATATCATCATTTAGGACTGAGGATGATGAAAAATATTTTAAAGAAAACGAATCTAGAGAGACAGAAGGACAAATAGTAGGGATTCGTATAACAGTTTATCCAAGATCAATAATACCCCATAATAACCAATTTTGTAACAACATTCAAAAATAAAGATCAAAACATGGATACAATCAAAAATAGTAACCATAATAGACATCTTGGAAAAAAAAGAAGAAAATTTCATTTTTCGATGAATAGTGCCGTATACGTGAATAGTAACCCCGACACAAAAAGTTCCAAATTTGATAAAAAGTTCAAGCCAATATTTTGGCATAATGATATCGAAAAAAATAATATTATTTATGAAGAAAATAACACCCTTTACCTCAAAATAACAAGTATTTCGATTTGAATTTTGGATATAAAGTCCAAACAAAAACTTGCGGAATAGCAACTCTCAAGGTATCAAAATACTCACTAAAATACGCTCGATAAATATAGAGAAAGAAAAACTTGTTTCGGTGTGATTTTCAATTCTAACCTAAGCGCCTATTTATAGGAAAATGCTAGAAACTTGATAGGAGACTAAAATAATAGAATATTAATTTTAATCAACTTTCTTCCACGCCAACTTATTTGAATCACTAGCATGCCCATTTTGAAAAAATTCCCAAAGACCCACATGCATTCCACACCAACCAAAATGGGTCCCATCCAATTAAAAATTCATTTTATTTTTTGAAACTTCAGTAATTCATAGAAAATAGCTCGTTTATCAGAAAAATATGAATTTTATGTCCATTCTGCCTGAAATCGAATTCTCTACAACTTTGTAGGTTTGAGTTTTTCCAAATTCCAAACATAAAATATCCGAAATCCACAAACGGATGATTTTTAATACCTCTACACCACAAAAAATCGATAAAACACCTCAAAGATTAATTCCTTCATTTTTATCCACATAAAAATAAATATATCCATCATTTATATCCACATAAAATAAATATTTCCTTATCATATAAATCAATAATTAATTATTCACAAATAATATTACGAATCACATTTATGACAACCCAGCCGTTCGAGGAAGAAGAGGGGCTTTCAATAAGAATTTCTCCATCTTGGTAGCCATGCAATTAGGTGACCAAACCTCTCCTTGATGTAACTTTCTTGACATTGCCAATAATGCTATCTAATAATATTATTCAAATAATATGAATTATTGATCCGATAATGGGAAAATTGTGCAATGATAATTATTGAAACAACAATAATATAAAATATCAATATGACAATTATTGAATCAATAAAATAAAATATTGAATAAAGAATTATCGTAATAATTATCGAGTAGTGCCTTCTTACGTAAGAATCAATAATTCAAAAAAATACCGTGTGATACAGGTGTGCTTTCTTTGTGCAACCACGCCAGACATCGTATTTTAACCATTGGGTATTCCAACGTTGTTAGCGGTAAAAACTACGCCTGTTATTTAAAAAACTCAAACTTGTCGCGTTTTTCTTCATCCAATGAGCTATTCTTATGGGGCATAAATGAATGAGGCTGTGCCGCATTTAATATTCCAAACAACAAGAATATTCCCACGACCAAACTAATATTCCCCGACAACAATGATTATTTTATAACCACTTGCTTATTTTGCAAAATTTGCACATTTCACCCATAACCAAAATATTATATCAATTTAACACCTTATTATTCACAATAATAATTAGAGGAAATTCGATTTTATTTATAATAAGTTTGGGTCTTACACATTTTCAGATACTGCCACAAAACAAGGGTTAGTTGACATGTAACATATTATCTCTAAACTCTGACCAACCAATTTAAATACAAAATAAATTTAAGTAGGTCATACTAGCGAAAGAATTTCCCGTCTCTCCCCTCCTAGTTCTAGTCTCATATTTTAGCCAAGGATCATATCCCTAAGCTTTGATAACAAATGTGACGCCCCCAAAATTAGGTATACATCACCCATCTTGAGTCGCCAGATACATGATACATAATTCAAATACAACTTAATAATACAACTGTCGTGTATAATACGACAAAACATAAACTGTGAGTTTGAATACAAATATTGTCTACTAGAGAGTATACAAACTCAAAAGGAGTCCTCATTATAATTATTATCACACTATTTCACAGAATAGTGAGGACTACTAATGCACCATTTAGGACCATCACTCCGTTTCCCGACTCGTCCCGCCTATATTCTCATTTCTCAAGAGAACAAAGTGAAAGAAAGGGTGAGCTCAACTAGTCCAAAGTAAGAAATATTATGACTAAGATAATGCATAATAAATTATCATTAGCCTTAAACAGTGTTAAACTGATACAATATAACAAACATCAAGTTTAACTGTAGCGAAAACAAGCAATCCATTAGAAGAGTCAAGTAGAGAATAAAATCTACTATCTTCTATGATTTAAAAGGTTTTTCATGACTTTTATCGCTGAGACTCAACTTAATAAATAATCCACATCATCGAATCACCCCTGCACTACGGCCAAGGATATTCTTTAGTATCACGACCACAATTATCCATGCACTACGGGCCAAGAATATTTGTGTATTCATTAATGGTCATGATCATGCCAACAACCTCGTCCATCAATGCACTACGGGCCAACGAGGACTTTTACCACATCATTTGTAACATTACTGGCCATGATTACAAGAATAATCCTCGGTCATAATCATACCAAGTCCATCTATGCAGTACAAGCCACAGATGACTTTCAAAAAAATATAAATATGAGGATGATGACAATGATATAAGAATTCAATAAAACAAGTTCAAGAATTAATTTGTCTAAGAACCAATAACGTCCAAATTGTCAACATGACACTGCTTTGTAGAGTAAAATTCAAAAATTCTCAGAAGAATATTTCCATGAAAAGAAACTGGATGAAGTGCAATTATCAAGGATATTCCACTAATTTCATGGAGTATAGAAGTCAAAACTTTAACCAACTGAGTATAATAAAGAATGGAATAACAAAAGAAATCACCATGCATGTGGTACTTCATGATAGACAAAGTTATTCCAATAGAATACTAAATAACGTAACTGTGTCGTGCAAAATTTCAAACCGCTGTGATGTTCCAAATGTAATAATAAAGAATGGAATAACAATGAAATCACCATGCATGCAGATTGCAGACAGACAAAAGTTATTCCAATGTAATACTAATAAGGATTTTAATCAGTCCGAGTAAAACGCATTGCAGATGTGATATTTCAATGTAATAATAAAGACGGAATCAGTCCCATATAAAATGCACAAACAGGATATTCTAACAAAATAGTAAAAGACGGAATCAGTCCGTCCGTAAAATGCATGTGAGACGTGATATTCCAACAGTAAAAGTAAAGAGCGGAATCAGTCCGTAGAAACGCATGTGATACATGATATTCCAAATGTAATAGTAAAGACTTAAATATTAGAAAAATATCACCAAGTATAGGGTAGTCGCAGATATCTTTGGTTATTCCAACAGAATAATAAAGAATGGAATAATATAAGTTCTCTTCATGAATACAAAAGAATAACACCCCTTACGAGTACAACAAATAATATTCCCTACCTTAAGAAGAAGAGTATTGGATATATAGTAAGAAAGTAAAGAATACTTTCTTCTTTTCTCTATAGTTTATCTCTCAGAGTTTCAAAGTGAATTCGTAAGAAAATAATGAAGGAATGAGCTTCTATTTATTGAAAAATAGATCGCGATAGTAACTAACTCATGAACGGTCCAGATTGATTTACTTTTAATCTGACGGTCCATATTTAAAGCAAAATCTTTTAAATAAAATATAATATATTCTATTTATAATCTAATAAAATGAATAACTTTATAAAAGATTTTACTATACAAATACTATGCAGTGCATTATGCAAAACACTATGCATAATAAAATATAATATATTCTAATTATTGTCTAATAAAATAGATAACTTTATAAAAGTATTCATTTTATATAAAAGATTTTACTATGCAAAACACTATCGCATACACTATGCAACACTATGCATAATAGAATATAATATATTCTATTTATAGAATAACTTTATAAAAGTATTTTGTTTTATATAAAAGATTTTTCAGATTATTACATTAATAATACCAACAAAACCGAAAGTGACTTATCACGTAAGCATCAATAATTAATACCGTGTACTACTATGCAACCACGCCAGACATCGCACTTTTAACACACCGTGTGTTTCAACAGATTAACTGTAAAACTTTCGCCGTTATTTTTATAAAGTATTTTTTGTCGCTTTTTTCAATCCGATAATAATTATGTTGTGGGTCCACCAATGATTGTCTTTGCATTTAATATTCCTCGTTAAAAAGCATAATATTCCCTAACCAATCGAATATTATATAACAACTTGCGTACTTTTGCAAAATTTATAAATATTACCCATAACTATAACATTATATCAATTTCACTCCATAATATTTAAAAATAATATTTATAGAAAATTCATCTTTATTCAAAAAGTTGGGGTTTTTTATATATACATACATATTACTTGACACATATTCTCATCTAAAAAAAAAAAAAAATTAATATGCAAAATTTCTTATTTATTTATATAGAAAATATTAAAGTTATTACAAAGAGTCAACTTAAATTGTAACTTCTCCGTGTTTTATTAAGAGTGAAGTCGAGGATATCTACTTTTGCTTTAGCTGTGCCTTTCCGAAGGCTCTTTTTTCACCCTTTACGTATGTGTTCTTAAAAGACTTCTTATTTTTCTTTATTGTGGCATATTTCTTGTTTTTCCGGTTACTTTGTCAATGAGGAGAGAATCAATACCACTACTGAACATCAATGGCTTTATGCCAAAATAGCAAAGAAAAGAATTTGTTATGCCATGAGTGAGATACATTTGTTACCATGAAGCTAGCAATCAAGTGAAAAGTCTTTTTTGTTATCCATATTTTCATTTTGGAATTAGAAGACCTATGACTGTTGCATTCGTTCAGCTATATAGATTATGCATTTTTTATTTTAAATTTTCACTTTACAAGCATTGTTGGTTCCAAATATGTGTCTAGTCCTTTTTTATTTAGTCCATACTGGATTATTGGTTCTTCAATCCATATTCTTCTTATTTCTTAGTGGGCACTGGGCAGAGTAACTAAGATCTCTCGCTGAATTGACATTTCTAAGTTTTTTTTTTTATGCAGTCACTACAATTGGCTTTGCTGGTCTTGAAGTCCCACATCGAATTCAACTTGAATTGACCATTAGACTTCACTCTATAATATCAATATAAGGAGGACTTCAATCTTGTAAATGTTAAGTCCCACATTGAAAGTGGGATGCAACTATAAGGAGGATTTCCCTATAAAAAGACTTGTTAGTATGACTCAACTAAAGATTTTAGGCCGGATTTTGGTGGCAGGCCGATCCAAGCTACAAACTAGGCCGTACGCCAGGTCAGGCCAGGCTTTTTGGAAGGCTAGGCTAGGCCGGATAGGAGCCATTAATTCATGGTCTGTTCTTGGTCTAAGAAGGGTCGGCCTGATCGGTCCGAAGCTTTGACCAGTCGAGCTTTGACTGTGCAAAGTCGGGCTCAGTAGGATCAAGGAGCCGAGCTCCAGCCTCAAAGCCATTTGTGCACCACTACATATAGCTGATATGTATTTATTTTGGTCATATGGCTGATCTTGGTGGTTTACCAACTCCAAATATGGCAATATCTACAAGTTTCCTACAATAATGCAACGAGGGTAATTAGGTCATTTGACTTTTAAATTGAATGGCACTTTAGACATTTGCTACAACCCTTAGGGTTTAACCCTTAGGTAAATTTCTTCTTCTTTTAGGATTTCCAATTTAGGTTTTAAAATGGAAAATTATGATTTCTAAATTATAATTAGAGTTTTCTAATTATATTAAGATTTCCTAATTATAATATCAAGCTTGCTAATTAGGATTAATATTTCTTAATTAAAATTACTAATTTATCAATTTGGTCCATAATTGTACACATTAGGATTTCAAACGGAACAATTAGGGTTTCAAACTTTAAAATTAGGGTTTTCTAATTAATTATTAGAGTTTCCCTAATTAAATCTATAATCATAAATACGTACTTTTAAATTCCTAATTTAGGGTTTTCGTAACCCGAATTATGGGTTCAAATTCCCAGAACTAAAATTAGGGTTTCCAAAACCGGTTTCTAGGGTTTCTTATCCATCGCTAGGGTTTTCTAACTGAACGCTGACGTTCTTAATATAATATTAGGGTTTGCCACAAATATAGGTTATCTGGTCAACCCTTGACCCTTAACCACATTATGTACACATATATGACCATACACACAGAACATATACACTTATATACTTAATCCTGAATAATTCAACAAAAGATTTTAAACCCACCAAAATTCTTCATAGAATTTTGAAATCCTTAAAATTTCTTCACAGAAATATCAAATCCATTCACTTATTTTCTGTCTAGGTTTATTATTCAACCTTTAATTCATCATTTAAGATTTAAAATAATTATCTAAATTCTCGCGTTGTCACAGGTTTTGCCCTTAACTCATGGTTCTAGCATACCAATAAACAAAATCACAAAAAACCTTTGTAGATTTCAAAATGAAAAGCATAGATCAACCATTTTAAATAAATCTTTTATCAAAAACTACTTTAACTTCCTTTTCCCTAAATTTACAACACAAACTCATATAGATGAATAAGTTAAACATATTATACTCAAGATTTATCATTCTCATAAGACTCTAGCCTTTTATAACTTGCACTTCCATAAAGCTATCATAAGATTACATAAAATATACAAAACAAAAAACTAGGGTTTGATTTTTTTTACCTAGTCTTGTGGGATGTCCTCCTTATCTTTCCAAAGTAAGTTAAGAACTTGGGATGCATTAACAACTCCCTTCTCTTCCCTCCCTCTAGGTCCGATTCTCTCTCTCTCTTTCTCTCTTTGTATTTTTGCTAGTTTGGGAGAAAATAGGAGAAGAAGGATGGTGGAGAATTGAAAAATGAAGATGAAATGAAATGAGATGTTGGTGATTAAGCTAATATCCCCCATATTCTTTTTGTCCATTGGATAAAAGGGTTAGCCTTATCTCTTCCTAATCATGCCTAATCATGTCATTACGGATGCTAATTAGATTTTCCACCAATGGGAGAATGACAAACTTGTCCTTGTAAGAACTTCTACTTATATGAGGTACTTGATTAGGATAATCTTTTTGCCTTAAAAGGCTTAATGTGGCCGGTTTTCCCATGTCCAATATCCCCTCAATTTTGCTTTTATTTTATTACACAAATTTGATTAATTATGGGCTTGAATAACATGTACTAAGTGGTTTGAAATAACCATGAACATTTGCCAAGGTTCTCAACATTTAAACTGGACATTTTAATAAGTTTTGGTAATTAAGGGAATCAGCCTTTCATACCAAGAGTGTTCACCCTATCATTGATATCATGCTTTAATCAAATTTGTCCTTTTCTCAGCCAAGAGTGTTCACCCTATCAATTTAATAAGAACATCTTTTAAAACACATTTGATTTAACAATTTAGACATGCTTGATCTAGCTGATACAATTAGCATAGATCTATCTCATAAAGCGTTCATGAATAAAGAACTTTAGTATAATTCGCAGTTCAATAATAATAGAACAAAAATTCAATTGCACAAAGTACGAATCTCAATAATCAGTATAGATGTGAATAATCAACAATAATTATTCACTAACATGCTTTGAAAATAATAGCCCGAGTTTGAGTTAGGGAACTTGCCTGTTTGACGACCTACGGCTAACTAGCTTTAATTAAAACTCTTTTAACAACCTAACATTGACAATGTTGGTCTACTAATTAGTACTGCATATAATTGTATGTCTATACGCTTACTTATGCTATTATCTAGCAAATAATTCAATCATAATGTTCACATAGTATAATGTACCATCATTAATCCTATAAGATATTTAATAAATCTTAGGTTAATGATTTAATAAATTTATAAGGTTTTCTTAAGTAATAAACACTTATTAGATCCTTAAATAATTTATTATAATTGTTTAATTAATGAGTCATTTAAATTATCTTCATTTATTAACTTTATCTTCATTTAATTACCATTTAATATTAGTTAAATACTAATTAATTAATTATCTTTGGTTATTATTTAATAAATTATAGCTAATTACATTTACTTATTATTTAATATTAATTAAATTATTAACATTATTTATCTTTAATTATTATTTAATATTAATTAAATATTAATTAATTAATTATTTATCCTTGAATAATAAATAATTGATTTATTTCTTCATTAGTCTTTAATTATTCATTACTATTCATAAATGAATAATTAATTAACATTTGTACTTATGTAATATTAATTAATTAATTATTTATCCTTGAATAATAAATAATTAATTCACTTCATAAGTCTTTAATTATTCTTTCTTATTATTCTAAGAATAATTAATTATCATTTTTATTTAATATTAATTAATTAATTATTTATCCTTGAATGATAAATAATTAATTCACTTCATAAGTCTTTAATTATTCTTTCTTATTAATTTAAGAATAATTAATTATCATTTGTTCTTATTTAATATTAATTAAATATTTATTTATCCTTGAATAATAAAATAATTAATTCACTTCATAAGTCTTTAATTATCCTTTCTTATTAATCTAAGAATAATTAATTATCATTTGTACTTATTTATTATTTAATATTAACTAAATAATAAATACATAATTTATAAATTTTTTTGCTAATGAAAGTAAGTAATTACATTATTCTTACTTAAAATCTTGTTTAATCATTATTTAATATTATTTAATCAATGGTTTAACTCTATTTATTATTTATTCTTAATTAAATAATCAAGTAGTTACTTTATTAATATTATCTCTACTTAATTATCACCTAATACCACTTAGATAATAATTAAATAGTTAGTTACATTCTGTTAGTTCCCAGATGGCACAATAGATCTAGAAGGGGGGTTGAATAGATCCTTTTATTTCAAATACTTTTCTGGTTTATATTATATTGTTCATAATTAATATATGACAAACATAAGAATCTTTTCAAGCACAGCGGAATAAGTAAAAGATCCCCTTCAATGATATATTCATAATCATACATACATTGTTCGTAGAGTAAGTTTAGTTGTAAGCAGTTAAAACATACATAGCAGTTATAACAGTTATAATACATAATGTAAATGACATAATGTAAAAGACACAAGGGGTTTTAAGTGGTTCAGAGACTCAAGCTCCTAATCCACTCTTCTACTTTCAACTAGCGAGATTTCCACCAAGGAAGGGCAAGACCAGAATCACTAAGATTCCTTCAAGGCCAATGACCTTAGGACTTCATTCACTAAGAACTCTTCAAGGCCGGTGACCTTGGGACTCCTCTAGTTCCCTAGGAACTCTTCTGCCCAAAGAAGCTTGGATCTTCGTTTAGTCCCTTCTGACAAGGACCCTTCTCAGCCTCGCTTTGTTTAGTCCCTTCGGACAAGGACCCCTCAGGCCCTGGCTTTTGTTGAGTTGTTTGTTTGTTGTTGTTGGAGTCGGTGCTGAGCTGCTAAGATGTCTTCATGCTCTGAGCATCTTCTATACATAGCAGCTTGGCTTGATCATCCTTGAAGTGCAGCTGAGTGTTGCATGATGCTCAGCTTCTTTGGTTACTCAACCACCTCGGATGACCCCTTCGTGAACTGCCTTGAAGATTGTTCTCCTTAGTACTTGATGGCTACACATGATAGGCTTCCAAGATGACTGTAAGCTCTTCTATTAGGTACTTAGAAGCTTTCTCATGCTTGACACCAAGATGGCATTTGTGATCTTCCATCTTGCTACTTTATGCCTTCTCATGATGGACTTGCTAAGATGACTGTAGGCTCGTCTCTATTGTACTTAGAGTCTTCCTATGATGGACATCAAGATGACATAATTCTCTTCTTTCTTTCGGCAGTTCAGAACACTCTTCATGTAGTAGAACTCTCACTTCTACATAGTAGAACTCACACTTCTACTTCTTTCTTTATCTAACTTCTGAGTGTTCTTGGTGGATCGTAGAGTGAGCCTTCGGACTCACTATTTCACATGGTTTAGATCAGTCCACCTTCTCTCCAAACTCGGCAACTCCAATAACCTTTGATCTTTGAAGCTCTTTCTCATTTATACTTCTTCCCAATCCTTCCATTGGAAAGTAGCCGTTGAAGGCAATTCAAATCTCTTCACAGATCTCGAGTTGCTTGAGGTAGACTGCTTGATGTGACATGTCATACTTTTTTCCGACATTGCAGCTTCTCTTCGTTTCACCTACCTCGCCGATGTATCACTTTAATGTCTTGGGCAGGTCAAAGACTTTATTACCTCTTTCTGATTTCTCGATCAGAGGTTGTCCTATTGCATCGATGCTCTCAATAAGTACTTGTCCAAATATTACCCTTCAGATTGAACCATTGCCAATGCTTCAGTCTTCAGTTATTTGGACTCTACGATTCTGATGCACGTCTTCAAGGACTTGATCGTAGTATCTTGTTGAGTGTCGCTCATTGACTGGTTGAGTTAACACTACGATCTTTGAAGAGTGTTGATTGGATCTTCAATGTAGAACACCTCTTCCTTATATTGTGCAATGCTTCAATACTTCTGTTTGCCTCAATTGTTCTCAGAGACTGATGGCCTAATTCCTTGCTCTGGTCCCCTTCTGAATATCAAGATACTTCAGATTTGTGGCGCGTCCAGCTTGCTTTCTTCTTATGATCTCCCGTTCACTTATCATCAATGAACTGACCCTGCACTTAATCACTTTAGCCTTGCTTCGTGAGGTCGACCAAAGATCTGGTTCACCTTCCATCGGGTTCCTTCTTTGTTCAGCAAACACTACGATCTTGGTTGCTTCCAAGATCGTTGTCTTCTGCTCACTTGATAGCTACTGCATTAGCTGACTTTCCTTAGTCAGCTTCTGAAGTCTTCTTTGGATCTCTTTGTGGAAGACTTCATCACGAATGGCCTTATAACTCAATCTTGAAGAGTGTTGATTGGATCTTCAATGTAGAACACCTCTTCCTCAGATTGTGCAAATGCTTCAATACTTTGCCTTGCCTCAACTATTCTCAGGGACTGATGGCCTAATTCCTTGCTCTGGTCCCCTTCTGAATATCAAGATACTTCAGATTTGTGGTGCGTCCAGGTTGCTTTCTTCTTGTGATCTCCCGTTCACTTATCATCAATGAACTGACTCTGCACTTAATCACTTTAGCCTTGCTCTTGAGGTCGACCAAAGATCTCTGTTCTCCTTCCATCGGTTCCTTCTTTGTTTGGCAAACACTACGATCTTGGTTGCTTCCAAGATCGTTGTCTTCTATTCACTTGATAGCTACTGTATTAGCTGACTTTCCTTAGTCAGCTTCTGAAGTCTTCTTTGGATCTCTTTGTGGAAGACTTCATCACGAATGGCCTTACAACTGAATCTTGATGCTTATTGGGTTGGTGCTTAGATCTTCTGTTAGCCTGCATGCCAACTCAACCTAACAAGCTTGATCTTTATATATTTATAGTCCTTGTACATCATTTCTTTTTAAGGACTTTACAAAGCTGTTCTGCTTATGTAGGATCAACCTAATATATTTGATCAATTCATTCTAAGTCCTTGTACATATATTTCTATTATCTATCAAAGGACTTTACAACTTTTCTTAATGCAAGCATACTTGCATATTCATTCATTTATATATATATATATATATATATATATATATCATAATCAAATCATATATTAAATAGGAATATCATTCACATGCTTATTCTTGACAATCTCCCCCTATTTGATTATGACAAAAATAATAAGTGCATATGCATGTTATGAATGAATCTTATATACAGTGAGCAGCTTTATTTCTAAAATAGATAATTATGAATGTCATTTATATTGATATGGAAATTTATATATTCAGACATTCTACATCTTGGATCCAGAACATACCTAACAGGTTAGAGATGTACCTCCTTGGCTCATGTATGTTTCCAGGATGCTTGTTGATTAGCTACTCGACTATTTGTTCTTCTTGTTCTTGCTCCCCCTGGGATGATGACCTTCTGTCTTTGCTTGGTTCCTATTCAACATCTTTCTGATCATGCTCCCCCTCAGACTTTGCAATCTTGTTATCATCATCTTCTGGCTCCCCCTCAGATGATGACTCTTTATCTGCAGCTGCTTTCTTCTTCTCCCTTAACCCTCTGCTCTTCCTTTGGTGCCTTCTGCTCCTCTTCTTTCTATGCCTCTTTTTCTCCCCCTTTTTGTCATCAATCATTTGAGAGAGCTGCTCCATGTTGGACATAATCTGCTCCATTTGGTAGGAGGAGTTGGCAACTTCAAACTTGAGTTCCTGCTAGCCTAACTCAAGTTGCACTGAGAAGGACTATTTTAGGTCGTCAATCTTGTCAGACAGGGCTTGGATCTGTTCTTCATTGGTCTTTTGAATTCGTAGAGCATCTGCCTTCTGATCTTGTATGGCCTTTTGATGGATGTTATCTCTCTCTTGGAGTTTGAGAGATAGATCAACCATAGTAGCTTGAAGCTTGTGCTGGAAGGAATTATCTCCTGCTACTGTCAGCTTCTGTGATTCTTCAGTAAGCAGAGACATCTTCTCGCTTAGATCATCAGAAGTCCTTTGTAGTTCTTGCTCCAAAGTAATTTGATCCTTTTGTTGGGTAGCAGCTGGTTGAGAATCAGTTTGGACTCTACGATTTTCATCCTTAGACAGATTTTTGAAAGTCTGGAGAATCTGAATAATCGTTGAGTTCCATTCACTGGTTGAGGATGAGGGAATATCTGATAGTAGTGCTTGAGCATAAGGAGGCTTCTGGTTTTGGGCTAGAACATCATCAACAATAGAGTGAACAGTCTCTACGATCAGCTCCTTGGTCATAACTCTTCGTCCTTCAGAATCCACTCTACGATCGTAGGGGATGTAGAGATTTCCAGCTTGTCGATAGGCCTTGAACTGAGGCTGGTTTGTGATCATCTTTGTAGCATAACTTTTCACCCTTGGGAAGTTTTGAGCTACCACCTCCAGACTTGGAAACTGCTTGTAACACCAACTGAAGGAGCTTCCATCTTTTTCAGTGTGGGCCTTGAGCCATGGCATCCACTGGAAGAACCATCTCTCTGATGGAGCATCTGGTAGATCATTTGACACTTCCACTATGATCCTTCTGCTAAATCTTGCAGGAGAAAGAACTAGATAATCTTCTTGTTCATCTGCTTCCTGAGGTGCAAAACCAGAATCTTCTTCAATCTCTTCTCTCTCGGAGCCAGAGCTTTCTTGATCATTTTCAGCAGACAAATCTTCTTGCTGCAGTTCATCTCCAGAACCTTCTTCAGCAAGATCTTCTTCAAATTCATCTTCTTCATTTCTGGTTTCTTCTTCAGTATTTTCTCCCTGGGATACAAACTCATCATCACTCAATTCAATGATGACATTTGATTGACCACTACTTCTTTTGGAGGCAAACTTGGCTTGCAGTCTGTAGTTTTTCCTTCTTCTTGGAGGTTCAGGTTTGGGAGAGTCAGATTCTTCTTCTTCTTCTTCTTCTTTAGACTCTGACTTCTCTGGTTCAGCAGGCAAACTTCTTTGAGGTTCAGTACTGGCAGGGAATGACTCTTCTTCTGTCATCTCATATTTTGATTCATCATGGGGGCTATCTGGATTGGAGGGGGCAAGTTCTTCTTCAGATACAACATTACTTGACCTATCATCTTGGGTCATTGGGGCAGTTGCACTTAGAGATTAAGTTTGGTCATCTTGAACCTCTTCTTCATTCACAGAGTGACTGCTTTGAGGATTAGCCATGGGGCTTGAGCATTCTTCTTTATCAGCAGATGCTGTAATCTCTTCCATCACATCAGCTTCATTTTCATTGTTGGATGTTGTTTGTGGAGACTGAGCCTTGACAACTGTTTCCTTCTCTTCTGCTGACTCTATATCCCTTTCTTCAGTAGAGGTACTATTTCGGGAAGCTGAGGCTGGTTTGTCTTCCACCTTAGCTTTCTTGTTGATAGGCCCTTGAAGCAGCCTGTTGCTTCTCCTCTTTGTTGTTTCAACAGTTAGAGCTCTTTCTTGTTTGATGGAGAGACTCCTTGGTGGGGCCTTGGCTTTTTTCACATCACCAGCTTTCTTCACACCTTTTGATTTCTTTCTGGCTAATGTGATTTCTGCTGGTGCAAAGTCATCAGACTCAGAGCTCTCTGCCTCTTCTATCTTCCTCTTCTTTGCAGAGGCCCTACTGCTGCTCCCAGCTATCAGCCTTTTGTTCTCCTTAGGGTTCTTCTTCCAGTTCACAAATAATTGTGGAGACATCACTTTGTGCACATTCAAAGTTTCTCCTCATCATCCTTTATTTTCCCTCCTCCTAGCTTCTTCTTCAAGATAATACTCAAAGTAGCCTTCCATGAAACACCTTAGTCGAGGTTTTTCGGTGGACTTCTTCTTCTCTCAATTTTTTCTACCCACTTGGAGATCTCGATCAACAAGATAGCTCCAAAGTCGATTTGTTTCTTCGTAACTATCACGACATTATTTTCAACCTGTTGGTCAATCATCGTGTCATGTGCAAAGGTTTCTGCACAAGATGCACTTTCCAACTATTTCAAAGAAGGAATTCATACTCTTCAGAAACTCCTTCTTCTTCATCGTCTTTAAAACTAGGGTTTCTTTGGTACCCCATAACCTCCTTTGCTTGTTCAGTATTGACATTAACAAGGTTCTTCAGCCCTTGGTTAGGAAAACCTAGGCATTGATTGAGGTCAGAAGATTTTAATTTCATAGACTGACCTTTAACCTTGGTAATAAGGGTTTCCGAATTGATGGAGGCGTTTGAGTAGAATTCTTTAACCAGGTCGATGTAGACTCGAGTATTTGCCTCAAGGCATTCTGAGAATCCAGCTTTCTTCACAAGCTCGAGAATATCCCTGAACTTCTTTTCAGATTTCTCAAATGTTTTGGTTCCAAGCTGAATGCCAGTGATTACTTGCCAATTTTCCATTTTGAGTAGTTTGAAGAATGTGGGTATCTGATTTAGATATGTTTATAAGAGATGGCTGAGTGTAATTTGGTAAGGCTCTGGAGGGTTAACTAATTTTGGCTCTTGAGAGGATTCTAGGGTTTGAAAATGGGAGGGAGAAAGGTTCGATAGCTTTTGGTAACTGTCTGCAGATTTGAAATTTTCTTTAAGGCAGTTCTTTCTAACTCTGCATAATCAATGATGTGTCAATCGTCCATTGGTTGCACATTGCCAGTAATGAGCTGTAACTCCCGATAACTTTTTAGTTAGATGTTTCCTTTTAGAAGAGTAGTCATTTAAACGTCATGGCTCTGACCGTTGACCTTTTGATTCGTAGAGTAGCATGATAAGTCAGCTATGGACTATACGATTCCCTTTGTTGACTCAACGATTAACTTTTGAGAGATGCTGCAGTGGATGGCTTTGTCTTTTCTCCTTACTTTGATGCAACATAGCTCAATCACTGATGTATTTGAACTTATCTTCCTTAACTTGAATAGTTTAGAAAATATCTCATTTTCCAAGCTCCTTGTGAACTGGAGTACCCTTTGGTAGGACTACGATCGTCGAGTTGTATTCTACGATCGCTGAGGTTGTGCTACGATCGTTGAGGTAGCACTACGATCGTTGAGGTTGCACTGCGATCATTTAGTTCTCTTCAAACTCGACTCTACGATCATTGACTAATTTGGTCCTTGAGATGAACTTGATCAAGCATTCCTTCTGGGTTAAGGTAGCTCAGGAAGGGCCAACCTCTTAGAGTGAGCTAAGGGTCAGGTTTGTCCCTGAGGCACTTTCGAGATGGAATACTATAGCAGTGATTTGTAATGACATCTCATTCGACCTCTTCTGATTGGGAGGTCTTCTACCAAATTTTTTAGACAAATCGTATTCATTGAAATCGTGGTGTCTTCCTGCTTCTTACACTACGACCATATGTTTGATCGTAGGCACTTCACACGATTATGGGTTGGGTGTCGAAGGGTTATCAAGAGACGCGTTTTTGAGACGCTCCTACCGACTATGGATCTTCATTTGGTTCATCACCACAAAGTTTTGGGACTCAGAATGGTACAACTTTTCATAGTATATCTCGGTCTTTGTTGTTCCTTATGTATCATCGCCGCTTCCCCCATTGTTGATGTTGTTTTCCGATAGATGTGATTCTCTTCTTCAAAGTTTATTTGAAGGCACCAGATATCTCCTTTCGATCGAATCTCCATCATCGCCGATTTCTTTGTAGATAGAGATGAGTATTTTCGTGGATCGATCACTCTATGATTATATGATAGCACTACTAACGTAGTCTTCTTTGATAATTGTGTTTGTGAAGTTCGCACTCGCATAATAAGTTCCTCTTGAATGATGCTCGATAATCTTCTCGCTAGAACTTCCTTGAGGATTCTTCCCATATAGCATTCTTGACTGTCTTTTGAGCACATAAGACCTTTTCCTTCTTTGGCTGAATGGCTTGCTTCCATATACAGATTAACAACCATGTGAGCTCCATTCTGGTTAGCTCAGAGGGTCTTCAAGGACAGACTTGGACAGATAGGAACTCTATCAGAATCATCTCTGAATTGTCCTTAGCCTTCTACTGGTTTAGTCTTCTTGACTGAAGTCTTCTTCTTCATCATTCCTTAGTGTGGTCAGACTGACCAAGTACCTGCAGGTTTAAATATATTTCTATTTTTGGTACCCATAGTTAAATGGGTCCTGCTAGGTTAGTTTTCTAAACCCCTGTTCCTCTTATTTGGATAATCATCATATTTATCACCAATGTACATATTCATGCATGCAACTATCTTATGATAATACATTTTGAGATGTGATGGATGGTGTGTGTGGATTTGGCATCTAATAACACACTCTCTATCTATGATGGTTTCATCATTCACTAGGTTATGTTCATAATGTTTAAGTGTTCACAGAGTGAGAATCAACTATACGATTTAGGAGTATCTAGTTGATTCATTGAGGTGATGGCCATTAATCGAAGAGATCCTCTTGCAAAACTGATCATGCTCTGTGTGTTGTCAAACACTTAGAACATAGGCTTGTACATACATACTAACCCATCAGCAAAGATTACTTCACATAAAGTTCATTAGGCCTGTGATGCTCTTATGACCCATTTCAGATTTCCTTCAAGATGTCATCTTCAACCTAAAACTTGGATGGAGAGAAAGTTTATAGTCATTTGAGTTTCCATCCTCCTCGTTACTTTTCTCTTCACCTTTTAGGCGATTATGACCCCTTGATGTATCATGTTATAGTTCATAAGAAGATGCAATTATGATGTATACATTTATAATAGTGAGGAACCGTACCTTTTTACTGTTAGTTACTAAACATTCATTTACCTTAGATATACTGAGTTTAGGTATTGATGAGCATAGCTTTACTTTTACTCCTGACAGCTTATTGCTCTTGATGGCCTTTAATCAATCAGTAGTGGTCTTGAAGATATATGCCAAGAGAATCTCAGCATTAAGATCTTTGACATCCTTTAGATGACTGAGTTTGCACCCACCGCTGGTTGGCTGACATAAGTTTGAGAAGATCTTCTTTCTTCTCTCGATAAGCATTTCTTAAAGCATGTATGGCTTCTTCATCTTTCAGATGGTGGGTGCTTGACTCTTTTGTCATTGACGCCTCTTGAGTGTTCTCAAATGCGGTCTTAGGACTACAAGATCGATCAGCGAGCTAGGATTGGTCTTGTTGATGTATCAATAGAGACCATGGACCAATCTGAAGTAGCTTGTGTGTATATACACATTTAACCTATACACAATATTTCCAACATGTGAGGTCATCTCAGATATAATAAGTTACTTACTACTAAACTAAGTTTAGAACAATGTTAGTGCCTCGGATCGGACTCAAAGTGATTAACTTTTGAATATAGCATGAGAACTCGCTTTCGATACCAATTGTTAGTTCCTAGAGGCACAATAGATCTAGAAGGGGGTTGAATAGATCCTTTTCTTTCAAATACTTTTTCGGTTTATATTATATTGTTCATAATTAATATATGACAAACATAAGAATCTTTTCAAGCACAAATAAATAAGTAAAAGATCCCCTTCATTGATATATTCATAATCATACATACATTGTTCGTAGAGTAAGTTTAGTTATGTAAGAGCTAAAACATACATAAAATATATAGTAGCTTATAGTATATAATGTAAATGACGTAATGTAAAAGACACAAGGGGTTTTATGTGGTTCGAGACTCAAGCTCCTAATCCACTCTTCTTCTTTCAACTAGCAGAGATTTCCACCAAGGAAGGGCAAGACTCGAATCACTAAGATTCCTTCAAGGCCAAGCAGCACTTGGGACTTGATTCACTAAGAACTCTTCAAGGCCAAAGCAATTGGGACTCCTCTAGTTCCCCTAGGAACTCTTCAAGCCCAAAGCAGATTGGATCTTCGGTTAGTCACTTCAGACAAGGACCCTTATGGCCCTGCTTTGTTTAGTCCCTTCGGACAAGGACCCCTCAGGCCCTGGCTTTTGTTGAGTTGTTTGTTTGTTGTTGTTGGAGTCGGTGCTGAGCTGCTAAGATGTCTTCATGCTCTGAACATCTTCTATACTTAGCAACTTGGCTTGATCATCCTTGAAGTGCAGCTGAGTGTTGCATGATGCTCAGCTTCTTTGTTTACTCAACCACTTCGGATGACCCTTTGTGAAATCGCCTTTGAAGATCTTTCTCCTTGGTACTTGATGGTCGCATATGATAGGCTTCCAAGATGACGATGTAAGCTCTTCTGTTAGGTACTTAGAAGCTTTCATCTGCCGGACACCAAGATGGCATTTGTGATCTTCCTTCGCTACTTGATGCCTTCTCATGATGGACTTGCTAAGATGATCGTAGGGTCTTCTATTGTACTTAGAGTCTTCCCATGATGGACATCAAGATGACATAATGCTCTTATTTCTCTCAAAGCAGATTCGTAACACTCTTCATGTAGTAGAACTCTCACTTCTACATAGTAGAACTCACACTTCTACTTCTTTCTTTATCTGACTTCTGAGTGTTCTTGGTGGATCGTAGAGTGAGCCTTCGGACTCACTGTTTGACATGGTTTAGATCAGTCCACATTCTCTCTAAACTCGACAACTCCAGCAACCTTTGATCTTTGAAGCTGTTTCTCATTTAATCAAATATTAAATTTGGTTCTGTTTTAGTCCCGGAAAATAGCCCAGAAGTGGCTGTTCATGCACATGATTTCATAGTTGGAGTGTTTGGTAATAAATCCATATCTTGCCCATTTTTTAACATTTTTACATGGTTCCAAAGAGGTTTTTCCCTTAACTCATAGTTATAGCATACCAAGAAATAAAATCACAAAAACCCTTTGTAGATTTCAAAATGAAAAACATATATCACCCATTTAAAATAATTTTTTCTCAAAAACTACTTTAACTTCCTTTTCCCCAAATTTCCAACACAAACTCATATAGATGAACAAGTTAAACATATTATACTCAAGATTTATCATTCTCATAAGACTCTAGCCTTTTAGAACTTGTACTTCCATGAAGCTATCATAAAATTACATAAAACATATAAAACATAAAACTAGGGTTTGATTTTTCTTAGCTAGTCTTGTGGGATGTCCTCTTTTTCTGTCCAAAGTAAGTTGGGAACTTGGGATGGATGAACAACTACCTTCTCTTCCTTCCCTCTAGGTCCTAATCTCTCTCTCTCTCTCTCTCTCTCTTTGTATTTTTGCTAGTTTGGGAGAAAATAGGAGAAGAAGGATGGTGGAGAAATGAAATGAGATGTTGGTGATTAAGCTAATATCCCCCATATTCTTTTTCTCCCTTGGATAAAAGGGTTAGCTTTATCTCTTCCTAATCATGCCTAATCATGTCATTAAGGATGCTAATTAGATTTTCCACTAATGGGAGAATGACACACTTGTCCTTGTTGTAAGAACTTCTACTTAAGGAACTTGATTAGCATAATCTCTTTGCCTTAAAAGGTTTAATGTGGCCGGTTTTCCCATGCCTAATATCCCCTCCATTTTGCTTTTATTTTAGTACATAAATTTGATTAATCAAAGGTCTAAAATACCCTTAATCAAGTGGGCTAAGTATGTGCTTGCATTTTATTTCTTTTGGGATTCTCCTTTACTTGTTTTGGGCTATCTAATAAACATAGTTTAACAATTTTAATATATATTATGACAACACAATAGCTGAGTTTCAATATAAATATTGTCTTGTAGACAATATCCAAACTCAAATGGACTCTTCATTACAATTATTATCACACTATTTTATAAACTAGTGAGGACTACTATAGCCACCATCTTGGACCTTTACTCAATTCCCTGACTAGTCCCAACTATATTCTCTTATCCTGAAGAGAACAATGAAAGAAAAGGGTGAGCTTAACTAGCCCAGTAAAGAATGTAAGACCCCAACATATTATAAATAAAATCGAATTTCCTCTAATTATTATTGTAAATAATAAGGTATTAATTTGATATAATTCTCTGGTTATGGGTGAAATGTGAAAATTTTGCAAAATATGCAAGTGGTTATAAAATAATCATTGTTTTGGGAATATTCATTTGGTCGTGGAATATTCTTGTTGTTGGGAATATTAAATATTTACCCAGTAATATCATTCATGGGCCCCATAATGTAATAATTGTTGGATGAAGAAAATGACAAGTTTGAGTTTTTATAAATAACTGGCAGTAGTTGTTACTGTTAACAATTGTTGGAATACACGGTGGTTAAAATACGTGAATACGCGTGGATGCATAAAGATTGATGAATTATTGATCCTTACGTGAAGAAGGCACTACTCAATAATTGTTACGTGAGTTCTTGCTCAATATTTTATTTTATTGATTCAATAATTGTTTGCGTTGATATTTTATATTATTGTTGTTTCAATAATTGTCATCGCATGAAAGATTTCCATTATCGGATCAATAATTCATATTATTTGAATAATATTATTAGATAGCATTATTGGCAATGTCTAGAAAGTTACATCAAGGAGAGGTTTGGTCACCTAATTGCTGCCAGAAGAAGGAGAAATTCTTATTGGAAAGCCCCTTTTCCTGAGGAACTACTGGTTGTCATAAATGTGATTCGTAATATTATTTGTGAATAATTAATTATTGATTCATATGATTAGGAAATATTTATTTTATGTGGTTATAAATGTTGGATATATTTATTGTGGTTAAAAAATGAAAGAGTTAATGTTGAGGTTTTTTATCAGTATTTTTGTCGGAATGAAAGTATTAAAAAAATTAAACCAGTGTTGTTTAGATATATTGCGTGAGTTATAATTTTTAATCCGACCGTTGGATCATTGTAATTTTTGGATATGTTATACATATATAAGTTGAGTATATGTCCACAAATTTTGAACCGTTAAAAATGAACGTATGATTTGTTATGAATTTTAAGAGGTGACTGGTTCAGAAATTGTTGAAGTATCCAAATTTAGCATTTTGGTGGAAAAATCTAGAATTTAGTGGGCCCCACTTGTGGTTGGTGAAAAAATGTGCTGAATTTTATTTCAAATGTGGTGGGTGGGAATAGTTGTAGGTAAAGCCATCGAGTGTTGGTCAAGTCTCGCTAACATTTTCCTATAAATAGAGGCTAAGTTAGAATTGAAAATCACACGTAATTCATAAGTTTTCTCTTTTCTCTCTAGATTATCGAGTGTATTTTGTGAGTATTTAGATACTTGGTGAGTTGCTATTCATCAGTGCAAGTTTCCTTCAGCGTCATATCCGATATCCAGTTAGAAGTACTGCTATTTTGAGGTAGGAGATAGTAAGGGATTGTAAGGGATGTTTTTTTTTCTTCGTAATGATGTTATTCTTTCAATATCATTATACCAAAATATTGATATGAATTTTATTGTGGAAGTTCTACCTTTTTGTGTCGGGATTACTATTCACGTATACGACATTATTCACGTATATGGCACTATTCACGTATACGACACTATTCATGTATATGACATTTTTACGTATACGGTACTATGTAAGAATACATAGTACTATTCATGAGTTACTATTCACGAGTTACTATTCATGAGTTACTATTCATGAGTTACTATTTACGAGTTACTATTCACGAGTACTATTCACAACAAAATTGGTTTCTTTTTCTGACTAAATTATCGTTGATTTATGAATCTTACTCTTGAAATTAAATCCATGTTTTGATGATATTGTTTTTATTATCATGTATAACATTTTTATAATCCTGGTGAAGAAATTTCTCTTTGACTTGAGTGTAAAGATGGGTAGATTATTGGTATGATCATGACTATGGGTTCTCTTTGGTCAGTAGTGCAAGGATGAATTCTGGCTAGTATGATCATAACCGTTGAATTTACAATTGAATATTTTTAGCTTAAGTGCAAAGGTGAATTGATCAACATGGTTATAATTATGGTTTATATAGATTTTGAAATGATTATATATTTCTTTGAGATATTAATATCTTTGGCCTGTAGTGCAAAGATGAACTGTTATTGAATATCTTTGGCCTGAAGTGCAATTGATGAATATCTTTGGCCCGTAGTGCAAAGATGACCTGTTGTTGAATATCTTTGGCCTGTAGTGCAAGGATGAACTGTTAATGAATATCTTTGGCCCATAGTGCAAAGATGAATTTATTAGTATGATTATGAACATGAACTGTGATTTGGTATAACCATGATCTTTGATGTTTCAGGTAAAGACAGGTGATAAAATTATCTTTGTCCTGGATGAGAAGAGGAATTTAGAACTACAATTATGATTATGAGTTATTCACATGATTGTGGACATGAACTGTTGATTAATGTTACAGGAATAAAACATTGTCGGTGGACTTTTAACATGGAGAAGATAATAGACTTTATGGTCTATTTGACTCTTCTAATGGATTGTTCGTTCCGCTGCAACTATGGTTGAAAAGTTTTATCATCTACGATATGTTCTAAATCTCTGATTTATTACTGATGAAGGCTATTGATAATTTAATTATCTTTAGTCATGATATTCTTTACTGGGCTAGTTGTGCTCACCCTTTTCCTTCACAATTCCTTTTCAGGTAATAAGAGTGTAGTTGGATTGAGCGAGGTAACGGGAAATAGTAATCGGTGGTCTCTAGTATGAGAGGTTCTCCCTAAGCAAAGATAGAAAGGTGTTGTATACATCATTTAGTAGTTATATTTGGTGAATCAAATAGGGTGAGGCGAACCCAACGTTGGAAGGGTGTTTTGCCACTATCATACAAGATGTCTAATGACATACAACCCCGTGTCATCATAAGACAGGGTTGTGCTCATCCACTTGCTGAGTATATCTACGAGCACTACCTATATAATCTTGATGTTTGGTTGAAATATAACTCTCAATTAGAGACAGTGGAGATAATGATATGTCAAGGGAAGACTCACCATTGGAAAGAATATGATAGTAATCTTCTCATTTTTCTTTGGGGTCTATTGGGTCAACCAAGGATAATTCTATTGCCATATGATATCTATCATAACCTAGACGCATGACCTCCCATGTACGAAGGTTTCCTTGAGCACTTCCCAAAGTTTTTAATTTCTAAAATAGTTTTTGACTATACCTTTATGTAAGATGTCATGGTGACGTGCTACCCAAGTTGGTGTCGAGAGTTACAGTTGATATATATATATATTTGTATCAAAACTCACAACACATGAGTTGTTGTAATTTGCACGACAATTGTTGTAATAAAGTTGTAGTTGTTTTCTGTACCATGTATTTGGCGACTCAGAATGGGTTGGGTGAAATGGACTTATTTTGGGGTTATCACAGTTGGTATCAGAGCCTAGGGATATGATCTCTGGCGGAGATCGAAGAATAGAACTAGGAGGGGAGAGATGAGTAAATCCTTCGCTAGTGTGTCCTACCTAAGCTTAATTGTTGGCCAGTATCGGGATATTATGTGATATGTTAACTTGTTCAATTAACCCTTGTTTTGAAGCTGTATTCTAGAATGATATCTGAAATACACGAGATGAGCCATGGAGAAATCATGATGACAGGGAAGATGGAATCTGAAATGAAAGCAAGGTATTCTGAACTCTTTGAAATACCAGGTACGTATATCAATTTCGAGGATGAAATTTCATAAGGAGGGGAGGTTGTAAGACCCCAACTTATTATAAATAAAATAGAATTTCCTCTAATTATTATTGTGAATAATAAGGTATTAATTTGATATAATTCTCTGGTTATGGGTGAAATGTGAAAATTTTGCAAAATATGCAAGTGGTTATAAAATAATCATTGTTGTCGGAGAATATTCATTTGGTTATGGAATATTCTTGTTGTCGGGGAATATTCGTACGACGGCGCGGTCATTTGTGGGCCCCATAACAGAATAATTGTCGGATGAAGAAAACGACAAGTTTGAGTTTTTATAAATAACGACGTAGTTGTTACCGTTAACACTGTTGGAATACCCGGTGGTTAAAATACAATAATACACGTGGATGCACAATATTGATGAATTATTGATCCTTACGTAAGAAGGC
Organism: Panax ginseng; assembly: GCA_020205605.1. Classification (NCBI taxonomy): domain Eukaryota; kingdom Viridiplantae; phylum Streptophyta; class Magnoliopsida; order Apiales; family Araliaceae; genus Panax; species Panax ginseng. The sequence goes on along the minus strand of CM035147.1, from coordinate 47,303,540 downwards.
ACTACTCAATAATTGTTACAGTAGTTATTGTTCAATATTTTATTTTATTGATTCAATAATTGCTGCGTTGATATTTTATATTATTGTTATTTCAATAATTGTCACTGCACAGTATTTCCCATTATTAGATCAATAATTCATATTATTTGAATAATATTATTAGATAGCATTATTGGCAATGTCTATAAAGTTCTGTCAAGGAGAGGTTTGGTCACCTAATTGTGCGCCAGTAAGGAGAAATTCTTATTGGAAAGCCCCCTCTTTCCTGGGAACGGCCTGGTTGTCATAAATGTGATTCTGTAATATTATTTGTGAATAATTAATTATTGATTCATATGATAAGGAAATATTATTGGTTTGGTCACCTAATTTTCTGATTTTCACTATGCTGCACTATGCAAATTAACACTATACAGTACTATACAACACTATGCAATACTATACAAATACTATGTAGTACTATGCAACACTATGCAGTACTATGCAATATAAAAAAAAACTGAGATAACTTTCTACCGACGATTTTGAGAAATGAGTAAGTGGGGGTCCATGTAATAAGCCAAATTTATAATAAATACTTCATGACAAACCCCTTTATTTATATCAAATCACTTGACTAAACACATTTTTAATCTTTCAACAATTATTCATCATTAATATTATAACTCACAATATTAACAACCAGATCATTCCTAGGAAAGAGGGGTCTTTCCGATAAGGACTTCTCCTTATTGGCGCGCAATTAGATGACCAAACCCCTTTCCTCGACTGAACTTTCTAGACATGGTCAATAATGCAAATAATAATATGAATAACTATATAGTCTCAATTAATGATTTAATAATATAAAATATTGTGCAGATGATACTATGACAATAATTGAATCAATAATATGAGATAGTATGCATCAACTACTGTTGCAATAATTGAATAAAACTAAGTGACTTCTCACGTAAGCATCAATAATCGAGATATCAGGTAATACCGCAGGTGCATCTTTGTGGAACCACACGTATTATTATACTTTTATCACTAGGTATTTCAACAGTTAACGGTAAAAGTTTTGCCTTTATTTTTATTAAAAGGTTATTTTTATCGCTTTCTAAATCGATAAGAATTCCGCCAGGGGTCCACCAATGATTGTGTTGTCGTACGAATATTCCCCGACCAAATGAATATTTTATGACAACTTGCTTACTTTGCAAAATTTGTAAATGTAAGACCCCAAATTTTATGAAATGAAAGTATTCAATTTTCTTATAATTATTATTTTATTTAGTAAATGGTTAAATTGATAAAGGTTAAAGTTAAGAATGATATTTGAAAATTTTGCAAAGTAAGCAAGTTGATATAAAATATTCGATTGGTCGGGGAATATTCGTTTTAGCAGGGAATATTCGTACGACGACACAATCATTGGTGGACCCCACAACGGAAGTATTGTCGTAGATAGAAAACGACGAAAATAGCTTTTTATAAAAATAACGGCGAAAGTTTTACCGTTAACTGTTGAACTACCCGGTGGTAAAAGTACAGTAATACACATGGTTGCATAGTAGTACACGGTATTTGTGACGCCCCCAAAATAGGTATACATCACCCATCTTTAGTCGCCAAATACATGGTACAAAATTCAAATACAATTTAATTATACAACAGCCGTATAAAATACGACAAAACATAATCTAAGAGTTTTAATAAGAATATTTTCATCTAGACAATATCCACACTCAATGGAGTCCTCATTACATTTATTGGCACACTATTTAACAGAATAGTGAGGACTATTAATGCTATCATCTGGACCATCACTTCGTTCTCCGACTAGTCCCGGCTACATTCTCATTTCCTGAAGAGAACAGTGAAAGAAAGGGTGAGCTCAACTAGCCCAGTAAGAAATATTATGACTAAGATAATGCAGAATAAATTACCATTAGCCTTCAACAGTGTTAAACTGATAAAATATAATAAACATCAAGTTTAAGCTGCTAATTAACAAGCAATCCATTAGAAGAGTCAAGTAGAGAATAAATTCTACTATCTTCTATGATTTAAAAGGTTTTCATCACTTTTATCGCCGAGAGACTCATTTTAATAAATAAACCACATCATCCCTGCACTACGACCAATGATATTCATTAGTATCACGACCATAAATTATCCATGCACTACGGGCCAAGGATATTCGTGTATTCATCCATGGTCATGATCATGCCAACAACTATCCATAAATGCACTACGACTAATGAGGACTTTTACCACATCATTTGTAACATTACGGTCATGATTATACCGAATAATCCCTGGTCATAATCATACCAAGTCCATCTATGCACTATATGCCACAAATGATTTTCAACATATTATAAACATGAGGATGATGACAATGATATAAGAATTCAATAAAACAAGTTCAAGGATAAATTTGTAAAGATTTATAATTTAATTTATCTAGAAATCAATAACGTCCAAATTGTCAACATGATACTGCTTTGTGGAGTAAAATTCAAGAATGCTCAAAAGAATATTTCCATGAAAAGATACTGGATGAAGCGCAAATATCAAGGATATTCCACTAATTTCATGGAGTATAACAGCCAAAACTTTAATCAACTGAGTATAATAGAATATATGAAATCGAAAATGGATTTTTACCGCCATGCGGTAATCCACGTAAGATGATTATTCCAATGTAATAATAAAGAATGGAATAACGAAGAATTCACCAAAGCGCATGCGTAATTGCGCATGATGAGTTATTCCAATAGAATAATAAAGAATGGAACCAAGTCATGCTTAATCCGCATGCATGCGGGATGTTCCAATGTAATAATAAAGAATGGAACCAGTGTCATGCGTAATCCGCATGCATGTGATGTTCCAAATGTAATAATAAAGAATAGAACCTGTGTCATGCGTAATCCGCATAAAAACAGGATGTTGCAACAGTAATAATAAAGAATGGAATAACAATGTAATTCACCGTGCATGTGATAGATCGCATGCATGACAAAGTTATTCCAATGTAATAATAAAGAATGAAAATAATGTAAGAATTTCACCATGTATGCAGATTGCGACAGATGGTGGTTATTCCAACATAATAATAAAGAATGGAATAACAACCCTTATGAGTATTGAAAGAAAATAACTCTCTTCATGAATATGAAAGAATAATACCCCATACCTTAGAAAAACTAGATACTGAAATAGTGAGGTAGCAGACTTCTCTTCTTCTTTCTCTCTATAATAGTTCATTCATGTGACTCAATAGTATAATCATATGAAAAAACTAATTACAGTATAGTACCTTCAACTATACTCCATTTTTAATTTAGTCATGCAAGTATTATCAATCTTGCACCACCTCCCCTAATAGTACATGAATGTGAATCAATAGTACACACATGTGAACAAATAGTTATAAGCATGTGAAATAATAGCAATTAATTGCTCATTTATCCGATTAATTATCCGATTGGTTAATATAACCTCCAGACATCAATTATTATCGAATTAAATGTCGATTTCCACTAACACTGATAATCCCAACACAATGGAACTATCAATTTCATCTTTAATCAACACAACTTATTCATCATTAATATTATAACTCGGAATATTTAACAACCAGGTCGTTCCTCGTGAAAGAGGGGCTTTCCGATAAGGATTTCTCCTTATTGGTAGCATTGATTAGATGACCAAACCTCTCCTTGATAGAACTTCTAGACATTGTTAATATTGCAAATAATAATATGAATAACTTTGTCGTCTCAATTATTGATTTCATAATAATAAATATTATGCAGATGATACTGTGACAATAATTGAATCAATAATATGAGAGATATGATGCAGTGAATTATCGTAGCAATAATTGAGTATAACCGAGTGACTTCTCACGTAAGCATCAATAATCAATAATCAATACTGCAGTGCTACTATGCAACCACAGCGTACATTATGCTTTTACTAGGGTAGTTCAACAGCTTTTAACGGTAACACTTTAAATGCGTTATTTTTATAAAAGATAATTCGTTTTAACTCACGACAATACTTTCGTTGTTGGGGTCCACTAATGATTGTGCTGTCGCATTTAATATTCCATGTTAAAAGCGAATATTCCCTGAACCAATCGAATATTATATAACCACTTGTTTACTTTGCAAAATTTATAAATATTACCCACAACTATAACATTATATCAAATCCACACCATAATATTCAAAAATATATTTTGAGAAAATTATTCTTTCTTCATAAAAGTTGGGGTCTTACAACCTCCCCTTGTTATGAAATTTCATCCTCGAAATTAGGGTACATACCTGGTATATCGAAGAGGTGAGGATACCTTGATTTCATTTCAGATTCTAACTCCCAGGTCATTTTCTCAACATCGTGGTTTCTCCACAAAACTTTTACTTGAGGTATAACTTTAAAGCGTAGAAAATGATCATTCTTATCTAAGATTTTAACAAGTAACTCTTCATACATTAAATCTTCCTCTATCTCGTCTGGTTCTAATTCAATAATGTGGTTCGGGTCTTTCACATATTTACGTAACATAGATATGTAAAAAATGTTATGAACACGAGACATACTTAGCTGATAAGCGAGTCTATAGGCCATGAGTTCCTACTCGATCGAGGATTAAAATGGGCCAATGAATCGAGGGTTTAGCTTTCCTCTCTTTCCAAATCTCGTAACTCCCTTCCATGGAGCAACACGTAACAACACATGATCTCCAATATCGAATTCCACGTCCTTTCGATGAAGATCAGCATAACTCTTTTGTCGATCTTGTGAGGTTTTTATATGTTGTTGGATAGTTTGAATCTTTTCCATAGTCATACGTACCAACTCCGGTCCCAACAACGTTGCTTCACCCACCTCATCCGAGCATACTGGAGAACGACACTTTCTTCCAAACAACGCCTTAAATTGAGCCATGCCAATACTTGCTTGATAACTGTTGTTGTAGGAAAACTCCACCAATGGTAAGAACTTGTCCCAACTTCCTTTGAAGTCAAGGACACAGAGTCTTAATAAATCTTCAAGAGTTTAAATAGTCCTCTCCGACTGCCTATCCATTTGAGGATGATATGCCGAGCTAAATCGTAAATCCGTGCCCATAGCTTTTTGCAAAGTAACCCAAAATCTTGAAGTGAATCGTGGGTCTCGATCAAAAACTATGGATACTGGCATACCATGCAGTCTTACAATCTCGTTTATGTGCATACGAGCAAGACGTTCAAGTGTATAAGTTTCTCGTATAGGTAGAAACGAAAGCGAGACTTGGTCAATCTATCAACAATGACCCAAATTGCATCTATGCCTTGAGAAACCTTGGGAAGACCGAAGAACGAAATCCATGGTAATGTGCTCCCACTTCCATTCGGAATTTCAAGTGGTTGCAATGGACCTTTTGGTACTTGATGTGCTTTTGACTCGTTGACAAGTTAAACACCTTGAGACAAACTCCACTATCTCTCTTCATATTGCTCCACAAAATGTATGTCGAAGACCACGATACATTTTGGTACTCCTGATGGATTACAAACGGTGTGTTGTACGCCTCTATTATGATTTTATACTTTAAATCAGGGTTGTTAGGAACACAAAGTCTGGAGTTGACTCGAAGTATTCATTCTTCATCAATTCTTGCTTCCGGCATATCACCTTCTTGCACTTTCTTCCTCATACGCAACAGCTCCAAGTCTGTAGCTTGAGCAGCTTTAACTTTATCGAATAAAGCTGGTTCTACTCGTATATTTGTCATCATCACATGGGTCCCTGGGGTCTTAAACTCTATCTCCATCCTTTGTAAGTCATAGAAAATGGGCCTTTGCGTTGACAATAATGCACTCATACCTGCATATGATCTTCTACTCAATGCATCAGCTACTATGTTCGCTTTTCCAGGATGGTATTGAATGGTATGATCGTAATCTTTCAACAACTCAAGCCATCGTTGTTGCCGCATATTGAGTTCCTTTTGAGTGAAGAAATATTTGAGGCTTTTATGATTAGTATAGATCTCCACCTTCTCTCCATACAGGTAATGCCTCCAAATCTTAAGCGCAAAAATGACTGCTGCCAACTCTATATCATGAGTAGGATAATTCCTCTCATATTCTTTGAGTTTTCGTGAGGCATAGGCTATGACTTTCCCATGTTGCATGAGAACACATCCTAACCCTTTACCTGAAGCATCACTGTAGATGACAAATCCTCCGATCCGGATGATATTGTCGTAACAGTCTTTGAAATGAGTCTCCTCTTGAGTTCTTGAAAACTCTTCTCACATTCCTCGCTCCAACCGAATTTTGTATCTTTTCGAGTCAGCTGAGTTAATGGAGTAGCGATTCGAGAAAACCCTTCTATGAATCTCTGATAATAACCAGCTAAGCCGAGAAAGCTACGTACTTCGGTCATTGATTTAGGTTGCTCCTAGCTTTAAATTGCTTCAATCTTTTCCAGGTCAACAGATATCCCATGATTTTTTATCACATGCCCAAGGAATGCAACTTCCTCAAGCCAGAACTCGCATTTCTTCAACTTGGCATATAGCTTGTTTTCACGAAGCTTTTGGAGTATCAGCCTCAAGTGTTGCTCATGGTCTTCACATGTTTTGGAGTATATGAGGATGTCATCAATAAAGACGACCATAAAGTGTTCCAAATATTCCTTGAATAATCGGTTCATCATATCAATGAAGGCAGCAGGAGCATTAGTCAATCCAAAAGACATGACTAAGAATTCATAATGCCCGCTGGGGAGTTAAAGCGATCTTTGGAATGTCATCGTTTTAATCTTCAATCGATGATATCCGAACTAAGATCAATCTTTGAAAAGAATTTGGCGCCTTTGTGGCGGTCAAATATGTCATCAATGCGAGGCAATGGGTACCTATTTTTGATGGTGACATGATTCAACTCCCGATAATCAATACAAAGTTGCATAATTCCATCTTTCTTCTTCACGAATAGAACAGGAGCGCCCCAAGGAGACGTACTAGGACGAATGAAACCGATGTCAAACAATTCCTGCAATTGGGTCTTTAACTCCTGAAGTTCAATATGAGCCATTCGATACGGGGCTTTGGAAATGGGTTTTGTATCGGGTTCAAGGTCGATAAAAAAAATTCAATTTCACGCTCTGGGGGTAGGCCAGGAAGTTCTTCAGGGAATACGTCAGGAAATTTATTAACAATAGAAATATCTTTCAAATCTGACGTATTTTTGTTTAAATCTGTGACATGAGCTAAGAAAGCTTGACATCCATTTTTTAATAAACGAATAGCTTTATGGCTTGAGATGACCATGATTGATTTTAATGGTTTGGTCGCTTGAATTCGCATAATAGGTTGATTAGGAATATGAAAGCTAACAACCTTACGAAAACAATCAATTTTAACATGATGAGTAGTTAACCAATCAATCCCTAAAATCACCTCAAATGCAAGTATTTTTAAAGAAATAAGATCGATTGAGTAGCGCCAGAAGTTCTGATTTGAATCAAATAAGACTTATAAACAGTGGATGTAATGAAGGTTTCTTCCAACGGAATTTCAAACGATAAATTCAAGTTTAATTTCTCTGGAGTCAAATTTAAACGTTGAGCGCAAGTAGGAGAAATAAAAGAATGGGTAGAACCAGTATCAAATAAGGTATAGACTTTGCTAGAGTTTATGATAAGCTTACCCGTGATGACCTCGTTCGGGTTCCTTGCTTTCTGGGAGGTTATGACAAACGTTCTCCCTTGAACTACCGGCTTTGACTTTTTTGGGACGGCCTTTGGTGCCTCCATCCCAGCTGGACTTGTCTTTGGTGCACGACAAAATCGGGCTAGGTGACCTTCTCTTCCACAATTATAACACGCTATGGACTGCATCGTACAGTTTGGACTGATATATCCCTCCCCTCCGCATTTGAAGCATATGATAGGTGGTCGTTCTCCTTCCTTAATAACTGGTGTTGGTGCTGATGTATTTCCATCATTGTTGAATCTTCTTTTCTTGAAATGTCCATTTTTACTGTCTTAGCCATGATTACCACAAAGTGGTTACCATTTTCGCATGTTGATTCCTCCACGTTTGTTGTCACCGCTTCGATGGTATTTACCACTTGGTATTATCATTTTGCCTGCTGCTTTCTATTGGTTGAGTTGACTCGTTATCACTCTCCAATAACTGAGCCCTATTAACAACATGTCGAATACAAACACAGTTTGTGAGAAATTAAGTATTGACGTATCTCGGGTTTCAAACCTCTTAGAAACATCCGCGTCATTCTCCTCATTATCAACCAAGTGAGACATAAATTGGGACAAATCGGCCAAACTTAGCCCGTCTTGTGACCGCGGTACGTATTGTTATATTGCTCCAACTTGATGAGCTTTACCTCTTTCATGTGATGAATACTTTCCGGGAAAGTACTTGTCGTTGAATAGTTATTGGAACTTCTCCCAAGACATCTTCAGTGTGGTTGGTTGAGTACGCTTTACTAATTCCCACCAGTAATCTGCCTCTCTTCGCAACATAAAGGTGGCAAATGGAACCTTTTGCTCCTCGGAGCATCCCAACACATCAAATATCTTGGTGATCTGCTTTATACACGCTTCCACCTTAAGTGGTTTTCGCTCTCCAATAAACTCTGGTGGTCCCCGGCTACTTGAAGCATTTAGCGGTGGCCGTCAAGAGAGTTTCAGTGTTCCACCTACATTTTGGACAAGAGCCACTCTCGCCTGATGTTGCATGAATTGCATAAAGCCTCTGAACATTCCATCGTTCATCATTTGGTCAGTGTTGTTGTTTACATGAGGATTGTCGCCTTCCTGATGCACATTATCCTGATTATTGATCTGTGAAGACTCAACGGTCTCTTGTGCTCCATTGCTATTCTCAATATTCTCGGATGTCATTTTCAAAAACTGCCACAAAACAAGGGTTAATTGACATGTAACATATTATCCCTATACTCTGACCGACCAAATAAACTTAGGTAAGTCATACTAGCGAAGGAATTCCCCGTCTCTCCCCTCCTAGTTTTTGTCTCACATCTCAGCCATGGATCATATCCCTAAGTTTTGATACCAACTGTGACGCCCCCAAAATAGGTATATATCACCCATCTTGAGTCACAAAATACATGGTACAAAATTCAAATACAACTTAATTATACAACAGTCGTGTAAAATACGATAAAACATAATCTAAGAGTTTTAATAAGAATATTGTCATCTAGACAATATCCACACTCAATGGAGTCCTCATTACATTTATTGGCACACTATTTAACATAATAGTGAGGACTACTAATGCTATCATCTGACCGTCACTCCAGTTCCCAGAAGACTAGTCCCATTCACGTTTTCATTTCTGAAGAGAACGGTGAAAGAAAGGGTGAGCTCAACTAGCCCGAGAAGAAATATTATGACTAAGATAATGCAGAATAAATTATCATTAGCCTTCAACAATGTTAAACTGATAAAATATAATAAACATCAAGTTTAACTGCAGCTGAACAAGCAATCCATTAGAAGAGTCAAGTAGAGAATAAAATCTACTATCTTCTATGATTTAAAAGGGTTTTCATCACTTTTATCGGCGAGACTCGACAATAAATAAACCACATCATCCCTGTACTACGACCAATGATATTCATTAGTATCACGACCACAAATTATCCATGCACTACGGGCCAAGGATATTCGTGTATTCATCCATGGTCATGATCATGCCAACAACTGTCCATCAATGCACTACGGCTAATGAGGACTTTTACCACATCATTTGTAACATTACGGTTATGATTATACCGAATAATCCCTGGTCATAATCATACCAAGTCCATCTATGCACTACATACCACATATGACTTTCAACATATTATAAACATGAGAATGATGACAATGATATAAGAATTCAATAAACCAAGTTCAAGGATAAATTTGTAAAGATTTATAATTTAATTTATCAAGAAATTAATAACGTCCTTATTGTCAACATGATACTGCTTTGTGGAGTAAAATTCAAGAATGCTCAGAAGAATATTTTCATGAAAAGATATTGGATGAAGCGCAAATATCAAGGATATTCCACTAATTTCATGGAGTATAGAAGCCAAAACTTTAATCAACTGAGTATAATAGAATATATGAAACCGCAAATGGATTTTTGCTGCCATGCGGTAATCCACGTAGACAGATTATTCCAACAGAATAATAAAGAATGGAATAACATAAGAATTCACCAGACGCGTGCGTAATCCGCATTGCAGACGAGGTTATTCTACGAAGAATAATAAAGAATAGAACCAAAGTCATACTTAATCTACATGCACGGGATGTTCCAATGAGAATAATAAAGAATGGAACGGTCATGCGTAATCCGCATAGACAGGATGTTCCAACAGAATAATAAAGAATAGAACTAGGTCATGCGTAATTCGCACAGACAGGATGTTCTAACAGAATAATAAAGAATGGAATAACAATAGAATTTACCAGGCATGCGATAGACCGCACAGACAAGTTATTCCAACTGAATAATAAAGAATGGAATAATGTAAGAATTTCACCATGTATGCGGTGATTGATTATGAGAAGCAGTTATTCCAACCTAATAATAAAGAAATGATTAACAACACTTATGAGTATTGAAAAAAAATAACTCTCTTCATGAATACGAAAGAATAATACCCCATACCTTAGAAAAACTGGATACTGGAATAGTGAGGTAGCAGACTTCTCTTCTTCTTTCTCTCTATAATTTCTCTCTATAATAATTGCTCTAAAGATTTTGTGAATTAGTGAAAAATGAAGGAAGAATGAGCTTCTATTTATAGGAAAATATAGTTTCGATAATTGCACGTTTTGGGGCTCAAAATATTACAGTATAATACCTTCCTCTTTTTTCTTCATTTTTAATTTAGTCCTGCAAGTATTATCAAACTTTCACCACCTCCCCTAATAGTAAATAATGTGAATTAATAGTTCATTCATGTGACTCAATAGTATAATCATGTGAAAAAACTAATTACAGTATAGTACCTTCAACTATACCTCCATTTTTAATTTAGTCATGCAAGTATTATCAATCTTGCACCACCTCCCCTAATAGTACATGAACGCGAATCAATAGTACACACATGTGAACAAATAGTTATAAGCATGTGAAATAATAGCAATTAATTGCCCATTTATCCGATTAATTACCCGATTGGTCAATATAACCTCCAGACATCAATTATTATCGAAATAAATGTCGATTTCCACTAACACTAATAATCCCAACACAATGGAACTATCAATGTGAGACCCCGAATTTTATGAAATAAAAGTATTTAATTTTTTTATTTTGGTAAATAGTTAAATTGATAAAAGTTTAAAGTTAAGGGTGATATGTGAAAATTTTTCAAAGTAGACAAGTTGTCATAAAATACTCGGTTACTATTTACTCTAGTATTGTTCACTCGAGTATTTGGGGCACTTTTTGTGTCGGAGTACTATTCATGAGTTACTATTCACCCAAATATTATTCACTCGGGTATTTGGGGTATTTTTTGTGTCGGAGTACTATTCATGAAATACTATTCATGGGTTACTATTCACCCGATCACTATTCACTCTAGTATTGTTCACTCGGGTATTTGGGACACTTTTTGTGTCGGGGTACTATTCACAGGGTACTATTCCCGAAGTACTATTCACGGGATACTATTCACCCGAAAAATATATTTCTTTTCGGTCTAAATCATTTTTGGGTACAATATTATTCCATGAGGAGATGTACTAATTTTTCAGACCGTTGGTTGAAATTATAATAGTAAATCAATATGGATCATTGATTTAAAGTTTTAATAGTAAAATCTTTTTATATAAAATAGAATACTTTTATAAAGTTATTCTATAAATAGAATATATTATATTCTATTATGCATAGTGTTTTGCATAGTAAAATCTTTTATATAAAAAGCAGAATACTTTTATAAAGTTATTCTATAAATAGAATATATTATATTTTATTATGCATAGTGTTGCATAGTGTCTGCATAGTATTTTGCATAGTAAAATCTTTTTATATAAAACAGAATACTTTTATAAAGTTATTCGTTTTATTAGATTATAAATAGAATATATTATGTAGTCCATAGATTAAAAGTAAATTAATCTGGACCGTTCATGAATTAGTTACTATGCAGTCCATTCTTCTATAAATAGAAGTTCATTCTTTCATTATTTATTACGAATTCACTAAAACTCTAGAGAGAGAAACTATAAAGAGAGTTCTTCTTCTATAATCTTGAGCGTATTTCTTTAGAGTTTAAGAAAGCTTTGAGCGTAGTACAAGTTTCTTCGAGTATATCCTTGCCTACCAGTCGAAATACTCTTCTTTCAAATGTAAGGGATATTATTTATTGTACTCGTAAGGGGTATTCTTTCTTTCTTATTCATGAAGAGAACTTCTGTTATTCCATTTTTTTATTATTCATTGGAATAACTCAGATATCTGTGGGCTACCCTATACTTGGTGAAATTCTTACATTATTCCATTCTTTATTATTATGTTGGAATAACTTTGTCTATGCAAAAAATTGCATACATGGTGAAATTCTTCTAATATTCCATTCTTTATTATTCTATTGGAATATCACATACATGCGTTTTCTGTGGGACACTCGGTTCCGTTATTTATTATTACATTGAAATATCACAGCCGGTGCGTTTCTAGCGGACTTGGTTCCATTATTTATTATTACATTGGAATATCCTATCGGTGCATTTCTGTAGGACTGGTTTCGTTATTTATTATTACATTGGAACATCACTGCGGTGCGAATTTACTTTGACCGACACCGTTCCATTATTATTATTCTGTTGGAGTAACTTTGTCTATTCGAAGTACCGCATGCATGGTGATTTCTTTTGTTATTCCATTCTTTATTATACTCAGTTGGTTAAAGTTTTGACTTCTATACTCCATGAAATTAGTGGAATATCCTTGATATTTGCCCTTCATCCAGTATCTTTTCATGGAAATATTCTTCTGAGCATTCTTGAATTTTACTCCATAAAGCAGTATCATGTTGACAATTTGGACGTTATTTGTTCCTGGATAAATTAATTCTTGAACTTGTTTTATTGAATTCTTATATCGTTGTCATCATCCTCATGTTTATGTTATGTTGAAAGTTATCTGTGGCCTGTAGTGCATAGATGGACTTGGTATGATTATGATCAGGGATTATTCGGTATAATCATGGCCATAATGTTACAAATGATGTGGATAAAGTCCTCATTGTCCGTAAGTGCATTGATGGGATGAGTTTTTGGTATGATTATGGCTATAGATTCTCTTGACCAAGGGTGCAAAGATGAATTTTTTATGGCATGATCAGATAGTTGATGAAAACACGATTATCTTTGGCCCAGTAGTGCATGGATAATTGTGGTCGTGATACTTAAAGAATATCCTTGGCAGAAAGTGCGGGGTGATTCGATGATGTGGATTATTTATTGTTTGAGTCCCGCCTATATAAGTGATGAAAAACCTTTTAAATCATAGAAGATAGTAGATTTTATTTTCTACTTGACTCTTCTAATGGATTGCTTGTTCATTGCAGCAGATTAAACTTGATAGTTATTATATTTTATCAGTTTAACACTCGTTGAAGGCTAATGATAATTTACTCGCATTATCTTAGTCATAATATTTCTCATTGGGCTAGTTGAGCTCACCCTTTCTTTCACTTTATTCTTCGTGAAATGAGAACGAAATGGGACTAGTGGGAATAGAGTGATGATCCTAGATGTTTGCATTAGTAGTCCTCACTATTCTTTAAAATAGTGTGATAATAATTGTAATGAGGACTCCTTTTGAGTTTTTATACTCTCTAGTAGACAATATTTGTATTCAAACTCACAGTTTATGTTTTGTCGTATTGTACACGACAGTTGTATTATTAAGTTGTATTTGAATTCTGTACCATGTATCTGGCGACTCAAGATAGGTGATGTATACCTAATTTTGGGGGCGTCGCAATTAATTTCATCTTTAATCAACACGACTTATTCATCATTAATATTATAACTCACAATATTTAACAACCAGGTCATTCCAAGGAAAGAAGGGGCTTTCCAATAAGGATTTCTCCTTATTGACGCACAATTAGGTGACCAAACCTCTCATTGACAGAACTTCTAGACATTGTCAATATTGCAAATAATAATATGAATAACTTTGTCGTCTCAATTATTGATTTCATAATAATAAATATTATGCGATGGATACTGTGACAATAATTGAATCAATAATATGAGAGATATGATGCAGCAATTACTGTAGCAATAATTGAGTATAAATGAGTGACTTCTCACGTAAGCATCAATAATCAATACCGTGTACTACTTATGCAACAACGTGTATTCTTCATTACTTTTACTACTTAGGGTAGTTCAAGCGGTTTTAACGGTAACACTTTCACCGTTATTTTTATAAAAAGATAATTATGTCATTTTCTAACTACGACAATACTTCCGTTGTGGGGTCCACCAATGATTGTGCCGTCGTGCGTATATTCCCTGTTAAAACGAATATTCCCCGACCAATAGAATATTATATAACCACTTGCTTACTTTATAAAATTTATAAATATTACCCACAACTATAACATTATATCAAATCCACACCATAATATTCAAAAATATATTTCGAGAAAATTATTCTTTATTCATAAAAGTTGGGGTCTTACAATATTGATTATTGATGCTTACGTAAGAAGCCACTCAGTTTACTCAAGTATTGCTACAATAATTGTTGTATATTATTTCACGTTATTTGATTCAATTATTGTCATAGTATCATCTGCATAATATTTTTATTATTAAATCAATATTTAAGACAATACATTTATTCATATTATTATTTACATTATTGATAATGTCTAAAAAGTTCTGTCGAGAAAAGAGGTTTGGTCACCTAATTGCGCGCCAATAAGGAGAAATCTTTATCGGAAAGCCCCCTCTTACCTGGGAATAATCTGGTTGTCGATATTGTAAGTTATAATATTAATGATGAATAATTGTTGAAGTATTAAAAATGTGTTTATTGAAGATAAGTGAATTACAAAAGTTAGAGGGGAATAATGCAAACTTAGAAAACTTTAGGGGTAAAAAAATGTAATAAGTTAAATCAATCTGGACCATTGGTGGTGGTTTTAATAGTAAACCAATCTGGACCATTGATGGTGGTTTTAATAGTTAATCAATGTGGACCATTGATGGTGGTTTTAATAGTAAATCAATCTGGATCGTCGGTGGTGGTTTTAATAGTAAATCAATCTGGACCGTCGGTGGTGGTTTTAAAAGTAAATCAATCTAGTCCATCGGTTGTGGTTTTAATAGTAATCAATCTGGACCGTCCTTTCTAATAGTAAATCAATCTGGACCGTTCATGAATTAGTTACTATTTAGTCCATTCTCCTATAAATAGAAGCTTAATTCTTCTTTCATTCTCACCAATTCACTGAGATTCACAAGAGAAGTTATAGAGAGAGAAACTATAGAGAGAAAGAAGAAGAGTATTCTTCTACTTTACTATTGCAGTATCCAGTCTTCTACTAAGGTAAGAGATGTTATTTTCATTTGGTAAGGGATATTATTTTGTTGTATTCATAAGGGGTATTATTTCTTTCGTATTCATAAGGAATACTATTTTTCGTATTCATCCTTTAATATGTCGGAATAACCTGTCTACGCGGATTACGTACCGTATGATAGGTGAAAATTCATTTGCAGTTTCGTATGTTATTTCTTTTCATATTGTTAAATCCAAACTTATTATGGTAAGTATTGCTTCTATAATCCTTGAAATTAATGGAATATCCTTGAGTTTTGCGCTTCATCTAATATCATTTTTATTGGAATATTGATCTGAACTTTCTTATTAAATATCAATATTTTCACCCGGGGTACTATTCACTATAATATTATTCACTCGGGTATTTGGGGCACTTTTCATGTCAGGGTACTATTCACGAGTTACTATTCATAGGTTACTATTCACCCGATTATTATTCACTTAAATATTATTCACTCGGGTATTCGAGGCACTTTTCGTGCCGGAGTACTATTCAAGAGTTATTATTCACCCAGTTACTATTCACTCTAGTATTATTTACTTGGGTATTCGGGGCACTTTTCATGTCGGGGTTACTATTCACGGGGTATGTAACGCCCCGAAATCCGATCTTTCTTCACACCCGGATTTCGTACGTCACGAGTACATCATTCATTCTGCATACATCATTATATACTGAAATATAACAACATACACTCTCAAATCCCAGGTTCTAAAAACCTTATAGTTTTTCTCATTACAAATAATGATAATTACATTATTCTTTACATCTTACAAGAGTGACTTTTATCCGCCACCAAGGATACATACAGTTCATTAAACTAGTCTATAGTTTAATTCTCATCTTTCTACATTACAAGTCTTCACTTGATCTTCTCGCTCATTCACATTCTGAATGGCACTTCGTCTGGATACCGTCAGCTTGATCTATACGGGATCCTTAAGTTCTTCTAACATCGTTCGCTGAAAATGTTTTTCATTTAAAGCAAGTGTGAGCATTCAATTGCCCAACCAAGTCATAATGAGTTGAACAAACAACTTCAAGAATTTAAACATTCTTTTCGGACTTCAATAGCAAGAACAAAGGTTACGAAGCAGCTTGAATTATAGGAATAATCTTGATTCCTATCATCTTAAAACATTAGTTACATGCATTTTGAAATACTTTCATTCTCTACTCTCTTTCATGCACATTCTGTCTGGCTAGAATCATAGCATAGACTTAACAATAACGGTTCATGTATAAACAAAACATTCTTTTATTGAGCAGTTCAAACATAGAAACGATTCATTGGGCTTGACGCGTAAACGTATAAAGCGAAAATTAAAATTTTAAAGCAATTTCGAAACCCTAAAAGCAGGATCCATGCGAAAATCAATTAATTCGAGAGGTTTAGAGATTATACGAGATATAAACAAAAATGAGAATCAAACCATTGCGCCTCGAATCTCCAACATGATACAAACCGATTACGCCTCTACAATTATCCACGATCGAAGCAGCATTTAAACAGGTCGAACGACGATTCGCAATAAGAAGGACTTGCGGTACTAGCCACCAAAAGGAATGGATTTTTGAAGCTATTTTTTTCTCTCTAGTCTCTCTCAGAAGCGGCTAGGGTTTTTCAATTATGATATCTTACCTAAGTAGGCACTGCTATATATCATATATATAGTAGTTAAAAGGAATTAATCAAAATCAAAACCTAATTTTATAAAATCCGAATTTATATATATATATATATATCTCTTAATTAAGTCTTACTTAATTAATATACATATATCTAAATTATCCTTTTAATTTAAATTGTGATTTAAATACTATTAATCATATTAATATATTTAAATCCTTAAAATTTAAATTAATTTCCTTTTAAATAACGTTCTATGTGTGTGACCTATAGGTTATTATTACGTTGGCAATAATTTTAAAATCATATTATAAAATTAAAATAAAGTGGCGGCATCTAGTAATGCATCACGCTACCCAAGTAATAATAAGATCGATGATTCGATGCAACCTTTTGTGACCAATGTTTCAATGCAATTTAATCCTTTTAACCTTAATATCCTAGATTAAACTCGAGTCATGGAATGTGTCATACTCTTCATAATTTAATCTGAGTTTTCTTGATCAATGAGTAGACTATATGAAACAAATCACTATTTGAGCATGGCCATGCATTTCATAGTCCTACTCAATCAAGAGGCCTATGGATATCACCCATAATATATAGGATGGTTAAATTCCATCTAGATCACTCATATTTCTCACACGATTAATGATGAACCCAATAATCACCTTTATAGTCCACCCTATTAAAGGTGACATTTGATGATATCAAAGTACATAAATTCTCGTATAGTAATATAGCGATTTCGGCCTGGGAGGACCATTACATCATTATCACTATGAGAATTGCTAATGACACTTCGCATAATGCTCCATATAGAATTCTCATGGTGGGTCCATCCGATTACATCGTTCTTCAACATATACCTATGCATTGACTTAATATCTCATATATTTATGACCAATGAGATTTGGTCATCAATCGATCCACATACTAGTCTCTCAATGCATCATTGTTGTCCCATCAACAATGATACTCGATTAAGGACATTTAAGAACACCGATACTAATGGTAATATATAATCTCATGTTAAAGTCACATACTTGAAACTATATAATTTGTATCACTATTCTAAGGAATTTTATTATGTTAACAATTATATTACGCAAATAAATAAAACCATAATAAAATCATATATTTATTCAATCAAATATAATATCAAAACATTAAGCAATTATATCAAATAATTGGCCTCTAGGGCATAAACTCTAACAGTCTCCCACTTGCACTAGAGCCAATCATTCATGTATCTAATACCCATGGAACTAGTGTGGCCGTCGTAGCTTCTGCTGCGACAAAGCCTTGAGTTAGTGGATCTCGCAACATTATCATCCATTGACACTCTTCCTATATGTACATCTCCTCTATCAATGATTTCACGGATGAGATGGTACCGCCTAAGTATATGCTTGGATCGTTGGTGAGATCCGGGTTCCTTAGCTTCATGCAATGGCTCCATTATTATCACAGATATAAAACAACCGGATCAACAATGGTTGGAACAACACCAAGTTCGGTGATGAACTTTTAATCCATCTGACCTCCTTGCATTTGCACTAAGCGAAGAATATACTCACCTCTGTTGTAGAATCGACTCCATCTCTTGGCAAAACACAAAACTGGACCGAGACTTATAGTCATCATTGTCGATCACGAAACTAACATCCGTGTAACCCCTATCGCTAGTTCGTCTTCACCTCCATATACCAAGAATGAATCCTTAGTCCTTTTCGGTACTTGAGGATATTCTTGATCGCCGTCATCGATGACCTTCACCGGATTCGATTTGGTATCTCCGCTTGTCATGCTCAAAGCATATCTGAGACATCCCGGACGAGTACATATCATTGCATACATGATAGATCCAATTTCAAGCATAAGGGATCTTTCTCATACGCTCCCTCATCATCTTGTGATTTAGGACATTGGGCCTTAGAGATCTTTACACCATGAGTCACGGGTAAGTTTCTCTTTTCGCCTCTTGCATCTTTGAACCGTTTCAACACTTTATCAATATATGTACTTTGACTTGGGCCGATCATTTTCTTGATCTATCTCTATAGATCTTGATACCTAAAATGTAAAAGATCGCCCAAATCATTCATGGAGAAACATTTTCCTAACCATGTTTTTACAAACTGTAAGGAAGGAATGTCATTCCCAATAATTAATATGTCATCAACATATAATACTAGGAATACAATGTGACTCCCACTAACCTTCTTATATACACAAGGTTCATCTTCATTTTAATAAAGCCAAATCCTTAGTGGAAGTATGCCTTACCACACTCAAGATTTTCCGTATTGTACATGTCATTTTGCGATTGCCACAAATTGTACTATGGTTCGCGTTGCGTAACTCTTGCAGTGTGTGCTCAAAGTCACACATGTTACATATTTATGGCGTCGGCCTCAAGGCACAACTTCATGACTGTATTGCTGGGAGCATGAAACCTAGAATTTTTTTTTAAGTCTTTTACAAGCTTGAGACGCCGATTTCGAAATCTCATAACTTCTTCGTTATAACTCGGAACGAGGTCGTTCCAAAGCCATTTCCTTCCTTACCTTACATACTTCAATTACCCATAGATAGAACTTCGTTCTGAATCCGTTAACATGCCATTCAATTGGCTTAATCTTCACTCTTTGTTCATTTTTATGTTTTTAACGTTCTTTGTTCGTTCGTCCATAATTTGGTCATCCAAACTCAGAATTCGTTCGTTCTTGAGTCCACGAATCACGTTTTATACGTTCTCTTACATTCTTATGAAACCCTACACGTTCGGGTTCATTTACTAACTTTCAAATTTTTGTTCTTCTTTTACAAAATGTTCGCCATAACTTGGTTATAGCTTAGTTTTAATCCGTTCTTCATGAATGTTTCTACCTTTCCTAACCAAGCAATAAGCAACTAACTTATACGCGATGGTTTTAAACTTGTCCATCAACAACAATTACACTACGATGGTTTTAAATTTGTCCATCAACAACGTTCTTCGTGTTCTTCGCGTGTTCTTCGTTCGTTCTTCATTTTTAATCGATATTTTGGATTACGATTTCACTTTTTCTTGGAATTTGATGTTATAGAACATCATTCCTTACTTATTTGACCTACTCATTCATAGGATTCATTCGGATCGCTCAAAATCCTTAAGTCATGTTCATCTCAACACCTGTTCATCTTTGCACTACGGGCCAAAGATATTCATTAGGTAATCATTCATCTTTGTACTACAGGCCAAAGATATTCATCAAGTATCACCATTAAGGACTGAGGATGATGAAAAACATTTTAGAGAATGAATCCAGTAAGATAAAAGGACAAATATTAGGGATTCGTATTACAGTTTATCCAAGTTCAATAATACTTCATAATAACCAATTGTGAAGCAGAATTCAAAAATAAAGATCAAAACATGGATACAATCAAAGATAGTAACCATAATAGACATCTTGGACAAAAAGGAAAAAATTCATTTTTCAGTGAATAGTGCCGTATTTGTGAATAGTGCTGTATTCGTGAATAATGCCGTATATGTGAATAGTAACCCCGTCACAAAAAGTTCCAAATTTGATAAAAAGTTCAGACCAATATTTTGGCATAATGATATTGAAAGAAATAATATCATTTACGAAGAAAATAACATTCCTTACCTCAAAATAACGGTACTTCTAATCGAAATATCGGATATAAAGCCGAAGGAAGCTTGTACCGAACATCAACTCTCAAAGTATCTAAATACTCACAAAAATACACTCGACAATATAGAGAGAAAGAAAACTTGTTTCTGGTATGATTTTTAATTCTAACTTAAGCGTCTATTTATAGGAAAATGCTAGAACGCCAAAGGAGACATGCTCTTTTCCGATTTCGAATAGGTGAGGATACCTCGCTTTCATTTCCGATTCCAACTCCCAGGTCATTTCTTTAATAGCATGGTTCCTCCACAAAACCTTAACTTGTGGTATAACCTTCGTGCGTAGGACATGCTCTTTCCTATCCAAGATCTTAACAGGTACCTCCTCGTACGTTCAATCTGCGGCTATCTCGTCCGGTTCTAACTCAATAATGTGGTTCGGGTCTTTCACATATTTATGAAGCATAGATATGTGAAAAACATTATGAACACGAGACATGCTTGGAGGTAATGCGAGTATATAGGCCACATTTCCTATTCGGTCAAGAATCTCAAATAGACCAACAAATCTTGGATTGAGCTTTCCTCTCTTCCCAAATCTTGTAACTCCTTTCCATGGTGCAACATGTAACAATACATGATCCCCAATATTAAATTCCACGTCCTTTCGATGAAGATCCACATAACTCTTTTGTCGATCCTGTGCCGTTTGTATACGTTGTCGAATCGTTTGGATCTTCTCTGTAGTCATTCGTACCAAATCTGGTCCCAACAATGTTGCTTCTCCCACCTCATCCCATAATACTGGAGAGCGACACTTTTGTCCATACAACGCTTCAAATGGAGCCACACCTACACTTGCTTGATAACTATTGTTGTTGGAGAATTCCACCAGTGGCAAGTACTTATCCTAACTCCCTTTGAAATCTAGGACACAAAGTCTTAATAGATCTTCAAGAGTTTGAATAGTCCTTTCTGATTGCCCGTCCGTTTGAGGATGGTATGCCGAATCAATAAAGAATCCGTGCCCATAGCTTTCTGCAAGCTAACCCAAAATCATGAAGTGAATCATGGGTCACGATCCAAAACTATGGATATTGGCATGCCATGCAATCTCACAATCTCATTCACATACATACTAGCAAGACGTTTAAGGGAATAAGTCTAACGTATCGACAAGAAATGAGCAGACTTGGTTAATCTATCAACAATAACCCAAATCGCATCTATTCCTTGAGAAACTTCAGGAAGACCTATAACTAAATCCATGGTAATGTGTTCCCACTCCCATTTCAGAATCTCAAGTGGTTGCAATGGACCCTTTGGCACTTGATGCTCCACATTTACATGTTGACAGGTTAAACACCTCGAGATAAACTCCGCGATCTCTCTCTTCATATTATTCCACAAAAATGTATGTCGAAGATCATGATACATTTTGGTACTCCCAAGATGGATTGCAAACGGGGTGTTGTGTGCCTCCATCATGATTCTATGCTTCAAGTCAGAATCGTTAGGAACACAAAGTCTAGAGTTGACTTGAAGTATTCATTCATCATCGATTCTTGCTTCTGGAACAACACCTTCTTGCATTTTCTTCTTCATACGCATCAGCCCCAGGTCCGTAGCTTGAGCAACTTTAATTTTATCGATTAAAGTCAATTCTACTCGTATATTTGATATCATCACGTGGGTACTTGGAGCCTTTACCTCTATCTCCATCCTTTGTAAATCATACAAAATGGACCTTTATGTTAACAACATTGCACTCGTACCCGCATATGATCTTCTACTCAATGCGTCAGCTACCACGTTTGCTATTCCAGGATGATATTGGATGGTGTGATCGTAATATTTCAATAGCTCTAGCCAACGTCGTTGCCGAATGTTGAGTTCCTTTTGGGTGAAGAAATATTTGAGGCTTTTATGATCTGTATAGATCTCCACTTTCTCCCCATACAGGTAGTGTATCCAGATCTTCAACGCGAAAACGACTGCTGCCAACTCTAAATCATGAGTATGATAATTCCTCTCATATTCTTTGAGTTATCGCGAGGCATAGGCTATGACTTTCCCATGTTGCATGAGAACACATCCTAACCCTTTGCCTGAAGCATCGTTGTAGATAACAAATCCATCCGAACCAGATGGTATTGTCAGAATAGGTGTCGAAATGAGTCTTCTCTTGAGTTCTTGAAAACTCTTCTCACAATCCTCCCTCCAACCAAATTTTGTATCTTTAAGAGTCAGCTAAGTTAACGGAGTAGCGATTCGAGAAAATCCTTCCACGAATCTCCGATAATAACCAGCTAAGCCCAGAAAGCTACGTACTTCGGTCACCGACTTCAGTTGCTCCCAACTTTGTATTGCTTCAATCTTCGCCGGGTCAACAGATACTCCATGTTTTGACACCACGTGCCCAAGGAATGCTACTTCCTCAAGTCAGAACTCGCATTTCTTCAGCATAGCATATAGCTTGTTTTCACTAAGCCTTTGCAGTACCAGCTTCAAATGGTGCTCATGATCTTCACGACTTTTGGAATAGATGAGGATGTCATCAATAAAGACAACAACGAACTGATCCAAATATTCTTTGAACACACGGTTCAACATATCCATGAAAGCAGCAGGAGCATTAGTCAATCCAAAAGACATGACTAAGAATTCATAATGCTCGTCATCGTAGTTTCGAAGGCGATCTTTGGAATATCCTCGATTTTAAGCTTCGGTGATGATATCGTAAGCGAAGATCGATCTTTGAAAAGAATTGTGCTCCTTGCAACTGGTCAAACAGGTCATCAATGCGAGGTAGCGGATACCTATTCTTAATGGTGACATGGTTCAATTCTCGGTAGTCAATATAAAGTCGCATACTCCCGTCTTTCTTCTTTACGAATAACACATGAGCACCCCAAGGAGATGTACTAGGACGAATGAAACCGATGTCTAACAATTCCTATAGTTGGACTTTTAACTCCTGAAGTTCAATATAAGACATTCGATATGGGGTTTTAGAAATGAGTTTTATACCAGGTTCAAGGTCAATAAAGAATTCAACTTCACGTTCTGTGGGTAGACCGGGAAGTTCTTCAGGAAATACGTCAGGAAATTCACTAACAACAAAAATTTTATTCAAATCTGACGTGTTTTTGTTCAAGTCTGTGACATGGGCTAAGAAAGTTTGACATCCATTTTTCAATAAACGAATAGCTTTATGGCTTGATATGATAGTGATTAACTTTAATGGTTTGGTTGTTTGAATTCACATAATAGGTTGGTTAGGAATATGAAAACTAACAACCTTACAAAAATAATCAATTTTAGCATGATGCGTGGTTAACCAATCAATCCCTAAAATCACATCAAATGCAAGAATTTTCAACGAAATAAGATCGACAGGTAATGTTATGGTTCCAACTTGAATCAAGCAAGATTTATAAACAGTAGATGTAATGAAAGTTTCTCCTAACGGAGTATCAACAGATAAGTCAAGGTCTAACTTCTCCGGAGTCAAGTTTAAACGTTGAGCACAAGCATTAGAGATAAAAGAATGGGTAGAACCGGTATCTAATAAGGTATAAACTTTGCAAGAGTTTATGATTAGCTTACCCGTGATCACCTCGTTTGGGTTCCTCGCGTTTTGGGCAGTCACGACTAATGCCCTTCCTGGAACCACTGACTTTGACTTGTCCGGGACAGCCTTTGGAGTCACCATCCCCGTTGAACTTGGTTTCGTAACTAGACAATCTCTAGCTATATGACCTTCCTTTCCACAGTTATAATACACCTTGGATTGTTGTGGGCAGTTTGGGCTGATGTGTCCCTCTTTCCCGCATTTGTAACAAACGACCGGTGCTCGTTCTCCTCCCCTAGAAATAGTTGATGTTTATGCTGACGTCTTCACGTTATCATTGTTGTACCATCTCTTCTTGAAATCTCCTCCCAGACTCGCTTCTTCTATTTTCACTACCACGATTACCACCGGAGTGGTTACCGCTTTTTGTCGAATGTTTTCCGCCTCTTTGGTTTTCATTGCTCATGATTACGGTTGTGTTCCCTCGGTTGAACATACTTATTATCTCGCTCTAATAATTGAGCCCCATTTTACAACATCGAATATAAAGAAAATTTAGGAGAGATAAGATATTAGAATCTCGGGTTTTAGACCTCTCGAGAAACATCCTTGTCATTCGTTCCTCATTCTCTACCAAATGAGGTGCAAACTGGATAACTTCGATGAACTTTGCCTCATCTTTGGGACACGGATCATGTTGTTTTGTTCCAGTCTGATAAACTCTACCTCCTTCATATGACGAATACTTTCAGGAAAGTACTTGTTATTAATCAGTTTCTGAAACGTTTCCCAAGACATTTTAAGTGCGACAGGTTGACGAATGGAACCTTTTGTTCCTCCATGCATCCCAAGACATCAAATATCTTGGTAATTTGCTTGACCCACGTTTCGCCTTGATCGGATCCGGCTTTCCAATAAATTCTGGTGGTCAAAGTCCATCATCAATATTTTATCCCTGTAACATCAAGCAATATACATCTTGAATCAAATATTCATCTTTGCACTATAGGCCAAAGATATTCATTTGTATCACCAGTTGGTCATGTTCATCTCAACACCTGTTCATCTTTGCACTACGGGCCAAAGATATTCATTAGGTAATCATTCATATTTGTACTACAGGCCAAAGATATTCATAAAGTATCACCATTAAGGACTGAGGATGATGAAAAACATTTTAGAGAACGAATCTAGTAAGATAAAAGGACAAATATTAGGGATTCATATTACAGTTTATCCAAGTTCAATAATACTCTATAATAACCAATTGTGAAGTATAATTCAAAAATAAAGATCAAAACATGGATACAATCAAAGATAGTAACCATAATAGACATCTTAGACAAAAAGGAAAAATTTCATTTTTCTATTGAATAGTCTTAGTGATTCGTGAATAGTCTTAGAATACGTGAATAATGAATCACATTTAACGAGATTTTTGTAATTTAATTCTTAATATTTATTGAAGTAAATAAATATCTTCGATGATTTAATTATTAGATTAAATAATTAATTGATGCAGTTGTGGTAGATTAATTTAATTATATGTGTTACATTTATTAAATTAATGTGGAGAATTTTTATTATCAAAGTATGTCATTATGTGAGCTTATTGTATTAAAAGAAATATTTAATAAGCCTAATGTTATTTTAATTAATTTAATTATTCATTAGAGAGTTAATAATTTGACATTATTTATTAATGAGAAATTTAATTATGTGACTATGTGAATTTATGAGAATTTATTATATTTTATTTAAAGTAAATTAAATAAGATATTGATTTATTTTATAAAGGAGTGTGACATTATTTAACTATAGTATAAGAGGTTTTATTAAATTAATGGGGTATAAGCTTTTAAAATGATAGCCAAACATGGCCTTAGTAGGAGTTGAGGGAAGTTACCCATGACTGGGTATCTGACCACAACGCGTCAGTTCCTTCCCTTATTATTATTATACGTATTCTTCTTCTCTTCATTTTCTAAGTTCTACAAGAAAATCACAGAGAGAGAAAATTAAGAATTTGAGAGAATTGTTAGTTGTTTGATTAATTGAGAAAGTTCTTCTCTTCTATCTACACTAAGCTGTGACTAATCTCCTCCTTCCCAAATTTTAAATTACGTATTAAAGTTTTTATAAAAATGGCTTTCATTCATCCTGTAAAGTCTCAATAATTGGGAAATTGTGTTGTTATATGGATATATGTAATAATTCGAGTAGTATAGCATATTATATATATATTGCATGATTCCCTATCATCAGTTTCATTATATTAAACCGTATATGATGACTTGTCATTTCAAAATTTATAGAGTTTGGGTTTTGGCCATATGGCCCTTATACGTAAATTTAATGTGTCAAACATAAATGATTTTGTAAAATTTATACTCTTATTTGATTATGCATGTTGATACGAAGAGACCAAACCTTAAATGAACGGATTTAGTGTTATAATGAATCCGTAGTATTAAATTTCATGATTTATTTTCAAAACCTTCAAGAACATCACAGTCAGTGAAATTCACATATTTTAATTCTGTAATTATGTGTTTAATGGGTTAAATTCATTCTATAATTGATGGGTAAAGATTATGTATGAATTATATCATGTGGGTATGTCTAAATTTGTGCAGAAACTTAGATATTGATAGAAATTGGCATGTTCTGCGATTTTTCAAGAAGCGCCATTTCATGAATTGGTACATACACTGCACGTCGACTTCGCTTATTTCTCATGTACATATTCTCTATGTACTTATCATATGTATCCCAACCGCAACGCCAAGACCTAGTATAAAAGTG
Organism: Panax ginseng; assembly: GCA_020205605.1. Lineage (NCBI taxonomy): Eukaryota > Viridiplantae > Streptophyta > Magnoliopsida > Apiales > Araliaceae > Panax > Panax ginseng. Next base: position 47,276,247 of record CM035147.1, on the reverse strand, counting down.
GCGCCGCAACGCCACTCTCTAGAAAGTTCATAAACGAAAATTTTAAAAGTGTTTAAGTCCATGAATGTGATATTAATCTAATTTAATGAACATAAGAATATATTAGAAGTACAGTAAGATTTTAAAACAGATTATTATCATATCAATAACATAATTGCATGTGGATTGAATTATCAAATACATAAGTAGCTTATTATTCATGAAGTGTTATTATATGACAATAAGTGTGATATTTTACTAAGTATAGTCATAACCAAAGTTTAGATAAAAGAATGAATTTATGATGGTTAATTATATTAAAATTAACTAGAGTTGTGAATGTAAATGATATGTAGGATTTAAATCGAAGAACGAGTTTAATTAAAGTGTAATCTACGCACGAGGCAAGTTTCCTACCCCTACGTGTTATCATTGTTCAAGTTTATTATTTACCTTGAGTAAATTCTCATTACTATTATTCAAGTTCGAATTGTTATATTAAAGATTTATTATCCTTTCAAAGTATGAAATTGGTATACAATATTTATTCTATTGTATACTTTTTGAGATTATTATTCAATTTGAATATCATTATTGTTGAACATTGTTAGACTAGTGAACCTTATTGATTCGACTAGTCCATAGTTGATGAACGTTCTAAATTTTAGAACCCTTATTGAATTATCCAAACCAAACTTCCTTTGGTGCGGACTCGAATGTCAAACCGAGATGAACAACCACATGAAAGGATTTACTTATCGTTAGCCTTAAGATATTGTGCATGTATGGTACTAAGGGTGATCCCCTAAATGCAGTATAAAGGTCCATAGTCTTATGGTACATTAAAGGTTTCAAGTATAACCCTTGATAACCTAGGACATAGTTCAAGGTCTTATGACCCTCATAAATCTTTTGATTCTTGTTATTCATTCTTGATTCAAAAGTTGAGCTTTTATTTCAGAAGTCTTTGATTCACTCGCATGTTATTATACATTGTTATTTCATTATTTTATTGGTGGGCAATCATGCTCACTCTTGCTTAATAATAACATTGCGATTAAGAAACGAAAGAACAGGATGAGCCTTTTACTAGTAAAAGGCGAGGGCAAGATTAACAAATGTTGAAGACTTGTATTTATGAGATGTTGAATTTATGTGTTAAGACTTGATGTTGTTTAAGACTTATTGTTTATGTTTCCATACGGATGTTTAAGGTTAGCCTAACACAGGATTGTATTATTATTAGGATGTTGTAACCCACTTAAGGGAAGATTTTATTTCTATCTATTGCATGGTTTGCTTTTATTATGGGTAGATAGATAGATGATATTTGTCTGATGAACACCAAATCCGTGGAATCAAGTGCGGATTTGGGGGTGTCCTGAAGTTAGTATCAAAGCCGAGGTTATGAACCTTAGGTGGGGAACAACCTTAGGTAGTAGCCTTATAGAAAGAACATAGTGATGGAAAACTCTTATCGAGTTCTAGGAAATGAATTTCTATAATTCAATGAAGATAATAAAAGACTTTACGTGCTTATGTGTTAAATTATGTGCTCACTAGTACGACTTAGTAATTAAAACTCAAAATTTTGTTGTCAGGATATCGATGTTGGAAGAACTAGTCGGCGGGGAGGAGGAACCCCGAGTACCTATAGTACCTGCAGGAGGAGGAGGAGGAGACATTCATGTCGTTAGGGAGCAGATTAGTGCAGAGGAGTCATCTCCATTGATCACCGTTGTTGGTCGAGGAGCATGAACACAGGACCGATCCCGAGGAGGATCTGAGGAGGAATTTGACGAGGAAGAGGAGGAAGAGGAGTTTTCACGGCACTCCATTGATGCTAGAGATGTACGACACATTATCTGTTATGCATTGGAGATTACGAGATGAGGTCTTGAGGATCTGGCCGGAAGCGGGCTATTATTTAGCGAGATTACTCTAGAGGAGAAGGAGAGGAGATTTGACTCTTCACTCATGATCGGGAAATGTAGAATGGGATTTGGTCCACGAGAAGGGTCAAACCGAAGATAAGACCGCAAAGATAAAAAAGTTGAAGAAGGATCTGAAAGAGAGTTCAGAGAGGCTTGCCATAGCAGAGGATGGCTGAGTAAGAGAGTCACGTCGTGCTGATCTTGCAGAAGAGGATGGTCGTGCGAAGAAGGCAAAGCTTGGAGAGACATACTCTACACTTAATCATGCAATGGATGAGGCCCAGGATCGAGTTTTGAGGTACCCCATCCAGTTCGAAGGACTTCCATCGTACATTCTGGATTGTAGGACGATGTCTCGTATCATGGAAGAGGAGCGTGGCAAGGCTATTCAGCACCTTGACAGACAGTGATATAAACTGTTTAATTATGTGAAAGACTTAGTTAGTTTTTATATGTAAATTCCGATATGTTTATGAGCGAAGGAATATTTTAATATTTAAATCCTGTGGATTCTTTATCTCGAGGATAGTGGATGTAAATATGATTATGCTTTATCGTTTGATGTAAAACTTTTAGTTTGAATTAAATATATTAAGTTGTTTGAGATGATGTGTTAAATGATTATATTAAATTGTTGAGTTAAGTCTTAACTATTTAGAGAATTTAATAGAGATTTAATAAGCATATATTATTCTTAACGAAATATACGCCTAGAAGAAGACAACAACGTCAACCGGCTCGGGAAGAGTCGACAAATAACAACAATAATGCTAATGCTAATCCCATACGGCGATTGGTTAACTTCTTATTTGGAGCAATGAATAATCAACGTCAAGCTCCACCAAATACTACGTTTAAAGATTTCAAGGCGGTGGGACCGCTTGAATTTAAAGGTTCCATGAGCGATCGAGGCTCAAAGCGTGGGTTATGGAAATGGAGAAGGTTTTTCGGCGTTGCTGGGGTTAGAAGACCAAAAGGCAGATTTTGCAACATTTATCTTTGAAGTCCGAAAGCTAGCTATTGGTGGCAAGCAAACAAAGTTCGTGGAGGTGAAGGTGTAATTACTTGGGAGAGATTTAAAGAAATGTTTTTCGAGATGTACTTTCAACCGAATTTCACGTAAACGAGATGGAGGTTCAATTTACGGAATTGAAGCAGGGAAATATGAGCGTACCTGATTTTGCAGCTAGATTCAACGAGTTAGCGAGGTTCGCCCCGTATCAAGTACACAGACGACGAGAGAAATGCGGAAGATTGAACAAGGACTAAAGCCTTGGGTATATAGTAAAGTATCAATGTTTCAGATAAACACATTTGCCGGAGTACTGGAAAAGGCCATCCTCGCTGAAGGTGGAAGCAATGCGGTGACCAAGTATAATCAAGATCAGAAGAAGAAGAAGAAGAGTGATTGTGAAGTAAATAACAAGGCTAGTGGAAGTGGCACATAAGGTGGAAATTTTAATCAGAAGAAAACGTGGAATGACAACTCATCATCGGGGAATCAGCAAGGTAGTCAGAAGAAAAGAATTGAAGCATGCCCGACCTGCGGGAAAGCCCATCTAGGAGTTTGTATGAAAGGAAAAAGAGTGTGCTACAATTGTGGTCAGGAAGGCCACATAGCACCTAACTGTCTTAACCCAAAGAAGGGTGCTTGTTTCACTTGTGGTTCAAAGGACCATCGCCAAGAGGCATCTAAGAAGGGACCCAGGAGGGTCGAGGGATCGAGGAGAAGCGGGAAACAAACGGTGGAAATGCCTTAACTATCCTGGACCGGCCCGACAAAGCCAATCCAGCCTCTAGGACTTTCAATATTACGATTATAGGATGCGATTCGGTCCGTGATGTGGTGTCGAGGTATCATTCCGATCAATAAAATTAATGCTTATGTTTTATTTGATTCGGGTGCTACTTGTTCCTTTATATCCAGATGACTTTGCTAAGAATTTAGATTTGCCTAGGGATGAATTGGATTACCCATGAACATAGAAATTGCGAATAGAGAAATAATCCCTATTGAAAATGCGTACATAAGAAGCGTAGAGTGGATATTAAGGGTAATATCATGAGCGTAGATCTTATCCTATTTAACTTGGGGAATTTGGCGTTATATTGGGAATTGGTGGTTATTCAATTACAGAAACGTAATTGATTGCCAAAGAAGCGTATTAACCTTATGACTCGTCGAAGGTTATGTTTTATGGTAGCAAGTCGCCTAGACAAGCGAGTTGTCGACGATGATGCGAGCAAGGAAGTTATTAAGACAAGGCGTATAGGATACTTAGCTTACATAGTCGACGATCGAAAAAGAATCGAAAGTAGAAGAAATACCGATTGTGAGGGACTTCATCGATGTATTTCGAGACAATTTGCCGAGAATTCCACCGGATAGAGAGGTAGATTTTGTGATCGATCTGGGCGCCGAACCAGCTCAATATCGAAGGCACCATACAAATGGCACCGATGAGAGATGAAAGAATTAATGGTACAACTACACAAAATTCTTTGGACAAGAAGTACATTCAGCGGCGTATCGTAGTGGGGAGGCTGTAGGTGTTATTTGTGAAAAGAAGAAGGATCGATCGATGCGGCTCTCGCATTGACTAACAGAACTAAATAAGGTCACGATTAAGAACAAATATCCATCACCGAGGTTCGACGACCTGTTTGATCAATTGAAGGGAGCGAGATATTTTTCCAAGATAGACTTGAGAAGCGGTTATCATCAACTAAAGGTGAGGTCAGAGGATGTATCAAGAAGGCGGCGTTCGAGCAGCGATATGGTCACTACGAATTTTTGGTAATGTCGTTTGGTCTTACGAATGCTCCTGCAGCATTTATGGGACTAATGAATGGTGTGTTCAAGCCGTTTTTGGACAAATTCGTAGTGGTATTTATAGACGACATTTTGGTATATTCGAAAACCAAAGAAGAACACGAAGAACATTTGAGATTAACGTTGGAGGTATTGAGAAGGGAAAAATTGTATGCCAAGTTTTTGAAATGTGAATTTTGGATTGAATGAGTGCAATTTCTTGGTCACGTGATCGATAAAAATAGAATTTCGGTAGATCCATCAAAAGTCGAAGCCGTGATTAACTGGGATCAACCGAGGACGCCATCGGAAGTATGAAGTTTTCTTGGATTGGCGGGATATTATAGAAGGTTCATACAAGACTTTTCCAAGATCGCAACTCCATTAACGAATTTAACTCGAAAAGCTGTGAAATTTGTTTGGACGGATAAGTATGAGGAAAGTTTTCAAGAATTGAAGAAGAGGTTGAGTCTGAAATTTCGTGTTATCTCTTAGGATGATCTGAAATTTTGTTGTTTATAGTGATGCGTCGCATAAAGGACTTGGCTGTGTGCTGATGCAAAACGATAAAGTCATTGCGTATACATCACGACAATTGAAGGATTACGAGAAGGGATATTCGACCCATGACTTAGAGTTAGCTGCAGTTATTTTTGCTTTAAAAATTTGGAGGCACTACCTCTACAGGGAGAAGTGTGAAATATATACGGACCATAAGAGTCTGAAATATATTTTCACGCAGAAGGATTTGAATATGCGTTAAAGAAGATGGTTGGAATTAATTAAGGATTACGACTGTAAGATTTTATACCATCCGGGTAAAGCAAATATGGTTGCTGACGCCTTAAGTAGAAAGGGTCGTGAGAAATTGATGATGTTGACTTCTCAGAAGGAGCTAATTTCAGAAATGGAGAAACTAGAGTTGGAAGTGAAGTATCCTATAGAGATTGATGAGAAGCTATTTCAGATGCAATCTGGTACATCTCTACTAGATAAAGTAAAGGAGGGCCAGATTAGGGACGAAGAATGTAAAAAGGTGACAAAGAAGATATCTGGAGGGGCTGACGAGATTTAAGATGGATAAGGAAGGAATACTGAGATCTGAGAGTAGAATTTGGGTACCGCCAGTACAAGAGATTAAGGAAGATATTTTGATTCACCCTGGTAGTACCAAAATGTACCAAGATCTTCGACAACATTTCTGGTGGCCAAATTTAAAACGTGATGTTGCAGAATGTGTTGCCAAGTGTTTGACTGTCGAGAAAGTGAAAGCGAGAACATCGAGGACAAAGTGGATTGCTACAACCGTTAGAGATCCCGAATGGAAATGGGAACATATTACAATGGACTTCGTGGTTGGCCTTACGACGACTCGAGAAAAGGCTATACTTGTGATATGGGTTATCGTTACCGGTGATGAAATCCGCACACTTCCTTCCGATCAAAATCATATTCAACTTAGATCAGTTGGTGAGGTTATACATAAAAGAGATTATTTCGAGACATGAAGTTCCGGTGTCAATTGTTTCTGATAGAGATCCGTGCTTCACATCGAATTTCTGGAAACGTCTTCAGGAAAGCATGGGTACACAATTGCGAATGAGTACATCATACCACCCTCAAACAGACGGACAAAGCGAAAGAACGATTCACACATTAGAAGATATGCTAAGAGCCTGTGTGATGGACTTTAAAGGAAATTAGGATGATCACCTACCGTTAGTAAAGTTCGGCTACAACAACAGTTACCACGCTAGTATTGGCATCTTAGCCTTATGATCACGTTATACTGTGAGAAAGTGCGAACTCAACTTTCATTGGGATGAAGTTGGTGAAAGGCAATTACTAGGGCGAGAATTGGTACAATGAGACAACGAAATAGTCAAAGTTATCCGAGCACTGGTTGGTAGCAGCTCAAGATGAAAGCGGAAGAAATCTGTTGATCCACATCATAAAAATATCGAATTTGAATCATGTAGTTATGTTTTCTTGAAGGTCTCTCCTTGGAAGGAAAGATCGAGTTAGGAAAGAAAGGAAATTGAGCCCAAGATTCATTGGACCATTTGAAATCTTCGAGAAGAATCGGAGAAGTTGCGTACGAGGTAGCCCTACCTCCAGCACTCGAGAATGTCCATAACGTCTTCCATGTTTCTGTTTTATGACCCTACAAACCCGATTACAAGCATGTAATTCAATACGAACCCCTACATTTTGAAAAAGACTTATCTTATGAAGAAATGCATGTTCAAATTGTTGACAGAAAAGAACAAGTTCTCAAAAATAAAGTAATACCTTCTGTTAAGGTAATTTGGAGTAACCACAACGCTGAAGAAGCCACGTGGAAACTCGAAGAGAATATGATAAAGAATTACCCTCATTTATTTACTTAATTATGTGTGGCGATTCGGGGACAGAATCTTTGCAACGGGGAGAATATAACGGGTGAATTTATTGAGTCGTGATTCTGGGGACATAATCCTTTTAAGGGGGAAAGATGTGACGAACGAGATTTTTGTAATTTAATTCTTAATATTTATTGAAGTAAATAAATATATTCGATGATTTAATTATTAGATTAAATAATTAATTGATGCAGTTGTGGTAGATTAATTTAATTATATGTGTTACATTTATTAAATTAACGTAGAGAATTTTATTATCAAGTATGTCATCATGTGAGCTTATTGTATTAAAAGAAATATTTAATAAGCCTAATGTTATTTTAATTAATTTAATTATTAATTAGAGAGTTAATAATTTGACATTATTTATTAATGAGAAATTTAATTATGTGACTATGTGAATTTATGAGAATTTATTATATTTTATTTAAAGTAAATTAAATAAGATATTTATTTATTTTATAAAGGAGTGTGACATTATTTAACTATAATATAAGATGTTTTATTAAATTAATGGGGTATAAGCTTTTAAAATGATAGCCAAACATGGCCTTAGTGGGAGTTGAAGGAAGTTACCCATGACTGGGTATCTAACCACAACGCGTCAGTTCCTTCCCTTATTATTATTATACGTATTCTTCTTCTCTTCATTTTCTAAGTTCTACAAGGAAATCACACAAAGAGAGAGAATTAAGAATTTGAGAAAATTGTTAGTTGTTTGATTAATTGAGAAAGTTCATCTCTTCTATCTACACTAAGCTGTGAGTAATCTCTTCATTCCCAAATTTTAAATTACGTATTAAAGTTTTTATAAAAATGACTTTCATTCATCCTATAAAGTCTCTGTAATTGGGAAATTGTGTTGTTATATGGATATATGTAATAATTCGAGTAGTATATCATGTTTTATATATATATTGCATGATTCCCTACATCAGTTTCATTATATTACACCGTATATGATGACTTGTTATTTCAAAATTTACAGAGTTTGGGTTTTGGCCATATGGCCCTTATACGTAAATTTAATGTGTCAAACATAAATGGTTTTGTAAAATTTATACTCTTATTTGATTATGCATGTTGATACGAAGAGACCAAACCTTAAATGACTGGATTCAGTGTTATAACGAATCCGTAGTATTAAATTTCATGATTTATTTTCAAAACCTTCAAGAACATCACAGTCAATGAAATTCACATATTTTAATTCTGTAATTATGTGTTTAATGGGTTAAATTCATTCTGTAATTGATGGGTAATGATTATGTATGAATTATATCATATGGGTATGTCTAAATTCATGCAGAAACTTAGAAATTAATAGAAATTGGCATGTTCTGCGATTTTTCGAATGACGCTTGGTCTATAATCAATGTAGCCATGTGCATGTACCATTGCTACCTATTTCTCATTTCATGATAGCCATGGCCTTACATGTTACTCATATATCCAAACGCCATATGGCCATGACACCAAGACCTAGTATAAAAGTGGCGCCGCAACGCCACTCTCTAGAAAATTCAGAAACGAAAATTTTAAAGTGTTTAAGTCCATGAATGTGATATTAATCTAATTTAATGAACATAAGAATATATTAACAGTACAGTAAGATGTTAAAATAGATTATTATCATATCAATAACATAATTGCATGTGGATTGAATTATGAAATACATAAGTAGCTTATTATTCATGAAGTGTTATTATATGACAATAAGTGTGATATTTTACTAAGTATAGTCATAACCAAAGTTTAGATAAAAGAATGAATTTATGATGGTTAATTATATTATAATTAACTAGAGTTGTGAATGTAAATGATATATAGGATTTAAATCGAAGAACGAGTTTAATTAAAGTGTAATCTATGCACGAGACAAGTTTCCTACCCCTACGTGTTATCATTGTTCAAGTTTATTATTTACCTTGAGTAAATTCTCATTACTATTATTCAAGTTCGAATTGTTATATTAAAGATTTATTATCCTTTCAAAGTATGAAATTGTTATACAATATTTGTTCTATTGTATATTCTTGAGATTATTATTCAATTTGAATATCATTATTGTTGAAACTTGTTAGACTAGTGAATCTTATTGATTCGACTAGTCCATAGTTGATGAACGTTCTAAATTTCAGAACCCTTGTTGAATTATCCAAACCAAACTTCCTTTGGTGCGGACTCGAATGTTAAAGCGAGATGAACAACCTGAAAGGGATTTACTTATCGTTAGCGTTAAGATATTATGTGCGATATGGTACTAAGTGTTGATCCCCTAAAAATCACAGTAGAAAGGTCCATAGTCTTATGGCTGTTAAAGGTTTCAAGTATAACCCTTGATAACTTAGGACATAGTTCAAGGTCTTATGACCCTTAGAAATCTTTTGATTCTTGTTATTCATTCTTGATTTAAAAGTTGAGCTTTTATTTCAGAAGTCTTTGATTCACTCGCATGTTATTATACATTGTTATTTTATTATTTTATTGGTGGACAATTATGCTCACTCTTGCTTAATAATAACATTGCAGTTAAGAACAAAAGAACCGATAAGCCTTCTACTAGTAAAGGCAAGTGCAAGATTAACAAATGTTGAAGACTTGTATTTATGAGATGTTGAATTTATGTGTTAAGACTTGATGTTGTTTAAGACTTATTGATTATGCTTTCGCACAGATGTTTAAGGTTAGCTTAACTTGGGATTGTATTATTATTCGGATGTTGTAACCCCTTAAGGGGAAGATTTTATTTCTATCTATTGCATGGTTTGCTTTTATTATGGGTAGATAGATAGATGATATTTGTACAGTGAACACCAAATCCCGTGGAATTGAAGTACCCGAATTTGGGGGTGTCACAGTAACCCCGACACAAAAAGTTCTAAATTTGATAAAAAGTTCAGACCAATATTTCGGTATAATGATATTGAAAGAAATAATATCATTTACGAAGAAAATAACATTCTTAGCTCAAAATAATGGTACTTCTGATCGGAATATCGGATATAAAGCCGAAGGAAGCTTGTACCGAACAGCAACTCTGAAAGTATCTAAATACTCACAAAAATACGCTCGACAATATAGAGAGAAAGAAAACTTGTTTCTGGTGTAATTTTCAATTCTAACTTAAGCGCCTATTTATAGAAAAATGCTAGAATGCCAAAGGAGACTAAAATAATAAAATTATATTATTATTTTTTAAAATCCCTACGCATGCTTCAATTGAATTGATGAACAGCCATTTTGGAAGAAAAAATAGCAGCCCATGTGCATTCAACACCAACAAAAAGTGGGTCCCACCCATAATTTAATAAAAATCATTTTATTTTTCAAAACTTCAGTAATTCATAATAAATATCCCGTTTATCAGAAAAATACGAATTTTATGTCCATTCCACACGAAATCAAATTCTCTACAACTTTGTAGAAGAAAGTTTTTCTAAATTCCAAACAGAAAATATCCAAAATCCACAAACGAATGATTTTTAATACCTCCATTCCGACAAAATACTGATAAAACACCTCAGCATTAATTCCTTCATTTATAACCACATAAAATAAATAAATCCATCATTTATATCCACATCAAATAAATATTTCCTTGTCATATAAATCAATAATTAATTATTCACAAATAATATTACTGAGAATCACAATTATGACAACCGGTAGTTCCAGAAAGAGGGGCTTTCAGATAAGGATTTCTCCTTCTTGGCGCGCAATTAGGTGACCAAACCTCTCCTTGTGAGAACTTTCTAGACATTGCCAATAATGTTATCTAATAATATTATTCAAATAATATGAATTATTGATGCGATAATGGGAAATCATGCGGTGACAATTATTGAAATAACAATAATATAAAATATCAATGCGAGAATTATTGAATCAACAAAATAAAATATTGAGCGATAATTACCGTAACAATTATTTAGTAGTGCCTTTACGTAAGAATCAATAATTCAATAATCATGTAATCTGGTAATTACTCTTTGTGTAACCGCGCGTATTACTATATTTTAACCACCAGGTAATCCAACAGTGTTAACGGTAACAACTACGCCGTTATTTATACAACTCAAACTTGTCATTTTCTTCATCCGACAGTTATCCGTTATGGGGCCCACAAATGGCTGCACCGACGTACGAATATTCCCCGACATAAAGAATATTCCACAACCAAATGAATATTCCCCGACAACAATGAATATTTTATAACCACTTACTTATTTTGCAAAATATTCACATTTCACCCATAACCAAAGTATTATATCAAATTAATACCTTATTAATCACAATAATAAATAGAGGAAATTCTATTTTATTTATAATAAGTTGGGGTCTTACACTCAAGCTACAGACTCAGAGCTGATGATGTGAAGAAGAAGGTTCAAGAAGGCATTATTCTAGAAGCAATGGTCGACGAAGAGAGGAAATATCAACCCTCGATTTTATTGGTCCATTCAAAATCCTCGATCGAGTAGGAACTGTGGCTTATAGATTCGCCTTACCGCCAAATATGTCTCGTGTTCATAGCTTTATCAATTTAACCATTTACTAAATAAAATAATAATTTTAAGAAAATTGAATACTTTTATTTCATAAAAATTGGGGTCTTACAATCTCCGCTCCTTATGAAATTTTGCCCTCGAAATTTACGTACGTACCTGGTATGCCGAAGAGGTGAGGATACCTTGTTTAGATTCTAACTCTTGAAGTATAACCTTAGAGCGTATAATATGTTCCTTCTTATCCAAGATTTTAACAGGTACCTCTTCATACGTTAAATCTTCCGCTATCTCATCCGGTTCTAATTCAATAATGTGGTTCGGGTCGTCCAAATATTTACGTATACGAGACATACTTGGCAGTAAGGCGAGTCTATAAACCACAGTTCCTACTCTATCAAGGATTTCGAATAGGCCAATGAATCGAGGATTGAGCTTTCCTCTCTTTCCAAATCTCGTAACTCCTTTCCATGGAGCAACACGTAACAACACATGATCTCCAACATTGAATTCCATGTCTTTTCGATGAAGATCATCATAACTCTTTTGTCGATCTTGCGAGGTTCTTATATGTTGTCAGATCATTTGAATCTTTTCCGTAGTTATACGTACCAACTCCAGTCCCAACAACGTTGTTTAACCCACCTTGTCCCATCATATTGGAGAATGACACTTGCGTCCATACAACACCTCGAATGTAGTCATGCCGATACTTGCTTTATAACTGTTTTTGTAGGAGAATTCCACTAATGGTAATAACTTATCCCAATTTCCTTTGAAGTGAAGGACATAAGGTCTTAATTGATCTTCAAGAGTTTGAATAGTCCTCTCCGACTGCCCGTCCGTTTGAGGATGATATGCCGAACTAAATCGTAAATCCGCCCATAGCTTTTTGCAAACTAACCCAAAATCATGAAGTGAATCTTGGGTCTCGATCAGAAACTATGGATACTGGCATGCCATGCAGTCTTACAATCTCATTTATGTATATACGAGCAAGACGTTCAAGTGAATAAGTTTCTCGTATACGTAAGAAATGAGCAGACTTGGTCAATCTATCAACAATGACCCAAATTGCATCTATGCCTTGAGAAACCCTGGGAAGACCAGTAACGAAATCCATGGTAATGTGCTCCCACTTCCATTCTAGAATTTCAAGTGGTTATAATGGACCTTTTGGCACTTGATGCTCCGCTCTGACTCGTTGACAAGTTAAACACCTTGAGATAAACTCCGCTATCTCTATCTTCATATTGTTCCACCAAAATGTATGTCGAAGATCATGATACATTTTAGTACTCCGAGGATGGATTGCAAACGGTGTGTTGTGCGCCTCCATCATGATTTTATACTTCAAGTCAGAATCGTTAGGAACACAAAGTCCGGAGTTGATTCGAAGTATTCCTTCTTCATCGATTCTTGCTTCTGGAAGAACACCTTTTTGCACTTTCTTCTTCATACGCATCAGCTCCAGGTCTGTAGCTTGAATAACTTTAACTTTATCGATTAAAGTCGGTTCTACTCGTATATTCGACATCATCACGTGTGTCTTTGAAGTGTTTAACTCTATCTCCATCCTTTGTAAGTCATACAAAATGGCCTTTGCATTGACAATATCGCACTCGTACCCGCATATGATCTTCTACTCAACGCGTCAGGTACACCGTTCGCTTTTCCAGGATGGTATTGAATGGTATGATCGTAATCTTTCAACAACTTAAGCCAACGTCGTTGTCGCATGTTGAGTTCCTTTTGGGTGAAGAAATATTTGAGGCTCTTATGATCTGTATAGATATTCACTTTCTCCCCATATAGGTAATGTCTCCAGATCTTTAGTGCAAAAACGACTGTTGCCAACTCTACATTATGAGTAGGATAATTCCTCTCATATTCTTTGAGTTGTCGTGAGGCATAGGCTATAACTTTCCCATGTTGCATGAGAACACATCCTAAACCTCTGCCTGAAGTATGACGCACCCAAATTCGGGTATCTTCCAACCCGATAAATGGTGCTACACGGTGCTATAGTTCACACATACATTCAATTAAAATACCTAAAAAGAGTGAATATGTCTTCTATATATTACAAATTAAAATTTCCCTTCCCAGGTTCTTTATAACCATTACATATGTTTATCATCATAGTATCGAATAATTACAGAGTTCGTACTATACTATTACAAAGATGACTACTTGTCCGCCTTAGCCTTTCCTTTATCTTTACTAGATCCTTCGGTCCGTTCAGTCTTAGCTGCATTTATATGGTTCAAGCAAGGGTGATCATAACTAGCTCAGCAAGTATGACAATTTCTGTGACGCCCCACAAATTGGTCCACACGACCTATTCTGAGTCACCAGATATCACACTACAGAAATCAAATACAAACTTTATTTATACAACTGTTGAACTGTCGTGCAGAGTACGATAACACATTAGCTGTGAGTTTTAATACAAATATATGTAACTCTCATGGTGTCTTGGCCACAACACCTTACAATGGTACTTTACATAAAAGTACAGTCAATAACCATTTTAGAAATTAAAATCTTTGGAAAATGCTCAAGGAAACCTTCGTACATGGCAGGCCATGCATCTAAGTTATGATAGATATCATATGACTCGAGAATTATCCTTGTAAGACCCCGAAATTTTTTTAAATAAAAAGGAATTTCCTTTATTTATTATTTTGAAATAGTAAGGGTGGATTTGATTAATTTGGTTAGTTATGGGTAAAATGCGCAAATATTTTAAATAAGCAAGTGGTGATATAATATTCATTATTGTCGGAGAATATTCGTTTGGTCGTGGAATATTAAATCTTTGTCGGGAGAATATTAAATGCTGACTGGGGCAACCATGTATGGCCCTATAATAAAAGCGATTGGAGGAAGAAAGCGACAAAAATAAGTTGTTTAAAAATAACGGCGTAGTTATTCTGAATTTACCTTTGTTGGAATAATTGGTTTAAAACACGATGTCTGGCGTTATATCGCGCACAAGAAAGATATGGTATTGCACCAATTATTGATTCTTACGTAAGAAGGCACTACTCAATAATGGTTACGAGTAATTCTTATTTAGTATTTTATTTTATTGATTCAATAATTGCTACATTGATATTTTATATTCTTCATTGTTTCAATAATTGTCATTACAGTATTTTTCATTATCAGAACAATAATTCATATTATCTGAATAATATTATTAGATAACATTATTGGCAATGTCTAGAAAGTTCATCTAAGGAGAGGTTTGATCACCTAATTGCTTGGCGCTTGATGAGGAGAAATTCTTATTGGAAAGCCCCCTCTTTCCTGGGATTTGCTGGTTGTTAATATTGTGATTCTGTAATATTATTTGTGAATAATTAATTATTGATTCATATGATGAGGAAAATATTGATTTTATGTGGATATACATGGAGAAAATTTTTAATGTGACAATTGTTGAAAATTAATATTTTATCTTTTTCTGATAAAATAATTCATTTAAATATATATTATTATATTTTAATAATATAATAATGGTGATATTTTTACAACGAATGTGGGATATATGAGTATATGAGGAGGAAGAGTATTTTTGTTGCAATAAATGTTTAAAACATGTTAAACATGTCGATGGACCCCATTTATTATTTGAAATTTGATTATAACTTTGTAAAATCGCCCATTTGTTGATTTTGGTCAATTTACATTTGGAATTTGGAAAAACTTTCTTACAGTAAAGTTGTAGAGAATTGAATTTCCTATAAAAAAAAAAACCATGAGATTTGAATTTTACGGCAAAAGGGCTATTTATTGTGAATTATTGAAGTTCAAGCTCAAAATAATTAATTTTGGAAGTTTAAAATATTTTTATTTACAAAAAAGCGTTTTTTATTTGGTTCCCTCATTTAACACATGACAAGTTTCAAATTGATTCAAGGTGTAATGCGAGGAATTATTATTATAAATAATAATATTATATTAAATTTTACGCTTTGGTGTTCTAAGCAATTTCCTATAAATAGGTGCTTAGGTTAGAATTGAAAATCACAATTTAAATCAAGTTTTCTCTCTCTATATTATCGGCGTATTCTTGTGAGTATTTTGAGTATACTTTGAGTATTGCTATACTGGTGCAAGTTCAAGTCATAGCCTATATCAGGTGTTTCAACTAGAATCTTGTCTTTCGAGGTAAGGGATGTTATTTTCTTCTCAAATGATATTATTTCTTCAATATCATTATCTTTGAAATATTGGTTGGAAATTTTTATCAAATTTAGAACTTTTTTACGTGGGGTTACTATTATGATTACTATTCTTTATTCACGAGTACTATTCATGAAGCGTGATGATGTTTTTGTGAAATTTCTATCTTTTGGTGTCGAATTACTATTCACGATATCGGCACTATTCACGAATCGACAATTATTCAATTAGAAAAATGAAATTTCTTCTTTTTGTCCAAAATATCTATTCGGATACTAGCTTTGATTGTATCCATGTTTTGATCATTCTTGAATTTTACACCACTATGATTATTTTGAGGTATTTTTGGGACGTGGATAAAACGTAAGTACGAATCCTTAATCCTTAATCCTTGTCATTTTGTTTCACTTTGGATTCGTTTCTTTAAAAAATATTTTTCATCATCCTCGGTCTTAAAAGATGAATGATTTCTGATGAATATCTTTGGACTGTAGTGCAAAGATGAATGATTTATGATGAATATCTTTGGCCTGTAGTGCAAAGATGATTGATTTCTGATGAATATCTTTGGCCTGTAGTGCAAAGATGATTGATTTATGATGAATATCTTTGGCCCGTAGTGCAAAGATGAGCAGTGTTTAGATGAACATGACTTCATTTGGTGAATGTCCTTGGCACGTAGTGCGAGGATGAATATTTGATCTCGGATATATATTGATTGATGTTACGAGGTATAAAAATAGGCGATGAACTTTAAAATTCATACATAGAAGATAGTAGTTTGCATTCTCTACTTAACTCTTCTAATGAATTATTATTTCGCTGCGAATATTGATTTAAAACTTGTTGTCTATTGTATTCTATTATATTTTTCCTGTTGAAGACTAACGATAATTTTGTTGTATATTATCTTAGTCATAATATTCTTCTTGGGCTAGTCGAGCTCACCCTTTTCCTTTTTGTTCCATTTTTCTTCTCGGGAGGCGAGAATGTAGCGAGTACTAGTCGGGGTATGGAATAAAGGTTCTAGAAAGAGTTGTTTAGTAGTCCTCACCATTTTTGTAAAATAATGTATAAATAATTGTGATGAGGATTTATTTGGGTATGTATATTGTCTAGAAGACAATAATTGTTTTTTTAAACTCACAGTATATATGTTGTCGTATTTTGCACGACAAATGTATTAATAAAGTTGTAGTTATCTCTGTACTATGTATTTGGCGACTCAGAATTGGTTGGATGGAATGGACCTATTTTGGGGGCGTCACAGTTGGTATCAGAGCTTAGGGATATGATATCTGGCGGAGATCGGGGAATAGAACTAAGAGGGGAGAGACGAGTAAATCCTTCGCTAGTGTGTCCTACCTAAGCTTATTTGTTAGTTGGTTAGTTATATAGGGATATTATGTGATATATTGATTTCCTTAATTAACCCTTGTTTTATGACGATGATTTGAGAATGTCGATTGAGAATATTAACGATTGGAGTGAATGAGGACCAGAGTGGAGATGCTCTGATTTACCAACGAGGAGAGCGTGCAACAGTGGCAATGTACCTCCTGTAAACAACACCACTTGAGCGGGACGATAAGCGACGGGATGTTTAGAAGCTTTTGCGATTCATGCAAAATCGACGAGGAGACTCGTGTTCAAAACATAGGAGGAAATGATAGCAATTCACGGGTTGTCACAACCAAGCAGTTCAAAGAGTTGGGACCACCAGAATTTAAGGGAAAGCCTGATCCGATCATGGCGGAAACATGGGTCAAGCAAATTACCAAGATATTTAATGTCTTGGGATGCACGGAGGAACAGAAGGTTCCATTCGCCACCTTTATGTTTCGTGGTGAAGCGGATTACTGGTGGGAATCTGTGAAGCGTACCCAGCCAGATGCAGCCAACATGTCTTGGGAAAGATTTCAGAAACTTTTCAATGACAAGTATTTTCCCGAAAGTATTCGTCATATGAAAGAGGTAGAGTTTATTAGACTGGAGCAGAACAACATGACGGTGTCCCAGTATGAAGCAAAATTTGCGGAGTTGTCCAGGTTTGCACCTCATTTGGTGGAAAACGAGGAACGAATGACGCGTATGTTTCTGAGGGGTCTAAAACCCGAGATTCGACAATATCTTATCTCTCATAAATTTTCTTTATATTCAGATGTTGTAAACAGGGCTCAATTATTAGGCGTGATAACAAGTATGTTCAACCGAGGGACCACAACGAGGTCATATATCGGTGGTGGCCCGATCATCAAAACGATGATAACAAATGGGGAGAAAGAATACGGACAAAGCGGTAACCACTCGGGTAGTAATCGTGGCCATGATAATAGGAGAGGTGACTCAAGTGGACATTTCAAGAAGAGAAGGTTCAACAATAACCATGTGAAGGCGTCGGCGCAAAGAAACAATCTGGTTCCAAGGAGGAGAGAACGACCACCATTCATATATGCTATAAATGCGGGAAAGAGGGACATATCGGTCAAAGCGCCCAGCAGATTCGAGGTATGCTATAATTGTGGAAAGGAAGGACATATAGCTCGAGAGTGTACGGTAGAGAAACCAAGTCCAGTGGGGATGGTGACTCAAAAGGATGTCCCAGAAAAGTTAAAGTCAACGGTTCCTAGAAGAGCGTTTGTCGTGGCCAATCAAAATGTGAGGAACCCGAACGAGTTTTATGGGTTAGTTAATTATAAATTCTTGCGAAGTTTATACCTTCATGGATACCAGTTCTACCCATTCTTTTATCTCTCTTGCTTGCGCTCAACGTTTGAATTTGACTACGGAGAAATTAGACTTTGACCTATCTGTGGAGACTCAGATTAAGAGAAACTTTTATTACATCCGTTGTTTAGAAATCTTGCTTGATTCAGTTGGCACTATAACATTATCGTTAACCTTATTTCTATAGAGATATTTGTTTTGATGTGATTTTAAGGTTAACTACTCATCATGCCAAAATTGATTGCTTTCGTAAGGTTGTTAGTTTTCATATTCTTAAGCAACCTGTTATTCGAATTCAAGCAACCAAACCATTGAAGTCAAACTCTTTCATATTAAATTATAAAGCCATTTGTTTATTGAAAAACGAATGTCAAGCTTTCTTAGTCCATGTTATGGATTTGAATAAAGACACGTCAGATTTGAATAATATTCCTGTTGTTATTGATTTTTCTGACGTATTTCCTGAAGAATTTCTTGGCCTACTCCCCAGGCGTGATATTGAATTTGTATCGACTTTAAATCCAAAGACAAAACCCATTTCTAAAATCTCATATCGAATGGCTCTATTGAACTTGAGGAGTTAAAAACCCATTTCAGAGAAGTTGATACGAGCCTCTATCCGGTGACTTCCTTTGTGGAAATGCCGAAGCCCGTTTCTCGTAGGGGACACCATATTCGTGTGATAGTAAAGCGATAGGTGTCATTGTAACGTCTTTATCCAAGATTGGGATGTGAGTCAGTTGAGAACAACCTAAATCATTAATCGAAATATGTAGCTTTCTGAGGCTTAGTTGGTTATTATCGGAGATTCGTTGAAGGATATTCTCGAATCGCTATTCCATTAACGCGGTGACTCGTAGAGATACAAAAATCGAATGGAGCAAAGAATGTGGGAAGAGCTTGAAGAACTCAAGAGGAGACTCATTTGACATGTTCGACCATGCTATCTCTGGAAAAGCTAACGTGGTAGCCGGCGTGTTGAGTAGAAGATCGTATACAAATCACGAGTACGATATTGTCAAAAACTAATTTCAGTATAATTTACAAATAATAGAGATGGAGATGAAAACTCTAGGTACCCACGTGATGATACTGAGTATAATCGACTTTAATCGATAAAGTTAAAGTCGTATTCAAGCTACTACACCGAGATGATGAATTTGAAGAAGGAGGTGCAAGAAGTTGTTATTTCAAAGCGATAATCGGTGAGGTGAGGAAAACTCAAACCTTCGATTTATTAATCCATTTGAAATTCTCGATCGAATAGGAGCCGTGGCCTATAGACTCATTTTACCGCCAAGTACGACGCGTGTTCATAGCGTTTTTCACGTATCGATGTTACGTAAATATGTGGACGACCGAACCACGTCATTGAGTTAGAAACCGGACAAGATAAGAAGACTTAACGTCACGAGGAGGTTTTGTCAAGATCTTGGATAGGAAAGAACATGTCCTATACCGAGGTTATACCACAAGTTAAAGTTTTGTGGAGAAACCATGCTATTGAGGAAATGACATGGGAGTTGGAAGCGAAAATGAAAGCGAGGTATTTTCATCTTTTGAAAACACAGTACGTCACGTCAATTTCGAGGATGAAATTTCATAAGGAGAGGAGGTTGTAAGACCCGAAATTTTTTAAATAAAAGGAATTTCCTTTATTTATTATTTTGAAATAGTAAGGGTGGATTTGATTAATTTGGTTAGTTATGGGTAAAATCATAAATATTTTAAATAAGCAAGTGGTGATATAATATTATTATTATTGTCGGAGAATATTCGTTTGGTCGTGGAAATATTAAATGCTTTGTCGAGAATATTAAATGCAATGGTAGCGACCATGTGTGGGCCCCATAACCTTGAAAGCGATTGGAGGAAGAAAGCGACAAAAATAAGTTGTTTAAAAATAACAGGCGTAGTTATTACAGATTTACCTTTGTTGGAATACCCGGTGGTTAAAACACAAGAATCTGGCGTTATTGCACAAGAAGAAGATGCAGTATTGCACCAATTATTGATTCTTACGTAAGAAGGCACTACTCAATAATGGTTACAGTAATTACTGTTCAGTATTTTATTTTATTGATTCAATAATTGCTACATTGATATTTTATATTACTGTTGTTTCAATAATTGTCATTCACAGTATTTTTCATTATCGGAGCAATAATTCATATTATCTGAATAATATTATTAGATAACATTATTGGCAATGTCTAGAAAGTTACATCTAAGGAGAGGTTTGATCACCTAATTGCGGCATGAAGAAGGAGAAATTCTTATTGGAAAGCCCCTCTTTCTGAGGGCTACTGGTTGTCAATATTGTGATTACGTAATATTATTTGTGAATAATTAATTATTGATTCATATGATGAGGAAAATATTGATTTTATGTGGATATACATGGAGAAAATTTTAATGTGACAATTGTTGAAAATTAATATTTTATCTTTTTACGATAAAATAATTCATTTAAATATATATTATTATATTTTAATAATATAATAATGGTGATATTTTTACAACGAATGTGGGATATATGAGTATATGAGGAGGAAGAGTATTTTTGTTGCAATAAATGTTTAAAACATGTTAAACATGTCGGTGGACCCCATTTATTATTGATGAAATTTGATTATAACTTTGTAAAATCGCACATTTGTTGATTTGGTCAATTTCATTTGGAATTTGGAAAAACTTTCTTCCGTAAAGTTGTAGAGAATTGAATTTCCTATAAAAAAAAACCGCGAGATTTGAATTTTTTCGGCAAAAGGGCTATTTATTGTGAATTATTGAAGTTCAAGCTCAAAATAATTAATTTTTGGAAGTTTAAAATATTTTTATTTACAAAAACGTTTTTTTATTTGGTTCCTCATTTAACACATGACAAGTTTCAAATTCAGATTCAAGGTGTGCGTAGGAATTATTATTATAAATAATAATATTATATTAAATTTTCTACTTTGGTGTTCTAAGCAATTTCTATAAATAGGTGCTTAGGTTAGAATTGAAAATCACACCTTAAATCAAGTTTTCTCTCTATATTATCGAAAGCGTATTCTTGTGAGTATTTTGAGTATACTTTGAGTATTGCTATACTGATTGCAAGTTCAAGTCATAGCCTATATCAGGTGTTTCAACTAGAAATCTTTGTCTTTCGAGGTAAGGGATGTTATTTTCTTCTCAAATGATATTATTTCTTCAATATCATTATCTTTGAAATATTGGTTGGAAATTTTATCAAATTTAGAACTTTTTCACGTCGGGGTTACTTATTCATGAGTTACTATTCACACAGTTACTATTCTATGAATTCATGAAGCGTGATGATGTTTTTGTGAAATTTCTATCTTTTGGTGTCGGAATTACTATTCACGATACTAAGACTATTCACGTATCTGACACTATTCACGAATACGACACTATTCAATAGAAAAATGAAATTTCTTCTTTTTGTCCAAAATATCTATTCGGATACTAGCTTTGATTGTATCCATGTTTTGATCATTCTTGAATTTTACACCACTATGATTATTTTTGAGGTATTTTTGGACGTGGATAAAACGAAGTACGAATCCTTAATCCTTAATCCTTGTCATTTTGTTTCTTTGGATTCGTTTCTTTAAAAAATATATTTTCATCATCCTCGGTCTTAAAAGATGAATGATTTCGATGAATATCTTTGGCTCAGTAGTAAAGATGAATGATTTATGATGAATATCTTTGGCTGTAGTGGAAAGATGATTGATTTCGATGAATATCTTTGGCACGTAGTGCAAAGATGATTGATTTCGATGAATATCTTTGGCCCGTAGTGCAAAGATGAACAGTGTTTAGATGAACATGACCAATCGGTGGTGAATGTCTTGGCTTGGCCCGTAGTGCAAGGATGAATATTTGATCTCGGATATATATTGATTGATGTTACTGGGGGATAAAATAGGCGATGAACTTTAAAATTCATACATAGAAGATAGTAGTTTGCATTCTCTACTTAACTCTTCTAATGAATTATTATTTTCATGCGAATATTGATTTAAAACTTGTTGTCTATTGTATTCTATTATATTTTTCCCTGTTGAAGACTAACGATAATTTTTTGTATATTATCTTAGTCATAATATTCTTTACTGGGCTAGTCGAGCTCACCCTTTTCCTTTTTGTTCCATTTTTCTTCTCAGGAGGCGAGAATGTAGCGAGTACTAGTCGGGGTATGGAATAAAGGTTCTAGAAAGAGTTGTTTAGTAGTCCTCACCATTTTTGTAAAATAATGTATAAATAATTGTGATGAGGATTTATTTGGGTATGTATATTGTCTAGAAGACAATAATTGTTTTTTTAAACTCACGGTATATATGTTGTCGTATTTTGCACGACAAATGTATTAATAAAGTTGTAGTTATCTCTGTACTATGTATTTGGCGACTCATAATGGGTTGGATGGAATGGACCTATTTTGGGGGCGTCACAATCCTTGGTTGACCCAATAGACCCCAAAATAAAATGAGAAGATTTCCATCATGTTCTTTCCAATGGTGAGTCTTCTCTTGCCATATATTTATCTCCATTATCTCCAATTAAGAATTATATTTCAACCAAACTCCGAGATTATATAGGTAGTGCTCATAGATATAATCGCAAAGTGCATGTGTATAATACTGTCTTATGATAAATAAGTAAGTCGTCATTAGGCATCTTGTATGATAGTGGCAAAAAACCCTTCCAAAGTTGGGTTCACCTCACCCTATTTAGTTCACCAAAATCAACGGTTAAAATGACGTATAAAATACGACACACTTATCTAAAATTCTCAATAAAATTATTTTCATCTTTGCTTTAGGGAAACCTCAATGATTTATAGACCATCATTCTATTCCTCTGTTACCCCCGCTCGACCCAGCTACACTCTTATTACCTGAAAGGAATTGTGAAGTAAAAGGGTGAGCACAAATAGCCCAGTAAAGAATATCATGACTAAAGATAATTAAATTATCAATAGCCTTCGTCAGTAATAAATCAGAGATTTAAAACATATGGTAGATGATAAAACTTTTCAACCACAGTGGCAGCGGAATGAACAATCCATTAGAATAGTCAAATAGACCATAAAGTCTATCTTCTCCATGTTAAAAGTCCACCAACAATGTTTTATCCCTGAAACATCAATCAACAGTTCCTGTCCACAATCATGTGAATAACTTCATAATCATAATTGTGATTCTAAATTCCTCTTCGCACCTGTGATCTGAAGATAATTTTCATCACATGTCTTTTTACCGAAATATTAAAGATCATGGTTATACCAAATCACAGTTCCCTGTTCATAAGCATACTAATAAATTCATCTTTGCACTACGGGCCAAAGATATTCATTAATGATTCATCTTTGTACTACGTGACAAAGACATATACAACCGTATATTTTAGAAGAGTCAAGTAGAGCATGATATCTACTATCTTCTACTTAATTAAAAGTTTATTATCAATATTTTATCGTTGAGACTCAGCTCAATACATCACCGAATTATCCATGCACTACGGCAAAGGATATTCGTTAGTATCACATCCATTATTTATCCATGAACTACGGGCCAAGAATATTCATTAGTATCACGACTATAAATTATCCATTCACTATGGCCAAAGATATTCGTGTTTTCACCAATGGTCATGATCATGCCAAAAATCAATTCATCTTTGCACCCTTGGCAGAAGAGAACGCATGTTTATGATCATACCTACATGTGATAACCCGTGATTTCGAATAATTTAAATTTTACAAATAATTTTTTTTAATATTAGTATTGATTATCAATTTTGTGCTGAGTATCTGTGAAACGAGTCTCGAGAAGTGGTCAATTTGTGTATTGACTGAGAAAATAAGAGTAGAGTTGTGCTTAACAGATTTAAAAACCCTAACCCTAGTTACGGATAGGGATTCGATAGAAAATACAATTAAAATAATTGTATTGATGAGTACGTGTTTGTACTGTATAGAATTAATGATCAATGATTGATCGGGTAGGGTACAATATTAGTAAACCCTAATAAGGGATTAGAAATCCTAATCTCAAGATTAGAAACCCTAACGTACAATTAGGAACTTTAATAAAAAGTCGGGAAACCCTAATTTTAAATTCGTGAATCCTAAACCCTAATTAGGAAACCCTAATCCTAATTAGTAAACTTTAATGTGATTAGTAACCTTTAATATAATTAGAAAACCCTAATTAAAATTTAGAAATCTTAATTTTCTATTTTAAAAACCCTAATTAGAAAATTCTAGAAACTAAAGTTGTAAAACCAAAGGGTTAGAACTTTAAGGTTAAACCCTAAGGGTTTGGTAAGTTAGGTGTTTGCCATTAAAATTGCATGTTTAATGTCAAAAATACCCTTTTTGGCATTTCTTTATTAAGTAACTTGTAAAATTTGCTAAAACTTTTGTTGGTGACCAACTAAAGCTCAACATTTGACTTCTATCTCCAGCAAATCAGCCAAATTCAGCAGCTATATACATTATATCATAATATATATAGATCAAAGAGAGAGAAAGTGCATTCACTTGGTCATTTTTCTCTCAAACACTCAACCTACTTTTCTCTCAACCAAACCTCTGAAATTTTCAAGTATATCAGTCACAAAACAACCTCCTAGAATACCAAGATCAGATTGGAGAGCTAAGATCAAAGCTTGGAATTAGAAAGGTATAAACCCTAGCTAACACTTTGATCATGTATGCTTAAGCCAAGTTGATGTTTATGTGTTTATCTATGTGCTAGAAGATGTTTCATGATGATCAATTACGATCTATCATAGATCTATAGCATCAAAGTGCCTTAAAATGATGTTTTTCAAAAACTGTTTATGAACACTAAAAATTGTCTGACAAGCTAATGTCAGGAGCCATAGATCTTTCCCTGTTTTTGATTTTTGTTGTTTTATGTTTTAGACTTGTAGTCTGACATGAGGACTATAATCTGGAAGTGGAATCAAAGCTATTCCATATCCAGATTGCAAGTTATTGTTGGTCAAAACCCGTTGACCGAGCATGACCGGATGATTTCTAGGTAACCCAGAAATCATATATCCGAGTCTGACAATTTTTGCAAGGCCCAGATCTGTCAGGTATGATGTTGTTTGATGATGTGTTTGTAACCAGTTTGTAGCCTGACATATGTACTTTATATTTATGGCTTTAGATCGTTTAAATAATCAACAGATCGAACGGAGTAGGTGGGCAAAGTAGGCCATTTGGACATGACTTAGCGTTTCTGGAAAACCCAGAAACCGTAAGAACAATGTTTCTAACCATGTTTGACCGGACTGAATCTGGTGATGTTAATGTTGTTAGACTGATCTGTTGTTATAGTTATGTTCTATGACATGAGTACTAACTGCTTGGACCATGAGAACAACAAACGGATGACCAGAACTTATATAAAATCGAGCTAGAAATTAGCACTCGAAACTGCCTGGGTTTCTGGGTTACCTAGAAAACCCAGGAAGCTCTGATAGCCACTTTAATGGACCAGATCTTCATGATATGATGTTGTATAACAAAGATGAAAATTGATAATTGTAGTGTTACATACATACTACAATATTAAAGACTTAGATAGCCCAGAATATGATTAGGTTGAGAATTGCAGGCAGTCAAAGTAGACCCCTTGATCACTGGTTTGTCAGTGTTCTTGAGCCCTAAGAACACCAACAGCGACATAAAGCGTCGTTATAGGCTACATCGATGATTTTGAATATTTTTATTTTCTGATTTTTTGGAAATTGATTAGAAATAGAAAATAAATTCTAAAAATTACAAAAATGGTTTTAAAAATTATTTTAAATTATGAAAATTAACTTTTGATAATTTGAGATATTTTTCATTAATATTTATAAATATTTGAATATTAATGGTATTTAATTTATTTAATTAGTATATTAAAAAATTAGAGAAAAATGATTTTAATATTATAAAAATCATTTTAAATAAGCATAAAGAGTTTAAAAATATTTTGAGTATAAAATGTAACTTTTAATATTTTTGGAGAATTTTCATTAATAAATTAATATTAATGCTATTAGATTTATTTAATTTATTATATTAAATAAATGATGGAAAAATGATTTATTGATTTAAAAATCATTTAAAATAAGAGAAATGATTTAAAAATATTTTAAGCTATATTTAATGACTTTTAATATTTTTATGATAAATTCATTAATATTTAAATATTAATGGTGATGATTTAAAAATGATTTTAATTACTTTAAAAATCATTTATGTAGAATATATGGGTGATTTAAAAATATTTTAAGTTATTAATAATAACTTTAATATTTTGACAAGTATGTCATTAATATTTTAATATTATTAAATATTAATGATGGCGTAATTAATTAGTATTTAAATCATTTAAAAATGATTCAAGTGATTAAAAAATTATTATAAATTATAATAATTGTTAGAAAATTATTAAAAGCTTCCGAAAAATATTAGGAACGATATTTGACTTATCTAAAATTATATTGAAGCTTTGAGACCGAGTTTAATTGACAATAAATGTGTTAATTGTCGGATAGGGTGAGTAAGACACCGAGAACAAACTAAAGTCCAACCAGACCGAACTAGTTAGACTTGATAAGTGTTTATATAGGTTATAAACATTGATGTGACTATGTGGTAACATGCCTAGGAGAAAGATTGACTATACATTACGGTGATACGTGTTATGATTTATTATTCTAATTGTGAGATCGATATTATGATTATAGGTCTCGTGAACGCAGATAAGTATATTGTGTAGCAGTAATCAACGCGGAAGGTAAGTTTCCTTAACTCAACCTTGAGTTATATATTTTTAAATATTATGGTGGTTAATTATTGTTGATTAAACCACGTTTGAGAATTATTGTTGATTATTCGCAGTTAGTGCATGTTTATTAATTCAAATTAAATTAGTGATTCTGAGAATATACTTGGAGAAAATCTGTTATTGGATACTTACATCTGTAGAAACTATTATTGATAGTACATATAATTCCTGTCTATTATCGAATTGTGTTGAAAAAATTCTTAGCTAATTATTCTGGCAAGACGAACATTTGTTAGAACTTGATAGATTCGAGAAGAGAATTCAATTATTATTGACAGATCGATGCCAATTATTTCGGCTAGATTGAGAAGTGATTAGATATTGAAATCATAGTATTTCGTTGTTATAAGACAAACTTTGATTATAAGACTGAGAAGAACAACCTTTTATACAAAGGGAACATTTTTGGTTGTATATTCGGCCCTTGCGCGCGTGTAAGTATTATGCATAATATAGGGTACAAGGAGTTGGCCACTTTAAGTACTTGCAGAGGGGTATAATTTAATCTATATGGTTTTCTGATACACCTGGGTATATCAAAGTCAAATCTTTGATAGTTACTCGAGAAGAGAAGTTCAAGATCCAATGGACCACTCAACATAAATCTGGAAAACATTCCACTTTGTTATTGCATAGAATTGATTCTTGATTATTCATTAGAATTAATATCGTAGAAACTTTGAAAGCATTGTACTATTTCATTATCAGATTATTGTGTTGCATAGAATGCGAGAAGACTTGTTAGTAATTAACGAATTATTCAGCTATTTCAAAGTTTACTGAACTTTGGTGTTATTCTATCAAATTAGATAGTATGTTATTATTGATTCTTATATATTCATTGTATGTCTTAACTTGCGGGGCAAATTTGTTGCTCACCCTTGCTAAATAAAATATTTCAGCTAGGGACGAAGAGACTAGTGGGGCTAAGAAGAACAAAGGCAAAGGCATAGTGCTGGAGTAGTTATATGATGAACATTATTATTATGTTGTATTTTGTAAACCCTTTTTGTATATCTAAAGGGTAAGTTTGTAATGTTAAGGTTAGATAACCTGGGATGAATGTCTTAACAATATCTGTTAATGATATATGTATTGCTATTTATATATGAATGAGTAGTTAGATGTTATTATATTGTGGATCGTGAGCACCAAACTCGGGGGGTCAGGTAACCCAGATTTGGGGGCATCACAGGTTGGTATCAAAGCCGTAGGTTATAAATCTTAAGTGGGGTGGGGAAAACTGTAGAATTATAACTATAGGTGAGATCTAGAATATTCATTTAGAGTACTAAGTGAGGGATTGCCGAAGTACATCAATAGTGAGATATGTGGACACATATTGTGAGAAGTTCGTACTAGTGAAGTACTAATCAATTTGTTTTAACTGATTGTAGGATGTCAGGAGAAGATGAAATGAGTACAGAGATGCGCCGGTAATTTGTTGCACTGATGCAGTGATGTAAAAGTGTGTCAAACAAAGTAGTCGATTGAGGAGGTGGGAAAAGAAGAACCTATGATCAATCTCGGGAGTGATCATATGACACCCCCAAATCTGGGTTACCTGACCCCCGAGTTTGGTATTCACGATCCACAATATAATAACATCTAACTACCCATTCATATAGAAATAGTAATACATAAGTCATTAACAGAGATTGTTAATACATTAGTCCCAGGTCCGCTAACCTTAACATTATAAACATAGCCCTTAGATATACAAAAAAGGTTTATAATACAACATAATAATACTAATGTTCATTATACTAATTTATCACTATGCCTTTTCCTTTGTTCTTCTTCGCAGCACCTTCTGCAACTTCATCCCTAGCTGAAAAGTTTTATTTAGCAAGGGTGAGCAACAAATTTGCCCCACAAGTTAAGATATACAATGAATGTATAAGTATCAGAATAATAGACTATCTATTTTGATAGAATGACACCAAAGTTTAGGGAACTTTGAAATAGCTGAACAAATCGTTAATCAATAACAAGTCTTCTCGCATTCTAGGCAACGCAATAATCTGATAATGAAAGAGTACAACGCTTTCAAAGTATCTACGATATTCTATTGAATAAACAAGAATCAATTCTACGCAATAACAAAGTGGAATGTTTTCCGATTTATCGAAGCGATCCATCGATCTAGAACTTCTCTTCTCGTGTATCTATCAAAGATTTACTTTGATACATACGCAGGAGTATCAGATAACCATAAAGATTAAATCATACCCCTCTGCAAGTATAACTAGTGATCAGCTTTATTATACCCTATATTATGCATAATACTTAACAGTGCGCAATGGCCGAATATACGACATAAAATGTTCCCTTTATATAAAAGGTTGTTCCTCTCAGTCTTTGAATCAAAATTTGATTTATCAACGAAATGCAATGACAGATCTAATCACTTCTCTTCTCTTCTCAAACCTATCAAGTTTTGTTTTTCTATCTAGCCGATACAACTGGCATTGATCTATCAATAATAATTGAATTCTCTTCTCTTCTCTTCTCGAACCTATCAAGTTCAAACAAATGTTCGTCTAGCCAGAATAATTAGCTAAGACATTTTTTAATATAATTTGACAATAAATAGGAATTATCTGTACTGTCAATATTAGCTTCTACATATATGAATATCCAACAATAGTAATTCTACGAATATATATTTTCCGAATCAGTAATTTAATTTGAATTATTAAACATGCACTAACTGCGAATAATCAACAATAAATTCTTGGACGTGGTCTAATTAACAATAATTAACCACCATAATAATTAAACAATATTAACTCAGGAATCATAAACCATAATTAGGAAACCCTAATCCTAATTAGTAAACTTTACGGTGATTAATAAGCTTTAATATAATTAGGAAACCCTAATTAAAATTTAAAAATCTTAATTTTCTATTTTAAAAACCCTAATTAGAAAATTCTAAAGACTAAAGTTCTAAAACCTAAGGGTTAGAACTTTAGGGTTAAACCTTAAGGGTTTGGTAAGTTACATGTTTGCCATTTAAAATTGCATGTTTAATGTCAAAAATACCCTTTTTGGCATTACTTTATTAAGTAACTTGTAAAATTTGCTAAAACTTTAGTTGGTGACCAACTAAAGCTCAGCATTTGACTTCTATCTCCAGCAAATCAGCCAAATTCAGCAGCTATATACATTATATCATAATATATATAGATCAAAGAGATAGAAAGTACATTCACTTGGTCATTTTTCTCTAAAAAACTCAACCTACTTTTCCCTCAACCAAACCTCAGAAATTTCCAAGTATATAAGTCACAAAACAACCTCCTAGAATACCAAGATCAGATTGGAGAGCTAAGATCAATTAAAGCTTGGAATTAGAAAGGTATAAACCCTAGATAACACTTTGATCATGTATGCTTAAGCCAAGTTCATGTTTATGTGTTTAGCTATATGCTAGAAGAGGTTTCATGATAATCTATGATGATCTATCATAGATCTATAGCATCAAAGTGCCTTAAAATGATGTTTTTCAAAAACTGTCTATGAACACTAAAAATGGTCTGCCAGGCTAATGTCTTGAGCTATAGATCTTTCCTTGTTTTTGACTTTGTTGTTTAATGTTATAGACTTGTAGTCTGACATGAGGACTGTAATCTAGAAGTGCAATCAAAGCTATTACATGTCCATGTTGCAAGATATTATTAGTCAAAACCCGTTGACCGAGCATGACCGGATGATTTCTGGGTAACCCAGAAATCATATATCCGAGTCTGACAATTTTTACAAGGCCCAGATCTGTCAGGTATGATGTTGTTTGATGATGTGTTTGTAACCAGTTTGTAGCCTAACATATGTACTTTATATTTATGGCTTTAGATCGTTTAAATAATCAACAGATCGAATGGAGTAGGTGGTCAAAGTAGGCCATTTGACCATGACTTAGCGTTTTTGGAAAGCCCAGAAACCGTAAGAACAATATTTCTGACCATGTTTGACCGGACTGAATCTGGTGATGTTAATGTTATTAGACTGATATGTTGTTATAGTTATGTTCTATGACATGAGTACTTGTTGGGTAAAATCCATATACGCACAACACGCAAGTAAACGTGGTCAACAAATAATATAGTAATGAGAAGAATATCGTTCCCATAGAGACAAATTAGTAAGAAATTTAACTTTACAAGTATCAATTTCCTATTAATCCTAATTCTATTAAACTATTCAATTCAATGATTAAAATTATAGAAACTAAATTAATAAATAAATAAACTATCACAAAACAATCACGAATATCAAAATCTAGAATTTCAAACAAATAATGGAGAATTAGACTTATGATTTCACCCTAAGCTTTACTCTGATTTCAACACCTTTATTCCAATTCAATTCACTATCACAATTTATTAATCAAGAACATGAACGTAGTACTAGCCACCTCTCGATGCACTAATACCGTATTAACTTAAATCCACAATTTAGATAAAAACAAGTTAAACACCTTAATCAACTAACTCACTATATCTCTATGTGAATTAAAATTAAAGAAGGTTTAAGATTAAGTTCTCTATCCGATTACATGCGATGTCAAGCATATCTTTACCTTAACATTCATCAAGATTCTGTCAAACACAAAATTCAAGAACACATACTTTATTAACTAAGTCTACACTGGTATTTCATCTCTCGAGTTCATACAAGTACACAACGAATCGTTGATCAGGCAATTCATAAATTCACGCTCAAATTAATATAGATAAACCGGGAAATAATTTATTGAACTGGAAATCAAAGATACAAAATCATAGTTTCACTTATAGATCCATCATAATCCTAAAAAATGAATTAGTTCATAATGAATTAAATAAAAACTGAATAGTTCAAAGATAACATTCTTCCAATTACAAATATAGAACTAAGATGAAGAATAATGCAAGACACCCTTCACGTAGTCTTAATCTGCAATCGTCACGAAAATCTCTTCAAAATAATCCTCCAAAGCTTGCTATGAAAAACTGGAATTAATCTCTGTACTTTGCCTTGCGTGCTCCTTAATTTGTTGTTTGTTGATGAATATATATCTCCCCCAGAGTTCTAGTCGAAGTCCCTTGCTATTTAGAGTCCAAGTGCCATGCCAAGTCTCTAATCCGTGTTCCAGTAGTATTCAAAACCAACCAGACGCGCCCAAAATTTCGTGACTTTATTTACGGGTGTATATAACATAATAGGTCCCATTTTGGGTAAGGCATGGCCAATTGACTTACGATATTGCTTATTTCAAGTTTGCTTCCAATTTTGCTCCAAATGACATCCTTTCTTCACTACTTGCCACAACAACCACCTTGCACATAAAAGAACATGAAACGCGTAAAAACGAACATGAAACCACAAGAGTAACAACGATTAGGCTCGAAATGAACATCGGTTCGTGAATATAAAATCCACTTATCAAAATCCCCCAAACTTAAACCGTGCTAGTCCTTGAGCACAAAACAAACTACATGCAATGCAATGCAATGCAATGAGATGTATCTAACTAAATATCATTAAATCCAACAATATCACAGAATCAAAGTTATTCCTTCAGCCTCAGAACAATTAAGCACACACTACAATACTTCAAAATAAAAGCCATCAATAATTTCTCATCAATTCCTTGAATCTTATACGTATCATCACTAATAACGTGTGTGTGTGTGATCAACATCCATGCCAACTGAATTAAATTCAAATTCAACACATAACCAATCTCTTTTCAGGATTCATACAGAATAAACTCAAAAATTTCAAAAACAAACAAGTTCCAACTCAAATCAAATAATTACCAAGATTAGGGGTCCGAATAGGGTATTTATGCTCTCTTTTTTCATTGACGGGGGTTCTTTGCCCTTATTTTCCATCTTTTTTTTATTTTTCTTTTCTTTCTTTTTTTTTCTTAGATAGATGGTTGGTGAGTGCGTTTTACGCTCCATCTCACACTTGTGTTTACGGGGAGTAATTCTCCTCAACCCACCACAAGACTCAACTCGTTTCCATTTTCTTTTTATCATTTTTTTCTAAAGCTTATACACCCTACGTTTTCCCCCAAACTTAGGTTCTTGCCTAATTTGTTATATTCACTGCCTATTCTTGTCATTCTCATATCTACACTAGCAGTATCCTTTAGAAACTATTAATGTATCTATTTAAACCAACCAGTCAACACAGATGTCATTACATGCTAACCTTTTATACCAGTTTCAAACACGCACCAAATCCGAGTCATGATTCGAAACTACCTCACAGTTCTACTGCTGAATACTGTATTTGTCTACTTAATCTCAATTTCATCATTGGCCAAAATAAACATACTACAACACTACTGGACATATGCAAAATGAACACAAAAGCTAACTAAATTAAATATATATATTTTTTTATATAACATGAATGCAAACATAAAACAACATAAATAAAAACTAAATATGCTCCTACGCTACTATGCAACTATATGATTACATGCAACTATATGATTACATCAATGCTAAAACTAATATGCCAAACTAACATGCACTACTAAATGCAAATCTAACTAATGACAATATGCATGTAACATAAAATGCAAAATAAACTAATTCCCCCAAACTTAATACCAACAATGTCCTCATTGTATGGATATAGCAATAAATTGAGTTAGGACTTCCCTGGAAGTGCCTAAGTCTGGGGTGGTGGTGGTTGATCTTCTCTCTCGGAGTCACTTGGTGGAAACCTTGGCATGGGCTGCTGATATGGAAATTGTGCAGCTGGATTGAAACTCTGGAGTGTCGTATTCAAGGATGCGAATGACATGTTCATTGCATCAAACATATGATCTTGTCTCGCAGTGAGCCGTCGCATCTCCCATCGAGATGTCTTGTTGTGCTCCTCCATTTGTTGTTGGAATGCAAGAAACTGAGGGTTAGATATGGCGTCGGACGTTGGGTGTGCCTCAGTTCCTTCGTCTCCCATAGTCGCATCCTCATCATCCGAGGTGTCTTCAGCATCAGCTTCGTCCTCCGAAGTTGATGGAAATAAAAATCCTAAACATCTAGGATGAGATTCGCCCCCGGCCCACACTGAATACTGCGCTATCATTCGATTGTCTAGTAGCTGCAGCGACATCTGAGTGGGCTCATCATCGGACCATCGAACTCCTGCTTGACGACACAACCCATAAATGAGGGATAGGTGTGGAAAGCCACCCGAAAAATTGCCCCATAGACATCGGTGAATGGAAAAACTGATTATGGCCCTGACGTCGATGATGAAGTCTTGCACAATAGCATATAGGAGTAGTGCCTTCTGTTTGGTCACGTCCGAGGTGTGCGTGGATGGAAACATTTTTGCACATAAGAAGGCGTACCAAATTTTCCCATATCGACTGAGATCTTTGCTATGAAACACCGTGCCTCCCTTCCGACCCTTGATCCACGTTGTACCCGGCTTGGTCATTTCCTTGAGAACCTCCTCAAAGTCAGGGTTAAAATCCCTCAAATGAGCATACTAACACTGTCGAGGCACCCACAACTGATAATATGTGTTGATGGCATCGACACTGAACGAGACCATTCGACCCCGCACAAAAGCATTGAACGGTGTCTTGTCCTCGGCGTTCGCATAGAACTCCTTGACTACATTAACGGCGGTGGGCTCGGGCTCCTCAGTGAACTTGACCCACCCATTCTGATAAATTTGTTGTATCATTTCACCGTCGTGAGCATCCGGTACACACCCCCACTCCGGTATAAGAACCTTTGTGACCATGTAATCGTACCGGTCGATGGCGGCGACACTTTTGAACTTGCGGCGGTCGAATGTACGGGATGGTGGAGTTGGACTTGAACTCTCTCCCTGTTGTCGTTTGGATGTAGGTTGAGATGCCATTGAATTCCAGATTCTTTAGACACAATAATTCCCCCCAAACTTGGTTCACACAAACTATCGAACACTTGGTGTGCACAGTGGTTTATCCTCCCCAAATTAAAACTTTGATCTATTATGGTACTTGGAAGGATGAATTGGAACACCAAGTACTCACTCAAAATTGCTCTATACTCACCTCTATGGAAACCCTAATTCGTAGCCTTGTGAGATGTTGATGAAAATTTGTGACGAATTTGGGTTGTGAGGGTGTGACTATTTATAGATGATGAGGTGAAGTAAAGGGGTAGTGGAAATCGTGGGGGTGAAGTGGGTTTAATGGATTGAGGTGATGGGTAGAAGTAATGGGGTAGGAGTTGGAAATTGTGGGGGTTATGTATGGGAAAAGATAGTTTAGGTGAGGAAGAATTGGGGATTCAATTAGGAAGAGGGAGTATTGGGCGTGTGTCTGTGTAACTGCCAAATTTAAGAGCCCAAGTTCAAGGACCCCCTCCCCGACGGGGGGTACAAGGCCAAATGAGCCCGCCCCGGTGGGCTAGTCCCCTATTAGTTGGCCTATTTTCTCTTCTTTTCTTCATGCTATGCCACTGAATGTACATTTTCCCATCCTGCAAGCCATGAAGCATACAAGCTAATAGATTGTTGATCACTTGGAGTATGATTGAAAGATTAACAAGACTTTTACTATATAATACCTACCTAATAACTTAATAAAAACTATATTCTAACAATTATGAATGAAAATACGAAAAAAATAACGTATAATTGGGTTGCCTCCCAATTAGCGCTTGATTTTAAGTCGTTTAGCCTGACTACTTCCTGTTCATGGTGTATTGGTCAGAGTGATTGCGATGACGTCCCAATTGGACTCGCCACCCAATAGTGTTTTAACCGTTGACCGTTGACCTTGAACGTTTCCAATGGATTCTGATTGTAGAGTTCAACGACGCCATGTGGGAAAACAGTTTTGATAGTAAATGGTCCCAACCACCTCGACTTAAGCTTGCCTAGGAACAACCACAATCGTGAGTTGAATAGCAGTACTGATTGTCCCGATTCGAACGTTCGGTTCATGATCTTCTTATCGTGACATTTCTTGACTTTTTCCTTGTATAATTTAGCGTTCTCGTATGCATGAAGTCGGAACTCATCGAGCTCATTTAGTTTGAGTAGCCTCTTTTCACCCACAGCCGCTTGATCAAAGTTCAATTTCTGAATTGCCCAGTAGGCCTTGTGTTGTAGCTCCATAGGTAGGTGACACGTTTTCCCGTATAGTAATTAGTATGGTGACATACCAATTGGTGTTTTATACGCAGTTCGATAAGCCCAAAGTGCATCGTCCAACCTGAGAGACCAATCCTTTCGATTTGGATTCCCTACCTTCTCCAGAATTTTCTTTACCTCCCTGTTCGAAACCTCTGCTTGCCCACTTATATGGGGATGATATGCAGTAGCGACCTTGTGGTTGACCCCATATTTTGCCAAGAAAGCTGTAAATGATTTGTTACAGAAATGACTACCTTCATCACTTATAATGGCTCTCGGCGTGCCAAACCTCGTAAAAATATTTTTCGGCAAGAATTTGAGAACCACCTTGGCATCGTTAGTCAGTAGTGCTACTTCTTCAACCCACTTTGACACGTAGTCCACCGCAAGAAAAATGTACTGATTGGAAAATGAGGAAGGGAATGGCCCCATGAAATCGATGCCCCATACATCGAAAATTTCAACTTCTAAAATTGTTTGTACAGGCATCTCATTCCTTTTCAAAATGTTGCCCACCCGTTGACATCTATCACATGTTTTGACAAACTGGTGGGAATCCTTAAATAGTGTAGTCCAATAGAACCCGGCTTGAAGGACCTTTGCTGCTGTCCTCTCACTACCATAATGTCTGCTATACGCAGATGAGTGGCACTCATGCAATATGTTCTTCACTTCACTGCAGGGCACACACCTTTTAATCATTTTGTCGGCGTACTGCTTGAATAAATAAGGTTCGTCCCACATGTACCATTTTACATCATGAAGAAACTTCTTTTTCTGTTGTCTTGTGAGATCAGGTGGAAGAATGTTTCTCACTAGATAATTCGCATAATCCGCGTACCAAGGAAATTCTGCATTTATCCCGAACAATTACTCATCTGGGAATGATTCGTTGATTTCACACTTGTCCTCTTTCAGTTTCTCTTGATTTTCCAGCCTAGATAAATGATCGGTGACTTGATTCTCCGTACCCTTTCAATCCTTTATTTCTAGATCAAACTCTTGAAGAAGGAGAATCCATCGGATAAGGCGTGGTTTAACATCATTTTTTGCAATTAGATACCGAATAGCCAAATGATCCGTGTAGACTATCACCTTAGTCTCGATCAAGTATGCCCGGAATTTGTCAAATGCGTACACCACTGCAAGCAATTCCTTTTCCGTAGTTGTATAATTCATTTGAGTCTCCGTGAGTGTCTTGCTTGCATAATATATGGCGTGAAATACCTTCTCTCGGCGTTGTCCCAAAACAACCCCAACCGCATAGTCGCTTGCATCACACATCAGCTCGAAAGGCATATTCCAATCTGGTGCGACAATCATGGGGGCTGTAGTTAACTTCTTTAATAACTCGAAAGTCGACTTACATTCCTCATCAAAATTAAACACAGAGTCCTTCTCTAAAAGACTGCACAAAGGTTTTGCAATTTTAGAGAAGTCCTTTATGAATCTTCTGTAGAACCCAACATGTCCCAGAAAACTTATAATTCCCTTTACTGAGCTTGGTGGAGGCAGTTTCTCGATTGTTTCCATCTTAGCCTTGTCCACTTCCAGTCCTTGAGCCGATACCTTGTGGCCCAAAATTATGCCCTCCTTAACCATGAAGTGGCATTTTTCCCAGTTCAGTAAAAGGTTCGTATCTTCGCATCGCTGTAACACCATTACCAAATTCCCTAGGCAAGTATCAAAATTGTCTCCATAGATAGAAAAGTCGTCCATGAAGACTTCCACATTTTTCTCCACCATGTCTGAGAAGATGGCCATCATACACCGTTGAAAGGTAGGAGGTGCATTACACAAACTGAATGACATTCTCCTGAACACGAATGTGCCGTAAGGGCACGTAAATGTAGTCTTCTCTTGATCCTCAAGAGCTATGACGATCTGGTTATAGCCCGAGTATCCATCCAATAAATAATAGTATTCATGTCCTGCCAATCTGTCCAACATTTGATCGATAAAGGGTAGCGGAAAATGATCTTTTCGGGTTGCCTTATTCAACTTCTTATAATCGATGCACACCCTCCAACCTGTCACTTTTCTTATCGGAATTAACTCGTTATCCTCATTCTGTACCACAGTCATTCCCCCCTTTTTCGGCACACAATGAACCGGACTAACCCACTTATTGTCAAAAATCGGGTAGATGATACCAACATCCGACAATTTCAGAATTTCCTTCTTTACCACTTCCTTTATAATTGGGTTAAGTCTTCGTTGTTGTTCCACCGTCGGTTTTGCATCATCTTTCATCAGAAGCGTGTGCATGCAAAACGAAGGGATGATTCCCTTGATATCCGCGATCGTCCACCCTATCGCTGATTTATGTTCCCTAAGCACCCTCATCAACTTTTCTTCATGTAAATCATTAAGTGCAGCAGAAATAATAACAGGTAAAGAATTTGAATTGCCTAAATATGCATACCTGAGGTGTTTAGGGAGAGGCTTGAGTTCCAGAGTTGGTGGCTCCTCCAATGATGGTTTCAATTTTTCTGTGGCTATCTCCTTCGTGTGTAAAAGTTCAAATGGTACTCTGAATTGGCTAACTCGTGGCAATGAATCTAACATCTGTAAGTAGTCCACAAATTCCGGGTCATCGTACTCTTCATCCCCCAATAATGTTGTTTCTAATGGATCGTTGACCATACTCTTGCCCATGTCTTCATTGATAATCTGCTCAATTATATCAATCCTGAAACATTCTTCCTCATCCATTGGGAATTTCATGGCCTTGAACACGTTAAATTTTATTTCCTGATCTTGGACCCTCATAGTAAGTTCGCATTTTTGTACGTCAATGAGTGTCCTACCCATAGCCAAGAAAGGTCTCCCTAGGATAATCGGGATGTTCTTGTCCTCCTCAAAATCCAGAATAATAAAGTCCACGGGGAATATAAACTTATCGAATTTAACCAATATGTCCTCTACTATGCCTCTCGGATATGTGACTGACCTATCCGCCAACTGCAATGAAATATTTGTAGGCTTTGGCGCGGGCAAACCCAATTATGTGTATACTGACAATGGCATAAGGTTCACACTCGCCCCCAAATCACATAAACACTTATTAAAAGACATGTTCCCGATCGTTCATGGAATAGTGAAACTCCCCGGGTCTTTCATCTTTGGTGGCAACTTCTGCTGTAACACAGCACTACATTCCTCTGTTAATGCCACTGTTTCAAAGTCTTCCCATTTCTTTTTCCTTGACAGAATCCCTTTCATAAACTTCGCATAACTCTACATCTGCTCTAGGGATTCTGCAAACGGGATGTTAATGTGAAGTTTCTTAAACACTTCCAAAAACTTAGCGAACTGCTTATCTAATTTCTATTTTTGGACCCTTTGCTGAAATGGTGGTGGGGGATATACAACTGGCTTTTCGTCTAACTTAGTTTTCTCACTTTGCTTATCCTCATCCTTGTTTCCTTCAATCACTTTACTGTCATCAACATTTTCATATGATATCACTAAATTTTTTGCATTTGTACCAACGAGATGTTTTCCACTCCTCAACGTAATTTCTCGACAATGTTCATGGTTTTCCTTCGAATTTCTCTCTGTATCACTCGGTAGGGTCCCTTGTGGCCTGTTATTTAATGCTAAGGCAATTTGCCCAATCTGATTTTCCAAATTCTTGATGGCCATTGCTTGATTTTTCATCGCTGCCTCATTGCTAGTTATGTATTTTGACAAAAACTCCTCTAAATCTGATTTTCTTTCCTGATGTTGAGCCGGTTGTTTGTGATTCTGAAAACCTGGGGGATATGATGGTCGTGGAGCTTGATGTTCCTGATTATTGCTCAATGAGAAATTTGGGTGATTCCTATTCCCCTGGTTGTAAGTGTTTTGGTACATATTCTGTGGACCCCTATTGTAGCTAC
This sequence comes from Panax ginseng, assembly GCA_020205605.1. NCBI lineage: Eukaryota > Viridiplantae > Streptophyta > Magnoliopsida > Apiales > Araliaceae > Panax > Panax ginseng. The sequence continues at coordinate 47,235,790 of CM035147.1, read as the reverse complement.
CTACGAATTGCACGGACGTTGGATTAATTGCATACTGATCTGTAGGATGGTCACCCGCGCACAATTTACACACGACCACAACCTACTGTACCTGAGCCCCTGTCATGGCATCCAACTTCTTGGACAATGCAAAAATTTGTGCTTGTATTCTTTGTCACCCCATCGACTTTTTAACTAAGCCTTTTGCTTTGTGTGTCATTCTTGCTATGGACCCTTTGGTAGTTGTTAGCCACCATGGTCTCAATCAAATTGTAGGCCTCCTCATAACTCTTAGCCATGAACGCTCCACCCGACGCTGCATCAATCCTGGTCCTGAGATTCCCATGTAGTCCGTTATAAAAAGTATTCATTTGCAACCACTTAGGCAATCCATGATGCGGGCACTTTCTTAGTAACTCCTTGTATCTCTCCCATGCCTCATATAGCGACTCCCCATGTTGTTGCTCAAACATTGTTATGTCATTCCTCATTTTTATAGTTTTCGCCGGTGGGAAAAATTTGGCAAGGAATTTCTGAGCTAAGTCTTCCCACGTAGTTATTGATCCCGTCGATAGAGAGTGTAACCAACTCTTCGCATTGTCCCGTAAGGTGAATGGGAACAAGCGAAGTCTCACCGCATCATCTGACACCCCATTATACCTGAAGGTGTCGCAAATCTCCAGAAAGCTGACTAGATGTTCATTCGGATCGTCATTAGCCAATCCCCAAATCGAATCGAATTTTGGATCATCCGAATCATCCCGAGCTTGATTTGAATGTATTTGCAACAATTATTGAACCCGGTGATGCTCATCGCAGATTCACCACCTTGGGTGTGGCGAAGTCCCTTAACGCTTTCTGATCTTCAGCTGCCATTGCCTCTTCTATCGCAGAATTTTCAAAGTCTTGCCTCGTTTCCTTGATCTACTTACTTAACCTCTGGAACCATTTCTCAATGTCGTCCTGAAAAGGCATCAAGTCTGGATTTTTGGACCGAGTTTGCATAAACCACTTCAAAAATCTGAAATAAGAGGCACAAAACAAAAATAAAAATGTTTAAGTAAAACTGGACTAATTAAACTAATATTGTAAAAATATTAAAATCTATACTAAATTGTCCCCGGCAACGGCACCAAAAACTTGTTGGGTAAAATCTATATACGCACAACACGCAAGTATACGTGGTCAACAAGTAATATAGTAATGAGTAGAGTATCGTTCCCACTGAGATAAATTAGTAAGTAATTTAACTTTACAATTACCAATTTCCCATTAATCCTAATTCTATTAAACTATTCAATTCAATGATTAAAATTATAGAAACTAAATTAATAAATAAATAAACTATCACAAAACAATCATAAATATCAAAATCTAGAATTTCAAACAAATAATGAAGAATTAGACTTATGATTTCACCCAAGCTTCACTCTGATTTCAACACCTTTATTCCAATTCAATTCACTATCTCAGTTTATTAATCAAGAACACGAATGTAGTACTAGCCACCTCTCGATGTACTAATACCGTATTAACTTAAATCCACAATTTAGATAGAAACAAGTTAAACACCTTAATCAACTAACTCACTATATCTCTATGTGAATTAAATATAAAGAAGGTTTAAGATTAAGTTCTCTATCCGATTACATGCGATGTCAAGCATATCTCTACCTTAACATTCATCAAGATTCTGTCAAACACAAAATTCAAGAACACATGCTATATTAACTAAGTCTAGATTGGTATTTCATCTCTCAAGTTCATACAAGTCCACAACAAATTGTTGATCAGGCAATTCATAAATTCACGCTCATATTAATATAGATAAACCGGGAAATAATTTATTGAACTGGAAATCAAAGCTACAAAATCATAGTTTCACTTAAAGATCCATCATAAGCCTAAAAAATGAATTAGTTCATAATGAATGAAATAAAAACTGAATAATTCAAAGATAACATTCTTCCAATTACAAATATAGAACTAATATGAAGAATAATGCAAGACACCCTTCACGTAGCCTTAATCTGCAATCGTCACGAAAATCTCTTCAAAATACTCCTCCAAAGCTCGCTATGAAAATTGGAATTAATATTTGTACTTCGCCTTGCGTGCTCCTTAATTCGTTGTTTGTTGATGAATATATATATCTCCCCCAGAGTTCTAGTCGAAGTCCCTTGCTATTTAGAGTCCAAGTGCCATGCCAAGTCTCTAATCCATGTTCTAGCAGTATTCAAAACCAACCAGATCGCCCATAATCACGTGACCCATTTCCGTGGTGTATGTATATAGTATAATAGTTCGCCTTCGTGCGCATGACCACTGACTTCTGATATTGCTTATTTCAAGTTTGCTTCCAATTTTGCTCCAAATGACATCCTTTCTTCACTACTTGCCACAACAACCACCTTGTACATAAAAGAACAAGAAATGCCTAAAAACGAACATGAAACCATGAGAGTAACAATGATTAGGCTTGAAATGGACATCGATTCGTGGATATAAAATCCACATATCAGTACTAACTGCTTGGACCATGAGAACAACAAACGGATGACCAGAACTTATATAAAATCGAGCTAAAAAGTTGGCACTCGAAACTGCCTGGGTTTCTGGGTTACCCAGAAAACCTAGGAAGCTCTGACAGCCACTTTAATGGACCAGATCTTCATGATATGATGTTGTATGACCAAAATGAAAGTTGATAATTCTAGTGTTACATACATACTACAATATCAAAGACTTAGATAGCCCAGAACATGATTAGATTGAGAATTACAGGCGGTCAAAGTAGACCCCTTGATCACTGGCTTGTTAGTGTTCTTGAGCCCCAAGAACACCAACAGTGACAGAAAGCGTCACTATAGGCTACAACGATGATTTTGAATATTTTTATTTTATGATTTTTCGGAAATTGATTAAAAATAGAAAATAAATTCTAAAAATTACAAAAATGGTTTTAAAAATTATTTTAAATTATGAAAATTAACTTTTGATAATTTGAGATATTTTTCATTAATATTTATAATTATTTGAATATTAATGGTATTTAATTTATTTAATTAGTATACTAAATAAATTCGAGAAAAATGATTTTAATATTATAAAAATCATTTTAAATAAGAATAAAGTGTTTAAAAATATTTTGAGTTATAAAATGTAACTTTTAATATTTTTGGAGAATTTTCATTAATAAATTAATATTAATGATATTAGATTTATTTAATTTATTATATTAAATAAATGATGAAAAAATGATTTATTGATTTAAAAATCATTTAAAAATAAGAAAAATGATTCAAAAATATTTTAAGATATAATTAATGACTTTTAATATTTTTATGATAAATTTATTAATATTTAAATATTAATGATGATGATTTAAAAATGATTTTAATTACTTTAAAATTCATTTATGTAGAATATGGGTGATTTAAAAATATTTTAAGTTATTAATAATAACTTTAACATTTTGACAAGTATGTAATTAATATTTTAATATTATGAAATATTAATGATGATGGAATTAATTAGTATTGAAATCATTTAAAAATGATTCTAGTGTTGGAAAAATTATTATAAATTATAATAATTGTTAGAAAATTATTAAAAGCTGCCGAAAAATATTATGAACGATATTTGACTTATCTAAAATAATATTGAAGCTTTAAGACCGAGTTTAATTGACAATAAATGTGTTAATTATCGGATAGGGTGACTAGGACACCGAGAACAGACTGAAGTCCAACCAGACCGAACTAGTTAGACTTGATAAGTGTTTATATAGGTTATATAAACTGATGTGACTATGTGGTAACATTCCTAGGAGAAAGATTGACTGTAAATTACAGTGATACATGTTGTGATTTATTGTTCTAATTGTGAGACCGATATTATGATTATAGGTATTGTGAACGCAGATAAGTATATTGTGTAGCAGTAATCAACGCGGAAGACAAGTTTCCTTGACTCAACCTTGAGTTATATATTTTCAAATATTATGGTGGTTAATTATTGTTGATTAAACTACGTCTGAGAATTATTGTTGATTATTCACAGTTAGTGCATGTTTATTAATTCAAATTGAATTAGTGATTCTGAGAATATACTTGGAGAATAACTGTTGTTGGATACTTACATCCGTAGAAGATATTATTGACAGTACAGATAATTCCTGTCTATTATCGAATTGTGTTGAGAAAAGTCTTAGCTAATTATTATGGCTAGACGAACATTTGTTAGAACTTGATAGATTCGAGAAGAGAATTCTATTATTATTGACAGATCGATGCCAATTATTTCAGCTAGATCGAGAAGTGATTAGATATTGAAATCGTAGTATTTCGTTGTTATAAGACAAACTTTGATTATAAGACTGAGAAGAACAACCTTTTATACAAAGGGAACATTTTTGGTCGATATATTAAATCTTTCAGACGCGATGTAAGTATTATGCATAATATAGGGTACAAGGAGTTGGCCGCTTTAAGTACTTGTAGAGGGGTATAATTTAATATATATGGTTATTTGATACACCTGGGTATATTAAAGTCAAATCTTTGATAGTTACTCGAGAAGAGAAGTTCAAGATCCAATGGACCACTCAACATAAATCTGGAAAACATTCCACTTTGTTATTGCGTAGAATTAATTCTTGATTATTCATTAGAATTAATATCGTAGAAACTTTGAAAGTGTTGTACTATTTCATTATCAGATTATTGTGTTGCATAGAATGCGAGAAGACTTGTTAGTAATTAATGAATTGTTCAGCTATTTCAAAGTTTACTGAACTTTGGTGTTATTCTATCAAATTAGATAGTATGTTATTATTGATTCTTATATATTCATTGTATGTCTTAACTTGCGGGGCAAATTTGTTGCTCACCCTTGTTAAATAAAATATTTCAGCTAGGAACGAAGAGACCAGTGGGGCTAAGAAGAACAAAGGCAAATGCATAGTGCTGGAGTAGTTATATGATGAACATTATTATTATGTTGTATTTTGTAAACCCATTTTATATATCTAAAGGGTAAGTTTGTAATGTTAAGGTTAGATAACCTGGGACGAATGTATTAACAATATCTGTTAATGATATATGTATTGCTATTTATATATGAATGAGTAGTTAGATGTTATTATATTGTGGATCGTGAGCACCAAACTCGGGGGGTCAGGTAACCCGGATTTGGGGGCGTCACAGGTTGGTATCAAAGCCGTTGGTTATAAACCTTAAGTGGGGTGGGGAAAACCCTAGGTTTATAACCATAGGCGAGATCTAGAATACTCATTTAGAGTACTAAGTGAGGGATTGTTGAAGTACATCAAGAGTGAGATATGTGGACACATAGTGTGAGAAGTTCGTACTGGTGAAGTACTAATCAATTTGTTTTAACTGATTGTAGAATGTCAGGAGAAGATGGAATGAGTACAGAGATGCCAGCGGCTATTGCTGTAACGCCCGAGAATTTCGGATTTTGAATTAATTAAATTTTTTATTGATTATGTGGATTAAATGAATTTAATTGATTAATTATGTGAGTAAGATAATTGAAGGTCGTTCTATGACCTAGAATGTGTGGAATGTGGTTAGTATTCTGGCTATATGCTAGGATTAATTGTTTTGAATGATCAAGACAAAAATGAATGTTTTTCGAATTTTCCCGTAAAAACACTATTCATCTGATTTCGGTCGGAGATTAGGTTTGAAATTTTGAGAAACGTATAATGATAGAATATGAAGATATAATGGAATATTCAATAATATTTCAGTTATGGCAAACAAAGTTTTCGCTTACGGACTTAAAACCTAAAGGTTGGTAAAAATGATTTTCGAAAGGGAAATGTAATGTGTATAACAAATTTGGTTATTATACGTATGATGTACGAGTATAGTATGAATAATGGTATGACGTATAATACGAATATCGTATAAATACTAAACGAAGAGAATACGTGAGTTATACGCATAGAATACGAGAAGTTCTAATTGGATTATGAGTTAAGGACTTTGGATAATCCAATTGTATATGGATTAATAGCAAGCCCAATGAAGTATGGAATTAAGCCCAAGTCAAGGCCCAATGTTAAGTTAAGACAAGCCCAATCCAAGAAACCGAACCGCGGATCGAACCGTCGGGTCACATGATGGGTAAAACCCATGGGGCAACCCATGGGAAGACCCATGGGCATGTGGGCCGGCCACTTGTCCACCAAGTAAAGTGATTACTTGGTGGCTATGTTGTTGTGGAGGTGGGAATAGTAAGGAGGTGGCTCTTTGGACCATTTTGCCCTCTATTTGGTTGCCTATAAATACCAAGCTTGTGTTGGTCAATTAGAGTTTTGTAAACCTTGTCCAATACATATTGAGAGAGAAAAAAGCTAGAAATAAGTAATCAACTTACTTCCAAGCAAAACATAAGAAGTTTACCAAGAACGCGAAGAACGACAAAGGTAATAGTTCGTAAACATTAATCTTCATCTTTTTCGATTTCTTTTTCGTAGAGAATCGTAGATTGGTGGAGCATGTTTAGTGAGGAGGAATAAGGATGACTATTAAATAATGAAAACATTGATAAGTCATGATCGAATAAAAATCGTAAGTGTTTACGTAAGATAAAATCGTAAAAAGTGATGAACGTTAATGTAGTTGTGATTGGATGATTTAAAAACCATCATAGCTAGGGTATGTGCATATTGTTTGGTTAGGATGTAGATGATGAATCAATGGCGTGTTCCATTTGATTTGGCTTATAGAACACGAGTAACGAAGTTATGACGAATTTTTCGAAAATAGACGTTAAACTTCGAAATCGTAGAAATCTCGGATTAAGAGTCAAAAGTTGCCATTTGACTTGCAAACTTCGGTTTTCAATGTCAACACGTGAGATAAGGTATTTAAGAGTCGTGGACGTAAGAATCGTCGAATTTCGACTTATAATGAAGAAAACAAGTATTGAACGCTCAAAAATGATAAACGAACGCTCAAAATGAACCAAAAGGTGAATTCCGAGTTAACGGATTCGAAAATTAAAAATTCTTATATGAACACCTAGAATATGTAATTTGTGAGTTGTGGGCTTTCGAATTAGCCAATTCGGATGTAAAACAAATAAATTATGAAGCCGGAAAGTTCGTTGGAAAAACCAATCGATGCATTGTGATGGCATGGCAATGGCCTTGACCAGTGTTAATTGTCACGCCATGACACCAAGCATGGCAGGAGAGAAACCAAAATAAATGGAGACTCAAGCCACAACGCGAGAGTTAGTCTGAGGACTCACTGCCAGTGGCGCGAGTCCGAGCAAAACTCTGAGAGAGTGACGTCATAACGCCACTATACTAAAGAGATTGCATGTGCAATGACAAAGGATGAGTAATAGTTGACCTAGTTAGGTTTTTTATTCTAATTGAAGGTAAACTAATAGTAAGACATGAATGTACTTAATGTATATAATAAGGCTGACTTGAAATCACTTATAAGTGATAACGTTAGAAGATTTAGTATGGTTTAATAAGAATTAAATGAAGAACGCAAAAGTATAAGCAAGTAAACCATGAATGATGCTCAACGTTGGTACTTCACCAATAATGACCGAGTGTCGGTTAATAACATAAGAACGTTAATGAGCCGTAATGAAGTATAGTAAGTTGAATTGACATTATTAATGGAATAAATTCAAGTAAGATGTAGAAGAGAAAGAAGTTAGTTAAAGCAAGAAAGTAAGTTTGTTTGGTAGCTAATTACAGTGTGTTATGTGAATATATCATGTAGATCCTGTAAAGACTGAGAATTGTTGAATAGTATACTCGAAGACGCTTGAAGGCAAGTTTTCTTAATGCTTATCTAACCTCCGTGTTAGTTAAGTTTTCTATGATTCATGTTCTGAAATGTATGAATGGTTTTAAAGAAAGAGTCGATGCCTGTTTTAACTCGGCTAGACTAGTCTTGAAGAATTGATTGATTTGTTTACAAGTCTTTCAATATAGAACTGTTAACGCTATCATATGCCAAGTATTTGGTATGGATGTAAAGGTAAGTTTGTCTATGAACAAACAAAAGTATTTTCATTAATTATTTGATGGCCATGCGAGGTTGCCAAAACTTAAACGTAACTATGTTTAACGGAAGAGTGTTGATCAAAATAGAGTACTATAGGCTGATCACCTAGAAGTGCTCGTAAGTAATGCTGGATGGATGACCTTAGTGCTGGATGTCCTTTTCTAGTATGAAAATGAAAAGAGTATGTTCATGGTCTTTTGACCGGTTCAGAATTCCTAAGCTATTATATATACTTTGGAATCGTTGTTATGAAATGAGAAGTACTAGTCAATGTTTCATGGTGAGTCATAGCTATATGTTCAGTTATGTAAGATAATCATACAATTCTCGATGTGATATTCATATGATCCTTTGATAGACTTGTTGAGCTAGTTATGCTCACTACTTACTTGAATTATATGATTGCAGCTAAAGATAAACGAACTGAGAGTTCTAAGAGAGATAAAGGCAAGGCTAAGATGGATAATAATTATCCTGTAATAGACTAGAGTATTTGTATGTAATATACTCATGAATAACAAAGAATGTATTCAGTTTATGAACCTGGTAAATGATTTATTACTATTGTAATAAGAATATAGTAAGTACACTCATTTTGTTGTTATCTCAATGGAATGACTGTATAAATTGTAGTATCGTGTAACACCATCTGTTGGGTTGGGAGATACCCGGATTTGGGGACATCACAGGTTGGTATCAAAGCATTAGGTTATAAGACTTAAGGGGGGAAAGAATCTTAGGCTAATAACCTCGTTAGGAAAGGAAAGGTCCGAAGAAAGTTAACTCGAGTTAAATGAGTTAATAAGGTATTGAGGTAACTCAGTACCGAAAGATTTAAAAGATGAAAATTAACCCTAAATGAATTAAATGTGATTTGTGCTTATAATATTGTGTATTATGTACTAATCAACTTGTTATGTGTTATTGTAGATGTCGATCGATAGCTTGATGTATAGAGATATACACGTGATGAGCGAGGAGTCTGTGAACAGAATAGAGCCAGTACCTATGCTTGTAGCGGAAATTCCTTTAGTGATTCTAGAAGAATCAGAGCCTGAGGAGTATCTTTCAGAGGAGGACTATTCTGAGGAGACCATGGGATTAACATCATATCTTAATATGATGATAGATGTGGAGGATGATATGGAGGTAACATTGATTAATACGGTGATGCCTGCATTAGAGTCGACACCTACAGATACGATGAGGGCGATGTATCTCTCAGTGTTTGACCATAATGTGCAATTGCACAATATGGTGCAGCACCAGAAAGAGGAGATCAGTGATCTCTATGGTGCCGAGGAGTCTACAGAATCAGACTATGAGATAGAGCATGATGAGAAGGTGCTCATGACAGATAAGGCCAGAGACTATAAGAACGAGGTCGTAGAACTTCATAAGAAACTGGTTGAGAAAGACTAGAAGATAGCACAAATGTCATATATAAATGACAGTGCGCACGAGGATTTCAAGCTGAAAATAGCTTGTTATTCTATTGAGTCGGGACAGACTCGACATACTATAAGTCGGGACATTGTGTCAATTCTAGCGAATGAGAAGTATGAGAATGCTGTTAGGCAGTATTAGAAGTTAGAATGATAAATATTTTGTGTAGTGACGTAAAACCCTCTTTTGTATAATTAAAGGGTAGTATTTTATAAATCCCAATTTTTGTGAAAGTCAATCGCGGGATATAAATGTAATAGCTTTTGGCTATGGAAAGCAAATTATAAATAGTCTTGAACTATAAAGAAGCATATGAATATAATGAAGTTTTTATTTAATGTGCTTTGTGGTGTATGAGTTATTGTTCATCGACTAATAACTAAGTAATCAAATAAGTAATAACGGGACTTTATTTATTTAATTAGAAATGCCGCCAAGAAGAAGACAACGTAATCAAGAGGCAGAATCTCATAACGATAATCAGGGGGGGTCCAAATAACCCTATGCAAAAGTTCGTTAATATATTAATGGCTGCATTTAACCAAGCCGGGGGTAGAGCACCCGCAGGACCTAGGGTATCCCAAATGACTACCTTTAAAGAATTTAAAAATATAGGTCCGCCTGAGTTCAAGCGAACGACGGACCCAATGGAGGCCCAGACATGGGTCAAGGAAATAGAAAAGGCGTTTGTAATTACAAACGTACCTGAGGCGCAAAAGACTTCTTTTGTGACTTATATGATGAAGGAGGAAGCTAACTACTGGTGGGAGGCTCACCAGGGTGGGGCTGGAATGGATGTTGTTTCATGGGAACAGTTCAAGAAGGAATTCTTCGAGAACTACCTCCCTACTAGCATGCAAGGGTAAATGGAGATTAAGTTCCTAGAACTTAAGCAAGGGGACATGATGGTTCCCCAATATGCGGCCAAATTCAATGAATTGGCAAGGTTTGCTCCACATCAAGTGGACACGGAGGAGAGAAAGGCTTGTAGGTTTGAGCAGGGCCTGAAACCCTGGCTCAATAGTAGAATTTTGGTTTTCCAGAGTGTTTCTTATGGGACCATTTTGGAAAAGGCGATAATAGCAGAGGGTGGTAGTGAGGCGTTGACCCAATACCACAAAGAACGAAAGAATAAAAGTAAGGGAGAGGGAGGAACTAAGGCATAGGTTGCCAGTGGTAGTGGCAATATGCCTAAAAGAAAGAATTTTAACTCCAAGAATACTGGGGTGAGACAAGGGGATCCTAAACATAGGATGGAGGCATACAAGACATGCGGTAAGACTCATCTAGGAGTCTGTCTAAAAGGGAAAATAGGTTGTTATAATTATGGGCAGGAGGGTCACATATCACCCAACTGTCCTAATCCTAAAAAAGTCGTGGCTGTTTTATTTGTGGGTCGATGGACCACATGGCAAGAAATTGCCCGAAGAAGGGGGCAGAGGGTAGTAAGGGTTCTGGTAGTGGTAATTTAGCCATTACTGGACCAATTGTGACACCCCCAAATCCGGGTACTTGAAACCCGAACTCGGTGCTTCACGATACCATTTCTATAAGCTGAATAATACTACTAATAATAACAATAATATAAAATTCAAACTTAATTTACATATGCATCAAAGTTTACTCCCAGGTACGAGACCTTTAAACATTCATTACATCATAGATAATAATTATCATTGTCTTAATAACTATAACTATTACACAACATAATATAAATCTCATTCGAACAGCTTTCCTTTCCCCTTGTTTTTGCCTGAACCTTCTGGTTGACCATACTTAACTGAAAATATTTAAATTTAAAGCAAGAATGAGCATTGGATTGCCCAGCAAGTAATAACAACAATATATATTAGCTAAAAGAATTAAATGTTTTCTTTGAAAGACACTTCTACAACGAATCAACAGTTGTGAAGTAAGCTGAACCAATAATAACAACATATCACTTCCATATGTAATCTTTGAAACTACGTATAGACTATAACTGGAGATCAGTCGACAGACTATGAACATTGTTTTTCATTTTTGCTAGGGTTTAGCAGAACTTCATCCGCAAACCGTCATAACTTACGGGCACGAGGGTGATCATCCCAATGTGCCCTGTATTGATCAATACTACATTCAAGAACGATATTATCGTTCACTCTATCCACCTTAGGTGCACAAAAGTTTTCCAATATTCGAGATGTTCATACTTAGTCGGGAATCCGAACCAAAATAATATGGTTGGATACAATAACGTTCTATCTTGTTCAACAATATTTTTATGTCTAGCTGAATTAAATAGCTTAGACGGCTTTTAATTCAACGTAAACATACTTGAAATCAATAAGTATGTATCAACATATGATTAAATACAATGGTTATCCAAGTGGGGACACTTGTCTAACCCTATATACGAATTAACGAATATAACAAATATCTGAATTATACAATAATACAATGATCGGATAATGTAAGAAGTTGTATGAATACAAAGATTGGATACATAATCAATAATAATAGAGTTAATAATCTGGCGCAATAATAATATAATTCTGAAACTTTCTTACTCATGTCCATCAGATAAAGGAAATGCAAAGGTAGGATACTTGCAGACAATGTAAATAATAGATCGGATACTTTGCTCAATAATAATTGGAGTAAGTTTAGGAAACTTACATAACATGATATACTGTTTTGCGAAATAAAAGTAGTGCATAAGGTTTAGATACTTTACGAATCGCTACTTTACAATAACGCATCTTAGATTAATCTTTTATCTGACGACTATCGGTAATAAGATCATTCATTCGATTAGAATAATATATCGTAATACGAACACTATCTATGCAGCCAAAGACATAACCTAATCACTTTGTCACATATATTTAACAATTATTGATTCACTAACAAACACATATCTAGTCAATTTATCTAAGTCCAGATCAATTTCTAAAATATTTCGGTGTACCGACGGCTTTATCGGGTAAATATCGAGTCTAAGACTCTATCGTGTAGTTCAATATTCGTTTAGATATTTTAAATATCAGTCATATTATTTTTCATAGCCTTATAATAATTTTTAAATAATTATTATACTTTATCATGGATTTTCAAACACTGAAATCATTATTAATTGATTTAAATATTAACTAATTCTATTATCATTAATATTTAATTAATATTAAACTATTAATGAAACTATTGCCAAAATATTAAAGTTATTTATAATAACTCAAAATATTTTTAAAGTATTAATATTACCTTTAAATGATTTTTAAATCAATAAAACCATTTTAAAACTATTTATTTAATATAATTATTAAATAAACTTAATATCATTAATATTAAATTATTATCGAGTAATATTGATTTATTAATAAAATTATCCTTTAAATATTAAAAGTTATGTTTTATAACTTCAAATATCTTTAAACACTTTATTTTCCTTTAAAATGATTTTTCTAATATTAAAATAATTTTACATTACTTTATATAATTATTAAATGAATCTAAAATCCTTAATATTAAAATATTAATATTTTTCATGACAAAATATCAAAAGTTATATTTTATAACTTAAAATATTTTATAATCTCTAAATCATTTTTATAAAAATTTTAAATCATTAATTCTATTTTTCATCATTTATTTAATATCTTTATTAAATAACTTAATCATCATTAATATCTAATTAATAATGTAAATCATCACAAAATATTAAAAATTATAGAAAATAACTTAAAATATCTTTTTATATCATAACCTATTTTTAAATGATTTTTCATGTATTAAAATCATTTTAAATAATTTATTTAATATTAAACTTAAATAAATTAAATAATTTTTATATCCCAAAAATATTAAATATTCATGAAATATACTTAAAATAATTAAAAACTAATTTTTAGACTTTAAAAATAATTTTAGTAATTTATTTGGTATTTTTAATAATTAAAACTAATTTTTTCTATTTTTAATCATTTTCCGAATTTAGTAAAATAAAATTATTATAACCGCCGCTTATAGGCTATAGCGACACTTATCTCATCATGTTACGTTCTTGGCCTCAAGAACAACGACAATCGATTAAGTGGTCGAGGTGCCTGTTTAATCGAAGTCTAATTCTTATCTCGAAATGTTTCAGGGCTACCTAATGGTCAGATCTTGTAGTCTTAATGTAACACTTCATGAAACACAAAATATCCAAGTCATACTTCATCACAATCAAAATTTATTAAGCCTTGAACTAGCTGTCAGGCGTGTTCATCATATTCGGTCATTTGAGAAAATTATAATCGTGGTAGGTCAACGCCCTTTATGGCCTTAAATCTGTCAATCTGTTCATGTTACAAGTTTTCTGCTCGTCAGGATATGTAGACAAACTATCAGAGAACATGTTTCAATACATGGTCAAGTCTAACAATACTTAATGAAATCGAGTTAAGCTAGCAAACATGCTGTCAGAGTGTTTCTGGGTTTTTCCCAGAAACTCAACAGTTCGACCTATCACTTTCATGTTCGAATTACTTTATGTGCTGGTCATGCTTTATATCGTTTAATGGGTCAAATCTTTAGTATACACTACAAGGAACAATAACATATCCTCATATCATCATAACATCAACACAGACAAGATATATGGGCCGGTCAAAGTACCCTCCCGGAACTATTCTTGAACATTTCTGGGTTTCCCAGAAATGTTCTTGAGCAGTTTCGGCTACCAAGTTTGACCATCTCTAGATTTAATTCTGTTAAGTATATATGTGATACAAAGGTTTTAACATGTAGTATTCATGTCATTATACAACTGCAAAACAACAACTACAAAACAACAACATGGCAAAACAAACTTAAACATAGCAAGATCAAGCCCCCAAAAACAACATGTCAGAGGTTTACCGGGTGATTAAAACCGTCAAACGACCCAATGCGAAGTCAACCCACTTTGATCTTAAATAACTTTTAATCTACAACAGATATGAACCTGATTCAAGTTCCAGATTCAAGATCTTACATCATACTACAAGATCCAACACTTAAAACACAAAACTCAAACACCTACGAGAGATCTACAAGGCACGACATTCCTTTGCGGACATCAAAAAAATGTTTTTCAAATTTTTAAAACTTCAAATCCGAGCCTCTAGATGTTATGGATCTAACATCTAGCAAACCTGAGATCATCATTATATACTACATACTACATGTTTAACACAAAAAAACTAACATCTAACACTTCGATCAAGGTCATATTTCTTCTAGGGTTCTTACCTCTTTATGAACAAATTCTTGATTCTGACTTCTGATCTGTTTGTGGATTTCGTGGGGCTTGCTTTGTGACTGATCTACCACTACAATCTCGTGGGTTTGGTCTTGAGAGAGTATGGCTAAGAGTGGTTTGCACAAATGAGGCAATAATGCATTTCTCTCTCTTGAATTATGCAAATGAATTGATGTAATAAACTTGTATGCTAGTGGCTGATAATGTGCTGGTGATGTAGCTTGTAGGTAGTTCTAGGGGGTGGCTGGCCAGATCTTGCAAATATTTGGCTAGCAATAATTCAACTAATGGGACAAAAGGGTATTTTGGTAATTATTTTAAATTTCAAGGGTATTCTTGTCCAATGTTATTGAATCTAGGGTTTAATCGCTAGATTTTACATCTTAAAGTTTTCCAAATAATTTCTAGGATTTGGACAATTAAAAATTAAAGTGAAATAAAATTTTAATTTAAAACATACTAATTAATTAGGGTTTTTAATAGAAATAAAGGTTTTTAAATTAGGGTTCCTTAATACCATTAGGGTTCCCAAATTAACAATTAGGGTTTCCTAATTATCATTATAATTCACAAAAATAATAATTAGGCTTTCTAAAAATTTGCAATTAGGGTTCCTAATTTTAAATTAGGGCTTTCCAAATATTAATTAGGGTTTCTCCTAATTACAAAAATTATAAAATACACAGTAAAATTCATATAATACAAGTACTACACCGTCTCGAACTCAAACCAAAGTTTAACAATTAGGATTTAATAACACGACATGAGGGTTATGACATAATTTACCATATTTGGTCTACCATTATCGATCTACTATGAGATACTCAAGATTACATATTCATAATCTTGAAAAATCAAAATATAATTAATATTATATTATTATTCTCATTCATTGCTCAAAATCCAAAATTAGGGTTTGGATTCCATATCTAATTTATTCTTCATACACAACATCAATAATTAAGCTAAAATAATTAACTTAAATATTACGAACAAATTCATATAATAAAATATTTATTATTATACTCTAATAATCATTTCATATATTATTTAAATAATATAAAAATCACATTTTCATAGAAAATAAATAATAAAGACATTTCTACTATAAAATTAATTATTATAAGTATATACTTTATAATGATCAATAAATTCTAAAATAAAATTAATTGAAATTATTCATGTAATAAAGAAATTTTATTTATTACATATATGAATACACATTACTTGTCAAATATTCCCATCTTTAAAATAATAAAAAAAATTATATGCAAAATTTCTTATTTATTTACATAGGAAATATCGGGTTATTACACCAACACCATCATTGGGTAGATCCTCAGCCCGAACTTTTAATATGACTATCCAAGATGCGGTTGGATCCGCGGATCTAGTAGTAGGTATCATTCCAGTCAACGAAATAAATGCTTATGTGTTATTTGACTCGGGTGCTACTTGTTCTTTTATAGCATGTGGATTTGCTAAGCAACTAGGATTAAATCCTGAAAAGCTAGAAATACCTTTAGAGGTTAAGGTAGCAAACGAAGATATAATTCCCATTGAACACATTTATAGGAATTGTTTCGTAGATATTAGGGGTAACAGATTATCGGTAGATCTTTTACCGATAAGGTTAAGAGAATTTGATGTAATTCTAGGTATGGATTGGTTAATTAACCATAGAGCGATAATATATTATCATAGGAAGAGTGTAAACCTAAGGCTTTCTAAGAAACCTGTGGTGGTGTTTTATGGTAATAAATCACCAGGGCGCTCTTGTTGTCTAACTATGACACAAGATAAGAGGATGTTGAAGAAGGGGTGTAAGGGTTACCTGTGTCATGTTGTGGATACACAAAGAGTGGGAGCATCATTGGAACAGATAGCGGTAGTTCAAGGTTTCGTGGATATATTTCTGGAGGAGTTAACTGGTATTCTGCCAGATAGGGACGTAGAATTTGTGATTGATTTGCTGCCGGGTACGACACCAGTTTCAAGGGCACCATATAGGATGGCGCCAGTAGAGATGAATGAGTTAATGGTTCAATTATAGGAGCTATTAGATAGAAAGTACATTCAACCGAGTGTGTCTCCATGGGGAGCACTGGTATTGTTTGTAAAGAAGAAGGATGGGTCGTTACGACTTTGTATCAACTATCGAGAGTTGAACAAGTTAATGATTAAGAATAAATACCCATTGCCCAGGATCGATGATATATTTGATCAGTTGAAAGGGGTAAAATATTTTTCTAAGATAGATTTGCGTACGGGGTATCATCAACTGAAAGTGAGGAAAGAGGATGTACCTAAGACGACATTCAGAACTCGTTATGGGCATTACAAGTTTCTGGTCATGTCGTTTGGGTTGACAAATGCGCCAACCACATTTATGGATATGATGAACAGAGTGTTCAAATAATATTTGGACAAGTTCATTGTAGTGTTCATTGATGATATTCTAGTCTATTCTAAGACGCCAGAAGATCATGTTGAACATTTAAGAATAGTGTTGGAAACACTACGGAAAGATAAGTTGTATGCGAAATTCACTAAGTGTGAATTTTGGCTTAAACGAGTGCAGTTTCTATGACATGTTATAGATAAAGATGGCATATCCGTAGATCTAGCGAAGGTGGAAGCAATAAATGAGTGGGAGCAACCGAAAACACCAACCGAGGTTCAGAGTTTTCTAGGGTTAGCGAGATACTATAGAAGATTCATTCAGAACTTTTCTAAAATAGCTACTCCGTTGACGAATCTGACGAGAAAGTTGGTGAAGTATGAGTGGACAGAAAAGTGTGAAAATAGTTTTCAAGAACTAAAAAGGAGGTTAAGTGAGGCACCTGTATTATCCTTACCGGATGATACAGGAAATTTTGTAGTTTATATCGATGCTTCCCATAGAGGACTGGGTTGCGTGTTCATGCAGCATGTCAAGGTTATTGTGTATGCGTCACGCCAGTTAAAGGATTATGAGAAGGTCTATCCTACTCATGACCTAGAATTGGCAGCTGTAGTCTTTGCCTTAAAAATATGGAGACATTATTTATACGGGGAAAGTGTGAGATATACACGGACCATAAAAGTATGAAATATATCTTCACACAGAAGGAGTTGAATTTGAGGCAGAGAAGGTGATTAGAGTTGATAAAAGATTACGAATGTGATATCTTGTATCATCCAGGGAAGGCGAACGTAGTAGCCGACGCATTAAGTCGGAAGGGTAGGGAAAAGCTGTCATTATTAACGACTCAAAATGAGTTAATAACGAAGATGGAAAGAATGGAGTTAAAAGTTAAGTTACCAAGTGAAACGGTGGAGATGTTATTCTCAATGGAGACTCGACCAACGATAGTGGAACGAGTTAAAGAAGTACAAATAAGTAATGAAGAATGCGAGCGAATGAAAAAGATAATGAAGGATGATGTGAAGACTAAATATAACCTTGATAAAGAAGGTTTACTTCGTTTTGAAGGAAGAATTGGGTTCCAAATAATTCCGAATTAAAAGAAGAGATTCTGTGTGAGGCTCATAGTTCGAGGTACTCGATACATCCTGGTAATACTAAGATGTATTACCTTCGTTAGAACTTCTGGTGGCCGAACATGAAGAGGGAAATCGCATAATATGTTAGTAAGTGCTTAACTTGTCAGAAAGTTAAGATTGAACACCAACAACCGAGTGGGTTATTGCATCCACTAGAGATTTCAGAGTGGAAATAGGAGCATATCACCATGGACTTTGTGGTGGGACTTCCAACAACAAGAAAAGGATACGACGCTATTTGGGTAATAGTGGATCGATTGACGAAATCAGCTCACTTTTTACCAATAGGAGTTAGGTATAACCTAGAGCAACTAGCTAAACTTTATGTCAAGGAAATTATTTCTAGACATGGAGTACCTGTCTCGATTGTGTCCAATCGTGATCCATGATTCACGTCGAACTTTTAGAGGAGTTTGCAAGAGAAAATGGGAACGCATTTGAGATTGAGTATAGTGTATTATCCACAAACGGATGGATAAAGTGAACGGACAATTCAAAT
This sequence comes from Panax ginseng, assembly GCA_020205605.1. NCBI lineage: Eukaryota > Viridiplantae > Streptophyta > Magnoliopsida > Apiales > Araliaceae > Panax > Panax ginseng. The sequence continues at coordinate 47,216,991 of CM035147.1, read as the reverse complement.
GCTAGAAGATATGTTAAGATCTTGCGTTATGGATTTCAAGGGGAGTTGGGACGAACATCTACCTTTGGTAGAATTCGCTTACAACAATAGTTTTTATGCTAGTATAGGTATGCCGCTTTACGAAGCCTTGTATGGGAGGAAGTGCAGAACACCACTTTGCTGGGATGAAGTAGGTGAACGTCGAATGTTGGGACCAGAGATGGTACAACAAACGGCAGACATGGTTAAGCTAATAAGAACCCGATTGGTAGCGGCTCAGGATAGACAAAAGAAGTATGCAGATCCTCATCAAGAGAAGAGGGAATTTGAAGTAGGATCGTATGCCTTTCTAAAAGTGTCGCCTTGGAAAGGGAAGATATGTTTTGGGAAGAAAGGGAAGTTAAGTCCAAGGTTTGTAGGACCTTTTTAAATTTTAAGAAGGGTAGGAGAGGTAGCTTATGAAATAGCTTTACCTCCAGAGATGGAAAGAATACACAATGTGTTTCACGTGTCAGTATTGCGTCTTATAAACTGGACTACAAGCACGTAATAGAGTATGAATCTATTCAAGTAGAAAAAGACTTAACATATGACGAACTTCCGATTCAGATTGTTGATAGGAAGGAACAAGTCTTAAGAAATAAAATAATACCTTCAGTAAAGGTAATTTGGAGTAACCACGATGCTGAAGAAGCAACGTGGGAGCTCGAGAGTAAAATGAAGGAAAAGTTTCCTCATTTGTTTATGTAATTATAGCGAGATTCTGGGGGACAGAATCCTTATGAGGAGGGAAGAATGTAACGCCCGGGAATTTCGTATTTTGAATGAATTAATTTTTTTATTGATTATGTGGATTAAATGAATTTAATTGATTAATTATGTGAGTAAGATAATTGAAGGTCATTCTATGACTTAGAATGTGTGGATGTGGTTAGTATTCTGGCTATGTGCTAGGATTAATTATTTTGAATAATCAAGATGAAAATGAATGTTTTCCGAGAATTTTTTCGTAAAAACACTATTCATCCAATTTTTCTCGGAGATTAGGTTTGAAATTTTGAGAAATGAGTAATGATAGAATATGAAGATATAATGGAATATTCAATAATATTTCAGTTATGGCAAACGAAGTTTTCGCTTGCGGACTTCAAACCAAAGGGTTGGTAAAAATGATTTCCGAAAAGGAAATGTAATGTGTATAAATAATTTGGTTATTATACGTATGATGTATGAGTATAGTATAAATAATGGTACGACGTATAATACGAATATCGTATAAATACTAAACGAAGAGAATACGTGAGTTATACGCATAGAATACGAGAAGTTCTAATTGGATTATGAGTTAAGGACTTTGGATAATCCAATAGTACATGGATTAATAGCAAGCCCAATGAAGTATGGAATTAAGCCCAAGTCAAGGCCAATCGTTAAGTTAAGACAAGCCCAATCCAAGAAACTGAACAGCAGATCGAACCGGCGGGTCACGGGATGGGTAAAACCCATGGGGTAACCCATGGGAAGATCCATTGACATGTGGTCCTGCCACTTGGCCACCAAGTAAAGTGATTACTTGGTGCCTAAGTTGTTGTTAGGTGGGAATAGTAAGGAGGTTTCTTTTTGGACCATTTTGCCCTCCATTTGGTTGCCTATAAATATCAAGCTTGTGTTGGTCAATTAGAGTTTTTTAAACCTTGTCCAATACATATTGAGAGAGAGAAAAGCTAGAAATAAGTAATCAACTTACTTCCAAGCAAAACATAAGAAGTTTACCAAGAACGTGAAGAACGACAAAGGTAATGGTTCATAAAAATTAATCTTCATCTTTTTTGATTTCTTTCTCGTAGAGAATCGTAGATTGGTGGAGCATGTTTAGTGAGGAAGAATAAGGATGACTATTAAATAATGAAAACATTGATAAGTCATGATCGAATAGAAACCATTATTGTTTACGTAAGTTAAAACCGTAAAAAGTGATGAACGTTAACGTAGTTGTGATTGGACGATTTGAAAACCATCATAGCTAGGGTATGTGCATATTGTTTGGTTAGGATGTAGATGATGAAGGAGTGTTCCATTTGATTTAGCTTATAGAACACGAGTAACGAAGTTATGACAAATTTTACGAAAATAGACGTTAAACGTCAAAATCGTAGAAATCTTGGATAAAGAGTCAAAAGTTGTCGTATGACTTAGAAACTTCAGTTTTCAATGTCAACACGTGAGATAAGGTATTTAAGAGTCGTGGACGCAATAATCGTCGAATTCCGACTTATCACAAAGAAAACGAGTATTGAACGCTCGAAAACAATAAACGAATGCTCAAAATGAACCAAAAGGTGAATTCCTAGTTAACAGATTCAAAAATGTTAAATTCTTATATAAACACTTAGAGTATGTAATTTGTGAGTTGTGGGTTTTCGAATGAGCCAATTCAGATGTAAAACGAATAAGTTATGAAGCCGGGAAGTTCGTTGGAAAAACCAACTTTCAAAACTAAGCGATGCATTGAGGAGGGGCCGTTGCAATACCAACCCGATGTTAATTATCACATGCATGACGCTAAGCATGGCCGAGAGAAACCAAAATTGTGCGGAGACTCCACGTGGCAATACGAGTCCGAGCAAAACTCGGAGAGTGATCATAGAACGCGCCACTATACTAAAGAGATGATGCGCTGTGCCAAGACTTAAAAGTGATGAGAAATAGTTAACCAAGTTAGGTTTTTTATTCTAATTGAAGGTAAACCAATAGTAAGACATGAATGTACTTAATGTACATAATAAGGCTGACTTTAAATCACTTATAAGTGATAACGTTAGGAGATTTAGTATGGTTTAATAAGAATTAAATGAAGAACAAAAAAGTATAAGCAAGTAAACCGTGAATGATGTTGAACGTTGGTACTTCACCATAATAACCATGTGTCGGTTAATAACGTAAGAACGTTAATGAGCCGTAATGAAGTATAGTAAGTCGAATTGACATTATTAATGGAATAAATTCAAGTAAGACATATAAGAGAAAGAAGTTGGTTAAAGCAAGAAAGTAAGTTTGTTTGGTAGCTAATTACAGTGTGCTATGTGAATATATCATGTAGATCATGTAAAGACTGAGAATTGTTGAATAGTATACTCGAAGACACTTGAAGACAAGTTTTCTTAACCTCCGTGTTAGTTAAGTTTTCTATGATTCATGTTCTGAAATGCATGAATGGTTTTAAAGAAAGAGTCGATGCCTATTTTAACTCGGCTAGACTAGTCTTGAAGAATTGATTGATTTGTTTACAAGTCTTTCAATATAGAACTATTAACGCTATCCTATGCCAAGTATTTGGTACGGATATAAAGGTAAGTTTGTCTATGAACAAACAAAAGTATTTTCGTCGATTATTTGATGGGCATGCGAGGTTGCCAAAACTTAAACATAAATATGTTTAACGGAAGAGTGTTGATCAAAATAGAGTACTATAGGCTGATCACCTAGAAGTGCTCGTAAGTAATGCTGGATGGATGACCTTAGTGCTGGATGTCCTTTTCTAGTATGAAAATGAAAATAGTATGTTCATGGTCTTTTGACCGATTCAGAATTCCTAAGCTATTATATATACTTTGGAATCGTTGTTATGAAATGAGAAGTACTAGTCAATGTTTCATGGTGATTCATAGCTATTTGTTCAGTTATGGAAGATAATCATATAATTCTCGATCTGATATTCATATAATCCTTTGATAGACTTGCTGAGCTATTTATGCTCACTTCTTGCTTGAATTATATGATTGCAGCTAAAGTCGAACGAACTGAGAGTTCTAAGAGAGATAAAGGCAAGGCTAAGATGGATAGTAATTATCCTGTAATAGACTAGAGTATTTGTATGTAATATACTCATGAATAACAAAGAATGTATTCGATTTATGAACCTAAGAAAGGATTTATTACTATTATAATAAGAATATAGTAAGTACACTCATTTTGTTTTTATCTCAATGGAATGACTGTATGAATTGTAGTATCGTATAGCACCATCTTTCGGCTTGGGAGATACCCAGATTTGGGGGCATCACAGGTTGGTATCAAAGCATTAGGTTATAAAACTTAAGGGGGGGAAAGAACCTTAGGCTAATAACCTCGTTAGGAAAGGAAAGGTCCGAAGAAAGTTAACTCGAGTCAAATGAGTTAATAAGGTATTGAGGAAACTCAGTATCAAAAGATTTAAAAGATGAAAATTAACCCTAAATGAATTAAATGTGATTTGTGCTTATAATATTGTGTATTATGTACTAATCAACTTGTTATGTGTTATTGTAGATGTCGATCGATAGCTTGATGTATAGAGATATACACGTGGTGAGCGAGGAGTTCATGAACAGAATAGAGCCAGTACCTATGCCTGTAGCGGAAATACCTTTAATGATTCTAGAAGAATCAGAGCCTGAGGAGTATTTTTCAGAGGAGGACTATTCTGAGGAGACCATGGGATTATCATCATATCTTAATATGATGATAGATGTGGAGGATGATATGGATGTAACATTGATTAATACGGTGATGCCTGCATTAGAGTCGACACCTACAAATACGATGAGGGCGATGTATCTCTTAGAGCTTGACCGTAACGTGCAACTGCACAATATGGTGCAGCACCAGAAAGAGGAGATCAGTGATCTCTATGGGGCCAAGGAGTCTGCAGAATCAGACTATGAGATAGAGCATGATGAGAAGGTGCTCATGATAGATAAGGCCAGAGACTATAAGAACGAGGTCGTAGAACTTCGTAAGAAACTGGTTGAGAAAGACTAGAAGATAGCACGAATGTCATATATAAATGACAGTGCACACGAGGATTTCAAGCTGAAAATAGCTTGTTATTCTATTGAGTCAGGACAGACTCGACATACTATAAGTCGGGACATTGTGTCAATTCTAGCGAATGAGAAGCATGAGAATGCTGTTAGGCAGTATTAGAAGTTAGAATGGTAAATATTTTGTGTGGTGACGTAAAACCCACTTTTGTATAATTAAAGGGTAGTCTTTTGTAAATCCCAATTTTTGTGAAAGTCAATCGCGGGATATAAATGTAATAGCTTTTGGCTATGGAAAACAAATTGTAAATAGTCTTGAACTATGAAGAAGCATATAAATATAATGAAGTTTTTATTTAATGTGCTTTATGGTGTATGAGTTATTGTTCAGTTGTTCAACGACTAATAACTAAGTAAGCAAATAAGTAATAACAGGACTTTATATAATTAGAAATGCCGCCAAGAAGAAGACAACGTAATCAAGAGGCGGAATCTCATAACGATAATCAGGGGGGGTCCAAATAACCCTATGCAAGAGTTCATTAATTTATTAATGGCTACATTTAACCAAGCCTTGGGTAGAAAGCACCATGAGACCTAAAGGTAGCGAACGACTACCTTTAAGGAATTTAAAAGTGTAGGTCTGCCTGAGTTCAAGGGAACGACGGACCCAATGGTGGCCCAGACATGGGTCAAGGAAATAGAAAAGGCGTTTGTAATTATAAATGTAGCTGAGGCGCAAAAGACTTCTTTTGTGACTTATATGATGAAGGGGGAAGCCAACTACTGGTGGGAGGCTCACCAGGGTGGGGCTAGAACGGATGTTGTTACATGGGAACAGTTCAAGAAGGTATTCTTCGAGAACTACTTCCCTATTAGCATGCAAGGGCGAATCGAGATTAAGTTCCTAGAACTTAAGCAAGTGGACATGACGGTTCCCCAATATGCGGCCAAATTCAATGAATTGGCAAGGTTTGGTCCTCATCAGGTGGACAAAGAGGTGAGAAAAGTGAGAAGATTTGAGAGTGGACTGAAGCCAGCAATATTCAACAAGGTAGCAGTATTGCAGATCAATACATTTGTGGCTTTATTGGAAAAAGCGTTAATTGCTGAAGGAGGGAGCGAAGCTGCATCTCGATTTCATCAAGAGAAGAAGAAGAAAAATGATGGAGGAAGTAGTGGTTGTAGTAATTCGAACAAGAATACCCAGTCGGGTAATAAGACAGAAGACAATAGGAAAGGGAGGGAACCATGCGTGAATTGTGGAAAGAACCATTCAGGAGTTTGTCTGAAGAATAAGGGAGTTTTCTATAACTGCGATCAAGAGGGACACATGTTGCCCAATTATCCCAATCCAAAGAAGATACAAGGTTGTTTTGCGTGTGGATCGACTGATCATCTAGTTCAGAACTGTCCGAAGAGAAATGTGGAGAAGGAAAGTGTCAACAAGGGACCTGGTAGCGGAACCTTGGCGATTCGAGGACTTACACAGTCAGGAAGACCAACGGCCCGTGCATTCAACATGACGGTGCAAGATGCAGTGGCTGTCCAGGAGGTGGCAACATGTAACGATTTCATTTAGAAATTTTATTACTCGAGTATTATGAGTTAGATAATTACTGTGAATTGTTTTCTTTTATAGATCCAAGTCACAGGTTAGAATATAAGAAACAAATTAATATTGTGTTGATAAACGTGAATTGATGATACCTATTACCTATTTTTTAAAACTGTCGGTAGAAATTATCTCAGTTTTGTGTTATATATATATATATGATGTATGCAGGATGAAGAAAAAGGGGGGGGAATGTTATTATGTATAATGGAGGTAATAATAATATTATTATATATATGTATAACATGTGGGTGTGTGTGTGTGATGTACTACATGTGAATATATATATATATATATATATATATATATATATATATATATAGGTTATATTTTTGGTATGGTGGAAAAGGAGTACTATATATTTATATATGTTAATTAGTGGAATAGGGGGGATAAGAAGCGTGAAATGGAGGGAGTTAGGATAATTATTATATATATATATATATATATATATATATATATATATATTATAATAAGTTTTGTTTTTATGAAAAAATAGAATATATTATATTTTATTTGTATAGTATTTTACTATGCAGTGCACAGTAAAGTCTTGTGAATCAGAAATTCGGCGCTCGTGAATTTTTCGATTGTTTCGTCTGTGAGATTTCTTAATAGTATCATTTCCATTCTCCTATAAATAGGATGCTTCGTTTAGAATTGAAAAGCATACCAGAATCAGAGATTTCTTCTTCTATAATATTGAGCGTGTTTCTTTAGAGTTTAAGGAAGCTTTGAGCGTAGAAAATAGTTCAAGTTTTCTTCAAGAATATCCCCGCCCTACCAGTCGGAATACTCTTCTTTTTAAGGTAAGGGATATTATTTTTGTTCAATATTCGTATGAAATAATATTTTCTTCCATACTCTGTAGTATTTAAGTAATATTATTTCGTTTCAGATTCATAATTCTACACTCATTTTATTAAGTATTGGCTTCTATACTCCATGAAATTAGTAGAATATCCTTGATATTTGTTCTTCATACAGTATCTTTTTCTGAAAATATTATTTTGAGCATTCTTGATAAGTTTTAACCTTTTTATGTCGGAGTACTATTTATGGGGTACTATTCACTCGGGTACTATTCACCCGGGGTACTATTTATGCTAAAAAATTGATTTCTTTTCGGTCCAAATTATTTTTGATACAATAATATTCTTGAATTTTACTCCACAAAGCAGTATCATGCTAACAATTTGGTCATTATTAAATTCTGGATAAATTAAATTATAAATCTTTAAAAATTTATCCTTTGCTTTCTTTTAATTGAATTCTTATATCATTGTCATCATCCTCATGCTTATATTGTGATAAAAGTCATCTGTGGCTTACGTGCATAGATGTACTGTTGATTGGTATGATTATGACTAGGGACTATTTGGTATAATCATGACCATAATACTATAAATAATATGGTAAAAGTCCTCATTGGCCCGTAGTGCATTGATGGACAGTTGTTGGCATGATCATGACCATTGGTGAAAACACGAATATCCTTGCCCCGTAGTGCTTGGATAATTTGTGGTCGTGATACTAATGAATATCCTTAGCCTGTAGTGCAGGGATGATTTGGTGATGTGGTTTATTTATTAAGCTGAGTCTCAACGATAAAATTGATGATACACTTTTTAAATCATAGAAGATAGTAGATATCATGCTCTAGTTGACTCTTCTAATGGATTGCTTGTTCCGCTGCAGTTAAACTTGATGTTTATTATATTTATCAGTTTAACACTGTTGAAGGCTAACGATAATTTATTCTGCATTATCTTGGTCATATTATTTCTTACTGGGCTAGCTGAGCTCACCCTTTTGCTTTCATTGTTCTCTTCAGGAAATGAGAACACAACTTGGACTAGTCGGGGAATGGAGTGACGATCCAAGATGGTTGTTTTAGTAGTCATCACTATTTAATGTGATAATAAATGTAGTGAGGATTGAATTTGAGTTTGGATACTATCTGTGAGACAATATTCGTGTAAAAACTCAGCTATGTTTTGTCGTATTTTACACGACAGTTGTATAATTAAGTTTGTATTTGAATTCTGTACCATGTATTTGGCGACTCAGAATGGGTGATGTATACCTATTTTTGGGGCGTCACAGTTGGTATCAAAGGTTAGGGATATGATCCCTGGTTGAGATGTGAGACTAGAACTAGGAGGGGAGAGACGGGTAATTCCTTCGCAAGTATGACCTACCTAAGCTTATATGTTATTTGTGACGCCCCCAAATCCGGGTATCTTCCAACCCGACGGATGGTGCTACACGGTACTACAGTTCACACAATCATTCAATTGAAATGCCTCAAAAGAACGAATATGTCTTCTATATCTTCATAATAATTTTAACATTTCCCAAGTTTTGTATAACCGTACATTTGTCATTGTCATAATATTAAATATTATTATTACAAAACCTATACTATTACATAGGAAATCTATGGGTTCGCCTTAGCCTTCCCTTTATCCATCGGATCAAAATCGGTCAGATTTTGGTCTTATTCGCTTTCATATGGTTCAAGCAAGAGTTAGCCTAACTAGCTCAGCAAGTACAACAATTCTAGTAAAATAACATATCTAAACTACTCTAGCCACTACTAGATCACATCTGCCTTAAGGCATTCTCAAAATTCGCCTTGGCAAGACTGGCAATAATATCACGGCTGATAGTATGCCGCGTCTGCCCAGTTTTTATGGGATAACTTACTACTTGCAGCTGGAAGTCCACATGAGAACTCCTATGGATATAGGACATTCTCCCTATTTTTTGTTTCTTGGTCTTTAGCTCCCCTTGAGCTTAAAGACCTCATGTTTCAGCTCATGGACCTTGTCCTTAGCCAAAACCCTCTCATCATGCTCCTGCTCCCACATAGACTCCACGTCCATCTTATCCTCTATAACAGCTTGGAGCTCCGCCTTCAGCTCCTTAACCTCCTGACAGTAGTGGATGTTTCTATCCAATACTGACATGAAAAGTGACATCATTGACTCCCCCAGAGCCATCTCTGCTGCTATAGCTATTGGGTTGAAGGACACTACCTCCACCTCTTCTTCTAGCATGTCGTCAAACACGGACATGAGATCTAGACTCTCCGAGTCTCCAGACTCAACCACTACAACTTCAGGATTTACTTCTATGGGGTTCGGTATAATTTCTATCTGATTAACCAGGCCCTTCACGACTACACAGACATCTTTATTTTCTCGACATCTATAACAACACAAAAAGTTTGATTAGTACATCGTCAAGTAGAATAATAAAAACACATAACATATATAATGCATTTTTATAAGGTTAATTTCCATCTTTTATTCTTTGACTTTTCTTAAGATTATGACTTAAGGTTTAAATCCCCCCCCCCCCTTAAGTTTTATAACCAAATGCTTTGATACCAACCTGTGACGCCCCAAAATCCGGGTATCTTCCAACCCGACAGATGGTGCTACACGGTACTACAGTTCACACAATCATTCAATTGAAATGCCTCAAAAGAATGAATATGTCTTCTATATCTTCAAAATATTATTAACATTTCCCAGGTTCTGTATAACTGTACATTTGTCCTTGTCATAATATTAAATATTATCATTACAAAACCTATACTATTACATAGGAAATCTATGGGTTCGCCTTTGCCTTCCCTTTATCCTTGTCGGATCCGTCAGTCCGTTCGGTCTTAGCTGCATTCATATGGTTCAAGCAAGATTGAGCCTAACTAGCTCAGCAAGTACAACAATTCTAGTAAAATAGCATGCTTGAGACATAGGAATCATATATCTTCAATAAATGAATAATAGTTACGAAGTACTATCGATAATTCAAAATAGCATTTCTTTTCTTTCAAACATTTTACAACAACAATATTCAGTAAAACATCAATTCCGGTTCAAGACCGTGAGCATTTCATAAGTACTTTGAAAAGGACATCCCGACACAAAGTTCGTATGTAACGGGTCGAATTTATTGAGTCGTGATTCTGGGGACAGAATCCTTTGAAGGGGGGAAAGATGTACGAACAAGATTTTTGTAATTTAATTCTTAATATTTATTGAAGTAAATAAATATCTTCGATGATTTAATTATTAGATTAAATAATTAATTGATGCAATTGTGGTAGATTAATTTAATTATATGTGTTACATTTATTAAATTAATGTGGAGAATTTTTATTATCGAAGTATGTCATTATGTGAGCTTATTGTATTAAAAGAAATACTAAATAAGCCTAATGTATTTTAATTAATTTAATTATTAATTAGAGAGTTAATAATTTGGCATTATTTATTAATGAGAAATTTAATTATGTGACTGTGAATTTATGAGAATTTATTATATTTTATTTAAAGTAAATTAAATAAAATATTGATTTATTTTATGAAGGAGTGTGACATTAATTAAACTATATGATAAAGCTTTATTAAATTAAATGGTTTTGAATCTATTAAGCCTAGCCAAACATGGCCTTAGTGGGAGTTACTAGCAGTTATCCATGACTGGATTAAATGACCAGTATGCGCGTCAGTTCTCTTTTCCTTTATTATACGTACTCTTTTTCTATTCATTTTCTGAGTCTGAAAACAGAGAGGGAGAAAGAGTTTGAGAAATTGTCAGATAAAATTGTGAGATTTAGAGAAATTAGGAGTGTGTAATCAACAAGTTGTTGTGAAAGAGTCATCTGTGATCATCTCTTCTAAATTATACTATGGGTAATTACTCCAAACCCAATTTCTATTTCACGTCATTTAGTTTTTATAAAAAATGGCTTTCATTCATCCTGTAAAGTCTCTATAATTGAGAAATTATGTTGTTATATGGATATACGTAATAATTCGATTAGTATAACATATTTTATATATATATTGCATGATTCCCTATTATCAGTTTCATTATATTACACCGTATATGATTGCTTCAAAATTACAGAGTTTGGGTTATGGCCATATGGCCCTTATACGTAAATTTAATGTGTTAAACATAAATGTTTTTATAAAATTCCCACTCTTATTTGATTATGCATGTTGATACGAAGAGACCAAATCTTAAATGAACGAATTCGGTGTTATAACGAATCCGTAGTGTTAAAATTTTATGTTTTTGTTCAAAATCTTCAAGAACACAAAGAACAGTGAAATTTATATATTTTAATTCTGTAATTATGTGTTTTAATGGGTTAAAATCATTCTATAGATATTGAGTAATGTTTATATACGAATTCTAACATGTTAGTATGATTAAATTCGTGTAGTAAAATTTAATTGAAGTTTTTTTGGCTGTGTTCTGCAATTTTCATGAATTGCAGAACAATTCTAATTCATGCGCGTTAAGGCACAGGTCTCATGCTTTATGTCACGTGTCATAGGCCTTGAGGTCAAGTCATGACACCTGTATGTGGCCAATGAAGAGAATACAAAAAAGTGGCGTCATGCGCCACTCTCCAGAATGTCCAGAAATGAATTGTTTTACATGTTCAAGTCTAGCAATGTGATAGCAACTTGATTTAAAGAACATAGAGATATGTTAGAAGTATAATGAGATATTAAAATAGATACTTAACATGTAAATAACATAATTGCATGTGGATTGAATTATGAAATACATAAGTAGCTTATTATTCATTAAGTGTTATTATGTGACCATAAGTGTGATATTTGACTAAGTATAGTCATAACCAAAGTTTAGACAAAAGAATGAATTTATGATGGTTAATTATATTATAATTAACTAGAGTTGTGAATGTAAATGATATGTAGGATTTAAATCAAAGAACGAGTTTAATTAAAGTGTAATCTACACACAAGGCAAGTTTCCACGCCTTACTTGTTATTATCATTGTTCAAGTTTATTATTTACCTTGAGTAAATTCTCATTACTATTATTCAAGTTCGAATTGTTATATTAAAGATTTATTATCCTTTCAAAGTATGAAATTGTTATACAATATTTGTTCTATTGTATACACTTTGAGATTATTATTCAATTTGAATATCATTATTGTTGAACCTTGTTAGACTAATGAACCTTATTGATTCGACTAGTCCATAGTTGATGAACGTTCTAAATTTTAGAACCCTTATTGAATTATCCAAACCAAACTTCCTTTGGTGCGGACTCGAATGTCAAACTGAGATGAACAACCCTGCAAAGGGATTTACTTATACGCTAGCGTTAAGATATTGTGTACAGTATGGTACTAAGGGCTGATCCCCCTAAGTACGAGTAGAAAGGTCCATAGCCTTATGACTGTTAAAGGTTTCAAGTATAACCCTTGATAACCTAGGACATAGTTCAAGGTCTTATGACCCTCAGAAATATTTTGATTCTTGTTATTCATTCTTGATTCAAAAGTTGAGCTTTTATTTCAGAAGTCTTTGATTCACTCGCATGTTATTATACATTGTTATTTCATTATTTTATGGGTGGGAAATCATGCTCACTCTTGCTTAATAATAACATTGCAGTTAAGAACGAAAGAACCGATGAGCCTTCTACTAGTAAAGGCAAGGGCAAGATTAACAAATATTGAAGACTTGTATTTATGAGATGTTGAATTGATGTGTTAAGACAAATTGTTTATGTTTCCGCACAGATGTTTAAGGTTAGCTTAACCTGGGATTGTATTATTATTCGGATGTTGTAACCCCTTAAGGAGAAGATTTTATTTCTATCTATTGCATGGTTTGCTTTTAGTATGGTAGATAGATAGATGATATTTGTACAGTGAACACCAAATCCCGTGGAATCGAAGTACCCGGATTTGGGGGTGTCACATCATAAGTCCGGCATAGCTTACGAGCACGTCTAGGTGATCAGCCTATAGTACTCTATGTTGATTAACACTACATTCATTAAACGTGTATACATTTAAGTTGTGGCAACCTCACGTGTCTGTTGTTTGACGACAAAACAATTTGGCATACTCAGTCTCCTTTTGAAAACCACAACAATATTAGTTTGGTAAATCATTGCACATACTTGAATGATTAAAAGAAATCCAACATAGCATAAGTCTAGCCGAAAGAGTTGGCTTTGACTTCATCAAACACTAACTCATGAGAATAATACATGAATCACAAAGCTTGTCTAGATCAAACTGGAACAAGGGTTAGAGTACTTTCCTTTAGTGTCTGCTTACAGATATAACACGTATACTTTAGGTCTTTAAGCTCTCTACAGTAGATATATAATAACATCACATAGCACATTAGGTCATGAATAATCATACATGGTTACTAAGGAATCTTACCCTACTTCTCAATCTAATTACGTATTAGATTTGTTATTATTGGTTCTGGCTTTCCGTTACGTCGTTCTTACTTTCATATGCAATTGACTTATCTTAACCCTAAGTGTTCATACTTTAAGGCTTAATTATGTCTTCACAATGTTACATTAAGACCCTTAGTTAATTGGTAATCGTATACTATCCATGCTCAACATGTAAAAATTATTCATGATCTAGATCCTAAGGCTGGCGCTACGGCGCCGGCTATTACTCATTGTGCCGTGCAGCGACGTCACATGTTAATACCTAAAAACCGGACTCGTATTTGTGGCGCTGAGTCCCTTTATTATGGTCGTATTGCGGCAATATGAGTCTCAAGTCAGTGAGGCTCGCATTGGCGTTGCGTCATGGGACTTTAGGCTTGGAGTCACGTCGCGATGTGGACTCTGTGCCACATATTATTTTGACAGATTTTTCAAATGGTGAGATTCCAGGACTCGTAACCTCTTCGTTATAAGTCCGAATTGGCTCGTTCAAGAGCCTACAGTTCACAATTCACATACTCTACGTGTTCATGCAAAAATTTTATCTATTCGACTTCGTTTGCTAAAAATTCACTTATTAGTCCATTTTTAACGAAAACGATAAACGTTCGTGAACGTTCAATGCTCGTTCCTTCGTTCTAAGTTAGAATCCGACCATTTTCGAGTCTGTAACTCTATAATGCCAAATACGACTTGTCTCCATCGAAAACCAACGTTTCCGAGTTCAAACACAAAATACGACTTCCATTCCGAGAATTTCACGAATTCGATGATTATCGTCCAATCGTGTGAATTCTGGCAAAACTTCATTACTAGTGATTTGTTCAACATTCTAAAAGGATTCATTTCATTATCTAGACATCTCAACTTATATGATACAACAACTTATATTCAAATTAGGTTATGGCTTATTCTTCATAAGTTCATAACTTAACAATTTCTATCATACAAGACTTTCATTTCCTTATGACTTACTCTTAATGAAGTCATTTAAGCTACATGCTTACATCTTATTATTCATACAAACTTCTTAAGTTAATCATATGACAAGTTCTTATGTGAGCCTTACCCTTGATGAACTAGTACTTCTTCTTCTTGGAAAATCTAGTAATGGAAGTTAAGCTTCAAAGTGCTTTTTAGCTCTAACAAATAAGTTGTTGGCAAAGAGAGTTTGTTGGATGAAATTTGAACAAGTAAATGAAAAATCCAAGCTTGCTATTTATAGAGGGGCCAAGGTTAGGGTATTAAGGTCATTAAGACATCCCACCTCCTTAGTTAACCTCCTTACTATTTATGTCTTAAGTGCCTAAGTAATCTTGCTCATCACTCTTAATTCTTGCCCATCACACAAAGTTCTCACCCACTACTTCACCCATGGGTTGGCCCATGGATCCTATTTAGTTAACAGATCATTACTTTGGGCTTGGTTTAGTTAATTATTCTATTTCTTGTGGGCTTACATTGATTTAGCTTGGGCTTAATATTATTTATACATAGGCTTACACCTTTAATCTTATTGAACTTGTTCTTCATACAAGATTTACCCTTCCCTTTTCATTAAACTTTTATTACATATATTCTCAATTTAAGTCTGCATGCGAAATATTATGTTTTCCATACTTAGATTATTATTACATAATCTATCTCGCCTTGATATTCTATCGCTACGTATTTCTCTGAAGTTCAAAAATAATTCTCGAGCGGTAAACGATGAAGTGTTTTTCGGAAAATTTCTCGGAAAGCTTTTATTTTCGTCTTGGAAATTCAAACATTATAATTCCCTCACGTAGTTCAAATACTACGATGTTCCGACGTTTTTAGGTTATAGAACGACATACGTCTTATTAACACTTAATAATAACAAATAATATTATTTTATTCATTATTTAATTCTTTCAAGTATTTTACAAAGGATCTGAATTTCTCGATCGTTACATTCTTCCCCCCTTATAAAGATACTGTCCCCAGAATCTCACCTTATATTACGCAAACAAATGAGGGTAATCCTCCCTCATCTTTTCTTCCAACTCCCACGTTGCTTTCTCGGCATCGTGGTTCTTCCATAACACATTTATCAACGATATGACCTTGTTTCGCAGAACTTGCTCTTTTTTATCGATGATTTGAATCGAAATCTCTTCATACGTTAGGTCCTTCTCGATTTGAATAGGCTCAAATTCTATTACATGTTTATAATCTGGTTTGTAAGGGTGTAACACCGATACGTGAAATACGTTATGTATTCGTTCTAATTCTGGAAGTAATGCTATCATATAAGCTACCTCACCTACCCGTTTTAATACCTCAAAAGGTCCTATAAACCTTGGACTTAATTTCCACTTCTTTCCAAAAGCGTATCTTTCCTTTCCAGGGAGATACCTTTAGAAATACATATGAGCCTACTTCAAACTCCATATTCTCTCGATGTAAGTCTGCGCACTTCTTACATGCATCTTGAAAGTCGCTATGAGGCGATTCAGTATCAAGTTCACCACACCATTTGTTTGTTGCACCAATTTTGGTCCTAGCATTCAGCGTTCTCCCACTTCATCCCAACACAACGGTGTTCGGCACTTCCTCCCATATGAAGCTTCGTAAGGCGACATACCTATGCTTGTATGATAACTGTTGTTATACACAAACTCTACTAATGGTAGATGATCATCCCAACTACCCTTGAAATCCATGACGCAAGATCTTAACATATCTTCTAACGTCTGAATTGTCCTCTCGCTTTGTCCATTGGTTTGTGGATGATATGTTGTACTCAACTTCAACTACGTTCCTAATTGTTCTTGTAGACTCCTCCAAAAGTTCAACGTGAATCATGGGTCACGATCTGACACAATCGAAACTGGTACTACATGTTTGGAAATAATTTCCTTTACATAAAGTTTAGCTAACTAATCTAAGTTATACTTGTAGACACTCGAAATTTTCTGTATTACTGTCACTAACATTGCAGGAGGACAGATTCATCTTTTAAGAGGGAACCCTGAAAGACAATCCATATCCATACCGGATACTACTGGAAGTTCAGCGTCAACCCTAAGACACACACTGGGAGTAACCAATCCAACCTCAGATATAACCCTGAGGCGTTCAGATCCAATACCAGAACACACACCATAGAAGACCGATTAATCTCGAAGATAACCCCGAGGTATCCAGTCTCAGTCCCAACCATGGGAATAGCCACCAACCTTGGTGATAACCCCAAGGAATGCAGTTTCGATGATAACCCTAGAAATGCTGGTTTCAAATGCAACCAGCTTTAATCTCGACGCTCACAACGACATACTCTGTACCAACCCGGAGATAACATCGGGAAGACAGGTACACCTCAAAGATGACAATGAGGACCTTCAACAATTGCATCAGTCCAATCTCAGTGAAGCCTGAGCAACATCTGCTTTATCATCCCAATCCGGCGATAACACCGGTGAGGGGCAACATCGTCATCTAGCCAACGCGATGCCACACCACGTCGTCTCAACATCTCTACACAACAATGTCCCACAAGACTAACCAATCCCGAGTGACTATTGTGCGGGGTAACGGATGGAAGTTGAAGCTTGAAGACCGTAGGGCATCGTCCCATCTTCATGATGACCATGACAAACTCTAATCCCATGCCATTGACAACTCTTGACAATGGCGGTCCAAAATAGGTCATGTATACCTCTAACGGAAGCCCGGATTGCACTTCTTAAAGTTCGAGTGGACATTACAGTGCCCGAGTACACATACTACGAGATGACCCGACCCGAGAAACCTAGGCCCACCCGGGTTGCCTCTGGTACACCTGCGACTGCCGCATATACACCTGTGGCTCCTTCCTCTATAAATAGAGGGCTTGGGGTGGCCATTTTGCAAGAGAAAACGACGAGGAAGCCCTGACCAATTTGCTCTGCACTCACCCCATGCAGTGTACTTTCTCATTTTAAACACCTGTGAGCTCATATATAGCCTCTTCTGTACCTACAAAAGCCAGTGTTTACCCACTCTAAAGATATAAAAGTCTTCTTTGGCGGTCCATTGTAAGCCTTCTCACACACTTTAGAGTCTTTTCTTCATCTCTGCACACACCCTTCTTCACGTTGAGAGTCGTGTTACAAGCATTTACCCGAACTTTGGTTCGTGGTTTTGTTTCAACTTGTATATATATATATATATATATATATATATATATATTAACTAACATTATCGAGTTATGCCTCGATTGAGCCTGAACTTGATGCAGAGCGTTTAATTTTTATATATATATATATATATATATATATATATATATATATATATATATATATGAATGTGTGTCGAACTTTGTTCGATGAGCCTGAACTTGATGCAGGCGTTTATTTATTACTATATATATATATATATATATATATATATATATATATACTTATATATATTAAGCGTGTGCGGAATCATTGTATGAGCTCAATTTTACATCACAGTGCGTTTACTCGCTTTTATATATATGTACTTATATATATAAGCTGTTGTCGAACTTCTGCGAACTACATTCGATGAGCTGGATTTCACATCCAGAATGCGTTTACTCGCTTTTATATATATATATATATATATATATATATATATATATATATATATATATATATATAAAGCTGTTGTCAAACTACATTACGATGAGCACGGATTTTACATCAAAAGTACATTTATTGCTTATATATATATATATATATATATATATATATATATATATATATATATATATATATATATATATTAAATCTGCATGGAGTTTCCTTTCGTGGCGATTGATCGCTTTTTGACTTTATTTACATTTCGTCCCGCCTTTAGTTTCCTTCGTGGCGGTCAACCGTATTTATAGCTTTATTTACGTTTCATCCCGCTTGAGTTTCCTCCGTAGTGGCGGTTGATTTTTACTGACTTTATTTACATTTCGATCCCCATGGAGGTTCTTTCGTGGTTGGTGATCATGCGTATATATATATTTACAACTTTTATATATATACCTACTTTTATCGCTTTCATACAAATTGCGGTATCATATGCTTTAGGAATCATGTGATCACTGATTCAAATTTACATTGGATCTCATTCGTGATGGACATTTTCAAATTTAAAGACTTGTAAATTATTCTGCGGTGTTTGAATTTCCTCAGATGGTTTCCATACCCATAAGGAAGTCGGCATTATTTTGTACATTATTTTCGTACGGATGCCTCGCATTTGTAAAATAAAATCAATCAAGCCGAACACTTAATAAAATGGGAGTGTAAAAGGTCTCAATTACTATTGAGCATCAGGGTTTGAAAAACCTCTTTTATAAAACATCACTGCCATATCTTTCTTTAAATTGAATTTTTACATAAATTCAAGCCCTGTGTATTAGGTGCGAACGAGGCCTCGCACTACTTCCAAATAACAACACATTGACCCATACACACACACACATTTAGATAATAGTTTCTTGAAAAGAAGCGGTTCACACAAGTGGTAACACGGATGTCGAAGTGCCTAACACCTTCCTTCGCGATAACCAAGTCCCCGGACCCTAACGAATCTCGGTTTCACCAGGCACATGTTTAGCATTGTCACATCATTGGGTCAATGTGCAAACCTTTTCTCGGTTGTGTTGGTACAACCATTTAAAAAACCAATGGCCACTCTTTATCAGGTCCATCATCGACATTATACATGTGGGACCTTTTCACTTGTTTTTTCAAACAAATCTCACCTAAAATGAGAACCCCAAAAGAACAAGTAACGGAAAGGGACATCTAAAAATCCCGACGTCGACAGGTGGCAACTCTGCTGGGGATTCTAGTAAGAGGACTTAAGCCGCTATTACAATCTTTTCAAAATCTGTTATCTCGCTTGTGTGTGGATGATGCATTTACATTTGATGAACGTATCGAATGCATTTCTGATTGCACTTAGTGCTTCGCACCATAATCGCTTGTGATATTAGTGCTTCGCACCATATCTTCTTGTAATATTAGTGCTTGCCATACATGTCATCATTTTCATACGGTGACGCGATGTATGTGAATGTATGTTGTGTGGTCCCTCCACCAGGAGGCTATCTCGTCGGTGTTTGATTCTTTGGACTCGTGAGAAGACTAATTCTCAGAGGCTCGGAAAGGCACCACCCAAATTCGCTCCAGTTGAAAAGAATAGGATTAACTTCCCATTAAGTAGATTGCGATGATTTGGGAACCTTTATGCCAAAAAGCCGCGAGAGTAACCTAAGATAGGTCAACCTCTGATAAACCCAAAACGGAGGAAAGTCTCTTCATGCTCTCTCATTTCAATTACTTGTAATTTCATTCCATATATATCTCCATGTAATGAGAAATATAGAGAAATGTGTACACATACATATTTTTAACATGCTACAAATAGCTGACATCCGTTTTGCAGGATAAAATTCCTAAAATGGACACATCACATAGCATGTTAATTTAAACTCCCTAGAGACTAAACTATGCAAGTCTTTCGCAGGGAACCAATCGGACCTACTACCCGGTCAAAGTCCAAAAAGGCCACAAGCCTACAGTCAATCATGTCATGATTCGACCAGACTGAACTTAATCCAGTTTCTCGCAAAGAACTCGACGAATTAAGGAAGCAAATTACAGATTTGGCTGTTCTGCTCAAAGAATTACAGCAGTCTAATCAGGGTCCAAAACTACCCGTACATGCTGAATCCTCCTCATAAGGAGGAACCCAGGTCATTACAATACCTGAACTATAGTTGGATACGACCAACAAAACTCATGATGCTGCCCATCCCACTGGAGACCCAGACACTGGTGACATCAAAAGAAAGTCCTTCAAATGGAAGAGACCCTTCGTGCTATCAAAGGAATTGGAACACAAGGGAGTGTTTCATATGCCAATCTTTGCATTTTTCCTGGTGTTCATTATACAGAAAAGTTTAAAACTCCTGACTTTGAAAAATATGACGGGTTAAGAGATCCTTACACACATTTAAAAGTGTTTATTGGAGAACTTGGATCTTATGCAGAGGAAGAAAAGCTCAGAATGCAATTATTCCAAAAAAGTCTAACTGGAGAAGCCCGTTCATGGTACACAAGATTAGATAATTCAAAGATCCATAGCTGGGAAGAGCTAGCACATACTTTCCTCACTCAATATAACTTTCAATCTCAGATGGCTCCTGATCGATATCAAATTACCAAGATCAAGAAATAGTCTAATGAGTCTTTCAGAGAGTATGCTCAAAGGTGGAGACTTTGGTCGCCCAAGTTAGTCCTTCCATGATGAGAATCGGAGATGGTCACGACTTTCATAGACATATCTGAAGCGCCTTTCTATGAAAGAGTTTTAGCCGGCATCGGCAAACCATTTTTTGAAATGGTCAAACATGGGGAGATGGCTGAGATGGGATTGAAGTTTGGAAAAATTCAAGACCTAGCTGCATTCAAAGCTGTTGCGGATCACATCCAATCCGGAAATTATGGGAACAACCCCCGGAGGGTCTATAAAAAGAAAGAGGAAGATGTTTCCCTGATACTACAGGGTCAAAACGGCAATCAAAACATGCCTATTCAAAGGAGAAACTACACTCCCTTTCAAGCACAGTCTGCGAACCCTCCAATACCCAAAGGTGGAGAAGTCAAACGCCCTCGAGTGTTTACACCCTTAGGGGATACCCTTGAGAACATTCTCAATCTTCTGACAACACAGAAAAAAATTACGCATCTTATCATGCTGGGGCACCTGGACATGATACTCAGGATTGTTGGGCCTTGAAACATAAGATCCAGGATCTGATAGACAACAGGGAAATCGTGGTCACCAAACCAGATCAGCCTCACGTTCAAGACAACCCTCTTCCTCAACACAAAGAAGAAGAGGTTAACATGATAAATTGGAGTAATGGAAAAAATTCCAATTTCAACTGTGAATCCTCCCAGACCCTCAAAGACGGTGATGACAAATGGGATTATGCCAAGTTCTAGTTCACAATGGAACGAAATATAAAAGATTTAGGTAAACAAATTGAACAATTGGCAGAATTAGTGACTTATCAGTATCAAGTGACTCGTCAATTAATCAGCCATGAGCATGCCAGTCTCCTACCTCTTGTCATGAATGTTACCTCGTCGCTTTCAGAAAATGAAATGCTGGAAGACAAAATGACAAAGAGAGCAAATGCCAAAGCCAGTCAGAATTTTGCCAACAAAAGGGAATTCACCTATCTGGGCCAACCTATGGAGGAAATCCTTCATATGTTAATCAATGAAGGAAGGATCAGTTCCCTTTTACCTCCAATCAACCCCCGATTCGGCAGACAACTCGATGGAGTATGTCGATATCACTCCCCAGCCTCATGATCACAAGACGAGAGAATCTTTGGGCACTCGCCACCTTATCCGAATCTAAGTGCGGTGGTGTCCTGCGCCTAGCGGACTACGATATTATGTTACGTGCAAGTGAGAATTCAGGTCCTACTAAGTGGAAGAGTGTAGTAGCAGTCATATCCACTGAAGCTGATGGGATTAATCAATCACTCACAATGCCAACAATTCAACTCAAGCAAAGTAACAATCCTTTGAAAGTGGCCGCTCCTGAGCCAATCAACTTGCCGTATAGAACACAATATCCCATTGTTAGCTTGCACAAAGTTCCGTGGAATTATGGAGAAGGTGAAGGATCCACCTCACATACAACTGCTACAGTGTCAAAGGAAAATCCACTGTATCTTCCCCAACGAGTGATGAAGCCTACCATCAAATCAAAGGGGAAAATACCCATGGAGAAGATTGAAAAATTCCTCCGCACTATGGAGCATAACGAAGCCACGGTGGTTTTAAGCTTAAAAGAAGCTCCACAACAAATATCAATTCGGATTTGGTCCAACTTAGAAAATCATAGGAAGGTCTTCTTTGAAGGTTTTAGAAAAGTTTCATCTCTGAGCATCGGTTGATCTGAGAAAAATTTTAATATTTGGTTGATCAGATTTTCAACAACAATATGATATCCTTCACTGATGATGACATACCACCCGAGGGGATCGGTCATTGCAAACTGTTACACGTTGTGGTCTTGTCCTCTAGATACATGCTAGCTGGAGTATTAATAGATGGAGGTTCATCACTAAATATATGTCCATACGTTACCTTGGTGAAGATGAATATCAATCTCAACTGAATTCGGAGTAGCCATACTATCATCAAAGCTTTTGGTGGAGCCCGTCAGAATTCGGTCGGAGTAATTGAACTGCCAATCGAAATTCGTCCTCATACATTCTGCGTGTCTTTCCATGTACTCAAGATAGATTCAGGATACAACCTTCTCTTGGGAAGACCATGGATTCATATGGTAGGGGCAGTCCCCTCCTCTCTTCATCAACAGTTGAAATACATTATCAACAATAGCATGGTCACGGTTAACGCTAAACCAGAGATTCCTCAGCATGGAGACATGCCATTCATCAATGCCAATGCAGACGTTGAACCAGTCAGTTTTCATGCTTTGGAAGTAAGCAATACCCAATACCATGTTATTGGAATGCCATTTCCCGAACCCAAAATTTTTGTCAAGGTAATGTTGGCTACTCAAGAAATGATGTCATTGGGTTAGAAGCCGGGAGAAGGGTTGGGTAAAGATTTCCAGGGTATCAAATACCCAATTCGATTAATCAAGCAAGCTGGAACAGCTGGACTAGGCCACGCTGCCAGTTCTAGTCACAGGAATCCTCATAAGCATCAGCAGGTTCCTTCAGCTTCAACCATGCGGCGTTTATCTTCGCCTTTAAGCTCTGAGTCCGCACAACCTCCTATAAAGGTGCCAGCCAGTGTCATGGCTATGTTATTCCCCAATGATGCACGGTGAAGGAAAAAAAAAGTTTTGTTCCAAATCCGCGGTGGAAGAAGAGAGCGAAGAATCAAACAAGGCGTCATCCGAATGATGTCAGGCATACGCATCATCGTTCATGATGAACATACCAACAGATACACCCCAGACGATGATTGCCCAGACATAATGACCATCATTCGGGACAGGAAGGATGATGACAATCCCTCCATCGCTGTGGTCCACCCAGACTTTCACTACTACAAAACATTAAATACACAACGCAGAAAAAACGTTGTGGTTTTAGTCAAAAAAACGTCGTGGTTAAGGGTGTCATCTATTTGACACCCTTACACAACGTTTTTAAAACGTTGTAGTTAAGCACATTCCACAACGTTTTTTAAGAAAAAAACGTTGTAGATTTGTTTTCCATAAATTAGCAGATTCTTAAAAACATTGTAGAATGTATGATTCCACAACGTTTTCTGGATAAAA
This sequence comes from Panax ginseng, assembly GCA_020205605.1. NCBI lineage: Eukaryota > Viridiplantae > Streptophyta > Magnoliopsida > Apiales > Araliaceae > Panax > Panax ginseng. Next base: position 47,193,015 of record CM035147.1, on the reverse strand, counting down.
ACGTTGTAATTTAATATATCAGACAACGTTTAGGCACTTTCACACAACGTTTTTAAAATGTTGTAGATTAAAAAAAAGAAAAAGAATTGTGATTCACCTATATTACCAATGCACCTGCAATATGCTAATAGCATGATACATAGCTAAAATTACAAAGAATATTGATATCATACAATACGTTTACATCCCAATAATTTTTTGAAATGCCAATTACAAAGAATATTAATATCATACAATACGTTTATGTCTCAATAATGTCAAACTATCCATACATCTCAAATTCACTTTCCAATATAATTAATACTACATTGAATTGTGAATTTGACTACATCCACAAAATATACCAAACTATCCATAAAATTAATCTACTACCTAATTAAACTATTCATAATAATAGGGTTGAGCGGGTTTTAACAACAACCTGAGAAACATTTTGGGCACGCTTCATCATAACCTATAGTTCATCAAGTAGAATTCACCAATCATTATATGAGAAGATCAACAGAAAGATTCACAAATTAGAGTACAAGGTTGAATTAATCGACTTTTCTTGGATGTTGTAAGGCTTCAATCATACCATTTTTTTTCCTGCAGAAACTTGAGACCAAATCAAGCAGTTTCAACTTGCACTGCATGTGACATCATAAAAAGTTTCTCCATTTCATTTGAACTAGGTCCTTAAAATTGAGTCAGGTTATCAAACATAGAATTGTCACCCTAGCAACACTTACTTGAGTCTTCTTTGAAGCGGGATGAAAAAGGCACTGCACCAAGAACTCTTTCTCTTGCACTAGCTATTAATGGGAGACGAGACCCCAAAGCAGTTGCAGAGCGATATACGACATTTAGAACTCTTGTGTGCTCAACTTGATCCCGCAGATCATTACACCAAGACAATGTTGTGACCTGATGATAAGCTCTTAAATAAATACTCTTATAAGGGATTTGTTTATCCTTATTAGTTGGAAACTGAAGATAGAAATCAAAAATTTAATTGTTGTCTCACATTCCAAAGCGTAGATTTTTGATCCATGTATTCAGAGAAAAAAGTGATAACATGTTTATGATTTATAACAGTCAAAGGAAGAAAAAAAAAACTTAAGCATTTGACTCGATCAATACATGCCTGGTGCAAATGTGATGCAAGTGGTTGAGGAAAACTCTTTCTATTCCCGAAAAATATATGTTAAGAGTGCAGCAGTACCACCACCAACTGAATGGCCAACAATCTGAAAGTAAAATGAGAAACCTTGGTTACAACACCCATCCCATATAGATCAACAGACATTTAACAACAATTTTTATGGAAAATGACAATTGGACAAGAATCTGTAAAGCATTTAACAACAACAATTTTTATGCAAAAATCTGCAAAGCATGTTGCACACCCATCAATTCTTACCAAGCATATCATAAAAACAAAAAACTAAAATCCAAATGCAACCATACTCTCGGAATTTTCTATTGATATTTGAAACCAAGACGATGTAAAGATTAGTTTTTCATGGAATTATCACAAAATCTGATTACAAGTTGAGTGACAGTCCAAGATTGAGCAGAAAAGACAAAGACATAAAATTAATCAACTTAAAGGTAACTATTGCTGACATATATTTCAAATTAATTATTAGCAAGAATTGGTTAGTCCAATTATGCTTCAAGATTAATTTGATTAGCCAATTCTCAGTTGACATTCATTAGGAAAAAATTATTCTAAACCATATACAAGCTAATAACTGCACTAACCAATTCTTGTTTGCTATGTTCCGCGTGTCATACTGCTATATTTATCAACAAGTCAGAGGCTCATCATAATGATGAAATTTGGGAATACCATAATTAAGATTGATACGGGATGAAAAGAAACACGTATACAGAAGGGATATATGCATACAAGTACATACCAGGTCGCTATTACCCATTGCAGTAAGTAAAGCAGGAAGCACAGTACCAAGGTGGGAGTCAAGACCAGGCCATGCAACCTCTGCTAAAGCACCCAAAGCATGTGCATTGAAGGCACTGGAGCCATAAACAAAGTTATCAATGAATCAGAAGTAACAGAACTCACCAAAAAATAAATAGAGGCTTAGATATATAAATGAATATTATAAACACATATGAAAGAGGAAGTTGGACAAGCTTGGGCAAGATATGCGGCAAGACAGCTGTAGTCCTGACACTAAAAATAATAACAGAGAAATTTTAGCACTGAAAAATAGTAAAATGATAAAAATTAAAAAATTAATAAGATGTTATAACATCTTACCTTAAAATTTGTTTAAGGCCATCAAGTACAGTATCAGACATTTGATCATTTTCCAAAGCATACAGAAGTGTTGGGACAATTTCATCAATTGCTTGCATTCCTGTGCTCTATATTATGACAATTTATTAGTTATTTTACTTGTAAAATAACATATCAAAAATATACTTATACATATATATATATGTGTGTATATAGAATTAGTGTTTGATAATAGAAAAGAATACCTTGTAGAGTGTACTGAATGCTAATCTCGCAGACTCGCGGACCTCCGACGTACTGGAAAAGAAACAAAATAACAAATATGTTGTCATACTGGGAAAAACAATAGCTGAGTACAAAGCAAACATAAACTATCATTTGTACATAGCCAAATAATAAAAGAAAACACATCCAGATATTAATAAAAGAAAATAGAAACTATCATTTGTACATAGCCAAATAAGATCCACAATAAGGACATATGAAGCCCATAGTAGTAGCAACATCCAAAAAGGGTGTAACCCGCAGCAGTATACCCCATAACATAGTTGCCTAGCCTAGCTCAGCAGCTACATCAAAGACAGATCAGAGAAAAGTAATTTACCCAGTCTGCAGTAAACCCCATAATATCAGTCGAACCCCAAATTCATATTTAAGGCAGAACAATGAGAATCCAAATTCAACAATAAAACATCAATAATATCTAGTTATCCACTTATCACATAAAATGAATAAAATGAAGAATAAAAAGAAAGTACTAATTCTAATTCAAACAAAAAAATGGGTATTAATTCAAATAACAAGAGGTAAAAATAGAATTGAATATGAACCTGATGGGCATCTTCAGAAGGGATGATATAAGGGTCAATACCAATCCCAGGCTTTGAGAAAAGCTCGCGCAAGGCGACAAGCTTCTCGTCTGGTTCATCACAATTATTGCGCTTCGTTCAAAACTTAGACGAGGGTTCATCACAATTATCTCGTTTCGCTCTCTTTCTCATCTGGCGGTGGTTTTGTCGTCTTCATCGGCGGTGTCCTTGTCAGAAACTTCTCTTGATCGGTTGGTTTGCACGATAGAGACGGTTACAGAGAAGGTGGTCCGACCGAATCGGTGCTCAGCGTGCCGGAAGAGGTTCGGGCTGATGGGTTTCACGTGCAGGTGTGGGACGACATTTTGTGGGACTCACAGGTACCCGGAACAGCACGGTTGCGCCTTCGATTTCAAGGCGGCAAGGAGAAAGGCAATCACGAGGGAGAATCCTCTAGTTAAGGCTGAGAAATTTCAGATCTGGCCTGGAGACTGGGAGCGGGCTAGGGCAAAATACTGATAAGAGTGATACTTATTATTTAAGTTCACTTCAGCGAGATTTTTTAAAGCTCCGTGTTTTTCTTGATAGACAACGTTTTTTTTAAAAAAAAAAAACGTTATCCAATTAACACCAAAAAAATGTTCTTTTAAATAGATAACGTTTTTGTATATATATCTATAACGTTTTTTTTAAAAATGTTGTAAAAAAAAATACCACAACGTTATAAAAACATTGTGATTTAAGTGTTGTCTATTTGATACTTTGTACTAGTGTTTGTCCTTGCCAATTGGAACAGCACTCCTTGCATTGATCGTCAAGGGTAAAGCGGGCAGAAACTCTTGCTGCCCTGTAGATATAATAACTGCTTACTTTTCTGTACAGTATTAACAATTTATTTTGCCAGTATATGCTAACACTGTGTATGATCAACACATTTTATATATACTAAGTGAAAACATATTTTGTTTCAGGACACTGAATTTAGATGTGCATGTACTTGCTGATACGATGCCTCTTCTCCACAAGGATTGTACCTTTGATGTAGAGATGAATTCAGCCTTGATGGAAATACAAGATGACATTGAGGTACCTCCAGAAATTCAAGAATGGGTTAGAGACAAACCTAAACCCAACCTTGATCAAACCACTTCTTTCAATCTCGGAACCTTAGAAAGCCCTAAGTTAATCCAGATTGGTTCAGAACTTACCCCAAACCAAAGGAATGACATGGTTACGCTATTAACCCAATTTCAGGATGTGTTTGCATGGTCTCATGAAGACATGGTGGGTTTGTCTGTAACATTCCAGAATTTTAAAGTGTAATATTAAATATTTATTGATTTATATAAGTATTTAATGGATATGTTTATTGTTGAATAAATAATTGTTCAATTTGAGTTGATGTGGTTTAGTTAATTATTTGTTGAATAAATAATTAAGGAGCTAAGAAAATTAATTTTTATGAGTTTATATACCAATTTAATTTAATAAGTAAGCTAGAGAGCTTATAGTGATTTAAATAAATTATAATATTTTAAATGGGAAATTGTAATTTAAAATATTAGTTGGTGAATAAAATTACAATTATAAAAGAAATTATAGTTATGTGATATTAAATTATGTGCTAAAGTAATTTAATAGATTAATGTTTTAATTGATTTATTAATTAAATAAAAGTGTGACTAATAACCTTGCTATAAAGGAGTTATTAAAATAAATTAAAGGACTTTAATTTAGTTTTGGCCAAACAAGTCTTAATGCATATTAAGTCTTTAATCTAATAGTGTTTTATCAAACAAGGTATAAGGATTAATCCATTTGTTTTAGTTAGATTTTCCAAACAAGGTGTAAGGGTTAATGAGTTATTTTTATTAGCTTAACCAAACAAGCCTTATGGCTTTTGATTTTCAAAACTTACATAACTGATATAATTTATAGCTAGAGTTATATTATATATTTAATATATATTATATCTTATACGTTATATTTTTCCTACATTAGTTAGACTAGAATTAGGAAGAAGACTCAGTGAAGAAAAGAGAAGGAGAAAAAAATACAGAGAGAAAAGTTGAGAGAACTTAGAGAAATTGAGAAAAGAATTGGGGGAAAGAAGATTGTAATCATAACTATTTTCTTCTAAACTCTAGAGTATCATCTTCTTAATCAAAGGTAGGATATTAATCCTTGTATTTTATTTTTTTTAGTTTAGTTTTCTTCTCCAAAAAGTTCTCTGTAAATAATTATGGATGATGAATTTCTTGTGTATATAGCTTTAGATGATGATTGTTGTTGTAAAACTGTTTTGTTGAGATTATGTATGATTATAATCAATTACTTTATGTATGTATGTAAATTGTGAAGAAATATATCATAATGAGTTCATATGAAAATATATATATGAATATGGCTTAGTTTAAAGTAGAAATTAAGGTTTAATTAGATGTTAAACTGATAAATTGTTTATTGAATTTGATAGGGTGTGCATAATCATAACTATGGTGTTTTGAAATTTCTGTTTTGATTGAAAAACAAAATCATAGTGTTGATTTCCATTAAAAATGTCAAAAATGGAGTTTTTGCCAAAAACATTGAAATTGGGTGTTGTAGATTTGATGTTTATGTTATTTTATGTATAGAAACATGTTAGAAGTCTTCACAATATGTTTATATGAAGTCTCTATGTGTATTACATGTTAATCAGTCTATTAGATTCGAGCTTTATGGCGATTTGGCTTTTTGTTCATCTTTGTCATTGAGAGCTTGGTCGCCGAAGTTACGGACTCGCACCGCAAAGACGACCAATGATACAAATCTCGCACTTACGATACTGATCTGCCACCGCCATACCTTGCAACGCAACCAATGGCTTGTGACCCGTATGTTAACCTGAACTCTCAAATCATTGTCATGAATAACCATGATATAAAGCGTAGTAAATATGATGTTGATTAGCGAAGGTTTCGATAGTTTTGTTTAAGTATACAAATTTGTAAAATAAATGTTATCTATTAATAATAGGAATGTTAAATGATGATTTTAGTAGTATTAAGCTATGAATGAACATGCTATCAAGTGTTACCTATTTGTAACATAGTTGATTATGTGAAAGAGTAATTTAACCTATATGATGTATATATTTGTTTATATAAATATACAAAGTTGGTAATGACTAACTATGTCAATATGGCATATGTATAGGGTATTGATTCAAGTTGTAAGGTTTAGCTTGTGCTAAAGGCAAGTTTTCTAACTCTATTTTTATAATTGAGCAAGTTCTCTAACTCAAAACTTCATTGTGCGAGTTTAATTTCATTTGGTACATTATTGTTTTCAAACTCAATTACAGTTGTTGTAAGTTGATATCTCTACACTTTCGTAGAGCTAGGTTGCCTATTATTGAGTAAGTCATTGTATCTAGTTGCTCATGACGATATAAGTATCCCAAATCTTATGGTTTAATCTTGAGCAAGTTTTCTAATCTATTATCTTGTTAATTCAATTACTGTTTTCAATTCGATTACAATATAATGATGTAAGTTATTTGGAGCAAGTTATTCTTGTATTTAACTTGTTGTTTAGCATGCACCACTATATATGTTATGCATGCTTATTATTCAATTCTAAATAACCTTGACTTAGTGTTGTTCAAGCAAGGTATGCTATAGTTATTCAAATTGTATGCTATTAGATTATTCCTAAAGCATGACTTTAGTTTACTATGATTGATTCAATCACGATTATTCTATAGTATAGTGTTATTGGTTTTATTCAACTACTCCTTAATTGATGTTCGTTAAATTCCAAATTTCCTTAAAAGCTTATCCAAACCAAACTTCCTTTGGTGCGGACTTGTACTCGAAATACTGAGATGAACAACTCTTTTAATAGAGGTTTACACTTAGCGTTGAAATGGTTGTGCACAATACATTGTACGAAGGGTTGATCCCCCAAGTGCGTGGAGTCCTTATAGTCTTATATTTATTAAAGTTAAAGTTGAAAGATTACTTATAATAGTGGACAAGATTCGTGGTCATTAGACCCTCAGTGAATGTTATAATTTTTAGCAAGTTAATAGAATATATTGTTCGGATTCTATTGAGCCTAATATTGGCAATTGATGTAAAAAAGTTTAAAGATTTATTTATTGTTATTTCAAGTGGGCCTTGTTTGCTCACTCTCTTTTTATAAAATTTCTTACAATTTAAAGTTGAAAGGGTGACATACTTAGCACGATGAGGAAAAGGAAAGATGAATAAATCTTGAAGACTTGTAATTGTTTTGATAGTTTACTTTCGGACTTTGATTTAAAGATTGTAATGAAGTTTATTTAAATTTCGCATTTGAATGATTGTTGTTAAAGGTTAGATAACACTGGAGATTTTATTTAAGTTTTATCTCAGTATGGGCGTGTTTTTATTATTCAATTTATTATAATTGGGTAGTTAGAAATGAATGTTTTGATTAAGTGAACACCAAATCTTGAGGAAATGAAGTACCAGGATTTGGGGGTGTCACATTGTCCACTGACATTGTCCTTCATCGCCTTCCCATTAAAGAGGGATTTAAGCCAGTCAAGCAAAAGCTAAGGAGATTGAAACATGAGTGGAGTTTAAAGGTGAAAGAGGAAATTGTGAAACAATTTCAAGCTGGCATCATCATGGTGTCTACATATCCTGAGTGGATATCCAACATTGTGCCCGTGCCTAAACCCGAAGGGAAGGTACAAGTTTGCGTGGATTACCGGGACTTGAACAAAGCTTGCTTAAAAGATAGCTTTCCCGTGCCATTTATCCACATTCTTATTGACAATACTGCGCAATACGACATGTACTCCTTTGCTGATTGCTTTGTGGGGTACCATCAGATCATGGTTGCTGAGGAAGATCGTGAGAAAACTGCTTTCATCACGCCTTGGGGAACCTTTTGCTATAGACGATTGTCATTCGGTCTCATCAATGCCGGAGCCACCTATCAACGAGCTATGATGGCTCTTTTCCATAACTTAATGTACAAAGAGATCGAGATCTACGTGAATGACATCATTCTCAAGTCCCGAAAGGAGGATGACCATATAAACCATCTCAGAAAGTTGTAAAACAGGTTGCGTAAGTACAACTTGAAGTTGAATCCAGCTAAATGCGCCTTTGGCGTTAAATCAGGCAAGTTGCTAGGATTTCTAGTCAGCCACAAAGGGATTGAGCTGGATCCTGCCAAAATCCAAGCTATCACGGAAATGCCCATTCCTCAGACAGAAAAGGAAATACAGAGATTTTTGGGAAGAATCAACTTCATTAACAGGTTTATCTCTCAACTCACAGCAACCTGTGATACAATCTTCAAGCTATTAAGGAAGAACTCATCCATGAAATGGAATGATGAGTGTCAAAATGCCTTCCTTACAATTAAAGAATAGCTAGTCAAAGCTCATGTGTTGGTACCACCTAGGGATGATGTTCCCCTGTTCATGTACCTGTCCATAAGGGACAATGCCATGGGTTGCATGCTGGGACAGAAAGATGATAAAGGCCAAGAACGAGCTATCTATTACCTCAGCAAAAGATTCAGCAGCAGTGAACATAAGTGCACTCTGATCAAAAAGACGTGTTATGCTTTAGAATGGGCTTCCATAAGATTACAGCATTATCTCCATGGTCACACAACCCATCTCATATCCCGCGTGGATCCTCTCAGAAACGTGTTCAACAAACCCATGTTAAATTGTCGGTTGTCTGTGTGGCGGTTGATCCTACAACAATTTGACATCGAGTATATGTGACTCAAAAGTCCATCAAAGGTCAAGGAATCGGCCGATCAATGGCCGCCCCTTGAGGGGATTTCAAACCCTTGAAACATATTTTCGATGAAGGAGTAATGACAGTTCAAAGAACATCATCATCGACGATATGTGCCAATCATGGAAGATGTATTTTGATGGGTACGTTAATCTGGAAGGTTCGGAAATTTGGAGCAGGTTCTAGTATCCGAGACGGGAGAAGCGATATCCGTCGCCAGTCAAATTACGATTTGTCGGACCAATAATACTACCGAGTATGAAGGCTATCTCATGTGGCTAAAACTTGCCCGTTCAATGGGCATCAAAGTGATTAAGCATCTTTGGAGATTGAGTTGGTAATCGGATAATCCATCAGAATCTATCAAACTAAGGAACTACATTTGCTGCCCTACCATCGGCAGGTTTTGAAGATGGCTTTGGAGTTCGAAGAAATCTCCTTTATACACGTTCCTCGTAATAGGAATGACTTTGCGGACGCATTAGCAACTTTGGCCTCCTTTATTTGCATATCAGATAAGGAACACTTGCCAAGCATCACAATTGCCCTGCACAAGGCACCAGCCTATAGGAATTACATTGGAGAAGTATCGGATGAGCTACCTCCCATCCAACATCCTTGGTATCAGCATATCAAGGAATACCTACGAGATAGATCTACACCCGCTGAAGCGAGCCCGACTGAGAAAAGGCGGATCCATCGACCTGCTATGAAATTCTACCCGAGTGGAGATGCGCTCTACAAAAGAGATGCAGGACTAGGTCTCCTCAGATGTTTAGACAAAGATCAAGCCCAAAGGCTTATGGATGAAATCTATGGCGGAGTCTGTGGCCCCCACATGAGTGGCCCCCTCCTTGTTAAGAAAGTCCTCAGGATGGGACATTATTGGCTATCTCTCAAAGCTGATTGCCATGACCACGTCAAGAGATGCTATCAGTGCCAGATTCATGGGAATGCTATACACGTTCCTCCAATGGAACTCCACAATATGAGTTCACCTTGGCCCTTCTCAATGTGGGGAATGGACGTTATCGGGCCCATTGAGCCTAAAGCCAGTAATGGACATCGATTTATCTTCACCATGATCGACTACTTTACCAAGTGGGTAGAAGAAGCCTCCTTCCCCAGGGTTACTAAAGAAGTCATCATTGCTTTCATCAGAAACAATGTCATTTGTCGATATGGACAACCAGAGGTGATTGTGTCAGACAATGCTAAGAACCTCAACAACAAAATGATGGAGGAATTATGCAGTAAATTCCACATCAAACATCTTAACTCTGTTATCTATCGTTCGAAGATGAATGGTGTTGTTGAAGCGGCTAACAAAAACATCAAGAAGATTATGCAAAAGATGTCCGCCAACCACAAAGATTGGCCTGACCTATTACCTCTCACTCTGTTAGCCTACAAAACCTCAATGCGCACTTCCACTGGGGAAACCCCCTACGCTTTAACCTATGGGATGGAAGCAGTGCTCCCCATAGAAGTTAGAATGGAATCCCTCAGAGTGCTGATAGACGCTCAGCTGGATGAAGACCAATGAGTACAAGACAGGTATCACCAATTGTTTCTAATAGACGAAAGGAGAACCGCGACTATCTTCCATGGTCTGGCCTCATCCCACTCAGCGACAGCGACATCTCTACGAGCTAATGCCTCGTCTCTCTCTAATAGAGCTGCGTCCCTCCCATCAAGGGCAGTCAACATCAAAGATCGAGCCTGATCTCTCTCAAAGGTCATCAGATGAAGACTCTGCTTTTGGCATTGTCTTTGAGTCTTTGAATCACAATGAAGATTAATCTTTGGGAGAATCCGGGAGAAATGCTGGCAACCCAGCAGCGGACTCCTCCTCAAGGTGGGAATCGATGTCCTTCATGGGCTCTACATCATCTGACTCGCTATCCGGTACTGTAGATACTGCTGCAGCCGATAAAATCTCTGTCTCCATCCATGCGGAATACTCTACAGAACAACCCAGATGACTGACAGAAAAAGCAGCTATCTCACAGTGATCCCAACAAGCGTAAACATGGGATCGGTCCTCTGCTGAGAGATATCGAGAAGCTGAACGTTGACCTATCGCCCCCTCGAAAGGATGAAAATCCTGAAACTGGTCAAACTGCGACATCACGGCCAATGGGTGGTAAGTAGTCACGCCCCTCAAACCAGCCAGAGGGAGGTAGTCCATGCCCGGAGCATGAGTAATGAAGCTGTATGGTGAGCTAAGCCCCGAACACGACAATATGCTGAATGGATCTCTGATATCTGCCAAAAATGTGGACCAAGACAGAGCATCTATACACTCCGATGGCTGAAAGGAGTATGACATGGCTATATCATGGGTGAACCAATACCCATGCCGTCTAAGAGTGCCAATCGGTCTCAAGTGTGACATAAACCACACATATAGCATGACCGAACTCCCAGTGAACACTCCTGTCGGATAAATGCAGCAGTAGGATGCTGACCGCAGGGTCTCTGCTATAATCATAGGTAAAATGGTACGACCCTCCCTAAGAGCTCTCACCGCCATGATGACCCCGATGTCTATCTCATCCATGTACCGTGGCATATAGACATACGACAGTACACATAACAATAGTACATCAGCCCTGGCCAAACGCCAGTGATCCTCCGATGCGGTGAAATCCCCGGAATGTCATGAATAGCTATCCTCCGAGCCAAATCTATCATACAAAAAATGCTGGGATATCAAGTGGCCGACGTCACCATCCTCGCATCACCACTGCCTTGCATAATCTAATGAGAGTCATGAATCGTCTACTCATGTCTCCCAAAGCCAGGTGCACACAAGGTCTGTCTAAAGGCAGCATCGTCAATCGTGCATACTCCTCCAGAGTAGGAGTCAACTCATGGGTCCCGAGTCTAAAAACCTGCCTATCCGGTATCCAATGCTCTAGCATCCCATCCACAAACCCTGCGAGAACCTGAAACATCAATAAGGTCATGGTATGCTACAACAAATGATCTACAGTCACCTTGTCTGGTGGTGATATGTTATCATACCACGATCGCATACACAATGCCACCAATGATGGTGGGGTAAGATCTATATGGCTAACTATCAAAGAAGACATCTGTACGGGCTATGTCATAAGACCATCCAGGGGTCAATGCCGAATATCTCTGGACATACATACATATGCATAATATGATACATGCATAGCAGATAATAGATGGCAATATGATATAGGGAATGGAAAAACTGTGCATACATTCCTAAGTATATCATTATCTAATACATCATCTCTATACAGCTACAAATAGAGGGAAATGGTGCACAGACGCCCTACTACTAACAGAGGCCTATCAAAAGATATAGTGAGAATGGGGTACAACCACCCAATATCTAACAAAGGCCTATCAAAAGATATAATGAGAATACACATCAGAAGAAGACAATGGTGTCAATGTCCACATCATCAATCCCGTCCACCTGATGTAACTCCTCCGGAGTCACTAGATCTCTATCAACAGGGATGTTAGGCCTATATAGAGGAGGATCTGTGTCGGCTAAACCAAATGGGTCATCTGAGGGGCCAGTGCCTGAGCTGGAAGGATCAAATGAAGCCGCCTCTGCCGGATCTCTGCCTAAATGCCGAATAAATATATGTGCCTGGTCCAACTGTCGGGTCAAACTATCAATCTGTGTCATATGATTCGGATCTCTGACACAAGCTATCCAATCCGTCATCATCACGGTTCCTAGAACCATATCCCCCATAAACTGTGTGGCGCGGGACTGGGCTCTAATAGTACGAGGGAACCACCAATGCTGGAACGTCTCTTGAGTACATGGACCCTCTGACAATGCAAAATAGTCAACCCCCAACAATGGAAATCAGTGACGAATGACTGTGATACAGGCCAATGACGCTTGGCAGGAGGCAAGATCGGTATACGAATCTCCCCTGTGGTGCTCCTAATAGCACGCTCTCCTAAATAGAGCTCCCAGCCTCCATCTGTGAAGAGAGGAACTCTCCTGGTGGAAATCACGTACTCGACTCCAGTCGGGTATCCATCCTCAAAGCCGATAGTTAAGTGTTCCCCTGAATAGGGAATCCATGTGATGGTGTTAGCTATCAGCAACTCCAGCTGCATACGGTAGTGAGTGAAGCCCTCAGCTACAGGGACCTTTGACAAAATGGAGTGATGTTATTGTCGTCCTCGTGGATAGGTATCTAAACCTAACACACGCACATGACGCAAGCATGTGAGCCTCTTATAGGCCCAAAACTGCCAACACAATGGCAGAACATCTGCTACCAGTAAACACTCTTAACCAATAAATGGGAAATGACAAGAGAAATACTCACCAGCAGAAACGGGTAAAAGCCTAGCCAAGCCTCGGTCAAACCCTATGAGCGTATACGCATGCCCTAGAGGAAATAGGCAAAGGTGTAAGAGCACCAATCATACTCTCCAATACGGTCCACGTCACGCGTGGCGCTAATCAAAGTGAAAGAAACCGTAGAAGAGTTATCTGCTATGAAGCAGCCTCTAATGATCATCAGGAATAATCGCCGCAAAATGCGATCCCTGATTCTGACATCATCAGGCATGGGCTCACTCAAAAGCCCGCTCATAGCATCTACGCTCAAAGGACCTGAACGGATAGTCCTGCCTTTGAGCGCCTCCGCCAGAACTCCTAACAAGGATCTGACGGCAGTAGGGGTAATATTCGCCATGCAAGGCACTGGTTCCCCTCCAAACTCCAAACCTGTGATAAATCGCCAATCCATCGGCGTCATCATCACCTCGCAATGCAACAGATGGAGTGACTGAGTCTGATGAAACAATCGCTCAGACAATGCCCTGAGGTAACCCCAGGGACAACGACGGGGAAGGATGGAGAAGAATGCCCCGAATCCCTAATCATGCACTACAGCTTTATAGTCAGGATGAAGCGTCTGGTACATGGAGTGAATGCTGAACCAGTTCGCTCGAGGCTGTATAAAACCAAGAACCTGCATGAAATGCAGATCAACATCAAAACCCTTTGCTCCTCATCAATAGGAAAGAAGGAAGATCAATATCTAAAGTCATACCTCGTTGGCATACAAGTACATCGATGGATGTCTGCTCAAATCACCCAGAAGCTCTGGGTTCGCCACCTGAATACAAGGTAGCTGCCTACGAGGAACATGTACAGCAAGTGCACCTGCGACACCCCTATGTGGGCCCACTCCTCCGGCTCGGTCCAGTTCAAGTTACAAAGGAGTTCTTGCAGACTAGAAAAGTCAAATCGGGAATCAAAATGCCACACGATTGATCAAAACCGCATACAATCCTAGTCTTCTTAGATGAAACTTTGAGTCTATACATCGCTCATTGATAGTCACCCAAACACGAGGTATACCCTGCCAATGATCTCATTTGTCACAAATCACATCCGGCAATAACTTGTACAGGTCCGGTGCCACCAACTCTGGGTCAGATGAAACTTTGAGTCTATACATCGCTCATTGGTAGTCACCCAAACACGAGGTATACCGTCCCAATGATCTCATTTGTCACAAATCACATCCGGCAATACCTTGTACATGTCTGATGCCGCCAACTTCGGGTCATTACCCTAAATGAGTCCCCGACGGGGGTTACAACGTGAGTCCCCGATGGGGGTTACAACGTGAGTCCCCGATGGGGGTTGCAACGTGGAGCCTCGGTAGGGGATTACAATGTACATTCAAGCCGTTGACACACATATCAATGAAGGTCAAGCAGCCTTGACGTTATCTCAGCTGGTAGGGATTAAACCTATCTGAGCTCTAGAGCTATTCGAGGATTTCAGGCTCGATTACTCATATTCCCCAGCAGATCCCCGACGGGGGTCACAACGCAATGTTCTGTTGATCTACACTATAGCGGAGGTCAAGCAACCTTGACAATCTACCCATAGAATGCTCCGTGGATTCACACATCAGCGAAGGTCAAGAAGCCTTGACAGTATATCCCACAGGATTTTTCAGTCGTTGATTCACTTGTCGGTGAAGTACACGTCAACGAAGGTCAAGCATCCCTGACAGCATTTGTTGTTGGCAATAAATCTAGCAGAATCTTGACATATTCTGGCGATACCAACCAGGAAAGGTCAACGTCATCAAAAAGGATAGATGATGGAATATGTTATACACATCCTCAAACAGATTAAGCTTTATCCCCACAGATCTCTTATACATAAAGAGGTACATCATTAGGATCAAGTCATTATCAAAGACACAGGAATTTGGTGATAACTCCAACATCAACATCCTAACAGATTCGGATTACACATCAAATCTGGTCGTCATTTCCAATCCCCAGTTGAAGTAACAGGGAGCCAGCAATCATCCCCAACATGTTTGGGCTACAACCCCGTACACATGCATCATACATTTGCATCATGTTGCTACATACAGTACCATGTTTGTCTTGTTGTGTTTCAAGTGTCTCAGATTCTTTATCCTACCCATGCATCGCCATGCATGAGTATGATAAAGAGGGGTATCTGTAGACACTCAAAATTTTCTCATATTCATCATCACTAATAACATTGCGGGAGGATGATTCGTCTTTTAAGAGGAACCACGAAAAGACAATCCATAACCATATCTTCTGATACTACCTAAGTTCAATCGTAACCCTGGGACACCCACTGGGAGTAACCAATCCAACCTCGGATATAACCCTTAGGCGTGCAGATCCAATATCGGAAGACACACCGGAGAAGACCGATTAATCTTGGAGATAACCCCGAGGTATCCAGTCTCAGTCCTAACCATGGGAATAGACATCAACCTTGGTGATAACCCCAAGGAATGCAGTTTCGGTGATAACCCCGGAAATGCTTGTTTCAATTGCAACCAGCTTCAATCTCGGCGCTCACAACGAGATACTCTGTACCAACCCGGAGATAACATTGGGAGGACAGGCACACCTCAAAGATGACAATGAGGACCTTCAACAATTGCAGCAGTCTAATTTCAGCGAAGCCTGAGCAATGTCTACTTTATCATCCCAATCCGGCGATAACACCGGTGAGGGGCAACATCGTCATCTAGCCAACGCGATGCCACGCCATGTCGTCTCAACATCTCTACACAACGATGTCCCATAAGACTAACCAATCCCGAGTGACTATTGTGCGGGGTACGGATGGAAGTTGAAGCTTGAAGACTGGAGGGCATCGTCCCATCTTCAATGACTTTGTACAAACTCTAATCCCATGCCATTGTACAACTCTTGACAATGGCGGTCCGAAATAGGTCCTATATACCTCAAACGGATTCCCGGATTGCACTTCTTAAAGTTTGAGTGGACATTACAGTGCCTGAGTGCACGTACTACGAGATGACCAGACCCGAGAAACCTGGGCCCACCCGAGTTGCCTCTGGTACACCTGCGGCTCTTCCGCAGGTACACCTGCGGCTCCCTCCTCTATAAATAGAGGGCTTGGGGTGGCCATTTTGCAAGAGAAAACGGCGAGAAAGCCCTACAAAAGCCAGTGTTTACCCACTCTAAAGATATATAAGTCTTCTTTGGCAGTCAACTGTAAGCCTTCTCACACACTTTAGAGTCTTTCTCTTCATCTCTGCACACACACCCTTCTTCACGTTGAGAGTCGTGTTGCGCGCATTTGCCCGGACTTTGGTATGTGGTTTTGTTTCAGCTTGTATATATATATATATATATATATTATATATGGGAGCCCTTCCATAGCAAGGTTCTTTGTGGAGAACTGTCAACAAACCCTTTTTGACCGATTGATAAATTGATCGCATGGTGAGATGAGTCTTAATATTTGATAATGAAATACGACTTATCTAGGCTTTTATTTTAATATAAACACCTACATGGTCAACATCTTGTCAAGACATTTAAAAGAAGCGAATTTTTATTATTAAAAACCACCCTATTACATACGAGATCTTGTGTGTGTTTTTTTTAACGCATAACAAGAAACTCCTATATATATATATATTATTTTGTGCTTTACTATTTGTTAAAAAAAAAAAAAATTCAAACCCAGCACAACCTCTTACTACAAAAAAAAAAAAAAATCAAACCTAGTCTGACCTCTTGGTTGTTAAAAAAATAAATAAAAATCCAAGCCAAAAGCACAACCTCTCTTACATTATAAAAAAAAAAAAAAAATCAAATCCATTTATAACCTCTTTACGCTTGTACCAAAAAAAAAAAAAAAAAGAATCAAAAAATCACAACCTCTTGCATCGTAAAAAAAAAAAAAAAAAAAAGAATCCAAACCTAAGACAACTTACTATTGCACAAAAGTTCTTTACTTGCTATTCTAAATAAAATATTTGTTATTTTTATAACTCTTTCATTTATTAACAAATAAAAAATTATAATTCAAATAAAAAATAATATCCTATTTTATAAAAATATATTTTATAATTTTTTATTTCTATTTTTATAAAAATATTTTATAAAAAATAAAGAATACAAAATATTTTATAACAAATAAAGAATATAAAATATTTTTATAACAAATAGCAAATATTTTATAAAAATAGCAAATATTTTATAAAAATAAAAATATATTTTATAATTTTTTATTTGCTATTTTATAAAAATATTTTATAAAAATAAAGAATACAAAATATTTTATAACAAATAAAGTTTATAAAATATAAAATATTTTTATAACAAATAGCAAATATTTTTATAAAAAAGCAAATATTTTATAAAAATAAAATATATTTTTATAATTTTTTATTTGCTATTTTTATAAAATATTTTATAAAAATAAAGAATACAAAATATTTTATAACAAATAAAGTTTATAAAATATTTGCTATTTTATTTGCTATTTGTTTATAAAATAAAGTTTATAAAATATTTTTATAACAAATAGCAAATATTTTATAAAAATATTTTATATTCTTTATTTGTTATAAAATATTTTATAACAAATAGCAAATAAAAATAGCAAATATTTTATATTCTTTATTTGTTATAAAATATTTTGTATTCTTTATTTTTTATAAAATATTTTTATAAAAAATAGCAAATAAAAATTATAAAATATATTTTTATAAAATAGGATATTATTTTTTATTTGAATTATAATTCTTTATTTGTTATTAAATGAAAGAGTTATAAAAATAACAAATATTTTATTTAGAATAACAAGTAAAGAACTTTTTGTGCAAAAGTAAAGAAGTTGTGCTTTTTGATTTTTTTTTTTTTTTTTTACAATGTCGTAAGAGGTTATGCTTATTGGATTTTTTTTTTTTTTTTTTTTGTATGTCGTAAGAGTTGTCTTGATTTGATTTTTTTATTTTATTTTTTTAATGTAAGTGAAGAGGTTGTGCTTCTTGATTTTTTTTTTTTTTTTTTTAAATGTAAGTAGCAAAATATATATATATATATATAGGAGTTCTTGTTATGCGTTAAAAAAAGACACAAAACAGTATAAGTCGTATGCTTACCGTGTTTTTTTAATAATAAAAATTCGTTTCTTTTAAATGTAATCGACAAGATGTTGACCATGTAGGTGTTTATATTAAAATAAAAGTTTTAGGTGCAAGTCATGTTTACTTATCAAATATTAAGACTCATCTCACCATGCGATCAATTTATCAACTATCCAAAAGGGTTGTCACACAGATTCTCACAAAGAACTGCCATTTGCTATGGAAGGGCTCCTATATATATATATATATATATATATATATATATATATATATATATATATATATATAAGCAATTAAACGCCTGCATCAAGTTTAAGCTCAATCAAGGCATAACTCGATATTAAACGCCTGCATCAAGTCTAAGCTCAATCAAGGCATAACTCGATAATGTTAGTCAATATATATAATATATATATATATATATATATATATATATATATATTAAAGCAATAAACGCCCATATGAAATTAGTTCATCGAACAAAAGTTACACATACGATTCATATATATATATATATATATTAAGCGTGTGCCTGACTGCTCGATGAGCTCGGATTTTACATCCTATATGCGTTTACTCGCTTTTTTATATATATATATATATACTTATATATATGAACTGTTGTCGAACCTCGCTCGATGAGCCTGGATTTCACATCCCGGTATTGCGCTTTTATATATATATATATATATATATATATATAAAGCGTTGTCGAACTCTATTCGATGAGCTCGGATTTTACATCAAATGCGTTTATTATATATATATATATATATATATATATATATATATATATATTCATCCTCGCTCGAGTTTCCTTCGTGGCAGTTGCTCGCTTTTACACCTTTATTTACATTTCGTCCCGCCTGGAGTTTCCTTCGTGGCGGTTGACCATATTTATAGCTTTATTTATGTTTCATCCCGCCTGGAGTTTCCTCCGTGGCGGTTGATAGCTTTTACAGCTTTATTTACATTTCTGATCCCCCGTGGAGGTGCTTCGTGGTTGGTGATCATGTCTGTATATATATATTTACAACTTTTATATATATACCTGCTTACTGCTTTCATACAAATTGTGGTATCATGTGCGCCTAGGAATCATGTGATCACAGATTCAACCCATTGGATCTAGATTCGGTTCCCGTGATGGACATTTTCAGCTGTAATCAGCTTGTAAATTATTCTGCGGTGTCTGAATTTCCTCAGATGGTTTCCATACCCATGATGAAGTCGGCATTATTTTGTACATTATTTTCGCATGCGGATGCCTCGCGTGATCCGTAAAATAAAATCAATCAAGCTTCTAACACTTAATAAAATGGGAGTGTAAAAGGTCTCAATTACTATTGAGCATCGGGGTTTGAAAAACCTCTTTTATAAAACATCACCGCCATATCTTGCTTAAAATTGAATTTTACATAAATTCAAGCCCGTGTATATATAGTCCTAACGAGGCCTCACACTACTTCCAAATAATAAACACATTGACTCCACACACACACATTCAGGATAATAGTTTCTTGAAAAGAGGCGGTGGCCGTTGTTAGAACACGGATGTCGGGGTGCTGCCTAACACCTTCCTCCGTGATAACCAAGTCCCGGGACCCTAATGAATCTCGGTTTCACCGACCCATTTAAAGAAGTTGTCACATCATTGGGTCAATGTGCAAACCTTTTCTCGGTTGTGTTGGTACAACCATTTAAAAACCAATGGCGACTCTTGCGGTCCCATCGTCGACATTATATATGTCGAACCTTTTTCACTTGTTTTTTCAAACAAATCTCACCTAAAATGAGAACACCAAAGAACAAGTAACGGAAAGGAACATCTAAAAATCCCGACGTTGACAATACTTAACCCGAATTGGAAAAAAGTTAGCCGACTTCGTCAACTGGTCCACTATTACCCAAATCGTATCATACCCCTTCTGAGTAGTTGGAAGTCCCACCACAAAGTCCATCGTGATATGCTCCCACTTCCACTCGGGAATCTCCAATGACTGTAACAAGCCACTTGGTCGTTGATGTTCGACCTTAACTTTCTGATAAGTCAAGCACCTACTTACATACTCGGCTATTTCTCTCTTCATGTTCGGCCACCAAAAACTCTGTCGAAGGTCTTGATACATCTTAGTGCTACCAGGATGAATCGAGTACCTCAAACTATGAGCCTCTTGCAAAACCTGCTCCTTTAATTCCGTCTCATCTGGAACCCAAATTCTTCCTTTAAATCTTAATAATCCCTCATTATCAAGACTATATTTTAAATCTTTTTCATTGGTTAACCGCTTCTTTATTTGGTCACACTCATCAGTTTTGAGCTGCACCTCTTTGACTCTCTCTACGATGGTAGATTGGATCTCCGTCACAAATAGTCTCTGATTCGTTTCACTCGGTAATTTCACCTCTATCTCCATCCTCGCAATCTCTGTTATTAACTCCATTTGAGCTGTTAACATAGACAACTTCTCCCGACCCTTTATACTTAAGGCATCGGCCACTACATTGGCTTTTCCAGGGTGATACAGGATTTCACAGTCGTAATCCATTTTCAACTCCAACCATCTTCTCTGTCTCATATTCAACTCCTTCTGTGTGAAGATATATTTTAGACTTTTGTGGTCCGTGTATAACGCACACTTTTCCCCGTAGAGATAATGTCGCCATATCTTTAAGGCAAACACTACTGCAGCCAATTCTAGATCATGAGTAAGGCAAACTTTCTCATAATCCTTCAACTGCCTAGATACATACGCAATGACCTTGCCATGCTGCATGAGCACACAACCAAGTCCTCTATGCAAAGCATCGCTATAAACTACGAAATTTCCTGTGTCATCGGGTAATGACAAAACAGGCGCTTCACTTAATCTCTTCTTCAGTTCTTGAAAACTATCCTCGCATTTCTCTGTCCACGCGTATTTTACAGTGTTCCTTGTTAAATTAGTCAACGGAGTAGCTATCTTTGAAAAATACTGAATGAATCTTCGATAGCATCCAGCTAACCCTAAGAAACTCCGCACTTCAGTCGGTGTTTTCGGTTGCTCCCAATTCATCATGGCTTCCACCTTCGCTGGATCTATTGAAATCCCCTCCTGGTCAATGACATATCCTAAAAATTGTACCCTCTCTAGCCAAAATTCACACTTAGTGAACTTCGCATATAACTTCTCCTTCCTTAGTGTCTCCAACACTATTCTTAGCTATTCAGCATGATCTTCTGGCGTCTTAGAATAGACTAGAATATCATCGATAAACACCACGACGAACTTATCCAAATATTGTTTGAACACTCTGTTCATCATATCAATAAATACAGCAGGTGCATTAGTCAACCTAAATGACATTACCAGAAACTCGTAATGACCATAACGAGTTTTGATTGCCGTCTTTGGTACGTCTTCATTCCTAACCTTCAGCTGATGGTACCCCGTCTGCAAATATATTTTAGAAAAATACATTGCCCCTTTCAACTGATGAAAAAGATCATCGATCCTGGGCAATGGATACTTATTCTTTATTATTAACTTGTTCAACTCTCGGTAGTCGATACAAAGTCTTAACGTCCCATCCTTCTTTTTGACAAACGAAGACTGGGTTCTCCCCACTGCGAAACTTTCGGTTGTATGTACTTCCGTCCAACAGCTTCTTGCAATCGCACCATCAACTCCTTCATCTCCCTGGCGCCATACGACATAAAGGTTTCGAAACTGGTGCCGCTCCTGGCACAATGTCTATCACGAACTCGGTCTCCCTATCCGGTGGAAGACCCGACAATTCACTTGGAAATACATCCATGAATTCACTCACTACCGATATTTGTTCCATGGTTGCTCCCATCCTCTGGGCATCAACCACATGACATTAATAGCCTACACACCCTTCCTCAATAATTTCCTAGTTTGTGTCATGGTAAGACAACACGAACGTCCTGACGATTTATTACCATAAAATATTACATGAGGTTGTCTTAATGTTCACGCTTTTCTTTTGACAATCTATTATTGCCCCATGGTTAACTAACCAATCCATTCCGAGGATTACGTCGAATTCTCCTAACTTTATAGGTATCAGGTCTACCGATAATTTACAACCCCGTATATCTAGGCAACAACTCCTATGAATATCTTCAACCGGAATTATCTCTTCGTTTGCTACCTTAATATTTAAAGGTATAGGAAACTTTTCGGGAATTAATCCTAATTGTCTAGAAAAATCACATGTGATCAACAAACAAGTAGCACCTGAGTCAAACATCACGTATGCATTTAGATCGTTGATCGGAATAATACCTTCGACTACGTCCCCTGAGGCCATCGCATCTTGGACGGTCATGTTAAAGGTACGGGCCATCGGTCTACCCGGCTAAGCTGGACCCCAATAGTTAACTTACCACTATTGGCGCCCTTATTCCCATCTGTCCCCCTCTTTGGGCAGTTCTTTGCCATGTGGTTAGTTGACCCACACACAAAGCATCTGTGGTTCTTCTTCGGACTCGGACAGTTAGGCGCAATATGCCCCTCCTGTCCACA
This sequence comes from Panax ginseng, assembly GCA_020205605.1. NCBI lineage: Eukaryota > Viridiplantae > Streptophyta > Magnoliopsida > Apiales > Araliaceae > Panax > Panax ginseng. The sequence goes on along the minus strand of CM035147.1, from coordinate 47,170,197 downwards.
ATTATAACACACGACCTTACCCTTGAGACAGACTCCTAAATGAGTCTTCCCACATGTCTTGCAGGCCTCCATCTTCCTCTTCAGATCTCCTAGTTTCACTCCGGTATTCCTAGAGCTAATCACCTTCCGCTTGTACCCTTCGCCACTGCCACTGGCTCCCTCGATCTTTATTCCCCCATCCACTTTCCCCTTATTCTTCTTATCTTTGTGGTACTGGCTCAACGCCTCACTACCACCTTCAGCAATTATTGCCTTCTCTAATATAATTCCAAAGGAAGTACTTTAGAACACGGATATGCGGTTATAGAACCAGGGTTTTAAGCCCTGCTCAAACCGGCGTGCCTTCCTAACCTCAGTGTCCAATTGGTGTGGAGTGAACCTCGCCAGTTCATTAAACTTGGCGGCGTATTGGGGAACCGTCATGTCCCCTTGCTTCAACTCTAGAAACCGCATCTCCATCCTTCCCTGCATGCTCGTGGGAAAGTAGTTCTTAAAAAATATCTCTTTGAACCTCACCCACGTTAAAACCTCTATCTCAGCCCTAGCTTGATTGGTTTCTCACCAAAAGTTGGCCTCTCCCTTCATCATGTAGGTTGCAAAGGCAACCTTCTAGGCCTCGTTGACATTTGCTATCACAAATGCCTTCTTGATTTCCTTCACCCACGTTTGGGCTTCAATAGGGTCCGTAGTTCTTTTGAACTCTGGTGGACCCAAGCTTTTAAAATCCTTAAAAGTGGTAGCTCGTGCTACACCAGGATTTACGGGGATGTTAGCCCCAGTTCTATTAAACGCAGCTGTTAACAGACTTAAAAATTCTTGAATGGGGTTAACCGGACCTCCCTCCGGTTAATTTGTGTTAGAGCCTTGATTACGTGGTACTCTTCTTGGCGGCATTTTGTTGTTACAATAAACAACGTATTTTGTTATTATTCATTTCCTATCAGTTAATTATTATTCAATTTTAAACAATAACTCAAACATTCATTACTCAACATGTTCTGAAAAAGAAACTTATATTAATTCATCATAGTGTAACACTACATCGGTTACATTACTCAGCCTAAGCTGATTACAATACTTTCCCGCAATTGCTTTCCAAAAATTGGGATTTACAAAAGACTACCCTTTGTTATACAAAAGAGGGTTTTACGTCACTACTAGAATTTTTTTTACATAACTAAACTACTCTAGCCACTACTAGATCACATCTGCCTTAAGGAATTCTCAAAATCCGCCTTGGCAAGACCGGTAATAATATCATGGCTGATAGTATGCCGTGTCTAGCCAGTTTCTATGGGATAACTTGCTACCTGCAGCTGGAAGTCCGCATGAGAACTCCTATAGATATAGGACATTCTCCCTATTTTCTGTTTCTTGGTCTTTAGCTCCCCACTGAGCTCAAAGACCTCCTATTTCAACTCATGGAACTTGTCCTTAGCCAAAACCCTCTCATCATGCTCCTGCTCCCACATGGACTCCACGTCCGTCTTATCCTCTATAACAGCTTGGAGCTCCACCTTTAGCTCCTTAACCTCCTGACAGTAATGGATGTTTCTATCCAATACTGACATGAAAAGTGACATCATTGACTCCCCCGGAGCCATCTCTGCTGCTATAGCTACTTGGTTAAAGGACACTACCTCCACCTCTTCTTCTAGCATGCCGTCAAACACGGACATGAGATCTAGACTCTCTGAGTCTCCAGACTCAACCACTACCACTTCGGGATTTGCTTCTATGGGTTTAAGTATAATTTCTATCTGATTAACCTAACCCTTCACGACTACTCAGACATCTCTATTTTCTCCCGACATCTACAACAACACAAAAGTTTGATTAGTACATCGTCAGTAGAATAATAAAAACACATAACATATAATGCATTTTTATAAGGTTAATTTCCATCTTTTATTCTTTGACTTTTCTTAAGGTTATGACTTAAGGTTTAAATCCCCCCCTTAAGTTTTATAACCTAATGCTTTGATACCAACCTGTGACGCCCCCAAATCCGGGTATCTTCCAACCCGAAAGATGGTGCTACACGGTACTACAGTTCACACAATCATTCAATTGAAATGCTTCAAAAGAACGAATATGTCTTCTATATCTTCAAAATAATATTAACATTTCCCAGGTTCTGTATAACCGTACATTTGTCCTTGTCATAATATTAAATATTATCATTACAAAACCTATACTATTACATAGGAAATCTACGGGTTCGCCTTAGCCTTCCCTTTATCCTCACGGATCCGTCAAGACGTTTCTATTTTAGTTGCATTCATATGGTTCAAGCAAGAGTGAGCCTAACTAGCTAAACAAGTACAATAATTCTAGTAAAATAGCATGCTTGAGATATAGGAATCATATATCTTCAATAAATGAATAATAGCTACGAAGTACTATCGATAATTCAAAATAGCATTTCTTTTCTTTCAAACGTTTTACAACAACAATATTTAGTAAAACATCAATTCCGGTTCAAGACCGTGAGCATTTCATAAGTACTTTGAAAAGGACATCCCGGCACAAAGTCCGTAAGTCCAGCATAGCTTACGAGCACGTCTAGGTGATAAGCCTATAATACTCTATGTTGATCAACACTACATTCATTAAACGTGTATACATTTAAGTTATGGCAACCTCACGTGCCTGTCGTTTGACGACAAAATAATTTAGCATACTCAGTCTCCTTTTGAAAACCACAACAATATTAGTTTGGCAAATCATTGCACATACTTGAATGATTAAAGGAAATCCAACATAGCATAAGTCTAGCCGAAAGACTTGGCTTTGACTTCATCAGACATTAACTCATATGAATAATACATGAATCACAAAGCTTGTCTAGATCAAACTTGAACAAGGGTTAGAGTACTTGCCTTTAGCGTCTACTTACAGATATAACACGTACACTTTAGGTCTTTAAGGTCTCTACTGTAGATAATAACATCACATAGCACATTAGGTCATGAATAATCATACATGGTTACTAAGGAATCTTACCCTACTTCTCAATCTAATTACGTATTAGATTTGTTATTATTGGTTCCGGCTTTCCGTTACGTCGTTCTTACTTTCATATGCAATTGACTTATCTTAACCCAAAGTGTTCATTCTTTAAGGCTTAATTATGTTTTCACAATGTTACTTTCTGCAAATTCTGTCACCGTACAAGTGTTCTACACTATCCTGGTAACGTATGCATGTATTTTTTCCAGGTTTTATCCGTTGGATTGTGAGTTATCGCACAAAATGCATCTAAACACATAGTAGGTATTATGTATGTACAAATGACTTGATAAAAAATATTCAACACAGTAAATGTTAGTATTAAACCATGCTGAACATAATGATGTGAAAAAATTTAACTTTTGAGATAGTCAAATTGGTACCTTTTTCTGCTATTTTTTGTCCTATTTGAGGTCCAATGAACAAAAGGTAGCAAGGCAAAGTACTCCTAGTATTGAGGTTGGCCTTATGCATGATGATTTTGATTTTTAATGCATATATTATGTATATGACTTTGGGGCAGGTGTGCTACTGAATGGCCACCTAGACATGCCTATATGCATGTGGATAGTCCTATTTTCAAAGGGACTATGGCAAAATTTTCAAATGTAGGCATTGGGTAGTCATGAATTTTAACTCTATTATATGTTAAAGTAAATGCATGCATGCATATAGTCATAAATGCATTTTAGAAAGCTCCAGGTAAGGAAATACCACACCATTTCTGAGGTGATTTGGAGACTTATTGTCCAGATATTATGGATCCGGATCACCGAAAGCGGTTCTATAGAACCACTTCAGCACGGCGGAGGGCTTCTGACGTGCCTCGTCCCCGTTCTGTCAGACATCCTCGTCGGTTGGTGGAGGCCGTGATTCGTCTTGTCCGGGTAGATATGCCAGACATTGAGGACGAGGAGGCGGATATTTCGATTAAGGATCCCGCTCCTGCTGTACATGTCCCTCGTAGGGAGCTTCCGAGTATTCAGGTGGCAAACCCAGAGTTGCTGGGTGATTTGAGCAGACATCCATCGATGTACTTGCATGCTAACGAGGTATGGCGTTAGACTTTGATCTTCTTTCTTTCCTATTGATGAGGATTAAAGGGTTTTGATGTTGATCTGCATTTCATGCAGGTTCCTGTTTTACACAGCCTCGAGGGAACTGGTTCAGTATTCACTCCATATATCAGGCGCTTCATCCTGACTATAGAGAAGTAGTGCATGAGTGGGGATTCAGGACATTCTTCTCCATCCTTCCCCGTCGTTGTCCCTGGGGTTACCTCAGGGCATTGTCCGAGCGATAGTTTCTTCAGACTCAGTCACTCCATCTACTGGATTGCAAAGTGATGATGACGCCTATGGATTGACGATTTATCACAGGTATGGAGTTTGGAGGAGAGCCAGTGCGTTGCATGGCGAATATTACCCCTACTGCCGTCAGATCCTTATTAGGAGTTCCGGCGGAGGCGCTCAAAGGCAGGACTGTCCGTTCAGGTCCTTTGAGCGTAGATGCTATGAGCGGGTTTTTGAGTGAGCCCATGCCTGATGATGTCTGAATCAGGGATCGCGTTCTGCGGCGATTGTTCTTGATGATCATTCGAGGCTACTTCATAGCAGATAACCCTTCTGCGGTATCCTTTGCTTTAATCAGCACCACACGTGATGTGGACCGTATTGGAGAGTATGATTGGGGCTCCTATACCTTTACCTATTTCCACGGGGCATTCAGATATCAAGGCCACGTGGTTTGATGAGAGAGGCTTGGCTAGGATTTTACCCATTTTTGCTGGTGAGTATTTCTCTTGTCTTTTCCCATTCATAGGTGAAGAGTGTTTACTGATAGCAGATGTTTTGCCATTGTGTTGGTAGTTTTGGGCCTATAAGAGGCTCCCATGCTTGCGTCATGTGAGTGTGTTAGGTTTAGATACCAATCCGCGAGGATGACGATGGCACCATTCTATTTTGCCAGAGGTCCCTGTAGCTGAGGGATTCACTCACTGTCGTATGCAACTGGAGTTGCTGACAGCTGACGTCATCACATGGATTCCCTATTCAGGGGAACATTTGACCATCGGCTTTGAGGATGGACACCCGACTGGAGTCGAGTATTTGATTTCCACCAGGAGAGTTCCTCTCTTCATAGATGGAGGCTGGGAGCTCTATTTAGGAGAGTGTGCTATTAGGAGCACCACAGGGGAGATCCGTATACCGATCTTGCCTCCTGCCAGGCGTCATTGGCCCGTATCACAGTCACTTGTCACTGATATCCCATTGTTGGGGGCTGACAATTTTGCATTATCAGAGGGTCCATGTACTCAGGAGACGTTCCAGCGGTGGTGGTCCCCTCGTACTATTGGAGCCCAGTCCCGCGCCACACAGTTTATGGGGGATATGATTCCAGATCCTTGATGATGATGGATAGGGTAGCTTGTGTCCAAGCTCTGACTCATATGACCTAGATTGATAGTTTGACCCGGCAGTTGGACCAGGCACATATATTTATCTGGCATTTGGGCAGAGATCCAGCTGAGGCAGAGTCATTTGTTCCTTCTAGCCCAGGCACTGGCCCCTCAAACGGCCCATTCGATTTTTCCAGCGCAGATCCTCCTCTTTATAGGCCTGACATCCCTGTTGATTGAGATCCAGTGACTCAGGAGGAGTTACATTAGGTGGACAGGATTGATGATGTGGACATCGAGACCCTAGTCTTCTTCTGATGTATATTCTCATTATATCTTTTGATAGGCCTCTGTTAGATATTGGGTGGCTGTTCCCCATTTTCGCTATATCTTTTGATAGGCCTCTGTTAGTAGTAGGGCGGTTGTGCCTCATTTCCATGTATTTGTAGCTGTACAAAGCTGATGTATTAGATGATGATATACTTAGGAATGTATGCACCGTTTTTTTCATTCCCTATATCATATTGTCATCCATAATCTGTTATGCATGTATCATGTTATGCATATGTATGTATGTCTAGAGATATTCAAAGATTAATTCGGATGGTTTTTACGACACGACCCGCATGGATGTCTTCTTGACATTAGTCAGTATAGATCATACCCCAAATCGCTGGTGGTGGTATTAGGTATGCAATTGTGGTATGATAGCATGTCACCACTAGACAGGGTGACTGTAGATCAGTTGTTGCAGCATACCATGACTTTATTGATGTTTCAGGTTCCCGCAGGGTTTGTAGACGGGATGCTAGAGCATTGGCTACCGGATAGGCATGTATTTCGATTTGGTACCAATGAGTTGACTCCAACTTTAGAGGAGTACGCACGTTTGACGATGCTGCCTTTAGACAGACCTTGCGTGCATCTGGCTTTGGGAGACATGAGTAGACGATTCATGACTCTCACAGGATTGTGGCGCAGAGTAGTGCAGGACGAGTTGACATCTAGCCACGTGATATCCCAGCGTTTTCTGTACGACAGATTTGGCTCGGAGGATAGCTATTCACGACATTCTGGGGATTTCACCGCACCGGAGGACCACTGGCGTTTGGCCAGAGTTGATGTACTATTGTTGTGCGTATTGTCGTATGTTTATATGCCATGATATATGGACGAGATAGACATTGGTATCATTATGGCTGTGAGAGCTCTTAGAGAGGGTCGTACCATTGTACCTATGATTGTAGTAGAGACCCTGTGGTCGGCATCCTATTGTTGCACGTATCCTACAGGAGTGTTCACTGGGAGTTTGGTCATGTTGTACGTGTGGTTTATGTCACACTTGAGACCGGTTGGTACCCTTAGACGGCATGGGTATTGGTTCTCCCATGATGTAGCCATGTCATACTCCTTTCAGCCGTCGGAGTGTATAGATGCCCTATCTTGGTCCGCATTTTTGGCAGATATCAGAGATCCATTCAGCATATTGTCGTGCTCGGGACTTTGCTCACCATACAGCTTCATTACTCACGCTCCGGGCATGGACTTCCTCCCTCTGGCTGGCTTGAGGGGTGTGATTACTTATCACCCACTGGTTGTGATGTCGCAGTTCGATCAGTTCCAGGATTTTCATCCTTTCGATGGGGCGATAGGTTAGCGTTCAGCTTCTCGATATCTCTCAGCAGAGGACCGATCCCGTGTGTATGCTTGTTGGGATCAGCGTGAGATAGCTTCTTTTTCTGTCAGTCATCCAGGTTGTTCTGCAAAGTATTCCGCGTGGATGGAGACAGAGATTTTGTCGGCTGCAGCAGTATCTGTAGTATCGGATAGCGAGTCAGACGATGTAGAGCCCTTGGAGGATATCGATACCTACATCAAGGAGGAGCCCACTGCTGGGTTGCCAGCATTTCTTTCAGATTCTCCTAGTACCAGTACGGTTGTGATTCAGCACTCGACACAGTACTTAGAGTAGAGTCTTCATCTGATGACCTTTGAGAGAGATCAGGCTCGATCTATGATGTTGACTGCCCTTGATGGGAGAGACACAACTCTATTAGAGAGAGACGAGGCATTAGATCGCAGAGATGTCGCTGTTGTTGAGCGGGATGAGGCCATATCAGCCAGAGATGAAGTGATAGTTGAGCGGGATAGTTCTATATCCTGCCGGGATGTAGTCATCCACAGATAATCGCAGTTGAGGTCCCTTACCACTGGCATGATCGCAGAGATGAACGCATATACTGATGATCATATGGTCACCATGCAGATGGCTACAAATCTGTTGGGTCATGTGGATATTCTCGTACAGGAGACCACATCTTCGCCTCTTTCTTCTAAGAGGGACGCCATGTTGGGCTTGTTAGCTCGCATATACCCTGACTTGTAGATGAGCTTGTATTTTCCTGCACAAACTAGCTTAGACATTTTGTCATATACAGTTTACATTGTATACATCAAACAGCATTATATATATGACAGGAAAATATATTTTTGGATCACTTCCCTTTTAGATATACCTGAATACTTGCTTGATATTTTACCTGCTGTTTCAGGGCTTGTGATCTTGATGTATTCTGAATCCCTCCTGGGTGGATGGACATTGAGTTATCTCTGGATAGTTCAGAATGGATCATCGATCTGTATATATCCCTACCATCTTTGGTGTCTTGGGACTGGTTTCTGGATGGAAATATTGAGAGGAGTGTGGCTTTCCTCTCTGAGATTGACCGCACCATAGATGGTTGCCAGTACTTCTATTTAGGAGAAGCCTAGTTAATTCCACCTCTTATGGATTGGTGTTGCTCTTCAAGGTATGACCGCAACTTAGATGGTCACCGAATCTCCTATTTGGGAGGAGTTCAGGTAATTCCATCCCTTTGGTCTGAAGCCAAATGAAATGCAATGGATTGAAGGATGATCCCAGTACCAACTGACAAGGGTCTGTGTTTTGGTAGGGGGTGAAACCGTACCATGAATAGCTGCCTATGTACTCCTATTGAAGAGGAGATCAGGTCTGCGTAGCTCGAACCTGGTGTAAAAGGTTCAACGCTGTATATGGCTGAAATGGTGTAGGAATGTTTTTTGTTATTTTTGTGAGGAGAAGATGGTAGAAATGTTTTTGTTAATTTTTTTTTATTCCGACCGGGCCATATGAAATTGTTGCCTATGTACATCTATTGAAGAGGAGATCAGGTCGACGTAGTTCGCCCCTTAGGGCGAGAAGAAAAGCGTAATCCCATGTGCAGGTCAGAGTGCGGGGAGGAGAAAGTTTAATCCTAGGTTGAGGATAAACTGCAGGAATGGGAAGTTTGATCCCATGTATGGGTAGCCAAACTGCAAGTGCGAGAGGTTCAATCTGTGGTGGGATGACCTAAGTCGTAGGAACGTAAAGGAGAGCTAGGCTGCTGGCTTGAAAAGTATGTTTCCCTAAGGGGCAAAGTGTAGGAAAGTTTTAGGTGGCAAAGGGTTAAAGAACCGGAATGACTGGTGATCTGATGGTCTGACACTAGGGTGTTTGCGAATTACTTCAGACATAGTACTGTTTCATGGCGTCTAAGTTGATGAGTTGTGGAAATTCATCGTCGTCCATTTCTTGCAATCTGAGAGCGCCTCCTGTCAATACTTCTTTGACAATAAATGGGCCTTCCCAGTTAGGAGCGAATTTTCCTTTAGCCTGATCTTGGTTGTCAAGAATCTTCTTCAAAACCAAGTCATGTTGTTTAAAATCGCCAGTAGCCGGACTTTTTGTTGTAGGATCCTGGCGATCCTTTGCGATATAATCGACCATGGAAGATAGACGCGGTTCGCTTTTTCGTCTATTAGACACAATTGGTGATACCTGTCTTGTACCCATTGGCCTTCATCTAGCTGAGCGTCTATCAACACTCTGAGGGATTCCATTTCAACTTCTATGGGGAGTACTTCTTCCATCCCATAGGTTAAAGCGTAGGGGGTTGCCCCAGTAGATGTACGCATTGAGGTTACAGTAGGCTAACAGAGTCGAGGCAATAGGTCGGGCCAATCTTTTGTGGTTGGCGGATAGCGCTTCCAATCAGGGTATCTTCGGCCGACGATGATGGTTCTATCTTTGCATAACATTCATACATTCATTCAATTGAAAAGTCTCAAAGAACGATCATAACTTCTATATATTTAAAGTAATATTTACATTTCCCAGGTTCTATACCCATTACAAAGGTTCTTTGTCATAATATCAGTTACATTACAACAATAGACCTATACTATTACAAGACAGCTTAACAATCTACCTTAGCTTTTCCTTTATCCTTTTTCGATCCTTCGGGACGTTCAGTCTTAGCTGCATTCATATTGTTCAAGTAAGAGTGAGCATAACTAGCTCAACAAGTATAACAATTCAATAACAACATGCTTGACACATACGAATCGTATATCTTCAATAACTTAACAATAGTTATGAAGTACTATCGATAATATAAAATAGCACTTCATCTTTCTTTCAAAATGTTTTACAATAATAACTATATTTAGTAAAACACTTACTCCGGTCAAAGACCTCGAGTATTCATTCTTTATTGGAAAAGGACAACCCGGAACTAAGTCTGTAAGTCCGATATTACTTACGAGCACTTCTAGGTGATCAACCTATTGTACTCTATGTTGATCAACACTACTTCCATTAAACGTATATACGTTTAATCATTTGGAAACCTCACGTTCCTGTCGTTTTACCGACAAAACATTTGTTTAACATTTCCAGCCTTCTTTTGAAAACCATATTAAGTAGTTGACAAAAGATTACAACATTTGATACTAGATGAATAGATTATCAATAATCCACGTGATATATCAAGTCTAGCCAAAGGAATTTGCTTTAACTTCAACATATCTCAATTCATCCGAAAGAATACATGAACTTCAAAGACTTGTTCAGATTGAACTGAGACAAGAGTTAGAATACTTGCCTTTAGCGTCTGCTACGGTAGAATTACTTTATGTTCAAGTCTTTCAAGTCTCTACAATACATGATCATATAATGCCTTACATTAGGTCACATATAATCAAGTATGTATATGACTATATCGTACCCTTAATCTCAATCTAATTGTGTATTAGATTCAGTTATTATCTATTCCGGTTTATCATTATCCTTGCATTTGTATTCGACTAGGTTATCTCAACCTTTATACAACATCCTTAAGGTTTAACAAAGTTTAAACAATGCTACATTACATTCCTTAGGTTGTGTTTACTTTTAAATCAATTAGCTTTCTTTTCTTTGTACTTAGAAACATTCATTACCATCCTTGTTTCGAGACCTCAGTCATTGCACATGAGTCCTTACTTAATGGGCATATTTGCCACACACCTGTAAGATTTTTATCTTTATACATGGCGTTGCGATGCCACAAATTATACTATAATTATTGCTGATGAACTCTTGCAAGTGTGCTTGAACCTTTGATACTGCATGCTACCATGGCGTGACTAGTTTGGCCTAGGGTTGGCTCCGCGGCGCCAACTCTGTGCACTAGAAAAAAATTTCAGTCTTTGAATTTTGTGAACTTCCCGGACACATAACTTCTTCGTTATAAGTCTGAATTGGCTAGTTCAAAAGCCTACGGTTCACAAATTACGTAATCTATGCGTTCATGCAAGAGTTTTATCTATTTGACTTCATTTGCTAAAAATTCACCTATTGGTTCATTTTTTAACGAAAACGATAAACGTTCGTGAACGTTCAACGCTCGTTTCTTCGTTCTAAGTCGGAATTCGATTATTTTTGAGTCCGCAACTCTTAAATGCCAAATATGACTTGTCTTCATTGGAAAACCATAGTTCCGAGTTCAATCACAAAATTTGACTTCTATTTAGAGAATTTTACAAATTCAACGATTATCGTCCAATTGTGCAATTTCCGACAAATCATCATTCTTATGATTTGTTCAACATTACAAAGGAATTCCATTCATCATGTGAACATCTCAACATACTTATTACAACAACTTATATTCATTGTTGGATTTTAGACTTATTCTTCATGAGCTTATAACTTGTCAAATTATAAACTACTTAAGATTTTATTGTTCATGACTTATGACAATTAAAGTTTCCTTAATCATTATTCCTTATATGCTCTTAACATATAACTTAACTTAGGTATACTTGATACATATGATCATACAAGTTCCTTTACATCCATATCACTCCCCTTAATTAACTTATTATAAGTTCATAATTTTCATACTAACATTCAAGGTTAACTTATAATAAGTTCATAACTTTTATAAGTTCAAATGACTTATTTCCAACTTATGTGTCTTAAGTTCATTGTTTACTCATTCTTCTTACTTCTTAACATTCATGTTCCTTAATCCATATTTTCTTATCAACCTATCATGAATAGAGATAGAAGATAATTTAGAGAATAAGTCTTACTTTTGAATTCTTGGTAAGTAGCTTCTTCTTCTTTTTTCTTATGGAAGTGACTTATTGTAGCTTATTCTCTCTAACACTTAAGCACTTTATAATCTTTGGATTATTTGAACAACTAACAAATGGCTTGTATGCCTCCTCTATTTATAGAAATTGCAAAGCTAGGGTAGTTTAGTCATTAATTCAACCCACCTCCTTAAGCCACCTCCGTACTATTCATTACGTGGCTAGCACAACACTTATCTTTTGCTTGGCCATTACTCCTAACACTTGATCACCACACATTTAATTTGATTACCAAGTTAAACCATATTAACATGGTTTGCCCCATGGGTCAATTAATTCATTGGACTCTAGCTTGGGCTTGGACTAACTTAATCTTTGGGCTTTGCATTAATAAACACTAGTTGGTTCATTAATTAATAATTGGGCCTTAACATTTTATTCACTTGGACTTGTACCAATTGTTAACAAATCTTCCAAGTCCATTAACATTACTTAATACATATACACATAGTTTATGTATCATTTTCGTATTCTAATTCATATAGAAAATATATACGATATTTCGTTCTTCATACCAACTCGTATAATACTTCATATTATACTCGTTTTCATTACCCTTGTACAATACCTAAGTATTATACACTTATTACTTATTCATTACTACTTCGCCTTCCTTAACGTTTATAAATTAAGTCCGCAAACGAAATATTACATTTTCTATAACTAGATTTTTATTACATAATCCATCTTACCTTGTCATTCTATCATTACGTATTTCTCGGAAATTCAAAAATATATCCCGAGCAAATATCGATGAATAGTGTTTTTCAGAAAAATTCTCGGAAAACTTTTATTTTCGTCTTGGAAATTCAAACACTTTAATTCGTTCACGTAGCTCAAATACTACGACATTCTAACATCAATAGGTTATACAATGACAACCATCTTGATAACACATAGAATAGAATTTTATTATTATTTAATTAAATAAAATTATTTTACAATAAGATCTGAATTTCTCGGTCGTTACATTCTTCCCCCCTTATAAATATCCTGTCCCCAGAATCTCGTCTCACTTTAATCAAATAGATTGGGAAAATTTTTCTTCATCTTTTCTTCTAATTCCCACGTTACTTCCTCAGCATCGTGGTTCTTCAATACTACCTTTACTGATGGTATTACCTTGTTCCTCAGAACTTGCTCCTTTCTATCAATGATCTATATCGTTAATTCTTCATGGGTTAAGTCTTTCTCGATATGAATCGTCTCATACTCGATTACATGCTTATAGTTTGGCTTATATGGACGTAATATAGATATGTGAAACACGTTATGTATCCGTTCTAGTTCTGGAGGTAATGCTATCACATAAGCTACCTCTCCCACCCATTTTAATACCTCAAAAGGTCATATAAACCTTGGACATAATTTTCCTTTCTTTCCAAAGCGTATCTTTCTTTCCAGGGAGATACCTTTAGAAACACATGCGAGCCCACCTCAAACTCTCGACTTAGTCTATGAGAGTCCGCATACTTCTTCTGTTTGTCCTGAGCTGTGACGAGACGCATCCGAATTAACTTTACCACATCCGCTGTCTGCTGCACCAATTCTGGTCCTAGCATCCGGCGTTCTCCCACCTCATCCCAACACAACGGTGTTATGTACTTTCTTTCATACAGAGCTTCATACGGTGGCATACATATGCTTGCATGATAACTGTTGTTATACATAAACTCTACTAGTGGTAGGTGATCATCCCAACTACCCTTGAAATCCATGACGCAAGACCTCAACATGTCTTCTAACGTCTGAATTGTTCTCTCACTCTGCCCATCGGTTTGTGGATGATACGCTGTGCTTAACTTCAGTTGTGTTCCCAACTGTTCTTGCAACCTCCTCCAAAAGTTCAATGTGAATCATGGATTACGATCTGACACAATCAATACTGGTACTCCATGTCTGGAATTGATTTCCTTAACATAAAGTTTAGCTAACTGGTCTAAGATATACTTGACCCTAATTGGCAAAAAGTTAGCCGACTTTGTCAACCGGTCCACTATTACCCAAATCAAATCGTGTCCTTTCTTCGTCCTCGGAAGTCCCACCACGAAGTCCATCGTGATATGCTCCCACTTCCATTCTAGAATCTCCAATGACTGTAATAAGACACTGGGTCGTTGATGTTCAGCCTTAACTTTTTGACAAGTCAAGCACCTAGTCACATACTCTGCTATTTCTCTCTTCATGTTTGGCCACCAAAAACTCTGTCGAAGGTCTTGATACATCTTTGTGCTACCAGGATGTATCGAGTACCTCGAACTATGAGCTTCTTGTAACACTTGCTCCTTTAATTCCATCTCATTCTAACCCAAATTCTTCCTTCAAATCTTAATAATCCCTCATTTTCAAGACTATACTTAGTATCTTCCTTCCTCGGATAATCGCGCTTCTTCATTTGGTTACACTAAATGGGCCTTGAGTTGTACCTCCTTGACTCTCTTTACGATGGTAGATTGCATCTCCATCGTAAAAAGTATCTACCTTGAATCACTCGACATCTTTACTTCTATTTCTATCCTAGCCATCTCTGTTATTAACTCATTTTGAGTCGTTAACATAAATAACTTTTCCCGACCCTTCCTACTTAAGGCGTCAGCAACTACATTGGCCTTTCCAGGGTGATACAGGATTTCACAATCATAATCCTTTATCAACTCTAGCCATCTTCTTTGTCTCATATTCAACTCCTTCTGAGTGAAGATATACTTTAGACTTTTATGGTCCGTATATATCTCACATTTTCCCCCATAAAGATAATGTCTCCATATCTTTAGGGCAAACACTACTGTGGCCAGTTCTAGATCATGAGTAGGATAAACTTTCTCATAATCCTTCAACTTCCGTGATGCATACGCAATGACTTTGCCATGCTGCATAAGCACACAACCAAGTCCTCTATGCGAAGCATCACTATACACCACAAAATTTCCTGTGTCATTTGGCAATGACAAACAGGCACTTCACTTAATCTTTTCTTCAGTTCTTGAAAATTGTCTTCACATTTATCCGTCCATACGTATTTCACCGTCTTCCTTGTTAAATTAGTCAATGGGGTAGCTATCTTCAAAAAATCTTGGATAAATCTTCGATAGTACCCTGCTAACCCTAGGAAACTCCGCACCTCAGTCGGTGTTTTCGGTTGTTCCCAATTTATGATTGCTTCTACCTTCACTGGATCCACTGAAATCCCCTCTTGATCAATGACATGACCTAAAAACTGTACCTTTTCCAGCCAAAATTCATATTTAGTGAATTTCGCATATAACTTCTCCTTCCTTAGTGTCTCCAACACTAATCTTAATTGTTCAGCATGATCTTCTGGCGTCTTAGAATAGACTAGAATATCATCGATAAACACCACGACGAACTTGTCCAAATATAGTTTGAACACTGCTCATCATATCCATAAATGCAAGAGGTGCATTTCGTCAATCCAAATGACATTACCAGAAACTCGTAATGACCATAACGAGTCCTGAATGCCATCTTTGGTACATCTTCCTTCCTAACCTTCAACTGATGATACCCATCTCAAATCTATTTTGGAAAAATACTTTGCCCCTTTTAATTGATCAAAGAGATCATCGATCCGGCAATGGGTATTTATTCTTTATCGTTAACTTGTCAACTCCCTTAGTCGATCAAAGCCTTAACGATCCATCTTTCTTCTTCGACAAAAATAACACCTAAGGGTTGCCTGTGGGGAAACACTTGGTTGAATGTACTTTTGTCCAATAGTTCTGTGAATTGAACTATTAGTTCTTTCATTTCCACAGCGCCATTAGATGCGGTGCCCTTGAGGTAGTCGGTGCGCTTCCGGCATAATGTCTATCACAAATTTGATCTCCCTATCCGGTGGTAAACCCGACAGCTCACTTGAAAATACATCCATGAATTCATTTACTATAGGTATTTGTTCCATGGATGCTCCCACTCTCTGGGTATCAATAACATGGCATAGATAACCTACACATCCTTTCCTTAAAGGTTTTCTAGTTTGTGTCATCGTAAGGCAACACGAACGTCCCGACAATTTTTTACCGTAGAATACTACAGGAGTTTGCTTCAACGTCCTGATGCTCACACATTTCTTTTGGCAATCTATAATTGCTCCATGGTTAATCAACCAATCCATTTCAAGAATTACGTCAAATTCTCCTAACTTTATTGGTATTAAATCTACCGATAACTTATAACCGCACACATCTACACAACAACTCCTATGAATATCTTCAACAGGAATTATCTCTTCGTTTGCTACCTTAATGTTCAAAGGTATAGGCAATTTTTCGGGAAATAGTTCTAGTCGTCTAGCAAAATCACATGCTATAAACGAACAAGTAGCACCCGAATCAAAAAGCACGTATGCATTTATGTTATTGATCGGAATAATACCTGCAACTACATCCCCTGATGCTACTGCGTGAAAATATATTTCAGACTCTTGTGGTCCGTATATATTTCACACTTCTCCCCGTAGAAATAGTGCCTCCAAATTTTCAAAGCAAAGACAACTACAGCTAACTCTAAGTCATGGGTCGGATATCCCTTCTCGTAATCCTTCAATTGTCGTGGACGGCATCACGAATGACTTTGCTGCTTTGCATCAAGACACAACCAAGTCCTTTATGCGACGCATCACTATAAACAACAAAATTTCCTCAGATCATCCGGAAGAGATAACACAGGGCCGTACTCAACCTCTTCTTCAATTCTTGAAAACTTTCCTCACACTTATCCGCCCAAACAAATTTCATGACTTTTTGAGTTAAATTCGTTAACGGAGTTGCGATCTTGGAAAAGTCTTGTATGAACCTTCTATAATATCCCGCCAATCCAAGAAAACTTTTTACTTCCGATGGCGTTCTCGGCTGATCCCAGTTAATCATGGCTTCTACTTTGGATGGATCTACCGAAATTCTGTTTTTGTCGATCACGTGACCAAGAAATTGTACTCGCTCGATCCAGAATTCGCATTTCAAAAATTTAGCGTATAACTTCTCCCTTCTCAATACTTCCAACGTTAACCTCAAATGTTCTTCGTGTTCTTCCTTGGTTTTCGAATAAACCAAAATGTCATCTATAAATACCACCACAAATTTATCCAAAAGCGGCTTGAACACAGCATTCATTAGTCCCATAAATGCTGCAGGAGCATTCGTTTGACCAAACGACATTACTAAAAATTCGTAGTGACCGTATCGCGTTCTGAACGCTGTCTTCGGTACATCCTCTGGCCTCACCTTCAGTTGATGATAACCGCTTCTCAAGTCTATCTTGGAAAAGTATCTCGCTCCCTTCAATTGATCAAACAGGTCGTCGATCCTCGGTAATGGATATCTATTCTTAATCGTGACCTTATTCAGTTTTCTGTTGTCAATGCAGAGCCGCATCGATCCGTCCTTCTTTTTCACAAATAACACCGGCGCTCCCCACGACGATTCGCTCTGTTGAATGTACTTCTTGTCCAATAATTCTTGTAGTTGTACAATTAATTCCTTCATCTCTACTGGTGCCATTCGATATGGTGCCTTCGATATTGGAGCGGTTCTGGGCGCCAAATCGATCACGAAATTTACCTCTCTATCTGGTGGAAGTCCTGGTAAATCGTCTGGAAATACGTCGATGAAGTCCCTCACAATCAGTATCTCTTCTACCTTTGGATTCTCTTTTCGACTGTCGACTATGTAAGCTAAGTATCCTACATGCCTTATCTCAACAACTTCGGCTCGCAATATCGTCAGACAACTTCATTGTTTCAGGCGACTTGCAACCATAAACACAACCTTCGATTTTGAGTCATAAGGTTAATACGCTTCTTTGGAAATCAATTACAAATTTCAGAATTGAATAACCATCCATTTCAATATAACGCCAAATTCCCCAAGACGAATAGGGATAAGATCTACGTTCATAATATTACCCTTAATATCCACTATATAGTTCTTATATACGTACTTAACAGGGATTATTTCTCTATTCGTAAAATCTATGTTCATGGGGTAATCCAATTCATTCTTAGGCAAATCTAAATTCTTGGCAAAATCATCGGATATAAAGGAACAAGTAGCACCCGAATCAAATAAAACATAAGCATTAATTTTATTGATCAGAATGATACCTGACACCACATCACGGGATTGAACTGCATCTTGCACCGTCATGTTGAAAGTCAGGCTATTCGATCGGTTTATTTGCGGTTGGTCCGGTGATGGTTAAGGCATTTCCACTGTTAATTCTCCGGTTTCCTCCTGATCCTGACCCTCCCGGTCCCTTCTTGGGACAGTCTCTCTTGCCAGATGGTCCTTCAAACCACAAGTAAAACAAGCACCCTTCTTTGGGTTTGGACAATTTGGTGCTATGTGGCCTTCTTGACCACAATTGTAACACACCCTTTTTCCTTTCATATAAACTCCTAGATGGGCTTTCTCGCAAGTCAGGCATGCTTCGATTCTTTTCTTTTGACTACCTTGCTGATTCCCCGATGATGAGCTGTCGTTCGACCTTTTCTTCTGATTGAAATTTCCACCTCCTGTGCCACTTCCACTGGCCTTGATATTAATTTCACCTTCACTCTTCTTCTTCTTCTTCTTCTTCTTCTTCTTCTTCTTCTTCTTCTTCTTCTTCTTCTTTTGATTGTACTTTGTCACCGCATCGCTTCCACCTTCAGCGAGGATGGCCTTTTCCAGTACTCCAGCAAACGTGTTTAGCTAAAACATTGATACCTTGATGTTCACCCAAGGCTTTAGTCCTTGTTCGAATCTTCTAGCTTTTCTTTTGTCTGTGTGTACTTGATACAGGGCGAACCTCGCTAACTCGTTAAATTTAGCCGCGTAGTCAGGTACACTCATGTTTCCCTGCTTCAGTTCCAGAAATTGAACCTCCATCTGATTCTGCGAACTAGTTGGGAAATACATTTTAAAAAACATCTCTTTAAATCTCTCCCACATAATTACACCTTCACCTCCTCGCACTTTGTTTGTTTGCCACCAGTAGCTAGCCTCAGACTTCAGAATAAACGTTGCAAAAGTGGTCTTATGGTCTTCTCTAACCCTAGCAACGTCGAAGACCTTCTCCATTTCCATAACCCACGTTTGAGCTTCGATTGGGTTCATGGAACCTTTGAACTCTGGTGGTCCAACCGCCTTGAAGTCCTTAAACGTTGTGTTTCGTGGAGCTTGAGGTTGATTATTCATGACTCCAATCAGTAAGTTCACCAACTGCTAAACAGGATTAGCGTTGGCATTATTGTTATTATTGGTTGACTCATCCTGAGCCGGTTGATGCTGTTGACTTCTCCTTGGCGGCATTTTTCTGTTAAATAAACGCTTATTAGAACTTTATTAAATTCTCTAAATAGTTAAGACTTAACTCAACAATTTAACATATCACTTAACACATTATCTCAAACAACTTGATATATATTCATTCAACTCCAAAGTTTTAACATCCAACTATAGCATCACTGCTATTTACATCAACTATCTTGGAATAAAGAATCCACAGGATTTAAAACATTAAAATATTCCTTCGTTCATAAACACGTCAGAATTTACATCTAAAACTAATTAAGTTCTTCACATAATTAAACAAATCATATCACCGTTTGGCCAAGGTAATCGATTAGCCTCACTACGCCCTCTTCTAAGATGCGATACATTGTCCTGCGATCCATCATGTACAATGGTAGTCCTTCAAACTAGATTGGGTACCTCAAAACTCGATCTTGGGTCTAATTCATTGCCTTGTTAAGTGTAGAATATGTCTCCCCAATCTTCGCCTTCTTTGCACGACCATCATCTTCTGCACGATCAGCTCGACGTGATTCTCTTACCCAGCCTTCCTCTGCTATTTTTAGTCTTTCGGAGATTTCCTTCAGTTCCTTCTTCAGTTTCTCTATCTCCTCGGTCTTATCTTCGGTTTGACCCTTCTCATGGACCAAATCCCATTCTACATTTTCCAGTCGAGAGTGAAGAGTCGAAATCTCCCTCTCCTTCTACTCTAGAGTAATATGCTGAATAACCGCTCGCTCAGTCAAATCCTGGACCTCGTCTCGTAACTCCACGTTACGATCGTCATAATGTGTCATACATCTCAAAGATCAGCGATTGTACCGTGGTAACTCCTCTTCTTCCTCTTCCTCTTCCTCAACAAATTCCTCCTCGGGATCGCAGGTCGTGTTCATGCTCCCGACCAAGAAGCGGTGATCAATGGAGATGATTCCTCTCTGCACCGCTTGCTCCCTAACGACATGAATGTCTAAGGGCTCTTCCTCCTGCTTCGGTACTATAGGTACACCTGGTTCCTCCTCGAAGAGGTAAAACTATAGGTATACTGGGTTCTTCCTCCCCACTTGACCAAATTTTCTCCAACATTCGACATCCTGACAACAAAATTTTAAGTTTTAGTTACTAAGTTGTATCATCTAATGCATACTTTAACACATAAACACATAAGGTCTTTTACTATCTTCAATGAATTACAGAAATTCATTTCTTATAACTCGATAAGAGTTTTCCATCACTATGTTCTTTCTATAAGGCTACTACCTAAGGTTGTTCCCCCACCTAAGGTTCATAACCTACAACTTTGATACCAACTTATGACACCCCCAAATCTGAGTACTTCAATTCCACGGGATTTTGTGTTCACTGTACAAATATCATCTATCTATCTACCCATAATAAATGCAAACCATGCAATAGATAGAAATAAAATCTTCCCTTAAAAGGGTTACAACATCTGAATCATAAACATAATCCCAAGTTAAACTAACCTTAAACATCTGTGTGGAAATATAAACAATAAGTCTTAAACAACATCATTAACTCAAGTCTAACATAAATACATCATCAAATAAAATAACAAGTCTTCATCACTTGCTAACTTTGCCCTTGCCTTTACTAGTGGAAGGTTCATCGGTTCTTTCGTTCTTAACTGCAATGTTATTATTAAGCAAGAGTGAGCACTATTGCCCACAAGTATAACAATGAAATAACAGTATAATAACATTCGAGTAAATCAAAGACATCTGAATAAAAGCTCAACTTTTGAATCAAGAATGAATAACAAGAATCAAAAGATTTCTGAGGGTCATAAGACCTTGAACTATGTCCTAGGTTATCAAGGGTTATACTTAAAACCTTTAACAGTCATAAGACTATGGACCTTTCTACTCGTACTTAGGGGGATCAGCCCTTAGTACCATACTGTGCACAATATCTTAATGCTAACGCATAAGTAAATCCCTTTGTAGGGTTGTTTATCTCAGTTTGATATTCGAGTCCTCACCAAAGGAAGTTTGGTTTGGATAATTCATCAAGGGTTCTGAAATTTAGAACGCTCATCATCTATGGACTAGTCGAATCAATAAAGTTCACTAGTCTAATAAGGTTCAACAATAATGATATTCAATTTGAATAAAAATCTCAAGGAGTATACAATAGAACGATTATTGTATAACAAAATCATACTTTGAAAAGATAATCAATATTTAATATAATAATTTGAACATGAATAATAGAATTGATAATTTACTCGAGGTAAATAATAAACTTGAACAATAATGACAAGTAGGGTTAGGAAACTTGCCTCGTGCGTAGATTACACTTTAACTAAACTCGTTCTTTGATTTAAATCCTACATATCATTCACATTCACAATACCAATTAATTATAACTTAACTAATCATCATAAACTCATTCTCTTTGTCTACTTTGATTATTAACTATACTTAGTCAAATTACCACTTTGTCACATAATTTGTACTTCATGATTTATCAAGCTAATTATGTATTCAATAATTCAATCCACATGCAATTATGTTATTTACATGTTAAACAACTATTTTAACATCTCATTATACTTCTAACATGTTTACATGTTCATTAAATTAATTTACTAACACATTGTTAGACTTAAACATTTTAAAAATTACATTTCTGAACTTTCTAGAGAGTGGCGATGCGGCGCCACTATTACACTAGGTCTTCGTGATCATGATAGGACACTGGGCGTCATGCAGTGTATGATATGCTTATGCAAATGTTTAGGCATGAGTCCCATGCATGCACATGCATGGAACTAGAATTGTTCTCGCAATTCACAAAATTGCGAACACACGTACCAAAAACTCCAATTTAAATTACTACTACACGAATTTAATCAAACCCAAATATTATAATTCATATATAATCAATACTCAACACTTATAGAGTGATTTTAACCCATTAAAACACATAATCACAGAGTTAAAAATCTATAGTTTCACTGACTTTGATGTTCTTGAAGGTTTTGAAAATAAAACATGAAAATTGATACTACGGATTCGTTATAACACCGAATCCGTTCGTTTAAAGTTTGGTCTCTTCGTATCAACATGTATAATAATATACGAGTGTAAAATTTAGGGATAATATATGATCAACGCATTAAATACCACTTATAGGGCCATAAGGCCAAAACCCATACTCTGTAATTTTGAAATAACAAGTCATCGTATAACGACATGTTTTATGATACTGATGATATGGTCTACATAGTAAACATGTTATACTACTCGAATTATTACATATATTCTTATAACAATCATCATTTCCCAATTCACAGAGACTTACAGAATATATGAAAGCCATTTTTATAAAAACTAAATGACGTAACTTTAAAATTTGGGAAGAAGGGATTACCCTTGAATACTCTGCTTAGATTATACAGGGTGACAAAAATTCCCAATTTCTCACACTTCTTCTCCTTTAATCACAGTATTCACAATCTCTTTCAAAGTTCTCAAACTCTTTCTGTGATTTCCTTTGCTAGACTTAGAAGAGTGAAAGAAAATAAAAAGACGTATGATATAATAAGAGAACTGACGCACTGAGTGGTCAGTTAACCTAATAATGGGTAACTGCTCCAACTCCCCATAGGGCCTTGTTTGGCTAGCAAAATAGATTTAAAAACCATTTAATTTAATAAAGCTTTATCATATAGTTTAATTAATGTCACACTACTTCATAAAATAAATCAATATCTTATTTAATTTATTTTAAATAAAATATAATAATTTCTCATAAATTCACATAGTCATATATTTAATTTTCTCATTAATTAATAATTTCAAATTATTAACTCTCTAATTAATAATTAAATTAATTAAAATACCAATATGCTTATTAAATATTTCTTTTAATACAATAAGCTAACATAATCACATACTTGATAATAAAATTTCTACATTAATTAAATAAATGTAACACATATAATTAAATTAATCTACCACATTTGCATTAATTAATTATTTAATCTAATAATTAATTCTTCGAAAAATATTTATTTAATTCAATAAATATTAAAATTAATTTACAAAATCTCGTTTACATGCATGCGGTGTTTTCGGACCTTTGTTGTATTCTTACATGTGACTAGTTTGTTTAGGGTTGGCCATGGCGGCCAATTTCATCCACCAGAGAAAAAAATTTCTGTCTTTGAATTTTGTGAACTTCTCGGACGCATAACTTCTTCGTTATAAGTCCGAATTGGCTCGTTCAAAAGCCTACGGTTCACAAATTACGTAATCTATGCGTTCATGCAAGAATTTTATCTATTTGACTTCGTTCGCTAAACATTCACCTATTGGTTCATTTTTTAACAAAAATAATAAACGTTCGTGAACGTTCAACGCTCGTTTCTTCGTTCTAAGTCGGAATCCGGTCATTTTCGAGTCCGCAACTCTTAAATGCAAAATATGACTTGTCTCCATTGGAAAACCATAGTTCCGAGTTCAAACACAAAATTTGACTTCTATTCCGAGAATTTTACAAATTCAACGATTATCGTCCAATTGTGAAATTTCCGGCAAATCTTCATTCTTATGATTTGTTCAACATTACAAATGAATTCCATTCATCATGTGAACATCTTAAAATACTTATTACAACAACTTATATTCATTGTTGGATTTTAGACTTATTCTTCATGAGCTTATAACTTGTCAAATTATAAACTACTTAAGATTTTATTGTTCATGACTTATGACAATTAAAGTTTCCTTAATCATTATTCCTTATATGCTCTTAACATATAACTTAACTTAGGTATACTTGATACATATGATCATACAAGTTCCTTTACATCCATATCACTCCCCTTAATTAACTTATTACAAGTTAATAATTTTCATACTAACATTCAAGGTTAACTTATAATAAGTTCATAACTTTTATAAGTTTAAGTGACTTATTTCCAACTTATGTGGCTTAAGTTCATTGCTTACTCATTCTTCTTACTTCTTAACATTCATGTTCCTTAATCCATCTTTTCTTATCAACCTATCATGAATAGAGATAGAAGATAATTTAGAGAAGAAGTCTTACTTTTGAATTCTTGATAAGTAGCTTCTTCTTCTTCTTCTTTCTTATGGAAGTGACTTATTGTAGCTTATTCTCTCTAACACTTAAGCACTTTATAATCTTTGGATTATTTGAACAACTAACAAATGGCTTGTATGCCTCCTCTATTTATAGAAATTGCAAAGCTAGGGTAGTTTAGTCATTAATTCAACCCACCTCCTTAAGCCACCTCCTTACTATTCATTATTTGGCTAGCACAACACTTATATTTTGCTTGGCTATTACTCCTAACACTTGATCACCACACATTTAATTTGATTACCAAGTTAAACCATATTTACATGGTTTTCCCCATGGGTCAATTAATTCATTGGACTCTAGCTTGGGCTTGGACCAACTTAATCTTTGGGCTTTGCATTAATAAACACTAGTTGATTCATTAATTAATAATTGGGCCTTAACATTTTATTCACTTGGACTTGTACCAATTGTTAACAAATCTTCCAAGTCCATTAACATTACTTAATACATATACACATAGTTTATGTATCATTTTTCGTATTCTAATTCATATAAAAAATATATACGATATTTCGTTCTTCATACCAACTCGTATAATACTTCATATTATACTCGTTTTCATTGCCCTTGTACAATACCTAAGTATTATACACTTATTACTTATTCATTACTACTTTGCCTTCCTTAACGTTTATAAATTAAGTCCGCAAGGAAATATTACATTTTCCATAACTAGATTTTTATTACATAATCCATCTTACCTTGTCATTCTATCATTATGTATTTCTCGGAAATTCAAAAATATATCCTGAGCAAATACGGATGAATAGTGTTTTTCAGAAAAATTCTCGGAAAACTTTTATTTTCGTCTTGGAAATTCAAACACTTTAATTCGTTCACGTAGCTCAAATACTATGACATTCTAACATCAATAGGTTATACAATGACAACCATCTTGATAACACATAGAATAAAATTTTATTATTATTTAATTAAATAAAATTATTTTACAATAAGATCCGAATTTCGCGGTCGTTACATCGGACATCTTTTATATAATCTTCTTGATGTTTTTGTTAGCCTCTTCAACCGTACCATTCAACTTTGGATGATAGATGACAGAGTTGAGATGTTTGATGTGGAATTTACTGTATAATTCCTCCATCATTTTGTTGTTGAGGTTCTTGGCATTGTCTGACATAATCACCTCTGGTTGTCCGTATCGACAAACGACATTGTTTCTGATGAAAGCAATGATGACTTCTTTAGTAACCCTGGGGAAGGAAGCTGCTTCTACCCACTTGGTGAAGTAGTCAATCATAGTGAAGATAAACCGGTGACCATTACTAGCTTTAGGCTCGATGGGCCCGATAACGTCCATTCCCCACATTGAGAAGGGCCAAGGTGAACTCATATTGTGGAGTTCTCGTGGAGGGGCGTGTATAGCATTCCCATAAATCTGGCACTGATAGCATCTCCTGACGTGGTCATTGCAATTAGCTTTGAGAGATAGCCAATAATGTCTCGTCCTGAGGACTTTTTGGACAAGGAGCGAGCCACTCATGTGGGGGCCACAGACTCCACCATAGATTTCATCCATAAGCCTTTGGGCTTGATCTTTATCTAAACATCTGAGGAGACCTAGTCCTGCATATCTTTTGTAGAGCGCATCTCCACTCAGGTAGAATTTCAAAGCAAGTCTATGGATCCGCCTTTTCTAAGTCGGGCTCGCCTCAGCGGGTGTAGATCCATCTCGTAGATATTCCTTGATATGCTGATACCAAGGATGTTGGATGGGAGGTATCTCATCCGATACTTCTCCAACGTAATTCCCCATATTTGGGGCCTTATCCAGGGGAAATTGTGGACTTTCGACAAGTGTTCCTTGTCGATATCTGAATCAAGGAGGCCAAAGTTGCTAATCGTCCTTAAAGTCATTCCTATTACGAGGAATGTGTAGAAAGGAGATTTCTTCGAACTCCAAAGCCATCTTCAAAACCTACCGATGGTAAGGCAGCAAATATAGTTCCTTAGTTTGATAGATTTCGGTGGATTATCTGATTACCAACTCCGAATCTCCAAAGGCAAGTTAACTTGCTTTGATGCCCATTGAGCGGGCAAGTTTTAGCCCCATGAGGCGACCTTCATACTTTCGGCCATATTGCTGGTGCTGACAAACTGTAATTTGACGGCAACGGGATACTGCTCCCCCGTATCAGATACTAGGACTGCTCTAGCTCCAGAACCTTCTATATTAACAGCTTCATCAAAATACATCTTCCATGATTGGTGCATATCGTACTGATGGTGTTGTTACACTGTCATTACTCCTTCATCAGGGAAATATGTTTTCAAGGGCTTGAAATCCCCTGAAGGTACGGCGGCCAGTTGATCCGTAATTCCTTGACCTTTGATGGACTTTTGAGTCATATATACGATGTCAAATTGTTGTAGGATCAGCTGCCATCTGGACAGCCGGTAATTTAACATAGGTTTGTTGAACACGTACTTGAGAGGACCCACGCGGGATATGAGATGGGTTGTGTGACCATGGAGGTAATTTTGTAACCTCATGGAAGCCCATGCTAAAGTACAACACGTCTTTTCGATCAGAGTGTACTTGTGTTCACTGCTGCTGAACCTTTTGTTGAGGTAATAGATAGCTCGTTCTCGGCCTCTATCGTCTTTCTATCCCAACATGCAACCCATGGCATTGTCACTTATGGACAGGTACATAAACAGGGGAACATCATCCCTGGGTGGTACCAAAATGGGAGCTTTGATTAGTTGTTTCTTGATTGTGAGGATGGACTTTTGACACTCCTCATTCCATTTCATGGAGGAGTTCTTCCTTAATAACTTGAAGATTGGCTCACAGGTTGCTATGAGTTGGGAGATAAACCTGCTAATGAAGTTGATTCTTCCCAAAATCCCGTATTTCCTTATGTCTCGAGGAATGGGCATTTCCGTGATGGATTGGATTTTGGCAGGATCCAGCTCAATCCCTTTGTGGCTAACTAGAAATCCTAGCAACTTGCCTGATTTAACGCCGAAGGCGCATTTAGCTGGATTCAACTTCAAGTTGTACTTGTGCAGCTTGTTGAATAACTTTTTGAGATGGTCTATATGGTCATCCTCCTTCCGGGACTTGACAATGATGTCATCCACATAGATCTCGATCTCTTTGTGCATTAAGTCATGGAAAAGAGCCATCATAGCTCGTTGATAGGTAGCTCCGGCATTGATGAGGCCGAATGACAACCGTCTATAGCAAAAGGTTCCCCAAGGCGTGATGAAAGCGGTTTTCTCACGATCTTCCTCCGCAACCATGATCTGATGGTACCCTGCGAAACAATCAGCAAAGGAGTACATGTCGTATTGCGTAGTATTGTCAGTGAGAATGTGGATAAATGGCACGGGAAAGCTATCTTTTAAGCAAGCTTTGTTCAAGTCCCGGTAATCCACGCAAACTCGCACCTTCCCTCCAGGTTTAGGCACGTGCACAATGTTGGATATCCACTTAGGATATGTAGACACCATTATGATGCCAGCTTGAAATTGTTTCACAATTTCTTCTTTCACCTTTAAACTCCACTCAGGTTTTAATCGCCTGAACTTTTGCTTGGCTGGCTTAAATCCCTCTTTAATGGGAAGGCGATGAAGGACAATGTAAGTGGACAAACCCACCATATCTTCATGAGACCATACAAACATATCCTGGAATTGGGTTAATAGCGTAACCATGTCATTTTGTTGGTTTGGGGTAAGGTCTGAACCAATCTAGATTAACTTAGGGCTTTCTAAGGTTCCGAGATTGAAAGAAGTGGTTTGATCAAGGTTGGGTTTGGGTTTGTCTTTGACCCATTCTTGAATTTCTGGAGGCACCTCAATGTCAACCTGTATATCCATCAAGGTTGAATTCATCTCTACATCAAAGGTACAATCCTTGTGGAGAAGAGGCACCGTATCAGCAAGTACAGGCACATCTAAATTAAGAGTCCTGAAACAAAATATGCTTTCACTTAATATATATGAAATGTGTTGATCATACACAGTGTTAGCATATATTGGCAAAAAAAACTGCTAATACTATACAGAAAAGTAAGCAGTTATTATATCTACAGGGCAGAAAGAGTTTCTGCCCGCTTTACCTGAAGACCAAATGCAAGGAATGTCGCTCCAATTGGCAATGGCAAAGTCCGGTGGATGCGATGATGGAGGATTGTCATCATCCTCCCTGTCCCGAATGATGGCCATTACGTCTGGGCAATCATCGTTTGGGGTGTATCTGTTGTTATGTTCATCATGAACGATGATGCGTATACCGGACAACATCCGTATGACGTCTTGCTTGATTCTTCGTTCCTCTTCTTCCACTGCGGGATTTGGAACAAAGATTTCTTTCTCCTTCACCGGTACCGGCTTGGGAAATAACATAGCCATTACCTTGTTCGCACCTTTTAGGAGGTTGTGCGGACTCGAGTTTGAAGGCGAAGATAAGCGCCATATGGTTGAAGTGAAGGAATCTGCGATGTTTATGAGGATTCTGTGACTAGAATCGGCAGAATAGCCTAGCCCAAATTGTTCCGATTTGCACAGTTAAATGCGAAATGGGTACTGATACCTGGCAATCTTTACCCAACCCTTGTCGACTTATGACCCAACGATATCATTTCTTGAGTAATTTACATTACTGGCGAAATCTTGGGTTCGGGAAATGGCGTTCCAATAGCATGGTATTGGGTATTTCTTATTTCCATAGCATGAAAATCGATTTGGTTCTCATACATCCGCATTGGCATTGATGAACCAAGCATGTCTCCGTCTTTGAGGAATTTCGTTCAACGCCGATCGTGACTGTGCCGTTATTGATAATGTATTTCAACTGTTGATGAAGAGTGTAGGGGACTGCCCCTGCCATATGAATCCATGGTCATCCCAAGAGCAGGTTGTATCCCGAATCTATCTCGAGCACATGGAAAGATACGCAGAATGTGTGAGGACCAATTTCGATTGGCAGTTCAACTACTCCAACCGAATTTTGTCGGGCTCCATTAAAGGCTTTGATGATAGTATGGCTACTCCAAAATTGGTTAAGATTGATATTCATCTTCACCAAGGTAGCGTATGGGCAGATATTCAGAGAGGAACCTCCATCTATTAAGACTCCAGCTACCATATATCTGGAGGACAAGACCGCAATGTGTAACGGCTTGCAATGACCGGTCCCTTTGGGCGGTATGTCGTCATTAGTGAAGGATATCACATTGTCGTTGAAAATGTGATCAACCAGATGATGAAACTTTTCCGTATCGACTGATGTCGGGAGATAGGCTTCTTCTAAAACCTTTAACAAGACCTTTCGGTGATTCTCGGAAGTTAGGACCAAGTCAAAAATTGATATTTATTGTGGAGCTTCTTTCAAGCTTAAAACCACCGTAGCTTCATTATGACCCATAGTGCGGAGGAATTTTTCAATCTTCTCCGTGGGTATTTTCCCCTTTGATTTGATGGTACGCTTCATCACCCGTTGGGGAAGATACAATGGATTTTCCTTCGACACTGTAGCAGTTGTATGTGAGGTAGATCCTTCACTTTCTCCATAACTCCACAGAACTGTGCGCAAGCTAACAATAGGATATTGTACTCTGCACGGCAAGTTGATTGGCTCAGGAGCGGCCACTTTCAAAGCATTGTTGCCTCTCTTGAGTTGGATTGTTGGCGTTGTGAGTAATGTATTAATCCCATTAGTTTCAATGGATATGACTGCTACCACACTTTTCCACTTAGTAGGGCCTGCATTCTCACTTGCACGTAACACAGTATCGTCGTCCGCTAGGCGCAGGACACCACTGCGATTAGATTTTGAATAAGGTGGCGGAGTGCCCAACATTCTTCTGTGTTGTGATCGCGAGACTGGGAATGATATTGACACACTCCATCCGAGTTGTACCGTCCTGAATGGGGATTGATTGGAGGTAGAAGGGAACTGATCCTTCCTTTATTGATTAACATATGAAGAATTTCCTCCATAGGTTGGCCCATATAGGTGAATTCCCTTTTGTTGGGGAAATCCCGACAGGCTTTGGAATTTGCTCTCTTTGTCACTTTATCTTCCAGCATTTCATTTTTTGAAAGTGACGATGGAATATTCATGACAATAGGTAGGAGACTGGCATGCTCATGGCTGATTAACTGACGAGTCATTTGATGCTGATAAGTCACCAGTTCCGCCAATTGATCAATTTTCTTGCAGAGAGCTTTCATCTTTCGTTCCATTGTGAACTGGAACTTGGCATAATCCCATCTCTCATCAGCGTCTTTGTGATGCAGGAAGATTCACAATTTGAAGTTGGAAATCATCCATTGCTCCAATTAATCATGTTGACCTCTTCTTCTTCTTTGTGTTGAGGAAGAGGGTTGTCTTGAACATGAGGTCGATCCGGTTTTGGTGACCATGATCTCTCCGTTGTCTATCAGTCCCGGATCTTGTGTTTCAAGGCCCAAAATCACGAGTATCATGTCCAGTGCCCGGCATGATAAGCACATTTCATGCATGAGATTGAAACCCCATCCATTAGAAATTTGTTTGGTGGAAGAAGATGAGTAATTTTCTTCTGTGTTGTCAGAAGATTTAAAATGTTCTCGAGGGTATCCCCTAAGGGTGTAAACACTCGAGGGCCATTGATTTCTCCACCCTTTGGTAATGGAGGGTTCGTGGGCTGTGCTTGAAAGGGAGTGTAGTTTCTCCTTTGAATAGGCATGTTTTGATTACCTTTTTGCCCCTGTAGTATCAGGGAAACATCTTCCTCTTTCTTTTTATGGACCCTCCAGGGGTTGTTCCCATAATTTCCAGATTGGATGTGATCAGCAACAGCTTTGAGTGCAGCTAGTTCTTGAATCTTTCCGGACTTCAATCCCATCTCAGCCATCTCCCCATGTTTGACCATTTTAGAAAATGGTTTGCCGATGCCGGCTAAAACTCTCTCATAGAAGGGAGCTTCTTGTATGTCTATAAAAGTCATGGCCATTTCCGATTCTGTCATGGAAGGACTAACTTGGGCAGCCAGGCGTCTCCACATCTGAGTATACTATCTAAAAGACTCGTTAGACTGTTTCTTGATCTTGGTAATTTGATACCGATCAGGAGCCATCTGAGTTTGAAAGCTATACTGAGTGAGGAAAGCATGTGCTAGATCTTCCCAACTATGGATTTTGGAGTTGTCTAATCTTGTGTACCACGAACGGGCTTCTCCAGTTAGACTCTTTTGGAACAATTGTATTATGAGCTTTTCGTCCTCTGCATAAGATCCAAGTTCTCCAATAAACATCTTTAGATATGTGTAAGGATCTCCTAACCCGTCATATTTTTTAAAGTCAGGAGTTTTAAATTTTTCTAGATAATGAACACCAGGAAAAATACACAGATCAGTATATGAAACCCTCCCGTGTGTTCCAATTCCTTTGATAGCGCGAAGGGTTTCTTCCATTTGGAGGACTTTTTTTTTGATTTCACCAATGTCTGGATCTCCAGTGAGATGGGCAGCATCATGAGTTTTGTTGGTCGTATCCAACTGTAGTTCAGGTATGGTAATGACCGGGATTCGTCCTTGTGTGGAGGATTTAGCATGTACGGGTATTTTCTGACCCTGTGTAGACTGGTGTAATTCTTTTAGTAGAACGACCCAAATGTGAATCTGCTTTCTTAATCCGTCAATTCTTTTACGAGAAATCGGATTAAGTTCGATCCGTCGGATGACGACATGATTGACTGTAGGCCAGTTGCCTTTTTGGACTTTGACCGGGTAGTAGGTCCGATTGATTCCTTGCAAAAGACTTGCATAGTTTAGTCTTTAGGGGATGAGTATTAACATGCTATGTGATGTGTCCTTTTTAGGAATTTTATCATGCAAAACGGATGTCAGTTGTTTGTAGCATGTTTCAAAATATTTATGTGTACACATTTCTTCATATTTCTCATTACATGGAGATAGATATGGAATGTAAGTACAAGTAATTTGTAATGAGAGCATGAAGAGATTTCCTCCGTTTTGGGTTTATCAGAGGCTGACCTATCTTAGGTTACTCTCGCGACTTTTTGGCATGAAGGTTCCCAAATCATCGCAATCTACTTGACGGGAAGTTAATCCGGTCTTTCAACTGGAGCGAATTTGGGTGATGCCTTTCCTGAGCCTCGGAGAATTAGTCTTCTAACGAGTCTAGTAATCAAACACCGACAGGATAGCCTCCTGGTGGAGGGACCACACAACATACATTCACATCACCGCGTCTCACCGTATGAAAATGATGACATATGCGAAGCACTAATATCATAAGCAGATATGGTGCGAAGTACTAATATCACAAGCAGTTATGGTGCGAAGCACTAAGTGTAATAAGGAAATGCATTCGTATACATTCATTAAATGTAAATGCAACATCCATACACAAGCAGGTAATAGTTTTTAAAAGATTGTAATAGCGGCTTAAGTCCTCTTACTGGAGTTCCCTAGCAGAGTCGCCACTTGTCGACGTCGGGATTTTTGGATGTCCCTTTCCGTTACTTGTTCTTTAGTGTTCTCATTTTAGGTGAGATTTGTTTGAAAAAACATGTGAAAAAGGTCCGACATGTATAATGTCGACGATGGACTGTTAAGAGTCGCCCGTTGGTTTTTTAAATGGTTGTACCAACACAACTGAGAAAAGGTTTGCACATTGACCCAGTGATGTGACCTTTATATCTGGTTGGTGAAACCGAGATTCATTAGGGTCCGGGGACTTGGTTATGCCGGGGGAATGTGTTAGGCACCCCTCGACATCTGTGTTACCACGGTGACCGCCTCTTTTCAAGAAACTGTTATCTGAATGTGTGTGTGTGTGGGTCAATGTTCTGTTATTTAGAAGTAGTGCGAGGCCTCGTTCGAACCTATATATACAGGGTTTGAATTTATGTAAAAATTCAATTTTTAGCAAGATATGGCAGTGATGTTTTATAAAAGAGGTTTTTTAAACCCTGATGCTCAATAGTAATTGAGATCTTTTACACTCCCATTTTATTAAGTGCTCGGCTTGATTGATTTTATTTTACGAATGCGAGGCATCCGTATGAAAATAATGTACAAAATAATGCTGACTTCCTCATGGGTATGGAAACCATCTGAGGAAATTCAGACACCGCAGAATAATTTACAAGCTGTTTAGAGCTGAAAATGTCCATCACGAGAACCGAATCTAGATCCAATAGGTTGAATCTGTGATCACATGATTCCTATGTGCACAGAGTACTGCAATTTGTATGAAAACAGTAAGCAGGTATATATATAAAAGCTGTATATATATATAAAGAAAGGATCACAAACCACGAAGCACCTCCATGGGGGATCAGAAATGTAAATAAAGCTGTAAAAGCTATCAACCGTCACGGAGGAAACTCCAGGCGGGACGAAACATAAATAAAGCTGTAAATACGGTCAACCGCCACGAAGGAAACTCCAGGCGGGACGAAATGTAAATAAAGCTGTAAATACGATCAACCGCCATGAAGGAAACTCCAGGCGGGACGAAATGTAAATAAAGCTGTAAAAGCGATCAACCGCCATGAAGGAAACTCCAGGCGGGACGAAATGTAAATAAAGCTGTAAAAGCGATCAACTGCCATGAAGGAAACTCAAAGTGACGATATATATATATATATATATATATATATATATATATATATATATATATATATATATATATATATATATATATATACAAAAGTAGAGTAAACTTATAGGATATAAAATCCGAGCTCATCGAATGAGAGTCATAACAACAGTTCATATATATAAATATATATATACAAAAGTAGAGTAAACGAACTGGATATAAAATCTAGGCTCATCGAATAGAGTCCGACCACAGTTCATATATATAAATATATATATACAAAAGCGAGTAAATGCTCCAGACCAAAGTCTAGGCTCATCAAACAAAGTTCGACACACAGTTAATATATATAAATGTATATATATATATATTAAAACAAATAAATGCTCCAGACCGAAGTCTAGGCTCAATCGAGGCATAACTCAATAATGTTAGTCAATATATATGTAAATATATATATATATATATATATATATATATATATATATATATATATATATATACAGATGAAATGAAACCACTGATCAAGTCCAAAGTAAAGGCAAGCAAACACGACTCTCAAGCGTGTAGAAGGGTGTATCAGAGATGAAGAGAAAGACTCTAAAGTGTGTGAGAAGGCTTACGGTGATCGCCAAAAGAAGACTTCTATATCTTTGGAGTGGGTAAACACCGACTTTTGTAGGTACAAAAGGGCTATATATGAGCTCACAAGTGTTTAAAGGGAAAGTACATTGCATGGGGAAAGTCTGCGAGAGAAAATTAGGCGAGGGCTTCCTCGCCTTTTTTCTCTTGTAAAATGGGCAGCCCAAGCCCTCTATTTATAGGCAATTTAGACACAGGTGTACCTGCAGCTGAGCCGCAGGTGTACCAGAGGCAACCTGGGTGGGCTCGAGTTTTTTAAGTCGAGTCGTCTCGAAGTACGTGCACTTAGGCACTGTAATGTCCACTCGAACTTTCAGAAGTGCAATCCGGGCATCCGTTTGATGTATACAAGACCTATTTTGGATTAGAGTTTGTACGAAGTTATTGAAGATGGGATGATGCCCTCCGGTCTTCAAGCTTCAACTTTCATCCATTACACCGCACAATAGTCACTCGAGATTGGTTAGTCTTGTGGGACATTGTTGCATAGAGATGTTAAGACGACGTGATGTGGCATTGTGTTGACGAGATGACGATGTTGCCCCTCACCGGTGTTATCGCCGGATTGGGCTGATAAAGCAGACGTTGCTCAGACTTCACTGAGATTGGGCTTCTGCAATTATTGAAGGTCTTAATTGTCACCTTTGAGGTGTGCCTGTCTTCCCGATGTTATTGCCGGGTTGGTACAGTGTATCTTGTTGTGAGCGCCGAGATTGAAGCTGGTCGCATTTGAAACAAGCATTTCCGGGGTTATCCCTGAAAATGTATTCCTTGGGGTTATCACCAAGGTTGGTGGCTATTCCCATGGTTGGGACTGAGACTGGATACCTCGGGGTTATCTTTGAGATTAATCAGTCTTCTCTGGTGTGTGTTCTGGTATTGGATCTGCACGCCTCGGGGTTACATCCGAGGTTGAAATTGTTACTCCCAGAGTGTGATCCGGGGTTGATGCTGAACTTCTGGTAGTATCCAGCATGGATTTGGATTGTCTTTCAGGGTTCCCTCTTAAAAGACGAATCTGTCCTCCTGCAATGTTAGTAGTGATGTAGTCTGTAAAATTTTGAGTGTCTACAATGTCAATCGCAATTAGCGATGCTATGTGATATGATATATTATTCTAATTGAACGAATGATCTTATTACTGATAGGTCACTGTATAAAAGATTAATCTAAGTTGCGTTATTGTAAGCAGCAGTTCAGGCAAGTATCTAAACCTTGTGCACTACTTTTATTTCGTGCAAACAGGTATATCATGTTATGCAAGTTTCCTAAACTTCAATTATTATTGAGCAAGTATCCGAACTATTCTTTACATTGTGCAAGTATCCTACTTTTGTATTTACTTTATGCAATGGACATAAGTAAGAAAGTTTCAGAATTATATTATTATTGTGCCAGATTATTAACTATATTATTATTCATTATGTATCCAATCTTTGTATTCATACAAGTTCTTACATTATCCGATCATTGTATTATTGTATAATTCAGATATTTATTATGTTCGTTAATTCGTATATAGGGTTAGACAAGTGTCCCCACTTGGATAACCATTGTATTTAATCATATATTGATACATACTTATTGATTTCAAGTATGATATCGTTGACTTAAAAAGCCGTCTAAGCTATTTGATTCAAGCTAGACATAAAAGTATTGTTGAACAAGATAGAACGTTATTGTATCCAACCAGATTGTTTTGGTTCGGATTCCCGACTAAGTATGAACATCCCGAATATGGGAAAACTCTTGTGAACCTAAGGTGGATAGAGTGAACGATAATATCGTTCTTGCATGTAGTAATGATCAATACAGGGCACATTTGGCAGATCACCCTCGTGCCCGTAAGTTATGACGGTTTGCGAATGAAGTTCTGCTAAACCCTAGCGAAAATTAAAAATAATGTTCATAGTATGTCGAATGCTCTCCAGTTATAGTCAGTACGTAGTTTCAAATATTGGAGATAGATTTGGTATGTTGTTATTATTGGTTCAGCTTACTTCACAATTGTTGATTCATTGTAGAAGAGTTATTCAAAGAAAACATTTAATCATTTCAGCTTATATTTATTGTTGCTATTATTTGCTGGGCAATTAAATGCTCATCCTTGCTTTAAATTTAAATGTTTTCAGCTAAGCATGATCAACCGGAATGTTCAAGCCAGAACAAGGAAAAAGGAAAGCAATCAAAATAACCTTATGTTATCTTTTGTAATAGTTAGACAGTATTAAGATAATGATATTTATTATCTATCAGGTAATGTATTGTAGTAAAGGTTGCGTACTTGGGATTAGACTTTGATATATGTAAATTAAGTTTGATATTTATATTATTGTTATTATTATTAGTATTATTCCGCTCATAGAAATGGTATCGTAAAGCACCGAGTTCGGGTTTCAAGTGAGTTTGGGGGCATTACAGCGAGTCCCTTTGTTATGGGTCGCGATGCGGCGTGAGTCTCCATTTGAGGCTCGCATTAGCACTTCTTGTCATGGGACTTTTTGGCTTGAGTCGTGCATGCAGCACAGACTCTGTGCCACAGATTATTTTGACACATTTTTCAAATGGTGAGATTTTCGGACTCGTACCTTCTTCATTATAAGTCTGAATTGGCTCGTTCAAGAGCCTACAGGTCACAATTCACATACTCTACGTGTTCATGCAAGAATTTTATCTATTCGACTTCGTTTGCTAAAAATTCACCTATTAGTCCATTTTAACGAAAATGATAAACGTTCGTGAACGTTCAACGCTCGTTTCTTTGTTCTAAGTCGGAATCCGGCCATTTTCGAGTCCACAACTCTATAATGCCAAATACGATTTGTCTCCATTGAAAACCAACGTTTTCGAGTTCAAACACAAAATATGACTTCCATTCTGAGAATTTCACGAATTTGACAATTATCGTCCAATCATGTGAATTCTGGCAAAACTTCATTACTAGTGATTTGTTCAACATTCTAAAAGGATTCATTTCATTATCTAGACATCTCAACTTATATGATACAACAACTTATATTGAAATTAGGTTATGGCTTATTCTTCATAAGTTCATAACTTAACAATTTCTATCATACAAGACTTTTATTTCCTTATGACTTACTCTTAATGAAGTCATTTAAGCTACATGCTTACATCTTATTATTCATACAAACTTCTTAAGTTAGTCATATGACAAGTTCTTATGTGTATTCTATAAGTTCATAACTTGTTTAGGTTCAAGTTACTTATTCATAACTTATTCGGTTCAAGTTCATTGCTTAACCACTTCTCAAATGTTCTTAGCATATAAATTCATTAGGTTACACTTCTCTTATCACCCTATTATGATAGAGATGGAAGATATATTTATGAGAAGAGCCTTACCCTTGATGAACTAGTACTTCTTCTTCTTGGAAAATCTAGTAATGGAAGTTAAGCTTCAAAGTGCTTTTTAGCTCTAACAAATAAGTTGTTGGCAAAGAGAGTTTGTTGGATGAAATTTGAACAAGTAAATGACAAATCCAAGCTTGCTATTTATAGAGGGGCCAAGGTTAGGGTATTAAGGTCATTAAGACATCCCACCTCCTTAGTTAACCTCCTTACTATTTATGTCTTAAGGCCTAAGTAATCTTGCTCATCGCTCTTAATTCTTGCCCATCACACAAAGTTCTTGCCCACTACTTCACCCATGGGTTGGCCCATGGATCCTATTTAGTTAATGGATCATTACTTTGGGCTTGGTTTAGTTAATTATTCTATTTCTTGTGGGCTTGCATTGATTTATCTTGGGCTTAATATTATTTACACATAGGCTTACACCTTTAATCTTATTGAACTTGTTCTTCATAAAAGATTTACCCTTCCCTTTTCATTAAACTTTTATTACATTTATTCTCAATTTAAGTCCGCATGCGAAATATCGCGTTTTCCATACTTAGATTATTATTACATAATCCATCTCGCCTTAATATTCCATCGCTACGTATTTCTCGGAAGTTCAAAAATAATTCCCAAGCGGTAAATGATGAATAGTATTTTTCAAAAAATTTCTCAGAAAACTTTTATTTTCGTCTTGGAAATTCAAACACTATAATTCCCTTACGTAGTTCAAATACTACGATGTTCCGATGTTTCTAGGTTATAGAACGACATACGTCTTATTAACACATAATAATAACAAATAATATTATTTAATTCATTATTTAATTCTTTCAAGTATTTTACAAAGGATCCGAATTTCTCGGTCATTACATTATTTAATGGTCGGTTAGAATATAAGGATAATATGTGGCATGTCAATTAACCCTTGTTTTATGGCAGTGTTTGAAAATGACATCCGAGAATGTTAAAATAAGCAATGGAGCACATGAGACCGTTGAGTCACCAACGATCAATACCCAGGATAATGAGCATCAAGAAGGCAATAATCCTCAGGAAAACAACAACAATGACCAAATGATGAACAATGAGATGTTCAAAGGCTTTATGCAATTCATGCAACATCAGGCGAGAGCGACTCTGGTCCAAAATGTAGGTGGAAACACTAACAACTCTCAGATGGTCACCGCTAAGTAGTTTAAAGAGCTTGGACCACAAGAGTTTTTGGGAGATCCAAAACCACTTAAGGCAGAGACGTGGATAAAACAAATCACCAAGATATTTGATGTCTTAGGATGCTCTAAGGAGCAAAAGGTTCCTTTTTCCACCTTCATGCTGCGAGGAGAGGCATATTATTGGTGGGAATCTATAAAGTGTACCCAACCTGCTGCACTGAAGATGTCTTGGGAGAAGTTCAAAGAACTATTCAATGACAAGTACTTTCCCGAAAGTATTCGTCATATGAAAGAGGTGGAATTTATTAAGCCGGAGCAAAATAATAAGACCGTGTCGCAGTACGAAGCTAAGTTTTCCGAGTTGTCCCGGTTTGCGTCCCACTTGGTTAATAATGAGGAGAGAATGACGCGAATGTTTCTGCGAGGTTTGAACCCTGAAATACGTCAATATCTCATTTCTCACAAATTGTGTTTGTATTCAGATGTTATAAATAGGACTCAGTTATTGGAGTATGATAATGAGTCAACCCAACCAAAAGAGAGCAACCGACAAAATGATAATACCAGTGGTAGCAGTCATCGAAGCGGTGACAACAAACGTGGAGGAAGTCAACATGCCAAAAATGGTAACCACTTCAGTGGTAATCATGGCCAAGACAATAGGAGTGGTAATTTTAAGAAGATAAGATTCAATAATGATGGAAAGACATCAGCACCAGCACCCATTGTTAAAGAAGGAGAACGATCACTGATCGTATGCTACAAATCTTGGAGGGAGGGACACATCGGTCAAGCAGACGTGAGCAGATCCAAAACATGTTACAATTGTGGAAGAAAAGGTCACCTAGCTCGATTTTGTCGTGTAGTAAAGCCAAGTCCAACTAGGATGGAGGCACCAAAGGTCATCACAGACAAGTCAAAACTAGTTGTTCAAGGGAGAGCGTTTGTCGTAACCTCCCAAAAAGCGAGGAACCCGAACGAAGCTATCACGGGTAAGATAATCATAAACTCTAGCGAAGTCTATACCTTATTTGATACCGATTCTACCCATTCTTTCATTTCTCCTACTTGCGCTCAACGTTTAAATTTAACTCCGAAGAAATTAGACTTTGACTTATCTGTTGAAACTCCGTTGGGAGAAGCCTTCATTACATCCACTATTTATAAGTCTTATTTGATTCAAATCGGCAACCGCACGTTACCTATCGATCTTATTTCTTTGAAAATACTTGCATTTGATGTGATTTTAAGGATTGCTTGGTTAACCATTCATCATGCAAAAATTTATTGTTTTCGTAAGGTTGTTAGCTTTCATATTCCTAACCAACCTATTATGCAAATTCAAGCAACCAAACCACTAAAGTTAATCACTGTCATATCAAGCCATAAAGCTATTCGTTTATTAAAAAACGGATGTCAAGCTTTCTTAGCCCATGTCACGGATTTAAACAAAAATATGTCAGATTTGAATGATATTTCTATTATTAATAAATTTCCTGACGTATTCCCCGAAGAACTTCCTGGCCTACCCCCAGAGCGTGAAATCGAGTTTTGTATTGACCTTGAACCTAGTAAAAAACCCATTTCCAAAGTCCCATATCGAATGGCTCCTATTGAACTTCAAGAGTTAAAGGCCCAACTGCAGGAATTGTTAGACATCGGTTTCATTCATCCTAGTACGTCTCCTTGGGGTGCTCTTATTTTATTCGTGAAAAATAATGATGGGAGTATGCAACTTTGTATTTGTAACGACCGAGAAATTCGGATCTTATTGTAAAATGATTTTATTAAATTAAATAATAATAAAATCATATTCTATGTGTTATCAAGATGGTTGTCATTGTATAACCTATTGATGTTAGAATGTCGTAGTATTTGAGCTACGTGGATGAATTAAAGTGTTTGAATTTCGAAGACGAAAATAAAAGTTTTCCGAGAAATTTTTCGAAAAACACTATTCATCGATATTTGCTCGGGATATATTTTTGAATTTTCGAGAAATATGTAATGATGGAATAACAAGGTAAGATGGATTATGTAATAAAAATCTAGTTATGGAAAATGTAATAATTCGCTTGTGGACTTAATTTATACACATTAAGGAAGACGAAATAGTAATGAATAAGTAATAATGGTATGATACTTTTGTATTGTACGAAGTAATGAAAACGAGTATAATACTAAGTATTATATGAGTTTGTAGGAAGGATGAAATACCGTATATAAATTCTATATGAATTAGAATACGAAAATAATACATAAACTATATGTATATGAATTAAGTAATGTTAATGGACTTGGAAGATTAGTTAACAATTATATTCAAGTCCAAGTAGATTAAAATGTTAAGGCCCAATCATAAATTAATGAACCAATTAGTGTTTATTAATGCAAAGCCCAAAGAGTTAGTTGTTCCAAGCCCAAGCTAGATTGAAATGAATTGGTTGACCCATGGGGCACATCATATTAATATGGTTAAATGTGGTGACCAAGTTAATGTAATGACCAAGTTAAATGAGTAATGACCAAGTATAGGATAATAGTTGTGATTAACAAGTAATGAATAGTATGGAGGTGGCTTAAAGGAGGTGGGATGATTTAAAGACTAAACTACCCTAGCTTTGTAACTTCTATAAATATAGGAGGCTTATAAGCCATTTAACACTTGTTCAAACAATCCAACATTTCAAAGTGCTGAAGTGTTAGAGAGAATAAGCTACAAATAAGTCATTCCATAAGTAAGAAAAAGAAGAAAGCTACCTTACCAAGTCTACACAAAAGTAAGACTTCTTCTCCATTATCTTCTATCTCTACCATGATAGGTTGATAAGAAAAGATGGATTAAGAAACATGAATGATAAGAAGCAAGAAGAATGTGTAAGTCGTGAACTTAAGCCACATAAGTTGGCAATAAGTCATTTTGAACATATAAAGTTATAAACTTATTATAAGTTAACCTTGAACGTTAGTATGAAAATTATGAAATTGTAATGAGTTCATTAAGAGAAGTAGTAAGGATGTAAAAAGAATTTGTATGATCTTATGCATCATGTATACATAAGTAAAGTTATATGTTAAGAAACATATAAAGAATGATGATTAAGAAACTTTAATTGTCATAAGTTATGAACAATAAAATCTTGAGTGGTTTATAATTTGACAAGTTATAAGCTCATGAAGAATAAGTCCAAAAACCAACAATGATTATTAGTTGTTGTAATAAGTATATTAAGATGTTCACATGATGAATGAAGTTCATTTGTAATGTTGAACAAATCATAAGAACGAAGATTTGCCGGAAATTGCACAATTGGACGATAATCGTCGAATTCGTAAAATTCTCAGAATAGAAGTCAAATTTTGTGTTTGAACTCAGAACCATTGTTTTATAATAGAGACAAGTCATATTTGGCATTTAACAATTGTGGACTTGAAAATGACCGGATTCCAACTTAGAATGAAGAAACGAGCGTTGAACGTTCACGAACGTTTATCGTTTTCGTTAAAAATGAACCAATATGTGAATTTTTAGCAAACGAAGTCAAATAGATAAAATTCTTGTATAAAAGCATAGATTACATAATTTGTGAACTGTAGGCTTTTGAACGAGCCAATTCAGACTTATAACAAAGAAGTTATGCATCCGGGAAGTTCACAAAATTCACAAACTGAAATTTTTTTCTGGTGCACAGAGTCAGCCATGCATGGGCCAACCCTAAACAAAATGAGTCATGCCATGAGTGTGTAATGATGTAATAAACATACGCTTTGCAAGAGTTCACCGCAAAGGCGAATCATAGTAAGATAATATGTGGCATGGCAGCCACGTATCTGATCTGAAAATCTTCTCGAGATCTGGCGCCAGTAAGCGCCCCTTAAGTAAGGACTCGCCGATCGCCAAGTCCGGGACAATGCTACTATAAGTTCGCGCCGCAACGCGAGATGTAAGTATAAAGCTGGCGCCACAACACCAGTCTCAGAACAAGAATAGTAATAAAGGTTTCTAAGTATAAAGAAAGTAAAGCTAATTTATTTGGAAGTAAACACAACCTAAGGAAGGAAATGTAACATTGTTTAAAACTTTCTTAAATCTTAAGGATGTTGTATACAGGTTGAGATAACCTAGTTGAATATAAATGAAAGGATAATGATAAACTGGAATGAATAGTAACTGAATCTAATACACAGTTAAATTGAGATGAAAGTATGATATAGTCATATATATACTTGATTATATATGACCTAATGTAAGGCCTTATTTGATCATGTATTGTAGAGACTTGAAAGACTTGAACATAAAGTTAATATACCGTAACAGACGTTAAAGGCAAGTATTCTAACTCTTGTCTCAG
Source organism: Panax ginseng (assembly GCA_020205605.1). Classification (NCBI taxonomy): domain Eukaryota; kingdom Viridiplantae; phylum Streptophyta; class Magnoliopsida; order Apiales; family Araliaceae; genus Panax; species Panax ginseng. The sequence continues at coordinate 47,126,765 of CM035147.1, read as the reverse complement.
TTCAATCTGAACAAGTTTTTGAAGTTCATGTATTCTTTCGCAAGAATTGAAGTATGTTGAAGTTTAAGCCAATTCCTTTGGCTAGACTTGATGTATTGATAATCTAATCATTTATTATCAAATGTTGTTATCTTTTGTCAACTACTTGATATGGTTTTCAAAAGAAGATTGAAATGTTAAACAAATGTTTTGTCGGTAAAAAGACAGGCACGTGAGATTGCCAAATGCTTAAACGTGCATACGTTTAATGGATGTAGTGTTGATCAACATAGAGTACAATAGGCTGATCACCTAGAAGTGCTCGTAAGTAATATATCAGACTTATGGACTTGTTTCAGGTTGTCCTTTTCTAATAAAGAATGAATACTCGAGGTCTTTGACCGGAGTGAATGTTTTAATAAATATTGTTATTATTGTAAAACATTTTGAAAGAAAAGATGAAGTGCTATTTTGAGTTATCAATAGTACTTCATAACTATTGTTCAGTTATTGAAGATATAGGATTTTTATGTGTCAAGCATGTTGTTATTAAACTGTTATACTTGCTGAGCTAGTTATGCTCATTCTTGCTTGAACCATATGAATGCAGCAAAGACTGAACGTCCCGAAGGATCGAAAAGGGATAAAGGAAAAGCTAAGGCAGATTGTTAAGCTATCTTATAATAGTATAGGTCTATTGTTGTGTAATAAGCGATATTATGACAAAGAACCTTTGTAATGGGAATAGAACCTGGGAAATGTAAATATTACTTTAAATATATAGAAGTTATGTTCGTTCTTTGAGACTTTTCAATTGAATGAATGTATGAATGTTGTACAGTATAGCACCATCTGTCGGGTTGGAAGATACCCGGATTTGAGGGCGCTACAAGTTGGTATCAAAGCCTAGGTTATAAAACTTCAGGGGGAAAGTAGAACCTTAAGTCATAACCTTAAGAAAGAATAAAGAAGTAAAAGATGGAAAGTAACCCTATAAAAATGCATTATATTATGTTATGTATTTCTATTATTTTACTAACGTGTACTAATCAAACTATATTGTTTTATTGTAGATGTTAGGAGAAAATGACATGTATAGAGATATACATGTAGTCAGCGAGGATTCGGTTAATCAGGTAGAGATACTACCAAATCCCGTAGCAGTAGAACCAGAGTTGGTGACAATCGAGTCTGGAGACTAGGACGATTTAGACTATATGTCTATATTTGATGGCATGCTAGTGGAGGAGGTGGACGTGATGTCTTTTGACCAGGTTCCACCTACAGAGGAGTTGTCTACGGGGGAATCAATGAAGGCACTGTTTATGTCGGTATTGGATAGGAATGTCCATTATTGCCAAGAGGTTAAGGAGTTGAAAGAGGAACTCCAAGCTGTCCGTGAGGACAAGGCTAGCAGGGAGGGAATGTGGGAAGAGGAGCATGATGATAGGGTTCTAGCTAAGGACAAGGTCTGAGAGCTGAAATGTGAAGTCTTTGAGCTCAAGCAGGAGCTAAAGACTAAACATTGGAAGTTAGAGAGGATGTCCTATATACATAGGAGTTCTCATGTAGATTTCAGTGACAGTAGTGGGTATCAGATAGAAGCGAGGACATACCCCATACTTATCAAGAGAGATGTTATTGTCGATTGCGGCCCGCCAAAGCAAAGATTTTGAGAATGCCCTATGTCAGATGTAATCTAGCAATAGCTAAAGTAGATTAGATATGTAAATATTATGTATCTAGTAGTGACGTAAAACCCTCTTTTGTATAACAAAGGGTAGTCTTTTGTAAATCCCAATTTTTGGAAAGTAATTGCGGGATGGTAATGTAATCAGCTAAGGCTGAGTAATGTAAACAATGTAGTGTTAAACTACAAGTTATGAATCAATATAACTCTTTTTATGGAATATGTTGAGTAATGAGTATGAGTTGTTTTATTACAATTAATAACAAACCAACAAGAATAAAGTAATAATGATGTGTTGTTTTCTTAACAGCGAAATGCCGCCAAGAAGGAGACAACGAAATCAGAGCGCTAATGTTAACCAAACGGAGGGTGGTCCGGTTAATCCAATGCAGGAGTTCGTTAATCTTTTAACGGCTGCATTTAATAGAACGGGGGCTAATGTACTCGTGATTCCTGGAGTAGTACGAGCTACTACTTTTATGGACTTTAAAAGTGTAGGTCCGCCGGAGTACAAAGGAACTACGGGCACTATAGAAGCCCAGACTTGGGTAAAAGAAATCGAGAAAGCATTTGTAATAGCAAATGTTGAGGAAGGTCAAAAGGTTGCCTTTGCAACCTATTTGATGAAAGGAGAGGTGAACTTCTGGTGGGAGGCAAACCAGGCTAGGGACGATATAGGAAACCTAACATGGGAGAAGTTCAAGGAGATTTTCTTCGAGAACTATTTTCCCACGAGTATGCAAGGGAGGATGGAAATGAGGTTTCTTGAATTGAGACAAGGGGATATGACAGTTCCCTAGTATGCTGCCAAGTTTAATGAACTGGCATGATTTGCTCCACATCAAGTGGACACTGAAGTGAGAAAGGCTAGAAGATTCGAGCAGGGCTTGAAACCCTGGCTCTATAGCCGAATCTCTGAGTTCCAAAGTACTTCCTTTGGAACCATACTAGAAAAGGCAATAATTGCCGAAGGTGGGAATGAGGCTCTTAGCCAGTACCACAAGGATAAGAAGAACAAGGGTAAGGTTGATGGAGGAACCAAGACCGAGGGAGCCAGTGGAAGTGGCAACGGTCAGAAGAGGAAGGACTTTAACTCTGGGAATACCGGAGTAAAACAAGGGGACTCTAAGAGGAGGATGGAGGCCTGTAAAACCTACGGGAAGACTCACTTGGGAGTCTGTCTCAAAGGAAAAGCGGTTTGTTATAATTGTGGATGGGAAGGGCACATTTTACTTAATTGTCCAAATCAAGAAAAAATCACGGATGTTTTGTATGTGGATCAATGACCACATAGCAAAAAAGCCCGCCCAAGAAGGGACATAAGAAAATAAGGAACCGATAACTGGAAGTTAGCTATTAGTGGTCCAATTAATGGGAAATCAATGGCCCGCACTTTTAATATGACGGTCCAAGATGCGGTGGCATCAGGGGATGTAGTTGCAGGTATTATTCCGATCAACAATATAAATGCATACGTGCTATTTGATTCGGGTGCTACTTGTTCGTTTATAGCATGTGATTTTGCTAGACGATTAGAATTATTTCCTGAAAAATTGCCTATACCTTCGAACATTAAGGTAGCAAATGAAGAGATAATTCCTGTTGAAGATATTCATAGGAGTTGTTGTGTAGATGTACGTGGTCGTAAGTTATCGGTAGATTTGATACCGATAAGGTTAGGAGAATTCGATGTAATTCTCGGAATGGATTGGTTGATTAACCATTGAGCAATTATAGATTGCCAAAAGAAATGTGTGTGAGTATCAGACGTTGAAGCAAACTCTCCGTAGTATTTTACAGTAGTAAATTGTCGGGACGTCCGTGTTGCCTTACGATGACACAAACTAGAAAACTTTTAAGGAAGGGTTGTGTAGGTTACCTATGCCATGTTGTTGATACCTAGAGAATGGGAGCAACCATGGAATAAATACCTATAGTAAATGAGTTCATGGATGTATTTCCAAGTGAGTTACCGAGTCTACCGCCGGATAGGGAGGTCGAATTTGTGATAGACATTGTGCCAGGAGCGGCACCAGTCTCAAGGGCACCGTACCGTATGGCACCTATGGAAATGAAAGAACTAATGGTTCAGTTACAGGAACTATTGGACAGAAAGTACATTCAACCAAGTGTTTCTCTGTGGGGGGCATCAGTGTTGTTTGTCAAGAAGAAAGATGGATCGTTAAGGCTTTGTATCGACTATCGGGAGTTGAACAAGTTAACGATAAAGAATAAATACCCATTGCCCAGGATCGATGTTCTCTTTGATCAATTGAAAGGGGCAAAGTATTTTTCTAAAATAGATTTATGGATGGGGTATCATCAGTTGAAGGTTAGGAAGGAAGATGTACCAAAGACTGCATTCAGGACTCGTTATGGTCATTACGAGTTTCTGGTGATGTCATTTGGGTTGACGAATGCACCTGCTGCATTTATGGATATGATGAACAGAGTGTTCAAATTATATTTGGACAAGTTCGTCGTAGTGTTTATCGATGATATTCTAGTCTATTCTAAGACGCCAGAAGATCATGCCGAACACTTAAGATTAGTGTTGGAGACACTAAGGAAGGAGAAGTTAAATGCGAAATTCACCAAATGTGAATTTTGGCTTGAAAAGGTGCAGTTTTTAGGTCATGTCATTGACCAAGAGGGGATTTCAGTGGATCCAGCGAAGGTGGAAGCAGTAATTAATTGGGAACAACCAAAAACGCCGACTGAGGTGCGGAGTTTCTTAGGGTTAGCAGGGTACTATCGAAGATTTATCCAAGATTTTTCGAAGATAGCTACCTCGTTGACTGATTTAACAAGGAAGACGGTGAAATATGTATGGACGGATAAATGTGAAGACAGTTTTCAAGAACTGAAGAAAAGATTAAGTGAAGCGCCTGTTTTGTCATTGCCAAATGACACAGGAAATTTTGTAGTGTATAGTGATGCTCGACAGAGGACTTGGTTGTGTGCTTATGCAGCATGGCAAAGTCATTGCGTATGCATCTCGGTAGTTGAAGGATTATGAGAAAGTTTATCCTACTCATGATCTGGAACTGGCCGCGGTAGTGTTTGCCCTAAAGATATGGAGACATTATCTTTATGGGGAAAAATGTGAGATATATACGGACCATAAAAGTCTAAAGTATATCTTCACTCAGAAGGAGTTGAATATGAGACAGAGAAGATGGCTGGAGTTGATAAAGGATTATGATTGTGAAATCCTATATCACCTTGGAAAGGCCAATGTAGTTGCCGACACCTTAAGTAGGAAGGGTCGGGAAAAGTTGTCTATGTTAACGGCTCAAAAAGAGTTAATAACAGAGATGGTTAGGATGGAAATAGAAGTAAAGATGCCGAGTGATTCGGGGCAGTTACTCTTTGCGACGGAGATACAATCTATCATCGTAGACAGAGTTAAGGAGGTACAACTCAAGACCGATGAGTGTAACCAAATAAAGAAGCGGTTATCCGAGAAGGAAGATACTAAGTATAGTCTTGATAATGAGGGATTATTAAGATTTGAAGGAAGAATTTGGGTTCCGAATGAGGTGGAATTAAAGGAGCAAGTCTTACAAGAAGCTCATAGTTCGAGGTACTCGATACATCCTAGTAGTACTAAGATGTATCAAGACCTTCAACAGAGTTTTTGGTGGCCAAACATGAAGAGAGAAATAACAGAGTATGTGAGTAGGTGCTTGACTTGTCAAAAAGTTAAGGCTGAACATCAACGACCTAATGGCTTATTACAGCCATTGGAGATTCCAGAATGGAAGTGGGAGCATATCACGATGGACTTTGTGGTGGGACTTCCGACGACGCATAAAGGGTACGATTTGATTTGGGTAATAGTGGACCGATTGACGAAGTCTGCTCACTTTTTTCCAATTAGGGTCAAGTATAACTTAGACCAGTTAGATAAAATTTATGTTAAGGAAATCATTTCCAGACATGGAGTACCGGTATCGATTGTGTCAAATCCTGATCCACGATTCACATCGAATTTTTGGAGGAGTTTGCAAGAACAGTTGGGAACACAGCTGAAGTTAAGCACATCTTATCATCCACAAACTGATGGGCAGAGCGAGAGGAGAATTCAGACGTTAGAAGACATGTTGAGGTCTTGCGTCATGGATTTCAAGGGTAGTTGGGATGATCACCTACCACTAGTAGAGAGTTTGCATATAACAACAAGATTATCATGCAAGCATAGGTATGCCGTCATAAGAAGCTCTGTATGGAAGAAAGTGCAGAACACCATTGTGTTGGGATGTGGTGGGAGAACGCCAGATGCTAGGACCAGAATTGGTACAGCAGACAGCGGATGTGGTAAAGTTAATTCGGATGCGTCTCGTCCACCATACTCGAGACGCATGAAGAAGTATGCGGACTCACATAGACTAAGTCGAGAGTTTGAAGTTGGTTCCATATGTGTTTCTAAAGGTATCTCCCTGGAAAGGAAAGATACGCTTTGGAAAGAAATACGTAATGATGGAATAACAAGGTAAGATGGATTATGTAATAAAAATCTAGTTATGGAAAATATAATAATTCGCTTGTGGACTTAATTTATACACATTAAGGAAGGTGAAATAGTAATGAATAAGTAATAATGGTATGATACTTTGGTATTGTACGAAGTAATGAAAACGAGTATAATACTAAGTATTGTACGAGTTTGTAGGAAGGATGAAATACCATATATAAATTCTATATGAATTAGAATACGAATATAATACATAAACTATATGTATATGTATTAAGTAATGTTAATGGACTTGGAAGATTAGTTAACAATTATATTCAAGTCCAAGTAGATTAAAATGTTAAGGCCCAATCATAAATTAATGAACCAATTAGTGTTTATTAATGTAAAGCCCAAAGAGTTAGTTGGTCCAAGCCCAAGCTAGATTGAAATGAATTGGTTGACCCATGGGGCACACCATATTAATATGGTTAAATGTGGTGACCAAGTTAATGTAATGACCAAGTTAAATGAGTAATGACCAAGTATAGGATAAGTGTTGTGATTAACAAGTAATGAATAGTATGGAGGTGACTTAAAGGAGGTGGGATGATTTAAAGACTAAACTACCCTAGCTTTGCAACTTCTATAAATATAGGAGGCTTACAAGCCATTTAACACTTGTTCAAACAATCCAACATTTCAAAGTGCTGAAGTGTTAGAGAGAATAAGATACAAATAAGTCATTCCATAAGTATGAAGAAGAAGAAAGCTACCTTACCAAGTCTACACAAAAGTAAGACTTCTTCTCCATTATCTTCTATCTCTACCATAATAGGTTGATAAGAAAAGATGGATTAAGAAACATGAATGATAAGAAGTAAGAAGAATGTGTAAGTCATGAACTTAAGCCACATAAGTTGGCAATAAGTCATTTGAACTTATAAAGGTTATAAACTTATTATAAGTTAACCTTGAGCGTTAGTATGAAAATTATGAAATTGTAATGAGTTCATTAAGAGAAGTAGTAAGGATGTAAAAAGAATTTGTATGATCTTATGTATCATGTATACATAAGTAAAGTTATATGTTAAGAAACATATAAAGAATGATGATTAAGAAATTTTAATTGTCATAAGTCATGAACAATAAAATCTTGAGTGGTTTATAATTTGACAAGTTATAAGCTCATGAAGAATAAGTCCAAAACCAACAATGATTATTAGTTGTTGTAATAAGTATGTTAAGATGTTAACATGATGAATGAAGTTCATTTGTAATGTTGAATAAATCATAAGAACGAAGATTTGCCGGAAATTGCACGATTGGACGATAATCGTCGAATTCGTAAAATTCTCGGAATAGAAGTCAAATTTTGTGTTTGAACTCAGAACCATTGTTTTCCAATAGAGACAAGTCATATTTGTCATTTAAGAGTTACAGACTCAAAAATGACCGGATTCTGACTTAGAACGAAGAAACGAGCGTTGAACGTTCACGAACGTTTATCATTTTCGTTAAAAATGAACCAATAGGTGAATTTTTAGCAAACGAAGTCAAATAGATAAAATTATTGCATAAACACATAGATTACGTAATTTGTGAACCGTAGGCTTTTGAACGAGCCAATTCAGACTTATAACGAAGAAGTTATGCGTCCGGGAAGTTAACAAAATTCACAAACTGAAATTTTTTTACGGTGCAGACAGAGTCAGCCAGCATGGCTCAACCTAGGCAAAATGAGTCGCGCCATGATAAATGTAATGTTCGAAGTAGTACTGCAAGAGTTCACCACAGCGCGAATCATAGTACAATATGTGGCACCGCAACGCCATGTACAATACGAAAATCTTCTGGATAGTGGCTCCGCATCGCGACCCATTAAGTAAGGACTCGTGCCGCATCGCCAAGTCCAGGACAATGCTACTATAAGCTCACGCCGTAGCGCGAGATGTAAGTATAAAACTGGTGCCGCAGCTCCATTCTCAGAACAAGAATAGTAATGAAGGTTTCTAAGTATAAAGAAAGGAAAGCTAATTGATTTGGAGGTAAACACAACCTAAGGAAGGAAATGTAACATTGTTTAAAACTTTGTTAAACCTTAAGGATGTTGTATACAGGTTGAGATAACCTAGTTGAATATAAATGCAAGGATAATGATAAACCAGAATAAATAGTAACTAAATCTAATACACAGTTAAATTGAGATGAAAGTATGATATAGTCATATACATACTTGATTATATGTGACCTAATGTTAGGCCTTATGTGATCATGTATTGTAGAGACTTGAAAGACTTGAACATAAAGTTAATATACCATAGCAGACGCTAAAGGAAAGTATTCTAACTCTTGTCTCAGTTCAATCTGAACAAGTTTTTGAAGTTCATGTATTCTTTCGCATGAATTGAAGTATGTTGAAGTTTAAGCCAATTCCTTTGGCTAGACTTGATGTATTGATAATCGAATCATTTATTATCAAATGTTGTTATCTTTTGTCAACTACTTGATATGGTTTTCAAAAGAAGATTAAAATTTTAAACAAATGTTTTGTCGATAAAACGACATGCACGTGAGGTTGCCAAATGCTTAAACGTACATACATTTAATGGATGTAGTGTTGATCAACATAGAGTACAATAGGCTGATCACCTAGAAGTGCTCGTAAGTAATATCGAGCTTACGGACTTGCTTTCGGGTTGTCCTTTTCCAATAAAGAATGAATACTTGAGGTCTTTAACCGGAGTGAATGTTTTACTAAATATTGTTATTATTGTAAAACATTTTGAAAGAAAAGATGAAGTGCTATTTTGAGTTATCAATAGTACTTCATAACTATTGTTCAGTTATTGAAGATATACGATTTGTATGTGTCAAATATGTTGTTATTAAACTGTTATACTTGCTGTGACGCCCCCAAATCCGAGTCTCTTCCAACCCGATAGATGGTGCTACACGGTACTACCATTCATTCATACATTTCATAGAATAGTCTCAAAAGGACTAATATAACTTATATATACTCAAAATAATATTACATTTCCCAGGTTCTTTGTAACCCTTTCAGTTGTTCTTGTCACAATATCAATATATTACAGTCAGTCTTGCTATACTATTACATAAGTACGCTACGGGTTCGTCTTTGTCTTGCCTTTATCCTTGCATGAGACTTCTGTACGCTCGATCTTAGCTATGTTCATATGGTTCAAGCAAGAGTGAGTATGACTAGCTCAACAAGTACTACAATTTTAATAAACAACATGCTTGAAACATAGAACTCATATATCTTCAATAACTGAACAATAGTTACAAAGTACTATCGATAAATCAAAATAACACTTCTTTTTCTTCAAAACGTTTTACACAACTATACTTACTAGAATAATAATTATGGCTCAATTATATGAGCATTCATAAGTTCTTTTGAAAAGGACAACCCGACACTAAGTTAAAGTAAAGTCCGAGCATAGCTTAAAGCACTTCTGAGTGATCAGCTCATAGTACTCTATGTTGATCAACACTACATTCATTAAATGTGTATACGTTTAAGTTGTGGCAACCTCACGTGCCTGTCGTTAAACGACAAAAACATTTTAGTATACTTGGTCTTCAATTGAAAACCAACCAATATAACTCGATAAACATTAATCATGCTTGACAGATTCATAATATAAGTCCAGTCGAAAGAATTGGCTTAAGACTTCATCATTCAGGACTTCATGCGAACATGTTACATAAATTACAAAGCTTGTCTAGACTGAACTAAAACAAGAGTTAGAATACTTGCCTTTAGCGTCTGATTACTGGTTAATACTCGTATAGTACTTTAAGTCTTTATGATTCTACAATTCATAATCACATACCACATTAAGTCAAACATAATCAAGTATGATTACTATTATATCTTACCCTTCATCTCAATGTAATTCCTAATTTAGATTCGTTATTTAGGCTTTTCCGGCTTTCGTTACGTCACTCTCATTCCGCTAATCTTTGATTGATTATTAACTCTTAATAAACTTGCATTAGTGTCTTAAAAGTACCTTACAATGTCTTAATCATGTTATGATTACATCTTAATACATTACTATTAAGTTCCCTTTCCTTTCATACTTGAAATCTTTCTTCACTATCAACTTCCTTGGACTGGCGCCGCGGCGCCAAGGATTGCTTTGTGACTCACGCTACGGTGCGGGTTCGTAGTGTATAATGGTTCAGCCTTGCACTGCGGCGTGGGCAATTAGGCTTAGAGTCGCGCCGCGGCGCGGACTCTGTGCCTTAGAAAATTTTTCAGTTTTGAAAATTTTTACGAACTTCCCGGACGCATAACTTCTTCGTTTTAAGTCCGAATTGGTCCGTTCAAAAGCCTACGGTTCACAAATTTCATAATCTACGCGTTCATGCAAAAATTTTATCTATTTGACTTCGTTTGCTCAAAATTCACCTATGAGTTCATTTTTAATGAAAAGCGATAAGCGTTCTGAGCAACGCTCAACGCTTTCGTTCTTCGTTTTAAGTCAGAATCCGGTCATTTTCGAGTCCATAACTCTATAATGACTAAAATGACTTGTCTCCATCGAAAACCAACGTTTCCGACTTCGAACACAAAATACTACTTCCATTCCGAGAATTTCACGAATTCGACGGTAATCGTCCAATCGTGCGAATTTCGGCAAATCTTCATTACTAAGCGTTCTTAATGGATTTTAATCAACATAAGATCATTACAAGTTATTTATTACTCCAACTTATAATCAAAGTAGGTTTTGACTTATTCTCATAGGTTATTAACTTATTAAACTTAAGAGTTAGAAATCTTCATGCTCACGACTTATTATTAACTTAAGTCCTTCAATCAAAGTTTTCATGCTATATTCCACATACTAAACATCATATGATAGGTTCTTCATGGTTCTAGCAACTTATTAATATTCAAGTTGCTTTTTCAACTTATTCGGCTTAAGTTCATTCTTTAGTAATTTATTACATGCTATCATCCAACCCTCCCCCTTCTCCATCAATTCGATTATAGAAGAGATGAAGATATAAGAGAGGAGTCTTACCCTTGAAGACTTCTGTTTGCTTTGGAAAACTACCAATGGTTGAAGTGGCTTATAAGTGCTTATTGGTTCTAACAAATAAGTTGTTATACTTGAGAGAAGTTTGGATGAAATGAAATAACCAACAATTGAATTGTGGCTCTTGTATTTATAGGCTTGGAAAAGTGGGGCACTCTAGTCATTTAGGCCCTCCACCTCCTTAATCCCACCTCCTCAATTAATCTAATCAATTCCACCTCCTTACTATTCATTTGTGTGCTCATCACTTCTCTTGACCACCACACAAAGTTCTTGGGCATCACTCTTCTTGTTTGCCCATCACACTTACTCATTTATCACTTGGTTTGACCCATCAAGTTTACCCATGGGTTGCCCCATGGATCCTCATTAGCTAATGGATCATAGTTTGGGCTCAATGCTAATTCAATTAACTTATCCCTTGGGCTTGCTAATAATAATAGCTTATTTCCTTGTTGGGCTTGCATTAATCAATTACTTGGGCTTAATAATTAATCCCACATAAGTTTACACCTTATACATATTGGACTTGATCTCTATACAATATTACCTTAATTCCTTCCATTAGGTTTTAATACCTATAATCCCAAATTAAGTACGCATGTGATTTATTGCGTTTTCCATACTTAGATTATTATTACCTAATCGATATCACCTCGATATTCTAACATTACATATTTCTCGGAAATTCAAAAATAATTCCCGAGCAGAAATCAATGAATAGTGTTTTTCAGAAAATTTCTCGAAAAACTTTTATTTTCGTTTTAGAAATTCAAACACTTTAATTCTGCCACGTATTAAAATACTACAACGTTCCAACGTTTCTAGGTTATAGAACAACATTCATCTTCTCAATACACAATAATAAAAAATAATATTATTTTATTCCTTATTAAAAGTAATTACAAAATGTTCGATTTTCCGGGGCGTTACACTCTCTCCCCCTTATAAGGATTCTGTCCCCAGAATCTTGCTATATAAAAAACAATTTACACAAATAAATGCGGGTAATTCTTTTTCATCATTTCTTCTAACTCCCACGTTGCTTCATCTGCATCGTGGTTCTTCCATATCACCTTCAACAAAGGTATGACTTTATTCCGCAGAACTTGTTCTTTTCTATCGACAATTTGAACCGGCGTTTCCTCGTACGTTAAGTTCTTTTCAACATGAATAGGCTCATATTCTATCACGTGTTTATAATCCGGCTTATAAGGACGTAACACGGATACGTGAAATACATTATGTATTCGTTCTAGGTCTGGAGGTAATGCTAACATGTAAGCTACCTCACCTACCCATTTCAATACCTCGAAAGGTCCTATAAACCTCGGACTTAACTTTCCCTTCTTTCCAAAATGTATCTTTCCTTTCCAGGGAGATACTTTCAGAAATACATACGAACCCACTTCAAACTCTCGATTCTCTCTATGCGGATCCGTAAACTTCTTCTGTCTGTCTTGAGCTGCTAGAAGACGCATCTAAATCTTCTTAACAATATCCGCTGTCTGTTGCACCAATTCTGGTCCCAACATCCTACGTTCTCCTACCTCATCCCAATACAGTGGCGTTCTGCATTTCGTCCCATACAAAGCTTACAGTATGGTAAGATACCTATGCTTCATGTGATAACTATTGTTATACGCAAACTCCACTAATGGTAGATGATCATCCTAACTACCCTTGAAATCCATGATGAAAGATCTTAGCATATCTTCTAATGTCTGAATTGTCCTCTCGCTCTATCCATCCATCTGTGGATGATACGCTGTACTCAGCTTCAACTGCGTTCCCAACTGCTCTTGTAGACTTCTCCAAAAGTTTGATGTGAATCGTGGATCACGATCTGACACAATCGATACTGGCACTCCATGTCTAGAGATTATTTCCTTAATATAAAGTTTAGCTAACTGGTCTAAGTTATACTTAACCCTAATTGGCAAAAAGTGAGCCGACTTCATCAATCGGTCCACTATTACCCAAATCGCATCATACCCCTTCTGTGTAGTCGGAAGTCCAACCACAAAATCCATCGTGATATTCTCCCACTTCCACTCTAGAATTTCTAATGACTGTAACAAGCCACTTGGTCGTTGATGTTCGGCCTTAACTCTCTGACAAGTCAAGCACCTACTAACATACTCGGCAATCTCTCTGTTCATGTTCGGCCACTAGAAACTCTGTCGAAGATCTTGATACATTTTAGTACTACCAGGATGAATCGAAAACCTTAACCTATGAGCCTCTTGTAGAACCTGCTCCTTTAATTTCGTCTCATTCGGAACCCAAATTCTTCCTTCAAATCTCAATAACCCCTCGTTATCAAGACTGTACTTAATATCTTTTTCATTGATCAGCCGCTCTCTTATCCGATTACACTAATCAGTTTTGAGTTGCACCTCCTTAACTCTCTCTACGATGGTAGATTGCATCTCCGTCGTAAACAACATTTGTCCCGCTTCACTTGACAGCTTCACTTCCAACTCCATTCTAGCCATCTCTGTTATTAACTTTCGGTTTGGCCGTTAACAAAGACAACTTTTCCCGACCCTTCCTACTTAAGGCATCAAAGAATTACATTTGTTTTTTCCGGGTGATACAGATTTCACGGTCGTAATCCTTTATCAACTCCAACCATCTCCTCGCCTCATATTCAACTCCTTCGTACGTGAAGATATATTTTAGACTCTTGTGGTGCGTGTATATCTCACACTTTTCCCATAAAGATAATGTCGCCATATTTTAGAGGCAAACACCACCATGGCTAGTTCCGGATCATGAGTAGGGTAAACTTTCTCATAATCCTTCAAGCGCTTAGACGCATCTGTAATGACCTTGCCATCTTTGCATGAGCACGTAACCTAGTCCTTTATGCGAAGCATCGCTATAAACTACGAAATTTCCTATGTCATCAGGTAATGACAAAACAGGCACTTCACTCAACTTCTTCTTCAGTTCTTGAAAGCTATCTTCGCATTTCTCAGTACATACGTACGTCACCGTCTTCCTTGTCAAATTAGTCAGCGGAGTAGCTATCTTTGAAAAGTCCTGAATGAACCTCCGATAGTACCCCCTAATCCTAAGAAACTCCATACCTCAGTCGGCGTTTTCGGTTGTTCCCAATTCATCACGGCTTCCACCTTCGCTGGATCTACTGAAATCCCTCATGGTCAATAACATGACCTAAAAACTGAACCTTCTCTAACCAAAATTCACACTTAGTGAACTTCGCATATAACTTCTCCTTTCTTAATGTCTCCAACACTATTCTTAGGTGTTCAACATGAACTTCTGGCATCTTAGAGTAGACTAGAATATCATCAATAAACACCACGACGAACTTGTCCAAATATTGTTTGAACACCATGTTCATCATGTCCATAAATGCAGCTGGTGCATTTGTCAACCCAAACGACATCACTAAAAACTTGTAATGACCATAACGTGTCTTGAATGTTGTCTTTGGCACATCCTCCTTCCTAACCTTCAGCTGATGATACCCCGTCCGCAAATTTATTTTAGAAAAATACTTAGCCCCTTTCAACTGATCAAAGAGATCATCGATCCTGGGTAATGGGTATTTATTCTTTATTGTTAACTTGTTCAACTCTCTATAGTCGATACAAAGTCTTAATGATCCGTCCTTCTTCTTAACAAAGCGATCTAGAATTGCTCCCCACAATGACACACAATTTGAATGAAATGTACTCCGATCCAACAGTTCTTATATTTGTACCATCAATTCCTTCATCTCCTTTGGCGCCATACGATATGGTGCCTCCTCGGAAGCTAGTGCCGCTCACCGGCACAATATCTATTATGAACTCGGTGTCCCTATCCGGCGGAAGACCTGGTAACTCACTTGGAAATACATCCTCGAATTCACTCACTATAGTTATTTGTTCCATGGTCGCTTCCTCACTCTGGGTATCAACCACATGACACAAATAATGCTTCACACACCCTTTCTCAATAATTTCCTAGTTTGTATCATGGTTAGACAACACGAACGTCCCGGCGATCTATTCCCATAAAATACTACCCGAGGTTATTTTAACGTCTTAATGTTCACACATTTCTTTTGACAATCTATAATTGCCCCATGGTTTACCAACCAATCCATTCCGAGAATTACATCGAATTCTCCTAACTTTATTGGTAATAAATCTACTGATAGTTTACAACCCCGAATATCTACACAACAACTCTTGTGAACATTTTCAATAGGAATAATCTCTTCGTTCGCTACCTTAATATTTAAAGGTATAGGCAACTTTTCAGGAAGTAATCCTAATCGTCTAGAAAAATCGCATGCTATAAACGAACAAGTAGCACCCGAATCAAACAGCACGTACGCATTGATATCGTTGATCGGAATAATACCTGCAACGACATCCCCTGATGCAACCGCATCTTGGATTGTCATGTTAAAGGTACGACCCATTGGCCTACCTACAACTGGAAATCCTCATGAGAACTCCTATGAATATAGGACATTCTCCCTATCTTCTGTTTCTTTGTCCTTAGCTCGCTCCTAAGCTCAAAGACCTCTTGTTTTAGCTCATGGACCTTGTCCTTAGCCAAAACTCTCTCATCATGTTCCTGTTCCCACATGGACTCCACGTCCGTCTTGTCCTCTATAACCGCTTGGAGCTCTGCCTTCGGCTCCTTGACCTCCAAGAATAATGTATGCGTTCCTATCTATCACTGACATGAACAGTGACATCATCGATTCTCCTGGAGTTATCTCTGCTGCTATAGCCACTGGATTGAAGGATACTACCTCCACTTCTTCTTCTATCATGCCGTCAAATACCGACATGAGGTCTAAGCTTTCGGAGTCTCCGGACTCCACCACAACTATCTCGGGATCTACTGCTATGGGGTTTGGTATGATTTCTATCTGGTTTACCGACCCTTCGCTGACTATCTGTACATCCTTATTTTCACCTGACATCTACAACAACACAAAGAGTTGATTAGTAAACGTTAGTAGAATAATAAAAACACATAACATATATAATGCATTTTTATAAGGTTAACTTACATCTTTTATTCTTTGACTTTTCTTAAGGTTGTGACTTAAGGTTTTTACTTCCCCCCTTAAGTTTTATAACCTAAGGCTTTGATACCAACCTGTGACGCCCCCAAATCCGGGTCTCTTCCAACCTGACAGATGGTGTTATACGGTACTACCATTCATTCATACATTTCATAGAATAGTTTCAAAAGGACTAATATAACTTATATATACTCAAAATAATATTACATTTCCTAGGTTCTTTGTAACCCTTTCAGTTGTTCTTGTCATAATATCAATATATTACAGACAGTCTTGCTATACTATTACATAAGTATGCTACGGGTTCGTCTTCGTCTTGCTTTTATCCTTGCCTGAGACTTATGTACGCTCGATCTTAGTTGTGTTCATATGGTTCAAGCAAGAGTGAGCATGACTAGCTCAGCAAGTACTACAATTCTAATAAACAACATGCTTGAAACATAGAACTCATATATCTTCAATAACTGAACAATAGTTACGAAGTACTATCGATAAATAAAAATAGCACTTCCTTTTCTTCAAAACGTTTTACACAACCATACTTACTAGAATAATAATTATGGCTCAATTATATGAGCATTCATAAGTTTTTTTGAAAAGGACAACCCGACACTAAGTCCGTAAGTCCGATATAGCTTACGAGCACTTCTGAGTGATCAGCTCATAGTACTCTATGTTGATCAACACTACATTCATTAAACGTGTATACGTTTAAGTTGTGGAAACCTCACGTGCCAGTCATTAAACGACAAAAACATTTTAGTATACTTGGTCTTTAATTGAAAACCAACCAATATAACTCGGTAAACATTAATCATGCTTGGCAGATTCATAATATAAGTCCAGCCGAAAGAATTGGCTTAAGACTTCATCATTCAGGACTTCATGCGAACAGGTTACATGAATTACAAAGCTTGTCCAGACTGAACTGAAACAAGAGTTAGAATACTTGACTTTACCGTCTGATTACTGGTTAATACTCGTACAGTACTTTAAGTCTTTATGATTCTACAATTCATAATCATGTACCACATTAAGTCATATACAATCAAGTATGATTACTATTATATCTTACCCTTCATCTCAATGTAATTCCTAATTTAGATTCGTTATTTAGGGTTTTCCGGCTTTCGTTACGTCATTCTCATTCCGCTAATCTATGATTAATTATTAACTCTTAATCAACATGCATTAGTGTGTTATAAGTACCTTACAATGTCTTAATCATTTTATGATTACATCTTAATACATTACTATTAAGTTCCCTTTCCTTTCATACTTGAAATCTTTCTTCACTATCAACTTCCTTGGATCAGCCATGGCTGAGGATTACGCTGTGACTTCTTACTTGCAAAGACGGGTTCATGATGTACAACGGTTGACCTTCCATTTGAGCGCGAAGCAATTAGGCTTAGAGTCATATGTATTACGGACTCTGTGCCTTAGAAAATTTTTCAGTTTTGAAAATTTTTACGAATTTACCGGACGCATAACTTCTTCGTTTTAAGTCCGAATTGGTCCGTTCAAAAGTCTACGGTTCACAAATTTCATAATCTACGTGTTTATGCAAAAAATTTATCTAGTTGACTTCGTTTGCTCAAAATTCACCTATGAGTTCATTTTTAAGGAAACGATAAACGTTCGTGAATGTTCAACGCTCGTTTCTTCGTTTTAAGTCGGAATCCGGTCATTTTCAAGTCCGCAACTCTATAATGACTAAAATAACTTGTCTCCATCGAAAACCAACGTTTTCGACTTCGAACACAAAATACTACTTCTATTCCGAGAGTTTCACGAATTCGACGGTAATCGTCCAATCGTGCGAATTCCGGCAAATCTTCATTACTATGGGTTCTTAATGGATTTTAATCAAAATAAGATCATTACAAGTTATTTACTACTCCAACTTATAATTAGAGTAGGTTTTGACTTATTCTCATAGGTTATTAACTTATTTAACTTAAGAGTTAGAAATCTTCATGCTCATGACTTATTATTAACTTAAGACCTTCAATCAAAGTTCTCATGCTATATTCCACATACTAAACATCATATGATAGGTTTTTCATGGTTCTAGCAACTTATTAATATTCAAGTTGCTTTTTCAACTTATTCGGCTTAAGTTCATTCTTTAGTAATTTATTACATGCTATCATCCAACCCTCCCCCTTCTCTGTCAATCCTATTATAGAAGAGATGAAGATATAAGAGAGGAGTCTTACCCTTGAAGACTTCTATTTGCTTTGGAAAACTATCAATGGTTGAAGTTGCTTATAAGTGCTTATTGGTTCTAACAAATAAGTTGCTATACTTGAGAGAAGTTTGGATGAAATGAAATAACCAACAATTAAATTGTGGCTCTTGTATTTATAGGCTTGGCAAAGTGGGGGCACTCTAGTCATTTAGGCCCTCCACCTCCTTAATCCCACATCCTCAATTAGTCTAATCAATTCCACCTCCTTACTATTCATTTGTGTGTTCATCACTTCTCTTGACCACCACACAAAGTTCTTGGGCATCACTCTTCTTGTTTGCCCATAACACTTACTCATTTATCACTTGGTTTGACCCATCAAGTTTACCCATGGGTTGCCCCATGGATCCTCATTAGCTAATGGATCATAGTTTGGGCTCAATGCTAATTCAATTAACTTATCCCTTGGGCTTGCTAATAATAATAGCTTATTTCCTTGTTGGGCTTGCATTAATCAATTACTTGGGCCTAATAATTAATCCCACATAAGTTTACACCTTATACATATTGGACTTGATCTCTATACAATATTACCTTAATTCCTTCCATTAGGTTTTAATACCTATAATCCCAAATTAAGTCCGCATGCGATTTATTGCGTTTTCCATACTTAGATTATTATTACCTAATTGATATCACCTCGATATTATAACATTACATATTTCTCAAAAATTCAAAAATAATTCCCGAGCAGAAATCGATTAATAGTGTTTTTCGGAAAATTTCTCGAAAAACTTTTATTTTCGTTTTAGAAATTCAAACACTTTAATTCTTCCACGTAGTTAAAATACTACGACGTTCCATCGTTTCTAGGTTATAGAACAACATTCATCTTCTCAATACAAAATAATAATAAATAATATTATTTTATTCCTTATTAAAAGTAATTATAAAATGTTCGATTTTCCGGGGCGTTACACTTGCTGAGCTAGTTATGCTCATTCTTGCTTGAACCATATGAATGCAGCTAAAACTGAACGTCCCGAAGGATCGAAAAGGGATAAAGGAAAAGCTAAGGCAGATGTTAAGCTATATTGTAATAGTATAGGTCTATTGTTGTAATGTAACTGATATTATGACAAAGAACCTTTGTAATGGGAATAGAACCTAGGAAATGTAAATATTACTTTAAATATATAGAAGTTATGTTCTTTCTTTGAGACTTTTCAATTGAATGAATGTATGAATGTTGTACAGTATAACACCATCTGTCGGGTTGGAAGATACCCGAATTTGGGGGCGCTAAAGTATTGATTATCAGGAGTTGAACCATGTCACCATCAAAAATAGGTACCCGTTACCTCGCATTGATGACCTGTTTGACCAGTTGCAAGGGGCCAAATTGTTTTCAAAGATCGATCTTCGTTCCAGATATCACCAATTAAAGATTAAAACTGATGACATCCCAAAGACTGCTTTCAGAACTCGGTACGGGCATTACAAATTCCTAGTCATGTCTTTTGGATTGACTAATGCTCCTGCTGCCTTCATGGATATGATGAACCTAGTATTCAAGGAATATTTTGATCACTTTGTAGTCGTCTTTATTGATGACATCCTTATATACTCCAAAACCCATGAAGATCATAAGTAACACTTGAAGTTGATACTCCAAAAGCTTTGTGAAAACAAACTTTATGCCAAGTTAAAGAAATGCGAGTTCTGGCTTGAGGAAGTAGCATTCCTTGGGCACGTGATATCAAATCATGGAATATCTGTTGACCCGGCAAAGATTGAAGCAATTCAAAGCTGGGAGCAACCTAAGTTAGTGACCAAAGTACGTAGCTTTTTTGGCTTAGCTGATTATTATTAGAGATTCGTGGAAGAATTTTCTCGAATCGCTACTCCATTAACTCAGCTAACTCGAAAAGATACAAAATTCGGTTGGAGCGAGAAATGTGAGAAGAGTTTTCAAGAACTCAAGAGGAAACTCATTTCAGCACCTGTTCTGACAATACCATCTGGTTCGGAGGGATTTGTCATCTACAACAATGCTTCAGGCAGAGGTTTAGGATGTATTTTCATGCAACATGGGAAAGTCATAGCCTATGCCTCACGACAACTCAAAGAATATTGTAGACACTCAAAATTTGATTTTCCTATTACTAACTATGCAGGAGGACAAAATCATCTTTTTCACACTCCGGAGATAACTCTGGAAGACCAAAACATCAATTTCAACCCCAGAGATAGCCCCGGGAGATCCAGTTTCCAACCCCGAAGATAACCCCAGGAAATCAGTTTCCAACCCCGGAGATAACCCCGGGAAAATCAGTTCGAACCTCGGAGGTAACCCCGGAGGATCAAGTTCAAAGCCTGGAGATAACCCCAGGAGGTCAAGCCAACCTTAGAGATAACCCTGAGGACAGTCAAAGTCAACATCAAGTCAACCTTAGAGATAACCTTGAGAAAAGACTGCTACAACTGCGAGAAAACCGAAAACAACCTTAGGAGGGGCAAAATGGTCATTTTGCCAACTCAACTTCAAATCAAACCAAATACACTCATTTAAACTCAAATTGCATAAAAAAAAGTCTAACAAGAACCAAATCTTAACTTTCGAGCGCAAACTACGCAAAAAGACTCAACGGAAACCTGGAAATGCCATTTTGGTCATGGACCCATCTTCCCAGAATCAAAAAAAGGCAAATCCTATGTCATCATGTAGCTCTCGGAAAGAGATTTTTGGAATGGTATGGCACGCTTCCATCTGACTCCCGGATTGAAAGTTATGAAGGTTCGAGCGAACAACGCGTTGTCCAAGTGCACATACGTCGAGACAATGGGACCCACATTGCCCGGGGCACCCTGGGCAGCCGCAGGTACACCTGGTGCTAGCCACAGGTACACATACGGCTCCCCCCTATATAAATAGAGGGCTTGGGGTGGCCATATTTGTAAGAGAAATGGCGAGGAAACCCTGTCCAATTTGTTCAGTACACGCTATAAACCGAGTGCTTTCTCATTTTAAACACTTGTGAGCTTATATTTTGTCCTATTTGTACCGGCGGGAGCCGAGTGTTCATCCACTTAAAGTTATAGAAGTCTTCTTTTCCAGCCACTGTAAGCCTTCTTACACACTTTGAAGCCTTTCTCTTCATCTTTGCACACACCATTCTTGATGTTGAGAGTCGTGTTGCGTGTGTTTGCCCGAACTTTGGTCCGTGGTTTGATTTGATTTGTATATATATATACTTATATATATATATATATATATATATATATATATATATATATATATATGGACTAACATTATCGAGTTATGCCTCGATTGAGCCTAGAACTTATGTCGAGGCGTTTATTTGCTTTATATATATATATATATATATATATATATATATATATATATATATATATATATATATATATATATATCAACTTTGTGTCGAACTTTGTTCGATGAGCCTCGAATTTACATCCGGTGCATTTATCGCTTTTGTATATATATATATATATATATATATATATATATATATATATATACATTTAATCCGCTTGAGTTTACTTACGTGGCGGTTGATAAATCTTCTGACTTTCTTTACATTTAATTCACTTTGGAGTTTTTTTCTTGTGGCGATTGATAAATCTTTTCTGACTTTCTTACTTTTCGTCACTTTGAGTTTACTTTCGTGGCGGTTGATTACTTTTTACATCTTTATTTACATTTCGATCCCCTTGGAGGTGCTTCATGGTGGTGATCATGTCTCAGATATATATATATTCTGACTTATATATATATATATTTATTGTTATTGCTTTCGTTATCAATTGCGGCATCATGTGAGCCTAGGAATCACGTGATCACAAATTTAGTCTACTGGATCTAGATTCGGTTCCCGTGATGGACATTTTCAGCTGTAAACAACTTGTAAATTATTCACAGTGTTTGGATTTCCTCAGATGGTTTTCATACCCACGAGGAGTTCGACACTATTTTGTACATTATTTTCTAAAAGATGCTTCGCATCTTGGAAATTAAAAACAATCAAGCCGAACATTTAATAAAAATGGGAGTGTAAAAGGTCTCAATTACTATTCAGTACAAGGGTTTGAAAAACCTCTTTTATAAAACATCACTGCCATATCTTGTTTAAAACTGAATTTTTACACAAATTCAAACCCTGTGTATATAGGTACAAACGAGGCCTCACACTACTTCCAAATAACAACACATTGACCCTCACACACACAAATTCATATAACAGTTTCTTGAAAAGTGGTGGTCATCGTGGTAACACGGATGTCGGGGGGTTCCTAACACCTTCCCTCCGCATAATCAAGTCCCCGAACCCTAATGAATCTTGGTTTTACCGACCCGTTTAGCAGTGCCACATCACTGGGTCAATGTGCAAACCTTTTCTCGGTTGTGTTGGTACAACCATATAAAAACCTAACTGGCGACTCTTACAGACCAATCGTCGACATATACATGTCAGACCTTTTTCACTTATTTTTTCAAACAAATCTCACCTAACATGAGAACACCAAAGAACAAGTAACGGAAAGGGACAAATAAAAATCCTGACGTCGACAGGTGGCGACTCTGCTAGGGACACCTAGTAAGAGGACTTAAGCCGCTATTACAATCTTTTCAAAACTATTATATGCTTGTGTGTGAATGTTGCATTTACATTTATGATGAATGTGTATGAATGCATATATTTTTCTGCACTTAATGCTTTACACTATTTCTGCTTGTGATGTTAGTGCTTCGCACATGTCATCATTTTCATAAATGGTGAGACACGTTGTATGTGAATGTATGTTGTGTGGTTCCTCCACCATTAGGCTATCCTGTCGGTGTTTGATTACTGGACTCGTAGGAAGACTAATTCCAACGAGGCTCAGGAAAGGCACCACCCAAATTCGCTCCAGTTGAAAGACCGGATTAACTTCCCGTCAAGTAAATTGTGATGATTTGGGAACCTTCTTACCGAAAAACCATGAGAGTAACCTAAGATGGGTCAGCCTCTGATAAACCAAACACAGAAGAAAGTCTCTTCATACTTTCGTATTTCAATTACTTGTAATTTCATTTCCATGTAAATCTCAATGTAATGGAAAATATGAAGGAATATGTGTACATGCCTTCCCTTTATATCAAAACTTGACATGCTATCTCGTCAACTGACATCCGTTTCGCAGGACGATACTCCTAAACAGACACATTACATAATATTGCTACATTCACTAAGACTAAACTACATAAGTCTTTTTTTGTAGGGATATAATTGGTCCCGTAACCCGATCAAAATCCAAAAAGGCCACGAGCCTACAGCCAATTATGTCTTCATCTGACCAGACTGATCTTAATCCAGTTTGTCACGAAGAAATTGATGAATTAAGTAAACAAATCAAAGATTTGGCTATTCTGCTTAAAGAACTACACCAATCTACTCAGGGTACAAGGATACCCGTACACATTTGAATCCTCGCGCTGAGGAGGAACCCAAGGTCCAGGATCTTCGCTAGTTCCGGTCATTTGGAATCCTCATAAGCACAGACAGATTCCTTCATCTTTAGCCACACGATGATTATCTCCACCTATAGTTCCTGAGCCTGTACGGTCTCCGAGAAAGGTGCATGCCCATGTAATAACTATGTTATTTACTAAACCGATACCGGTGAAGGAGAAAGAAATCCTAGTTCCAGATCCCACAATGGAAGAAGAGGAACAAAGAATTAAACAAGACATCGTCAGAATGATGTCCAACGTACGCATCATTGTCCATTATGAACACACAAATAGATACACCCCAAACGATGATTGCTCAGACATAATGGTCATCATTCGGGAAAAAGGAGGACAATGACAACCCCTCCATCACTATAGTCCACCAGGACTTTGCCCTCGACAATTGGAGCAACACTCCTTACATTGGTCGACAAGGGTAAAACGGGTAGAAACTCATTCTGTCCTGTAGATAGCAATAACTGCTTACTTTTTCTGTACAGTATTAGCAGTTACTTTTGTCATTACATGCTAACACTTTGTGTGATTGAATAGTTTCATATATTTGGTGAAAGCATTTTGTTTCAGGACTCTAAAGTTAGATGTGCCTAGACTTGCTGACGAGGTGTCTATTCTCCACAAGGACTGTAACTTTGATGTAAAGTTGGACTCAGACTTGATAGAAATACAAGAGGACTATGAGATACCTAAGGAGATCAAAGAATGGGTCGAAGACAAACCCAAGCCAAATCTTGATCAAATCACTTCTTTTAACCTCAGAACCTTAGAAAACCCCTAACAAATCCAAAGTGGTATGGACCTCACTCCAAACCAAAGGAATGACATGGTTACTCTATTGACCCTATTCCGGGATGTGTTTGCATGGTCTCACGAAGATATGGTCGGTTTATCCATTGACATTGTCATTCATCGCCTTCCCATCAAAGGGGGATTCAAGCCAGTCAGACAGAAGCTCAGGCAATTAAAACCTGAGTGGAGGTTAAAAGTTAAAGAAGAAATTGTGAAACAATTTCAAGTCGGCATCATCATGGTGTCAACATACCCTGAATGGCTATCCAACATAGTGCCCGTGCCGAAACCCGGAGGAGAGGTACGAGTTTGTGTAAATTACAGTTATCTGAACAAAGCTTGTCTCAAAGATAGCTATTCATCCACATACTCATTGATAATATGACTCAGTATGACATATACTCCTTTGCGAATTTCTTTGCGGGGTACCATCAAATCAGGGTTGCTGAAAAGTATCGTGAGAAAACTGCATTCATCACTTCTTGGGGAACCTTTTGCTACAGACGATTGTCATTTAGCCTCATCAATGCCGGAGCTACCTATCAATGAGCCATATGGCTCTTTTCCATGATCTAATGCCCAAATAAAAAAGAAAAAAAAAGAAAAAAAAGAAAAAATAAAAAAAATAAAAAAAAAAGAAAAAAGAAAAAAAAAAAAGAAAAAGAAAAAAGCTCTTCAACAGGTTCTGCAGTTGCTGCCTTACCATCGGCAGGTTCTACAGATGGCTTAGGAGTTTGAAGAAAAATACTTCCTCCACATTCCTCAGAATATGAATGATTTTGCGAATGCGCTAGCAACCTTGGCCTCCTTGATCAACATTTATGACAAGGAAGACATTCCAACCCTCACATTTGCCCAACAAAAGGCTCCAGCCTATGGGAATTACATTGGAGAAGTATCGGATGAGCTACCTCCCATCCAGTATCCTTGGTATCATCATATCAAGGAGTACCTACGAGATGGATCTACACCCGCTGAGGCGAGCCCGACTGGGAAAAGGAGGATCCATCGACTTGCTATGAAATTCTACCTGAGCGGAGATGCAATCTACAAAAGAGATGCAGGATGAGGTCTCCTCAAATGTCTGGACGAGGACCAAGCTTAGAGGCTCATTGATGAAATCCATGGGGGAGTATGTGGCCCACACATGAGCGACCCTCTACTTGTAAAGAAGATCCTACAATAGAAAAGTCTGACTACGGCAGTTCAAACAACATGACTTGGTTTTAAAGAAGATCGTTAACAACCATGCTCAGTCTAAGGGAAAAATTCTCTCCTAACTGGGAAGGCCCGTTTGTTGTCAAGGAGATATTGACAGGAGGCGCTCTCAGATTATAGGAAATGGATGGTGATGAAATTCCACAACTTATCAACTCGGACACCGTGAAATGGTACCATGTCTGAGGTTACCATCAAACAAACATCTTGGTTTTGGATCATCAGATCACCAGTCATTTCATGTTCTTTAACCCTCACTACACACAGCCTTTCCATTTTACCCATCTGCCCCTCAAGAAAAACACACTTTTCAAACCAGCAGCCTAGTTTTACTTCATTTCATACAACTTCTGTTATCCCACAATGGATTAAACCTTTCACACCTTCAATTAATCCTGTATATAGGATTAAAACTATTCACCTGCAATCCGCCCTATACATGCGCGAACTACGTTGACCTGATCTCCCCAATACACGGGAGTACGTAGGCAACCATGTTATATGGTCCGATCTCACCATAAAAAAAACAAAAATAAACACACTCTTATCCATTACCACATATAGAAACCAGTCCCAAGACACCAAAAATGGTAGGGAATACACACAGATAGACGATCCATTCTGAAAAATCCTGAGACATCTCACTGTCCATCCATCAAAGAGGAGTTCAGAATACATCCAGATCACAAAGACCTGGAGAAACAAGCAAATATCAAGCAAGTAACAAAGCACAACTAAAAGGGAAGTGAATCAACATATATTTCCCTGACATATATAATGTTGTTTGATATATACAATGTGTATCGCATACATGACAAAATGGCTAAGCTAGTCTGTACAGGAAAATATAAGCCCATCTACAAATCAGTGTATATGCGGGCTATCAAGTCCAACATGGATTCCCTCTCAGAAGAAGGAGGTAACACTATTTCTACACGAGCCAACAGATCCACCGCCAACTACATGCGATATCTCGGGCAGATATAGTGTTATCCCGCTCAGCAACAGCAGTATCCCAATGAGTTAGAGCATTATCTCTCTAACAGAGCGACATCTCTACCAGAAAGAGCTGTCAACATCAAATCCCAAATCCACCTTTTGGTACATAGGTAAAAGTTTCTCGCGATCTGGGCATCTTATCGTCCCATATGTCAAAGCAACTACCCCAGACAACAAGCAAGGCTGGGGCAATTTCAAAATTGGCGACAACCCGATATTGGAACTCATACAATAAGACTGGGGCAATCTCAGGAACAGCGACAACTCAACACTGGGGCATTTATCCACCATCCTAAAGAGGAAAATGCGCCAGTCAGCACCATCAGCATGGTACATCATCATCAGAGCTTCCCTCACATCATCTCACTAGCGATTCAGATATTACTCAATTGTGACTTCATCAACAAAGAGAGTTTCTCATATGAATCCTCGGCATCAACATGCGAAAGGACTGGGGCATTGTCTAATTCCAAGAAATGGAAAGAGCTTAAGGCGGGATCAAGCCTCTCAGCAGCAAAGGGAGAACTACTAAAAGAAATCACAGCGACATAAGCGTGTCCCTACGAAAGAAGGGGAAAATTCTCAAAAAAGTTCTTAACTCAGAGCAGAAGGTCAACGATGAAAGGTTTAGCGAATGAAATCTACACCATCAACATGCGTCAAGTCCTCAAAAGTTGAGGCCTCTACACCGAAGTTCAAATCTGGGCAGCGAAAGAACGAGTTGCACCCTCCAGGGATGTCAGCGGCATTCAAGTCATCAGTTCAGCCGGGTTATGAATTAAACTCTCAAGGAAATGGGGCACCTGCCCCTGACAGCGAAAGGAAACTCCAAATCACCTCAAAAAGGGTGAGCATAACTTGAGGCAGAGCCTGGCGAAGCAAACCTTTGAATTTTTTTTCAGCGAAGGTATCGGAAGATCTGGTATTTAAAACCATTAGCATCAATTCAGCGCAACATAAAGACAGATCAGCGATGAAAGCTTCGTATACCACAATTCGAGTGGGAACCAAAAATGTTTGGCGATCAACAGGATAGGCACCGTTGTAAACTACCAGCGAATACATCGGGAGGGTCTGGTGATTTCAGAACGTCATCCCCATCAGAGATGTGGAAAACATCTCAACTTATCTTCATCAAACAAGTATCAGTGATTAAATGCCAAACCACTGGAGTCAACATCAACATAGGCATCAATAATGATCGGTAAAGGTAAAGCAATTTGCAAAAACATTTTAACATTCATCATAACATTCATTACATTGCGATTTACGATATGCGATATGAAAAATTCGATGTGCGAGTTACGATGTGCGAGTTGCGAAGTGCGATTGGCCAAATACAAAGTGCGAAGTGCGATGCGCGATTTGCAAAAACATTTTAACATTCATCATAAACATTCATTACATTGCGATTTGCATCATTAGAAATACCTTATCATATTTCAAGTGTCTAGTAATCTTTATCACGTCCATTCCATTACATTGCATGAACATGATAAAGAGGGGCATCTATAGACACTCAAAATTTCGTTTTCTTGTTACTAACTATGAAGGAGGACAAAAGCATATTTTTCACACTCCGAAGATAACTCTAGAAGACCAAAACATCAATTTCAACCCCAGAGATAGCCCTGGGAGATCCAGTTTCCAACCTCGGAGATAAGCTCGGGAAATTAGTTTCTAACCCCGGAGATACCAGGAAAATTAGTTCCAACCTCAGAGATAACCCCAGAGGATCAAGTTCAAAGCCTGGAGATAACCCCAGGAGGTCAAGCCAACCTCAGAGATAACCCTGAGGATAGTCAAAGTCAACATCAAGTCAACCTCAGAGATAACCCTGAGAAAAGACTGCTACAACTGCAAAAAAACAATAAACAACCTCGGGAGGGGAAAAATGGTCATTTTGCCAACTCAACTTCAACTCAAATCAAATACACTCATTTTAACTCAAATTGCTTCAAAAGAAGTCTCACATGAACCATATCTTAACTTCCGAGTACAAACTACGCAAAATGGCTCAACGGACTACCTAACGGAAACCTGAAAATGCCATTTTGGTTATGGACCCATCTTTCCAGAATCAAAAAAAGGAAAATCCTATTTTATCACGTAGCTTTCGGAAAGAGATTTTCGGAATGGTATGGCACACTTCCATCAGACTCCCTGATTGAAAGTTATGAAGGTTCGAGCAAACCACACATTGTCCGAGTGCACGTACGTTGAGACAACAAGACCCACATTGCCCGGGGAACCCTGGGAAGTCATAGTATAGTAGTTGCGCTAGCAGTACACTCTTTGCTAGCCATATGTGTCCCCCTCTATAAATAGAGGGCTTCGGGTGGCCATATTTGTAAGAGAAACGGGGAGGAAACCCTGTCCAATTTATTCTGTACACGCTATAAACCGAGTACTTTCTCATTTTAAACACTTGTGAGCTTATATTCTGTCATATTTGTACCGGCAGGAGCCGAGTGTTCATCCACTTAAAGCTATAGAAGTCTTCTTTGGCAGCCCACTGTAAGCCTTCTTACACACTTTGAAGCCTTTCTCTTCATCTTTGCACACATCATTCTTCACGTTGAGAGTCATGTTGCGTGTGTTTGCCCGGACTTCAGTTCATGGTTTCATTTCAGTTTATACTTATATATATATATGGACTAACATTATCGAGTTATGCCTTGATTGAGCCTAGACTTATGTCTGGAGCGTTTATTTGCTTTTGTATATATATATATATACTTATATATATGAACTTATATATATATATATATATATATATACTTATATATATGAACTTTGTCCAAGCATTTATCGCTTTAATATATATATATATATATATATATATATATATATATATATATATATATATATATATCAAGTGTGTGTAGAACTTTGTTCGATGAGCCTCGATTTTACATCAGTGCGTTTATATATATATATATATATATATATATATATATATATATATATATTTACATTTAATCCGCATGGAGTTAACTTCGTGGCGGTTGATAAATCTTTTATCGCTTTTACATTTAATCCCACTTTTGAGTTTACTTCGTGGCGGTTGATTGAAATCTTTATCGCTTCTTTACTTTTCGTCACTTTGGAGTTTACTTCGCAATGGCGGTTAATTGCTTTTTACATCTTTATTTACATTTCGATCCCCATGGAGGTGCTTCGTGGTGGTGATCATGTCTCAGATATATATATTTATAGCTTTTATATATATACCTACTTATCGCTTTGTTATCAATCATGCATCATGTGAGCCTAGGAATCACGTGATCACTGATTTAGTCTAATCGGATTTAGATCGAGTTCCGTGATGGACATTTTCACCGTATAGCGACTTTGTAAATTATTCACGTTGTTTGGATTTCCTCGAGATGGTTTTCATACCAACGAGGAGTGCAACACTATTTTGTACATTATTTTCTCAAAGATGCTTCGCATCATGGAAATTAAAAACAATCAAGCCGAACATTTAATAAAAATGGGAGTGTAAAAGGTCTCAATTACTATTGAGAAAAAGGGTTTGAAAAACCTCTTTTATAAAACATCACTACCATATCTTGTTTAAAACTGAATTTTTACACAAATTCAAACCCTGTGTATACATGTGCGAACGAAGCCTCGCACTACTTCCAAATAACAGCACATTGACCCACACACACACACATTCATATAACAGCTTAAAAAAGTGGCGGCCATAGTAGTATACGGATATCTAGTGCCTAACACCTTCCCTCAACATAATCAATTCCCCGAACCCTAATGAATCTCGGTTTCACCAACCCGTTTAGCAGTGCCGCATCACTGGGTCAATGTGCAAAACTTTTCTCGGTTGTGTTGGTACAACCATATAAAAAACCAACTGGCGACTCTTACAGTCCAATCGTCGACATATACATGTCGGATCTTTTTTACTTGTTTTTTCAAACAAATCTCACCTAACATGAGAACACCAAAGAACAAGTAACGGAAAGGGACAAATAAAAATCCCGACGTCGACAAATATGAGAGGAATTATCCTACTTATGATCTAGAGTTGGTAGCTGTCATTTTCGCACTTAAAATCTTGAGGCATTACCTGTATAGGGAGAAAGTGGAGATCTATACGGATCATAAAAACCTCAAATATTTCTTCACCCAAAAGGAACTCAACATGCGAAAACGACGTTGGCTCGAACTGTTGAAAAGTTATGATCATACCATTCAATACCATCCTGGAAAAGAGAACGTGGTAGCTGACACATTGAGTAGAAGATCATATGCGGGTACGAGTGCGATATTGTCAACGCAAAGACCCATTTGGTATGACTTACAAAGGATGGAGATAGAGATAAAGACTCTAGGGAACCACGTGATGATGACAAATATACGAGTAGAACCAACTTTAATCGATAAAGTTAAAGCTGCTCAAGCTACAGACCTATAGCTGATGCTTATGAGGAAGAAAGTTCAAGAAGGTGCTATCCCGGAAGCAAGAATCGATGAAGAATGAATACTTAGAATCAACTCCAGACTTTGTGTTCCTAACAACCCTGATTTAAAGTATAAAATCATGATGAAGGCCCACAACTGTGATGCCCCCAAATCTAGGTATCTTCCAACCCGACAGATGGTGCTCCACGATACTACATTCCATAAAATCATTCCATTGAAATAATAACAAAATGAGTGTAATTACTATCTTTGTATTACATCTGTAATAAATCCTTTCCCAGGTTCATAACCGAATACATTCATTGTTCTTCATAAGTATATTACATACAAATATACTAGTCTATTACAGGATGATTAATTCTCCATCTTAGCCTTGCCTTTATCTCTCTTAGAACTCTCAGTTCGTTTAGCTTTAGCTGCAAACATATGGTTCAAGCAAGAATGAGCATAACTAGCTCAGCAAGTCTTATAACAGAATCATATGAATATCACATCACAATCACATGCTAAATCTCCATATCTGAACAATTATCTACGAAGCATTTTGAAATACTTGACTAATACTTCTCATACAAGAATTCCCAAGTATATATAATAGCTTAGGAAGAATGAATCGGTCAATAGACCATGATCATTCTCTTTTCGTTTTCATACTTGAAAAGGATATCAGGCACTAAGGCCATCCACCTGTCTTTACTTACGAGCACTTCTAGGTGATCAACCTATTGTACTTTATGTTGATCAACACTCTTACGTTAAACGTATTTACGTTTAATATTTGGCAACCTCGCGTGACCATCGAATAATCGATGAAAATACTTTTGTTTGTACTTAAACAAACTTACCTTCTCATCCGTACCAAATACTTGGCATAGGATAGCGTTAACAGTTCTATATCAACAAACTTGTAACAAATCATTCAACTCTTCAATACTTGTCTAGCCCGAATAAAACAGGCATCGACTTTTTTTTATTTACTATTCATGCATTGTATAACATGCATCATGTAAAAACTTGACTAACACGAAGGTTAGACAAGCATTAAGAAAGACTTCCCTTCAAGCGTCTTCGAATTTACAATTCAACTATTCTCAGTCTTTACAGGATCTACATGATACATTTACATAGCACACTGTAATTAGTTATTAAACAAACTAACTTTACGGTTCTAACCAACTTCTTTCTCTTCTATGTTTTATTTGAATTAACTTCGTTATTAAAGTCGATTCAATTCTTTATACCCCTAGAGCCAACGTATTCTTGAAGACTTCTTAGTCTACCCCTAGAGCATGAAATCGAATTTTGTATTTACCCCGGTACAAAACCCATTTCTTAAACCCTCAAATATTTTTTCAACTAAAATGAACGTAACATGCGCTAAAGACGTTGGCTCGAGCTGTTGAAGATTATGATCGTACCATGCAATACCATCGTAGGAAAATCGAACATGGTAGCTAACGTGTTGAGTAGAAGATTGTATGCGGTTACAAGAATATACGAACCCACGTGAAGATAACGAATATACGAGTAGAATCGACTTTAATCGATAAAGTTAAAGCCGCTCAAGCTACATACTCAAAGCTGATGAATGTGAAGAAGAAGGTTCAAGAGGGCGTTATTCTAGAAGCAAGAATCGACGAAGAGAGGAAATCTCAACCCTCGATTTAATTGGCCCATTTAAAATCCTCAATGAGGTAGGAACTGTGGCCTATAGACTCGTTTTACCGCCAAGTATGTTGCGTGTTCAGAACATTTTTTTTACGTATCGATGTTACGTAAATATGTGGACAACCCGAACCACATTATTAAATTAGAACTAGATGAGATAGCAGAAGATTTAACGTATGAGGAGATACGTGTTAAAATCTCGGATAAGAAGGATCGTATTCAACACTCAAAGGTTATACCTCAAGAATTAGAATCTGAAATGAAGTCAAGGTATCCTCACCTCTTCAGCATACCAGGTATGTACATAAATTTCGAGGGCGAAATTCCATAAGGAGGGGAGATTATGAGACCCCAGATTTTTATGAATAAATATTTAATTTTCTCAAAATAATTTTTTTGAATATTATGGTGTGGATTTGATATAATGTTATAGTTTTGGGTAATATTTATAAATTTTGCAAAGTACGCAAGTTGTTATATAATATTCGATTGGTCGGGAAATATTCTTTTTGTCAGGGAATATTCGTACGACGGTACAATCATTGGTGGACCCCGCAATAGAATTAATTTCGGATTGAGAAAATGACAAAAATACTTTATGAAAATAACGGCGGAAGTTTTACCGTTTACTGTTGAAACACCCGGTGTTAAAAGTATCTGAATAATGGCGTGGTTTCATAGTAATACACGATATTGATTATTGATGCTTACGTGATAAGTCACTCAGTTTTGTTTTATTGGTATTATTAATGTAATAAAACAGAATACTTTTAGAAAATTATTCTATAAATAGAATATATTATATTCTATTATGCATAGTGTTGCATAGTGTCTACATAGTATTTTGCATAGTAAAATCTTTTTATATAAAACAGAATACTTTTATAAAGTTATTCTATAAATAGAATATATTATATTTTATTATGCATAGTGCCTGCATAGTGTTTTGCATAGTAAAATCTTTTTATATAAAACAGAATACTTTTATAAATTTATCTGTTTTATTAGACAACAATTAAAATATATTATATTTTATTATGCATAGTGTTTGCATAGTGCCTGTATAGTGTTTGCATAGTAAAATATTTTATAAAGTTATTCGTTTTATTAGATTATAAATAGAATATATTATATTTTATTTAAAAGATTGTGCTTTAAATATGGACCACCAGATTAAAGTAAATCAATCTGGACCGTTCATGAGTTAGTTACCATGCAGTCCATTTTTCTATAAATAGAAGCTCATTCCTTCATTATTTCTTATTTAATTCTTTGAAACTCTCTGAGAGATAAACTATAGAGAGAAAGAAGAATATTGTTCTCGCTACTTCACTACTTTATATCCAAAGACTCTTATTTCTATGGTATGGAATATTATTTGTTGTACTCATAAGGGTATTCTTTTTTTCTTATTCATGAAGAGAACTTTTGTTATTCCATTCTTTGTTATTCTGTTGGAATAACCTGTATACGCGGGATACCCTATACTTGGTGAAATTCTTCTATTATTCCATTCTTTATTATTCTGTTGGAATATCCTATTCTGTGCATTTTACGCCGGACCTGGTTCCGTCTTTATTATTATTCTGTTGGAATATCATGTCTGTGCGTTTTACGTCGGACCTAGTTCTGTCTTTATTATTATTATTATGTTGGAATATCATGTCTGTGCGTTTTACGCCGGACCTGGTTCCGTCTTTATTAGCATTCTGTTGGAATAACATGTCTATGCAAAGTACCGCATGCATGGTGATTTCTGTTGTTATTCCATTTTTTATTATTCTGTTGGAACATCTTGTCGGTGTGATTTTCGCCTGACCTGGTTCCGTTAATTATTATTCTATTGGAATAACCTGTCTATGCGAAGTACTGTATGCATGGTGATTTCTTTTGTTATTCCATTTGTAATAACCCGATATTTTGCATATAAATAAATAAGAAATTTTGCATATAAATTTTTTTATTATTATTTTAATGATGAGAATATGTGTCAAGTAATGTATGATAAATGAAAATATATATTACCTATAAATAATTTTAGAATTATTAATCACCACAAATTATATTCCTATAGTAATTAAGTTTTGTAAGCGTAAATATTTTTATTAATTATTTTCCATGAAAACATGATTTTATATTATTTAAATAATATATGAAGTGATTATTAGAAGTATAATAATAAATATCTTATTATATGAATTATTCGTAATATTTAATTTAATTATTTTAGCTTAATTATTGATGTTGTATATGAAGAATAAATCAGATATGGAATTCTAACCCTAATTTTGGATTTTGAGCAATGAATGAGAATAATAATATAATATTAATTATATTTTGGTTTTTCAGTGCTATAAATATAATTAGATATCTCGTAGTCTGATAATGGTGGGCCAAATATGGTAAATTAGGTCATAACCCTCATGTCGTATTATTAAACCCTAATTGTTAAACTCGGTTATGAGTTTTAGATCGAAAGCAAAGAATTGTGTTATATGAATTTTACTGTGTATTATATAATTTCTGTAATTAGGAGAAACCCTAATTAATATTTGAAAACCCTAATTTGCTAATATTAGAAACCATAATTACTGTTTTAGTAAATTATAATAAAAATTAGGAAACCCTAATTGTTAATTTGGGAACCCTAATGATATTAAGGAACCCTAATTATTTAAACCCTAATTTTCTATTAAAAACCCCAATTTCTATTAAAAACCCTAATTTAATTAGTGTGTGTAAAATTAAAATTTTATTACACTTTAATTTTTAATTGTCCAAATCCTATAAATTATTTGGGAAACTTTAATATGTAAAATCTAGTGATTAAACCCTAGATTTAATAACATTGGACAAGAATACCCTTGAAATTAAAAATAATTACCAAAATACCCTTTTGTCCTATTAGTTGAATTATTGGTTACACAAGATCTAGCAAAAATCTGGCCAGCCACCCTAGACCTACCTATGAGCCTATAATCTATAACACATCACATGATCAGCCATCCCATACATGCATACATGATTTGCTAAATTTAAGAAAGAGAAAGTGCTCATTTTTGGCCTAAACTATTCACAAGCACTTAGCCATTCTCTCTCAAGCTCAAACCCACAAAATTCTGGTGTTAGATCAGCCCCCAATCAATCCCCACGAACACCAATATCAGATCAGAAGAACAGAATCAAAATTAAAGCTTAGAAAATGTACAAAAACCCTAATTTAAAAATTCTGTGATTTGATGTTAGATCTTATAATTGATTGTTAAAATATGTTGTATGGGGTGTTAATCAATGATCTGGGTTGCTAGATGTTAGATCCATAACATCTAAAGGCTCGGATTTGAAGTTTTAAAAAATCTGGAAAAACATTTTTTTTGATGTCTGACAGTGAATGTCAGGCCTTGTAGATCTCTGTAGGGGTTTGAGTTTTGTGTTTTAAGTGTTGGATCTTGTAGTATGATGTAAGATATTGAATCTGAAACTTGAATCAGGTTCATATCTGTTGTAGATTAAAAGTTATTTAAGGTCAAAGTGCGTTGACCCGCATTGACCGGGTCAGTTTGAAGCCCGTAATCGCCTGTAAACCTCTCGACGATGTTTTTGCAGGGCTTGGATCTTGCTATGTTTAAGTTTGTTTTCCCACGTTGTTGTTTTGTAGTTGTAGAATGACATGACTACTACATGTTAAAGCCTTTTTAGCACATATACACTTAACAGAATTGAATCTAGAGATGGTCAAACTTGGTAGCTGAAACTGCTCAAGAACATTTTTGGGAAACCCAGAAATGTTCAAGAACAGTTCCGAGAGAGTACTTTGACCGGCCCATATATCTTGATTGTGTTGATGTTATGATGATCTGAGGATATGTTATTGTTCCTTGTAGTGTATAATATAGATTTGACCCATTAAACGATATAAACCATGACCAGAACATAAAGTAATTCGAACATGAAAGTGATAGGTCGAACTGTTGAGTTTTTGGGAAAAACCCAGAAACACTCTGACAGCATGTTTGCTAGCTTAACCCGGTTTCATTAAGTATTGTTAGACTTGACCATGTATTGAAACATGTTCTCTGATAGTTTGTTTACATAGACCGACGAGCAGAAAACTTGTAACATGAACAGATTGACAAATTTAAGGCCACAAAGGGCATTAACCGGCCATGACTATAATTTTCTAGGCAACCCAGAATATGATGAACACGCCTGACAGCTAGTTCAAGGCTTAATAAATTTTGATTGTGATGAAGTATGACCTGAATATTTGTTGTTTCATGCAGTGTTACATTAACACTACACGATCTGACCATTAGGTAGCCCAGAAACATTTCGGGATAAGAATTGACTTTGGCCAAACAGGCACCTCGACCATCGATTGTCGGTGTTCTTGAGGCCAAGAACACCTAACATGAGAGATAAGTGTCGCTATAGCCTATAGCTTACAGTTATAATAATTTTATTTTACTAAATTCGAAAAATGATTAAAAATAGAAAAAAATTAGTTTTAATTATTAAAAATACCAAATAAATTACTAAAAATTATTTTAAAGTCCAAAATTAGTTTTAATTATTTTAAGTATATTTCATGAATATTTAATATTTTGGGATATAAAAAGTATTTAATTTATTTAAGTATAATATTAAATAAATTATTTAAAATAATTTTAATACATGAAAAAAATCATTTAAAAATAGATTATGATATAAAAAGATATTTTAAGTTATTTTCTATAATTTTTAATATTTTGTGATGATTTTCATTATTAATTAGATATTAATGATGATTAAGTTATTTAATAAAGATATTAAATAAATGATGAAAAATAGAATTAATGATTTAAAATTTTTATAAAAATGATTTAGAGATTATAAAAATATTTTAAGTTATAAAATATAACTTTTGATATTTTGTCATGAAAAATATTAATATTTTAATATTAAGGATATTAGATTCATTTAATAATTATATTAGATAAAGTAATGTAAAATGATTTTAATATTAGAAAAATCATTTTTAAAGGAAAATAAAGTGTTTAAAGATATTTTAAGTTATAAAACATAACTTTTAATATTTAAAGGATAATTTCATTAAGAAATCAATATTACCGATAATAATTTAATATTAATGATATTAAGTTTATTTAATAATTATATTAAATAAATAGTTTTAAAATGGTTTTATTGATTTAAAAATCATTTAAAGGTAATATTAATACTTTAAAATATTTTGAGTTATTATAAATAACTTTAATATTTTGGCAATACTTTCATTAATAGTTTAATATTAATTAAATATTAATGATAATAGAATTAGTTAATATTTAAATTATTTAATAATGATTTCAGTGTTTGAAAAATTCATGATAAAGTATAATAATTATTTAAAAATTATTATAAGGCTATGAAAAATAATATGACTGATATTTAAAATATCTAAACGAATATTAAACTACACGATAGAGTCTTAGACTCGTTAATTACTTGATAAAGTCATCGATATATAGAAATATTTGAGAA
The DNA here is from genome assembly GCA_020205605.1 of Panax ginseng. Lineage (NCBI taxonomy): Eukaryota > Viridiplantae > Streptophyta > Magnoliopsida > Apiales > Araliaceae > Panax > Panax ginseng. Next base: position 47,088,130 of record CM035147.1, on the reverse strand, counting down.
ATTGATCTGGACTTAGATAAATTGACTAGATATGTGTCTGTTATGATCCAATTATTGTTAAACATATGTGACAATATGATTAGGTTATGTGCTGACTGCAATTAGCAGTACTATGTGTTACGATATATTATTCTAATCGAACGAATGATCTTATTATTGATAGGTCGCTGTATAAAAAATTAATCTAAATTGCGTTATTGTGAGTAAATTTCAAAAATATCTTACTTTGTATTTACTTTATGCAATGGACATGAGTAAGAAAGTTTCAGAATTATATTATTATTGCGCCTCTATTATTATTGATTATGTATCCAATCTTTGTATTCATACAACTTCTTACATTATTCGATCATTATATTATTGTATAATTCAGATATTTATTTTGTTCATTAATTCGTATATAGGGTTAGACAAGTGTCCCCACTTGGATAACCATTGTATTTAATCATATGTTGATACATACTTATTGATTTCAAGTATGTATACGTTGACTTAAAAGTCATCTAAGCTTATTTGATTCAAATTTAGACATAAAAATATTGTTGAACAAGATAGAACGTTATTGTATCCAACCAGATTGTTTTGGTTCGGATTCCCGACTAAGTATGAACATCCCGAATATGGGAAAACTTTTGTGCACCTAAGGTGGATAGAGTGAACAATAATATCGTTCTTGCATGTAGTATTGATGCATAACGGGCTGATCACCCCTCGTGCCCGTAAGTTATGACGGTTTACAGATGAATTTTTGTTTAACCTTTTCAAAAATAGAAAACAATGTTCATAGTATGTTGACTGATCTCCAGTTATAGTCTATACGTAGTTTCAAAGATTACATATGGAAGTGATATGTTGTTATTATTGGTTTAGCTTACTTCACAACTGTTGATTAATTGTAGAAGTGTCTTTCAAAGAAAACATTTAATTCTTTCAGCTAATATATATTGTTGTTATTACTTGTTGGGCAATCCAATGCTCATTCTTGCTTTAAATTTAAATGTTTTCAGTTAAGTATGATCAACCTGAAGGCTCAGGCAAGAACAAGGGGAAAGGAAAGTTGTTCGAATGAGATTTATAATATTATGTGTAATAGTTAAAGTTTATTAAGTCAGTGATATTTATTATCTATGATGTAATGAATGTTTAAAGGTCTCGTACCTGGGAGTAAACTTTGATGCATATGTAAATTAAGTTTGAATTTTATATTATTGTTATTATTATTAGTTTTATTCAAATTTTATAGAAATGGTATCGTGAAGCACCGAGTTCGGGTTTCAAGCACCGAATTGGGGCGTCATAGGTTGGTATCAAAGCTTTAGGGTTAGAAACCCAAGGTGGACTCTAATTTTAGGCTATAACCTTAGAACAGAGGGAAACGTTGAAAATACAAGTAACTCATATAGAGTTTAAAAGGAGATGAATTAAATAAATTCATCGTTGAACAAAATAAAAGATAACTCTTATAAAACTATTGTTTGCTGTGTGTATACTATTTACTAATCAAGATAAGTTGTGTATAGATGTCAGGTGGAAAAGAGTTAGGATACTCTCTGATCGTAAAGAAGGAGCCGATATCAAAGCGAAAAGCTGAAATGGAGGCTCATAGTGCAGACAACCTTGATGAGGTGGTGGTATTGGAAAACGTAGTACCAGATCCAAAAATGGTGGAACTAATCGATAAAGTGATTCGAGACACTAAAGTTGGAGTCGATCAAGCATCAATCAAGTATGTAATCAAGAACGAGGTTTCTTCTCTAGAAAAGCTGTAGGAAATAGAATAGCTACTAAATAACCAATTGCGAAAGGCGTTAATACAAACTATGGAAGAACAAGATAAGCTTAAAATCCAAATTGATCAAATGGGAGCCGGAAGCAACAAATCATGTGCAGCTCCGAGCAAGAAAGGGAAAAGAAAGATGAAAGACCGTGACTTAGGAAATAAGTAGGATTAATAGTTGATTATGTGTGTTTGATAATGTACGGGTGTAATGAAATATTCTCAAACTTTTGTATAAGTTATTACAGTAATTCCCGACTTTAGTGGTCACAATGGGATAGCAGTATGTGCTACGTTATGTAAAATACTTTGAATTAATCTATGTTTGATTAATGGAATAAGTTTTAGATAAAACTTTGTGTTAAATGTTAAACTTATACAATAAGGTTTAGAATGTAAGTTAAATTTATGATTTTATGTAATCAGATAATGCCGCCAAGACGACAAACACGAAATCAAAGGGCGAAGAATCACAAAGAACGCTTTAGAGGGACAACCGCAAGACCCAATGCAAAACTTTACTTAACATGGTAGCTCAGCTATGCAACGAGGAATACCAACCCAGTAAAACCACTGCAGATAATCGCTTGGCAAACTTCAAAGACTTTCAAGAGGACCACCGAATTGTGGGAACAATCGACCCTATAGAAGCTTCAGATATGGGTTAACGAGATAGAAAAGGCGTTCGTAGTTGCTAGGGTAGATGAGGGGCAAATGACCTCTTTTGCCACTTATATGTTGAAAGGGGAGGCAAACTTTTGGTGGGAAGCAAATCAAACTAGGGCAGGAGAGGGAGTAGTCACTTGGGCTAGGTTTAAAACTTTTTTTTTCGAAAACTACCTCTCAGCTAGCATGCAGGCTAGGATGCAGGTAAAATTTTTGGAGTTAAAGCAGGATAACATGACTGTTGCGGAGTATGCCGCAAAGTTTAATTAGTTGGCTAGGTTAGCTCCATATCAAATTGATACGGAGGCTAAGAAGGCAAGAAGATTTGAGCTGGGATTAAAACCCTGGCTCTACAACAAGGTGGTAGTGTTGCAAATCAATACTTTTGCAGCACTCATGGAAAAGGCTATCATAGCTGAGGAGGGGAGTGAGGCCATAAGCCTCTATAACAAGGAGAAGAGGAACAAAGGCAAGACTGTAGGAGCTGTGAAGGTGGAAACTAATAGTGGGAATAGGGGTGAGAAAAGAAAGGGGAATTATTTTGAGAATGTTCAGGTGAAGCAAGAAGGTGTGAAGAAACAGACTGTGTAGTGTAAAAATTGCGGGAAGAATCACTCTGGTGAGTGTCTGAAGGGTAAGTTTGTATGTTACAAGAGCGGGCAGGAGGGTCATATCTCTCCCAACTGTCCTAACCCAAGGATGAACAATGGTTGTTTTCTATGTGGATCGACTGAACATAAGGTGAGGGATTGTCCAAAGAGGAAAATGGAGGCATGGAGTGTAACCACGGGAAAAAGAAGCGGGACTATAGCAATCACAGGACTGACTTCAACCAACAAACCAACCGCACGAGTCTTCAATATGACGGTCCAGGATACTATGGCAGTTGGGAATGGAACTCCAGGTATTATTCGAATAACTTTTATTTGCGTGTATATATTTGATGTTCCTTTATATAGAAAATTATTTTATAAATAAATTTTGAAGGAGAAATTTGAGTTCTTTTAGAAATCAAGCTTCCGTTTAATCAGAAAGACAAGCTTTATAGTGAATAATTAAAGATCAGTTCGATCAAATATGATCGAGATCTACTTGCAATGATTGTGTATGTATGTACCCCTGTATGTACGTATGAGTTTTTAAAACGGTGATTCCGGAGACGGAATCCTTATAAGGGAGGGTGAATGTAATAACCCGATATTTTGCATATAAATAAATAAGAAATTTTGCATATAAATTTTTATTATTATTATTTTAATGATGAGAATATGTGTCAAGTAATGTATGATAAATGCAAATATATTTATTACCTATAAATAATTTTAGAATTATTAATCACCAAAAATTATATTCCTATAGTAATTAAGTTTTGTAAGCATAAATATTTTATTAATTATTTTCCATGAAAACATGATTTTAGATTATTTAAATAATATATGAAGTGATTATTAGAAGTATAATAATAAATATTTTATTATATGAATTGTTCAGAATATTTAAGTTAATTATTTTAGCTTAATTATTGATGCTGTATATGAAGAATAAATCAGATATGGAATCATAACCCTAATTTTGGATTTTGAGCAATGAATGAGAATAATAATATAATATTAATTATATTTTGGTTTTTCAGTGATATAAATATGTACTGTATATCTGTAGTCTGATAATGGTGGGCCAAATATGGTAAATTAGGTCATAACCCTCATGTCGTATTATTAAACCCTAATTGTTAAACTCGGTTATGAGTTTTAGATCGAGCGAGAATTGTGTTATATGAATTTTATCACATGTATTATATAATTTCGTAATTAGGAGAAACCCTAATTATTATTTGAAAACCCTAATTTGCTAATATTAGAAACTATAATTACTGTTTTTGTAAATTATAATAAAAATTAGGAAACCCTAATTGTTAATTTGGGAGCCCTAATGATGTTAAGGAACCCTAATTATTTAAACCCTAATTTTCTATTAAAAACCCCAATTTCTATTAAAAACCCTAATTTAATTAGTGTGTTTAAAATTAAAATTTTCTTACACTTTAATTTTTATTTGTCCAAATCCTATAAATTATTTGGGAAACTTTAATATGTAAAATCTAGTGATTATTAATCTAGTGATTAATTGTGACTAAGTATGAACATCCCGAATATGGGAAAACTTTTGTGCAACTAAGGTGGATAGAGTGAACAATAATATCGTTCTTGCATGTAGTATTGATCAATACAGGGCATAACGGCCGATCACCCGCGCGTTCAGAAGTTAAGTTATGACGATTTCATGAGATGAATTTCTGTTTAACCTTTTTGAAAATAGAAAACAATGTTCATAGTATGTTGACTTATCTCCAGTTATAGTCTATACGTAGTTTCAAAGATTACATATGGAAGTGATATGTTGTTATTATTGGTTCAAATTTTACTTCACAATTGTTGATTCGATTTCAGAAGTGTCTTTCAAAGAAAACATTTAATTCTTTCAGCTAATATATATTGTTGTTATTATTTACTGGGCAATCCAATGCTCATTCTTGCTTTAAATTTAAATGTTTTCAGTTAAGTATGATCAACCTGAAGGCTCAAGCAAGAGCAAGGGGAAAGGAAAGCTGTTCGAATGAGATTTATAATATTCTGTGTAATAGTTAAAGTTTATTAAGTCAATGATACTTATTATCTATGATGTAATGAATGTTTAAAGGTCTCGTATGTAAGACCCCAAATTATTAATAAATGAAATTTAATTTTCTCTATTTATTATTTTGAAATAGTAAGGGTTGATTTGATTAATGTGGATAGTTATGGGTAAAATACATAAATATTTCAAAATAAGCAAAAATATTCATTATTGTTTGGGAATATTTGTTTGGTCGTGGAATATTCAAATCGCTTTGTGGGAATATTAAATGACGATTTGCCAGCAACCATGTGTGGACCCCATAATGGAAAGCGATGGAGGAAGAAAACGATAAGAATAAGTTGTTTATAAATAACTATGTAGTTGTTACTCAAGTAATATCGTTTGAATACCGGTGGTTAAAACACAAGAAGACACTCAGATTGCACCAATTATTGATTCTTACGTAAGAAGGCACTACTCAATAATGGTTACAATAATTAATGTCAAAGATTTTATTTTATTGATTTAATAATTGTCGTGGTTGATATTTTATATTGTCGTTGTTTCAATAATTGTCATTACACAATATTTTTCATTATCGAAGCAATAATTCATATTATCTGAATAATATTATTAGATAAAATTATTGGCAATGTCTAGAAAGTTCTCATCTAAGGAGAGGTTTGGTCACCTAATTGCGCGGCGCCAAGAAGGGAGAAATTTTATTGAAAAGCCCCTCTTTCCTAGAACCGCCTCGGGTTGTCAATATTGTGATTTCTGTGTAATATTATTTGTGAATAATTAATTATTGATTCATATGATGAGGAAAATATTGATTTTATGTGGATATAGATGGAGAAAATTTTTATTGTGACAATTGTTGAAAATTGAAATTTTATCCTTTTCTGATAAAATAATTCATTTAAATATATTATTATATTTTAATAATATAATAATGATGATATTTTTACGATGAATGTGGGATATATGAGTATATGTGGAAGAGGAGTTTTTTGTTACCAAAAATATTTAAAGCATGTTTTTATGTTCGGTGGACCCCATTTCTCGATTGAAATTTGATTATATTGTAAAATCGCTTCGTTTGTGAATTTCGGTCAATTTATGTTTGGAATTTGAAAACTTCCTTCCGCAAAGTTGCGTAGAATTGAATTTCCTATAAAATATCGCGAGATTGAATTTTTTCGATAAAAGGGCTATTTGTTATGAATTATTGAAGTTTCAAGAGTTCCAAAATAATTGATTTTTGGAAGTTTTAATTATTTTATTATGAAAAACCTTTTTATCATTAAAGGTGGGTCTTGCATGTGATGTAAATGCTGAATTCAGATCCTTAGAAGTGGGCGAGGAATTGTAATATTAATATTAATATTTTAATAAATTTTCTACTTTGGTGTTCTAAGAATTTTCCTATAAATAGGTGCTTAGGTTAGAATTGAAAATCACAATTTAAATCAAGTTTTTTCTCTATATTATCGAGTTTATTCTTGTGAGTATTTTGAGTATATTTTGAGTATTGCTATACTATGCAAGTTCAAGTCATAGCCTATATCCTGTTTCACTTTAGAAGTACCGATCTTTCGAGGTAAGTGGATAATATTTTTTCGTAATGATATTATTTCTTCAATATCATTATGTGAAATATTGCTCAAGTTTTATCAAATTTGAAACTTTTGGTGTCGGTTAATATTCACGATACGGCACTATTCACGATATATACTAATTATTCACTTAATATCCAAGACTATTCATCAAAAATGAAAATTTTCCATTTTCGTCTAAAATATCTATTGTGGATACTAGCTTTGATTGTATCCATGTTTTGATCATTCTTGAATTCTACACCACTATGATTATTTTTGAGGTATTTTTGGACATGGATAAAAAAAGTACTAATCCTTAATCCTTAATCCTTAATCCTTGTCATTTTGTTTCTTTGGATTCGCTTTTAAAAATATTTTCATCATCCTCGGCCTTAAATGATGATATTATTGAATATCTTTGGCATGTAGTGCAAAGATGAATGATTTCGATGAATATATTTGGCTCAGAGTGCAAAAAAGATGAACAGTGTTTAGATGAACAAGACCAATCGATGAATATTTTGGCATGTAGTGCAAAGATGAATATTTGATTCTAGATATATATTGATTGATGTTACAGGGATAAAAGATAGACGATGAACTTTTAAATTCATACATAGAAGATAGTAGTTTGCATTCTCTACTTAACTCTTCTAATGAATTATTATTTCATGTAATATTGATTTAAAACTTGTTGTCTATTGTATTCTATTAGGTTTTTCCCTGTTGAAGACTAACTATAAATTGTTGTATATTATCTTAGTCATAATATTCTTTACTGGGCTAGTTGAGCTCACCCTTTTCCTTTTTGTTCCATTTTTCTTCTCGGGAGGCAAGAATATAGCGTAGTACTTAGCCTGGGGTATGGAATGAAGGTTCTAGAGAGAGTTGTTTAGTAGTCCTCACCATTTTTGTAAAATAATGTATCAATAAATGTGATGAGGATTTATTTGAGTATAGATATTGTCTAGAAGATAATATTTGTATTCAAACTCACGCTTTCATTGTTGTAATAATAAAGTTGTAGTTGTTTCATGCATCATGTATTGACAACTCGTAATGGGTGATGTATACCTATTTTTGGGGGCATCACGGTTGGTATCAAAGCTTAGGATATGATCTCCACGGAGATCGGGGAATAGAACTAGAGGGGAGAGACGAGTAAATCCTTCGCTAGTGTGTCATACCTAAGCTTATTTGTTAGTTGGTTAGTATATAGGATATTATGTGATATATTGATTTCTTAATTAACCCTTGTTTTATGACAAAGATTTGAGAATATCGAACCGAGAATATTAATAAGTGGAAATGAGACCGTGGAGACGCTTGTACTCACCAAACGAGGAGAACTTGCAACAGGCTGGCAATGTTCCTCATGTGAACAACACCACTGAAAGCAGATGATGAATGAGGGATGTTTAGAAGCTTTTTGCAGTTCATGCAAAATCAGACGAGGGAGACTCGTGTTCAAAATATAGGAGGAAATGATAGCAATTCACGGGTTGTCATAGCCAAGCAGTTCAAAGAGTTGGGACCACCAGAATTTAAGGGAAAGCCAGATCCGATCATGGCGAAAACATGGGTCAAGCAAATTACCAAGATATTCGATGTCTTGGGATGCACGGAGGAACTGAAGGTTCCATTCGCCACCTTTATGTTCCGTGGCGAAGCGGATCATGGTGGGAATTGCGAAGCGTACTCCATCCAATTTGACTCGGCATGTCTTGGGAGACATTTCAGAACTATTTAATGACAAATACTTTCCGAAAGTGTTCGCTATATGAAGGAAGTGGAGTTCATCGATTAGAATAAAACAACATGATTTGTCTCAAAGACGAGGCAAAGTTTGCAGAGTTATCCGTGTTTGCACCTCATTTGGTGGAGAATGAGGAACGATGACGCGGATGTTTCGAGAGATTTGAAACCCGACATACGCACAATATCTCATTTCTCATAAATTTTCTCTCTATTCAGATGTTGTAAAACAGGCTCAATTATTAGAGCGAGATAACGAGTACGGCCAATCGAGGGACCACAATCGAGGATCATACCGGAGATAGCATCAACAAAACAACGATAACCAATCTGAGAAAGAAAAAGACGGACAAAATGGTAACCACGGTGGTAATCATGGCCATGAAAATAGAAGAAGTGAGTCGAGGAGATTTTAAAAAGAGGAGATTTAACAACGACCATATGAAGAAGACGGCTGCCGACAAAGAATCGGTTCTAAGGGAGGAGAACGACCACCGGTCATATGCTATAAATGCGGGAAAGAGGGACATATCAGTCCAAACTGCCCACAATAGTTCAAGGTATGCTATAATTGTGGAAATGAAGGACATATCGCTCGAGATTGTACGGTAGCGAAACCTAGTTCAGCGGGGACGGTGACTCAAAAGACTGTCCCAGAAAAGTCAAAGTCAACGGTTCCTGGAAGAGCGTTTGTTGTGACTGGTCAAAATGCGAGGAACCCAAACGAGGTGATCATGGGTAAGCTATTTATAAATTCTTGCTAAGTTTATACCTTACTTGATAATCGGTGCTACCCATTCATTTATCTCTCCGCTTGTGCTCAACGCTTAAACTTGACTCCAGGAGAAATTAGACTTTGACCTATCGTGGAAACTCCGTTAGAGAAACTTTCATCACATCCATCTGCTTATAAATCTTGTTTGATTCAAGTTGGCACCATCACCTTACCTATTGAATTTTATCTCTTTAAAGATACTTGCTTTTGATGTGATTTTAGGGATTGATTGGTTAACTACTCATCATGCCAAAATTGATTATTTTTGTAAGGTTGTTAGTTTTCATATTCCTAACCAACCTGTTGTATGAATTCAAGCAACTAAACCATTAAAATCAATCACTGTCATATCTAATCATAAAGCTATTCGTTTATTGAAAAACGGATGTCAAGCTTTCTTAGCCCATGTTATGGACTTGAATAAAGACACGCCAAATTTGAATAATATTCTGTTGTTATTGACTTTCCGATGTATTTTCAAGAACTTCCTGGCCTACCCCGTAACGTGAAGTTGAATTCTTTATTGATCTTGAACTTGGTACAAAGCCCATTTCTAAAACCCCATATCGAATGGCTCCTATTGAACTTCTTGGAGTTAAAGGTCCAACTACTGAGGAGTTGTTGGACATCGATTTCATTCGGCCCTAGTACATCTCCTTGGGGTGCTCCTGTTTTATTCTTAAAGAAGAAAGACTAAGAGTATGCGACTTTGTATCGACTATCTGAATTGAACCATGTTACCATCAAGAATAGGTATCCTCTACCTCGTATTGATGACTTGTTTGACCAGTTGCAAGGAGCATAATTCTTTTCAAAAATCCATCTTCGTTCTGGATATCATTAGCTAAAGATTAGAACTGAGGATATTCCAAAGACCCGCCTTTCGAACTCCCCAGACGGGCATTATGAATTCTTAGTCATGTCTTTCGATTGACTAATGCTCCTGCAGCTTTTATGGATATGATGAACCGAGTATTCAAGGAATATTTGGATCAGTTCGTTGTTATCTTTATTGATGACATCCTCATATATTCCAAAAGTCATGAAGATCATGAGCACCATTTGAAGCTGGTACTCCAAAGGCTTCGTGAAAACAAACTATATGCCAAATTAAAGAAATGCGAGTTCTGGCTTGAGGAAGTAGCATTCCTTGGGCACGTGGTGTCAAAACATGGAGTATCTGTGGATCCGGCGAAGATTGAAGCAATACAAAGTTGGGAGCAACCGAAGTTGGTGACCGAAGTACGTAGCTTTCTGGGATTCGTTGGTTATTATCGGAGATTAGTGGAAGGATTTTCTCGAATCGCTACTCCATTAACTCAGCTAACTCGGAAAGATATAAAATTCGTATGGAGCGAGGAATGCAAGAAGAGTTTCCAAGAGCTCAAGAGGAGACTCATTTCGGCACCTATTCTAACAATACCATCTGGTACGGATGAATTTGTTATCTACAGCGATGCTTCAGGCAAAGGGTTAGGATGTGTTCTCATGCAACGTGGGAAAGTCATAGCCTATGCCTCGCGACAACTTAAAGAGTATGAGAGGAATTATCCTACTCATGATCTAGAGTCACAGCAGCAATTTTCGCGCTTAAAGATCTAGAGGCACTATCTATATGGGGAGAAAGTGGAGATATATTCGCACCATAAAAGCCTCAAATATTTCTTCACGCCTAAAAGGAACTCAACAAAGCAAGCAACAACGTTGGCTTGAGTTGTTGAAAGATTACAACCACACTATTCAATACCATCCTCGAAAATTAACGTGGCCGACGCGGCGTTGAGTAGAAGATCTTATCTGTGAATGAGTGCGATGATGTCAAGTATACGACGTAGAGCCAACTTTAATAGAAAAAGTTAAGGTTGCTCAAGCCACCGAATCTTGAGCTAATGCGTATGAAGAAGAAAGTACAAGAAGGTGCTATTCCTAAGCGAGAATTGATGAAGAAGGAATACTTGAGTCCACTCCGATCTTTGTGTTTCCTAACGACTACGATTTGAAGTACAAGATTATGATGGAGGCACACAATACACCATTTGCAATCCATCCGGAAGTACTAAAATGTATCGTGATCTTGACATACATTTTGGTGGAACAATATGAAGAGAGAGATTGCAAAGTTTATCTCGATGTGTTTGACTTGTCAACGTGTAAAGGCTAGAGCATCTAGTACCTAAGGGTCCGTTGCAACCACTTGAGATTCCGAAATGGAAGTGGGAACATATTACCATGGATTTTCGTTACGGGTCTTCCTACGGTTTCTCAAGGCATCAATGTTATTTGGGTTATTGTTGATAGATTAACCAAGTCCGCTCATTTTTTTGCCGACATGGAGACTTATTCCTTGAACGCCTTGCTAGTATATATGTAAATGAGATTGTGAGGTTGCATGGCATGCCAAGATCCATAGTTTTGGATCGTGACCCAAGATTCACTTCAAGATTTTGGGTTAGCTTGCAAAAAGCTATGGGCACGGATTTATTTATTCTGATTTGGCATACCATCCTCAAACGGACGGACAATCGAGAGGATTATTCAAACTCTTGAAGATCTATTAAGACTCGTGTCCTAGACTTCAAGGGCGGTTGGGATAAGTATTTACCATTGGTGGAATTCTCCTACAACAACAGTTATCAGGAAAGTATAGGTGTGGCTCCATTCGAAACATTATATAGACGAAAATGTCGCTCTCCAGTATGTTGGGACGAGGTGGGTGAAGCAACATTGTTGGGACCCGAGTTGGTACGTATGACTATGGAAAAGATCCAAATGATTCGACAACGTATACAAACGGCACAGGTTCGACAAAAGAGTTATGCGGATCTTCATCTAAAGGACGTGGAATTTAGTATAGGGGATCATGTATTGTTGTGAGTTGCTCCATGGAAGGGAGTTACAAGATTTGGGAAGAGAGGAAAGCTCAATCCATGATTTATTGGTCCATTTCAAATTCTTGACCGAGGAGGAAATGTAGCCTATAGACTCGCGTTACCTCCGAGTATGTCTCGTGTTCATAATGTGTTTCACATATCTGTACTTCGTAAATATGTGAAAGACCCGAACCACGTTATAGAGTTAGAACCGGATGAGATAGCCGAAGACTTAACGTCATTTAAGAGGTACTGCCAAGATCTTGGATAGAAAGGAGCATGTCCTACGCACAAAGGTCATACCACAAGTTAAAGTTTTGTGGAGGAACCATGCTATAGAGGAAATGACTTGGGAGTTGGAAATAGAAATAAAAGCAAGGTATCCTCACCTTTTTGAAACACCATGTATGTACGTCAATTTTGAGGACGAAATTTCATAAGGAGGGGAGGTTGTAAGACCCCAAATTATTAATAAATGAAATTCAATTTTCTCTATTTATTATTTTGAAATAGTAAGGGTTGATTTGATTAATGTGGATAGTTATGGGTAAAATACGCAAATATTTCAAAATAAGCAAAAATATTCATTATTGTCGGGGAATATTTGTTTGGTCGTTGAATATTCGATCGCTTTGGGGAATATTCGCATTTACGCACAAGCCATGACCCATGTGTGGACCCCATAATGGAAAGCGATTGGAGGAAGAAAACGATAAGAATAAGTTGTTTATAAATAACGGCGTAGTTGTTACCGTTAATACCGTTGGAATACTATTGGTTAAAACACAAGAAGATACCACCGGTATTGCACCAATTATTGATTCTTACGTAAGAAGGCACTACTCAATAATGGTTCTGTAAGAATTAATGCTCAAAGATTTTATTTTATTGATTTAATAATTGTTGCGTTGATATTTTATATTTGCCGTTGTTTCAATAATTGTCATTACACAAGATTTTTCATTATCGAAGCTAATAATTCATATTATCTGAATAATATTATTAGATAACATTATTGGCAATGTCTAGAAAGTTCGTCTAAGGAGAGGTTTGGTCACCTAATTGCTTGCGCCAAGAAGGAGAAATTCTTATTGGAAAGCCCCTCTTTGAGGAACCGCTGGGTTGTCAATATTGTGATTATGTAATATTATTTGTGAATAATTAATTATTGATTCATATGATGAGGAAAATATTGATTTTATGTGGATATAGATGGAGAAAATTTTATTATGACAATTGTTGAAAATTGAAATTTATCTTTTATGATAAAATAATTCATTTAAATATATTATTATATTTTAATAATATAATAATGATGATATTTTTACGATGAATGTGGGATATATGAGTATATGTGGAGGAGGAGTATTTTTGTTACTTTAAATATTTAAAGCATATTTTATGTGTCGGTGGACCCCATTTCTTGACTGAAATTTGATTATATCGTGAAAATCGCCTGCTTGTGAATTTCATCAATTTATGTTTGGAATTTGGAAAACTTCCATCGCAAAGTTGTAGAGAATTGAATTTCCTATAAAATAGTGTGAGATTCGAATTTTCTCATAAAAGGGCTATTTATTATGAATTATTGAAGTTTCAGAGTTCCAAAATAATTGATTTTTGGAAGTTTTAATTATTTTTATTATGAAAAACCTTTTTATCATTAAAGGTGGGTCTTGCATGTGATGTAAATGCTGAATTTAGATCCTTAGAAGTGGGCGTAGGAATTGTAATATTAATATTAATATTTTAATAAATTTTCTACTTTTGGTGTTCTAAGCATTTTCCTATAAATAGGGTGCTTAGGTTAGAATTGAAAATCACACCTTAAACTCAAGTTTTCTCTCTATATTATCGAGCGTATTCTTGTGAGTATTTTGAGTATATTTTGAGTATTGCTATGATTGCAAGTTCAAGTCATAGCCTATATCCGATGTTTCAAATTTAGAAACCGATCTTTCGAGGTAAGGGATAAATTTTTTTCAGAATGATATTATTTCTTCAATATCATTATCTGTGAAATATTGATCCAAGTTTTTATCAAATTTAAATCTTTTGGTGTCTGAGTTAATATTCACGATACTCAAGACTATTCACGATATATTACATTATTCACAAATACTAGATTATTCATCAAAAATGAAAATTTTCCTTTTCGCCTAAAATATCTATTGTGGATACTAGCTTTGATTGTATCCATGTTTTGATCATTCTTGAATTTTACACCACTATGATTATTTTTGAGGTATTTTTGGACATGGATAAAACAAAGTACTAATCCTTAATCCTTAATCCTTGTCATTTTGTCTCTCATCGGATTCGCTTTCTTTAAAAATATTTTTCATCATCCTCGTCTTAAATGATGATATTATTGAATATATTTGACTCAGAGTAAAAAAGATGAATGATTTCGATGAATATCTTTGGCCCAGTAGTGCAAAAGATGAGCAAGTGTTTAGATGAACATGACCAACTGATGAATATCTTTGGCCTGTAGTGCAAAGATGAATATTTGATTCTAGATATATATTGATTGATGTTACAGGGATAAAAGATAGACGATGAACTTTTAAATTCATACATAGAAGATAGTAGTTTGCATTCTCTACTTAACTCTTCTAATGAATTATTATTTCCGCTGCGAATATTGATTTAAAACTTGTTGTCTATTGTATTCTATTAGATTTTTCCCTGTTGAAGACTAACGATAAATTGTTGTATATTATCTTAGTCATAATATTCTTTACTGGGCTAGTTGAGCTCACCCTTTTCCTTTTTGTTCCATTTTTCTTCTCGTGGAGGCGAGAATATAAATAGTAATGCTAGCCTGGGGTATGGAATGAAGGTTCTAGAGAGAGTTGTTTAGTAGTCCTCACCATTTTTGTAAAATAATATATCAATAAATGTGATGAGGATTTATTTGAGTATAGATATTGTCTAGAAGATAATATTTGTATTCAAACTCACGCTTTTCTTGTTGTAATAATAAAGTTGTAGTTGTTTCGTACTCATGTATTGACAACTCAGAATGGGTGATGTAAACCTATTTTGGGGGCATCACATCGTACCTGGGACTAACTTTGATGCATATGTAAATTAAGTTTGAATTTTATATTATTGTTATTATTATTAGTTTTATTCAGCTTATAGAAATGGTATCGTGAAGCACCGAGTTCGGGTTTCAAGTTCCCGAATTTGGGGGCGTCACACCATTCTTTATTATACTCAGTTGGTTAAAGTTTTAACTTCTATACTCCATGAAATTAGTGGAATATCCTTGATATTTGCGCTTCATCCAGTATATTTTCATGGAAATATTCTTCTGAGCATTCTTGAATTTTACTCTACAAAGAAGTATCATGTTGACAATTTGGACGTTATTAGTTCCTGGATAAATTAATTCTTGAACTTGTTTTTATTGAATTATTTTGTCATTGTCATCATCCTCATGTTTATATTATGTTGAAAGTCATCTGTGGCCTGTAGTGCATAGATGGACTTTGTATGATTATGACCAGGGATTATTCGATATAATCATGACCGTAATGTTACAAATGATGTGGAAAAAGTCCTCATTGGCCCGTGGTGCATTGATGGACAGTTTTTTGGTATGATTATGGCTATAGATTCTCTTTGGCCGTAGTGGAAAGATGAATTGTTTTATGACATGATCAGGACCGTTGATGAAAACATGATTATTCTTGGCCCGTAGTGCATGGATAATTGTGGTCGTGATACTAAAGAATATCCTTGGTCGTAGTGCAGGGGTGATTCGTTGATGTGGATTATTTATTAAGCTGAGTCCTAGCGATAAAAGTGATGAAAAACCTTTTAAATCATAAAAGATAGTAGATTTTATTCTCTACTTGACTCTTTTAATGGATTGCTTGTTCCGCTACAGTTAAACTTGATGTTTGTTATATTGTATCAGTTTAACACTATTTAAAGCTAATGATAATTTATTCTGCATTATGTTAGTCATAATATTTTTTACTGGGTTAGTTGAGCTCACCCTTTCTTTCACCTTTTTTCTTCTGTGAAATGAGAATATAGTCGGGACGTAGCTCACGAATGGAGTGATGGTCCTAGATGGTGCATTAGTAGTCCTCACTATTCTGTGAAATAGTGTGATAATAATTGTAATGAGGACTCCTTTTGAGTTTGTATACTCTCTAGTAGATAATATTTGTATTCAAACTCACATTTTATGTTTTGTTGAATTGTACACGACAGTTGTATTATTAAGTTGTATTTGAATTCTGTACCATGTATCTGGCGACTCAAGATGGGTGATGTATACCTAATTTTGGGGGTGCCACAGTTGGTATCAAAGCTTAGGGATATGATCCATGGCTAGGATGTGAGAATAGAACTAGGAGGGGAGGGACGGGGAATTCCTTCTCTAGTATGACCTACCTAAGTTTATTTGATATTTAATTGGTCGGTCAGAGTATAGAGATAATATGTGATATGTTAATTAACCCTTGTTTTGTGGCAGTATTTGAAAATGGCATCCGAAAATGTTGGGTTCAACAATGAAGCACATGAGACCGTTGAGACACATTTAATCACTAACCAGGTTAATGTGATGTCAGACGAAGAAGAAAACAGAGATATCTACGTGGTGCGTGAAGAACTAATAGTTGCACCCGAGCTAGTTGCAAAGGTAGCAGCTGAGAGTGAGGAAGAAGAGGAAGAAGAGGAACCTGAGGAGAATTTATTAGAAGAATTTTATGATCAAAATTTAGCATTACAAAATCGTATTCATGAGTTAGAAGAGCAGGCTGAAGAACGGCAGGAGGTCATGGAGCAAAGAGATGCAACCATTCAAAATTGTGTTACACGATGTGCGATGCTTGAACAGAAGCACTCTTTGGCAGAGTATAAGATATTATAGCTGGAATCTAAGAATGCTATGATCAAAGTTCTGATGAAATCAGAAACAACTGAACGAAGGAGAATAGATGACGTATGAATTTTTCTTTTTGGACAACAATTGGGATAATCCAACATCGAATTCAGAATTACCCCGTGCATATCGGTCAATCCCAATTCGATATGGATCGGAGAATAATGATTCAAATCATGGATCAGGAATGGGACGAAGCACTTAAGGGTGGAATGTACCCTATAGCAAAGTCAAATCCAGTAGTTTAAGTGAGAGCATTTGTCGAGAAACCCGAACGAAGTTATTACGGGTAAGTTAATGATAAACTTTTGTGAAGTTTATACCTTATTAGATACCGGTTCTACTCACTCTTTTATTTCACCTAGTTGTGTTCAATGTTTGAAGTTAACTCCGGAGAAGTTAGACTTTGATATATCTGTTTAAACTCAGTTCGGAGAAACCTTCATTACCTCCACTATTTATAAATCTTGTTCAAATCAACGCTTTCACGTTACGTGTTGATCTTGTCTCTTTGAAAATACTTGCCTTTAATGCAATTTTAGGAATCGATTGGTTAACTACTCATCATGTTTTTCGTAAGGTTGTTAGCTTTCATATTCCTAACCAACCTGTTATGCAAATTCAAGAAACCAAACCACTAAAGTCAATCATTATCATATCAAGCCATAAGTAAAGAGCCTCGGTCCTTTCGTTGTAGACTTTCTTGTGTGGAATGCAACCAAGCTTTATTTTCAGAGGCGATGTCGTGAATGACGATGGCAAGTTGATAGGTATCAACATGACGTACTATCCAAGTCTTGGATGAGGGTCACAGTTTGAATGATATTTCTATTGTTAATTAATTTTCTGACGTATTCTTAAAGACTTCTTAGTCTACCCCTAGAGCATGAAATCGAATTTTGTATTGAATTTTAAGACAAAACCCATTTCTTAAACCCTCAAATATTTCTTCAACTAAAATGAACATAACATGCGCTAAAGACGTTGGCTCGAGCTGTTGAAGATTACGATCGTACCATGCAATATCATCGTAGGAAAATCGAACATGGTAGCTAACGCGTTGAGTAGAAGATCGTATGCGGTTACAAGTGCGAATATACGAACCCACGTGAAGATAACGAATATAATGAGTAGAATCGACTTTAATCGATAAAGTTAAAGCCGCCTCAAGCTATACATACTCGAAATGGATGAATGTGAAGAAGAAGGTTCAAGAGGGCGTTATTCTAGAAGCAAGAATCGACGAAGAGAGGAAATCTCAACCCTCGATTTAATTGGCCCATTTGAAATCCTCGATGAAGTAGGAACTGTGGCCTATAGACTTTTTTTACCGCCAAGTATGTTGCGTGTTCAGAACGTTTTTTTTTACGTATCGATGTTACGTAAATATGTGGACGAACCGAACCACATTATTAAATTAGAACTAGACGAGATAGCAGAAGATTTAACGTATGAGGAGATACGTGTTAAAATCTTCAATAAGAAGGATTGTATTCAACACTCAAAGGTTATACCTCAAGAATTAGAATTTGAAATAAAGTCAAGGCATTCTCACCTCTTCGGCATACCAGGTACGTACGTAAATTTCGAGGGCGAAATTCCATAAGGAGGGGAGATTGTGAGACCCCAGATTTTTATGAATAAATATTTAATTTTCTCGAAATAATTTATTTGAATATTATGGTGTGGATTTGATATAATGTTATAGTTGTGGGTAATATTTATAAATTTTGCAAAGTACGCAAGTTGTTATAAAATATTCGATTGGTCGGGGAATATTCTTTTTGTTTGAGAATATTCGTACGACAGACAGATAATCATTAGTGGACCCCGTAATGTAAATTATCATTTGATTGAGAAAATAACAAAATACTTTATGAAAATAACGACGGAAGAAGTTTTACCGTTAGCTGTTGAAACACCGGTGTTAAAAGTATAAAGAATATGTGGTCGCATAGAAGCACAAGCAAGATTGATTATTGATGCTTACGTGATAAGTCACTCGCTTTTGTTTTATTGGTATTATTAATATAATAAAATGTAATACTTTTATAAAATTATTCTATAAATAGAATATATTATATTCTATTATGCATAGTGTGTATATAGTGTCTACATAGTATTTTTGTATAGTAAAATCTTTTTTATATAAAATAGAATACTTTTATAAAGTTATTCTATAAATAGAATATATTATATTTTATTATGCATAGTGCTGCGATAGTGTTTTTTGCATAATAAAATCTTTTTTATATAAAAATGTAATACTTTTATAAATTTATCTGCTTTTTTTAGACAATAATTAGAATATATTATATTTTATTATGCATAGTGTTTGCATAAGGCTCGTGATATAGTATTTTGATAGTGAAATCTTTTATAAAGTTATTCGTTTTATTAGATTATAAATAGAATATATTTTATTTTATTTAAAAGATTTTGCTTTAAATATGGACTGTCGATTAAAGTAAATCAACTGGACCGAATTCATGAGTTAGTTATTATGCAATCCATTTTTCTATAAATAGAAGCTCATTCCTTCATTATTTCTTACTTAATTCACCGAAACTCTAGAGATAAACTATAGAGAGAAAGAAGAAAAGTGTTCTCGCTACTTCACTACTTCTATATCCAGTACTCTTATTTCTAAGGTAGGGAATATTATTAGTTGTACTCATAAGGGGTATTCTTTCTTTCTTATTCATGAAAAAAACTTCTGTTATTCCATTCTTTGTTATTCTTTTGGAATAACTGAGATACGCTGGATACCCTATACTTGGTGAAATTCTTTCGTTATTCCATTCTTTATTATTATTCGTTGGAATATCCTGTTTATAGTGCTTTTATGCTGGGATTCGGTTCCGCTCTTTATTATTATTTTGTTGGAATATCCCTGTCAGGCGCTTTTACTTGGGACTGGTTCCGCTCTTTATTATTATTCTATTGGAATATCCTCGCATCCGTCAGGCGCTTTTACATCGGACCGGTTCCGTCTTTCTTTATTAGTATTCATTTGAATAACTCGTCTATGCAAAGTATCGCATGCATGATGATTTCATTGTTATTCAATTCTTTATTATTCTATTAGAACATCCCGCTTGGTGATTTTTCGCTTTGACTCGGTTCCATTAATTATTATTCTATTGAATAACTCTGCTCATGCTAAGCACCGCATGCATGGTGATTTCTTTTGTTATTCCATTCTTTATTATACTCGGTTGGTTAAAGTTTTGACTTTATACTCCATAAAATTAGTGGAATATCCTTGATATTTGCGCTTCATCCAAAGATCTTTTCATGGAAATATTCTTCCGAGCTTTCTTGAATTTTACTCTACAAAGAAGTATCATGTTGACAATTTGGACGTTATTAGTTCCTGGATAAATTAATTCTTGAAATTGTTTTATTGAATTATTATGTCATTGTCATCATCCTCATGTTTATATTACGTTGAAAGTTATCTGTGGCATGTAGTGCATAGATGGACTTTGTATGATTATGACCAGGAATTATTCGGTATAATCATGACCGTAATGTTACAAATGATGTGGAAAAAGTCATCATTGGCCCGTGGTGCATTGATGGATAGTTTTTGGTATGATTATGACTATGGATTCTCTTTGGCCGTAGTGGAAAGATGAATTGTTTTATGGCATGATCAGGACCGTTGATGAAAACATGATTATTCTTGGCCCGTAGTGCATGGATAATTGTGGTCGTGATACTAAAGAATATCCTTGGTCGAAAAGGGTGATTCGTTGATGTGGATTATTTATTGTCGAGTCCTAGCGATAAAAGTGATGAAAAACCTTTTAAATCATAAAAGATAGTAGATTTTATTCTCTACTTGACTCTTTTAATGGATTACTTGTTCCGCTACAGTTAAACTTGATGTTTGTTATATTGTATCAGTTTAACACTGTTTAAAGCTAATGATAATTTATTCTGCTTTATCTTAGTCATAATATTTCTTACTAGGCTAGTTTAGCTCACCCTTTCTTTCACTGTTCTCTTCAGGAAATGAGAATATAGCTGGGACGAGTCGGGGAACGGAGTGATGGTCCTAGATGGTGCATTAGTAGTCCTCACTACTATGTGAAATAGTTTGATAATAATTACAATGAGGACTCCTTTTTGAGTTTCTATACTCTCTAGTAGACAATATTTGTATTCAAACTCATAGCTTTTATGTTTTGTCGACATTACATTACAGCATAGTTGTATTATTAAGTTGTATTTGAATTTCGTATCATGTATCTGGCGACTCAAGATGGGTGATGTATACCTAATTTTGGGGGCGTCACATTACATTAAGTCTTCATTCAAAATGAAACAAAAACTAACTTGGTCAACCTTTTTCATCGCTCATGTCATTACACGACATCCTATGCATTCTAGTGGCGCCATGCCAAGCACTTCACTCTCTGCAGTTTTTTCCCGACTTGGCAATCGTGGTGTGAGTCCATGTACAAACTCTCATACCTGCAATATGATGAGATAACATGTGGTTTGTCATACACAACTAACTCAGAACTGGGCACCACAAAAAAAGGTTTGGCTTCTTAACGAAACTCCTGGCTTCCTAATTTGTTCATTTTACATCTGAATTGACCCATTCAAATTCTTACAAGTCAGGAATTACATCCTTTACGTGTTTATATAAGAATTTCATATTTCTGAATTCGTTAACTCAGAATTCACCTTTGAGTTCATTTTTGAGTGTTCGTTTAACGTTTTCGTCCGTTCAATACTCGTTTTCTTCGTTATAAGTCAGAATGCGACGATTATTTCGCCAACGACTCTTAATTACCTTATCTCACGTGTTGACATTGGAAATCAACGTTTTCAAGTTACACGATAACTTTTGACCTTTAATCCGAACTTTATACGTTTTCGACGTTTAACGTCTATTTCCGTACAGTTCTCCATAACTTTGTTATTAATGTTCTCTAAGCCAAGTCACATGGAATACTCCATGGGCTTCATATCTACATCCTAACCAATCAAGATGCACATACCTTAGCTACAATAGTTTCCAAAATGTTCAATTATAACTAAGTTCACGTTCAAGACTTTCTACGTTTTCCACTTACGTAAACACTTACGATTTCTATTTGGTCATGACTTATAGAGATTGAATCTATGGTAAGTCACTCTCATTCCACCCTACAAGCCATACCCACCCATTTATGATTCTCCATGATAAAAGAAAACCAAAAGAGATGGAATTAGAATTGAAGATTATTACCTTAAGAACTCTTAGTGTTCTTGTTGAACTTCTAATGAAAAAGCTTCAAGGTAGAAGAATTGTTCAAGTCTAGCTCTCTTTCTCTCTGAAATATTTTGGACAAGCTTTTTAAAACAACAAAAATCCAACCTAAGCCTTGTATATATGAAAACCAAATGAGGGCAAAAATGTCTAATTTTCCACATCCTTACTTAATTACCACTTTGTCACCAAATAAAATACTTGGTGACCAAGTGATTCACTTGCCTTGCACACCAAGTGGCCGGCCCACCTTGCCCATGGGTTGCCCCATGGGTTTTACCCATCCCTTGACCCGCCAGTTCGACCACGGTTTAATTCTTTAGATAGGGCTTGACATTAATAAACATTGGGCTTTAACCAATCTAATATTGGGCCTTGGACTTGGGCTTGTATACTTAATTCATTGGGCTTGTTATTAATCCAAGTCCAATTGGATTGGATAAAATTTTTAGCTCATACTCTAATAATACAACTCGTATTCTACGCTTATTCACGTATTCTCTTTGTATAATATTTATATAATAATCGTATTATACGTCGTACTATTCTTCATATCATACATATATAATACTCATATTCCATACGTATAATAATCGAAATGACTATACGCATTCCATTTCCCTTTCAGAAACCTCTTTCTCAAACCCTTAGGTTTTAAGTCCGCAGGCGAAAACTTCGTTTGCCATAACGGAAATATTATTGGATATTCCATAATATTGTCATATTCTAACATTATGCGTTTCTCAGAATTTCAAACCCTAGCTCCGAACGACATCAGATGAATAATGTTTTTACGCAAACAATCTCAGAAAATCTTCGTTCTCGTCCTGATAATTCACAACAATTAATTCTAGCACAAAGCCATAATACTAACCACATCCACATGTTCTAGGTCATAGAATGACCTTCGAACATCTTACTCACATAATAAATTAATTAAATTCATTTAATTCACATAATCAAATAAAATTTTAATTCATTGAAAATTCAAAATTCTCGGGCGTTACATTCTTCCCTCCTTATAAGGATTCTGTCCCCAGAATCTCGCTACTCTTACATAAACAAATGAGGAAACTTTTCCTTCATTTTACTTTCGAGCTCCCACGTTGCTTCCTCAGCATCGTGGTTACTCCAAATTACCTTTACTGAATGTATTACTTTATTTCTCAAGACTTGTTCCTTCCTATCAATAATCTGAATCAGAAGTTCTTCATACGTTAAGTCTTTTTCTAATTGAATAGACTCATACTCTATTATATGCTTATAGTCCAGTTTATAAGGACGCAACACACACACGTGAAACACATTGTGTATTCTTTCCATTTCTGGAGGTAAGGCTACTTCATAAGCTACCTCTCCTATCCTCCTTAAAATCTTAAAAGGTCCTATAAACCATGGACTTAACTTCCCTTTCTTCCCAAAACGTATCTTCCCTTTCCAAGGCGATACTTTTAGAAAGACATAAGACCCTACTTCAAATTCCCTCTTCTCTCGATGAGGATCTGCGTACTTCCGTTGTCTATCTTGAGCCGTTACTAATCGAGCTCTTATTAGCTTCACCATATCTGCCGTTTGTTGTACCATCTCAGGTCCCAACATTCGACATTCACCTACTTCATCCCAACAAAGTGGTGTTCTGCACTTCCTTCCATACAATGCTTCATAAGGCGGCATGCCTATACTAGCGTGAAAACTATTGTTGAAGTTTAATTCTACCAACTGGTAGATGTTCATCCCAACTCCCTTGAAATCCATAACGCAAGATCTTAACATATCTTCTAGCATTTGAATTGTCCGTTCGCTTTGCCCATCCGCTCATGGATGATACGCAGACTCAATCTCAATCGCTCCCATTTGCTTTTGCAAACTCCTCCAAAAGTTCGGCGTGAATCATGGATCACGATCGGACACAATCGAAAAAAGGTACTCCATGTCTAGAAATGATTTCTTTGACATAAAGCTTAGCTAATCGCTTCTAGGTTATACCTAACTCCTATTGGTAGAAAATGAGTCGATTTAGTTAACTGATCCACTATTACCCAAATAGCATCGTATCCTTTTCTTGTCGTTGGAAGTCCCACCACAAAGTCCATGGTGATATGCTCCCATTTACACTCCTAATCTCTAGTGGTTGTATCAACGATTTTGGCCTTTTGGTGTTCAAATTTTAACTTTTCGATAAGTTAAGCACTTATTAACATATTCTGCAATCTCCCTCTTCATGTTCGGCCACCAAAAGTTCTGACGAAGGTCTTGATACATCTTAGTACTACCAGGATGTATCGAGTACCTCGAACTATGGGCCTCGCACATAATCTCTTCTTTCAACTCGAAATTATTTGGAATCCAAATTCTTCCTTCAAAATGAAGTAAACCTTCTTTATTAAGGTTATACTTAGTCTTTACATCATCCTTCATTATCTTCTTCATCTGCTTGCATTCTTCAGTACTTAGCTATACTTCCTTAACCCGTTCTACTATCGTTGGTCGAGTTTCTATTGCAAATAATATCTCTCCCATTTCACTTGGTAACTTTACTTCTAATTCCATCCTCACCATCTCTGTTATTAACTCATTCTGAGTCGTTAACATTGACAATTTCTCTCTACCCTTCCGACTCAACGCGTCGGCTACTACATTCGCCTTCCCCAGATGATATAAGATATCACAATCATAATCTTTTATCAATTCTAACCACCTTCTCTGCCTCATGTTCAACTCCTTCTGTGTGAAGATATATTTAGGATTTTTTATGGTCCGTATATCTCACATTTTTCCCCGTATAAATAATGTCTCCATATTTTTAAAGCAAACACTACACGCTCGCCAGCTTCTAGGTCATGAGTAGGATAGACCTTCTCATAATCATTTAACTGACGTGATGAATATGCAATGACCTTGCCATGCTGCATAAGCACGCATCCTAGTCCTCTATACGAAGCATCGCTATAAACTACAAAATTCCCCGTATCATCTGGTAAAGATAATACAGGTGCCTCACTCAACCTCCTTTTTAGTTCTTGAAAACTACACTCACACTTTTCTCGCCCACTGCATTTCACCGACTTCCTTGTCGATTTGTCAATGAGTAGCTAATTTAGAAAAGTCCTGAATGAACCTTTTATAGTATCCCGCTAACCCCAGAAAACTCCTAACCTCGGTTGGCGTTTTCGGTTGCTCCCACTCATCCACCACTTCCACTTTCGCTGGATCTACGGATATGCCATTTTTATCTATAACATGTCCTAGAAACTGCACTCGTTCGAGCCAAAATTCACACTTAGTGAATTTTGCATATAACTCTCTCCTTCAGTAGTGTTTCCAACACTATTCATAGATGTTCAAAGATGATCTTCCTCGGCGCCTTAGAATAGACTAGAATATCAATGAACACTATGATTTAATCGGTCTAAATAATCGCTTTGAACACCCCGTTCATTATATCCATGAATGCGGCCGGCGCATTCGTCAACCCAAACGACATAATCAAAAACTCGTACTTCCCGTAACGAGTTCTGAACGTCGTCTTAGGTATATCTTCTTTCCTCACTTTCAGTTGATGATACCCCGTGTGCAAATCTATCTTAGAAAAATACTTTGCCCCTTTCAATTGATCAAATAGATCATCGATCTTGGGCAACGGGTATTTATTCTTAATAGTTAACTTGTTCAACTCCCAATAGTCGATACAAAGTCGTAACGATCCGTCCTTCTTCTTTACAAACAACATCGGTGCTCTCCACGGTGACACACTTTGTTGAATGTACTTTCTATCTAATAGTTCTCAGAATCGAACCATTAACTCCTTCATCTCAATCGGCGCGCCATCCTATATGGTGCCTTTGAAACCGTGTCGCATGCAGGCAATAAATCAATCATTTAATTCTACATCTTTATCCGCGGAAATACCGTAACTTCTCCTAAACACATCCGTGAATTCTTGCACCACCGCTATCTGTTCCAATGATGTTCCCACTCTTTGGGTATCCACCACGTGACACAGATAACCCTTACACCCCTTCTTCAGCATCTTCCTAGCTTGTGTTATGGTTAGACAACAGGTACGTCCTGGTGATTTATTTCCATAAAACACCACCTCAGGTTTTTTAGGAAGCCTCAGGTTTACACTCTTTCTATGATAATCTATTATTACTTTATGGTTAATTAACCAATCCATACCGAGAATGACATTGAATTCTCTTAACCTTATCGGTAAAAGATCTACCGATAATCTATTACCCATGATATCTACGAAATAATTCCTATGAATGTGTTCAATGGGAATTATCTCCTCGTTTGCTACCTTAACGTCTAACGGTATTTCTAATTTTTCAGGATTTAACCCCAATTGCTGAGCAAATCCATATGCTATAAAAGAACAAGTAGCACTCGAGTCAAATAACACATAAGCATTTATTTCATTCGATCGGAATGATACTCGCTACATTACATCCATTGATGCAACCGCATCTGGATCATTATATTAAACGCTAGGGCTAAGGGTCTACCCAATGATGGTGTTGGTCCAGTAATGACTAAATTACCACTACCAGAACCCTTATTACCCTCCACCCCTTTCTTTGGGCAATATCTTGCCATATGGTCTACCGACCCACAAACAAAACATCCCTGGATTTTCTTAGGATTAGGACAGTTGGGAGATATATGACTCTCCTGCCCACAGTTATAACAACCGGTCTTTCCTTTCAGGTAGACTCCCAGATGAGTCTTACCGCATGTCTTACATGCCTCCATCCTACGTTTAGGATCCCCTTGTTTTTCCCCAGTATTCCCAGGGTTAAAATTCTTCCTCTTAGGCATATTGCCATTT
Source organism: Panax ginseng (assembly GCA_020205605.1). Lineage (NCBI taxonomy): Eukaryota > Viridiplantae > Streptophyta > Magnoliopsida > Apiales > Araliaceae > Panax > Panax ginseng. The sequence goes on along the minus strand of CM035147.1, from coordinate 47,061,058 downwards.
CCACTGGCAACCTTTGCCTTATTTCCTCCCTCACCTTTACTCTTATTCTTCCTATCCTTTTGGTACTGGGTCAACGCCTCGCTACCACCATCCGCTATTATCGCCTTTTCCAGAATGGTCCCATAGGAAGCACTCTGAAAAACCGATATCCTACTATAGAGCCAGGGTTTTAGGCCATGCTCAAACCTACGAGCCTTCCTCTCCTCCGTGTATACTTGGTGTGGAGCGAACCTTGCCAATTCATTGAATTTGGCCGCATATTGGGGAACAGTCATATCCCCTTGCTTAAGTTCTAAGAACTTAATCTCCATTCTCAATTGCATGCTAGTAGGGAAATAGTTCTCGAAGAATACCTTCTTAAACTGCTCCTACGTAATGCCTTCTTGTAGGGTTTTATTTAAACGCACAAATGAAATAAAATTTTAAAGCAATTTCCAAAACCCTAAACAGGATCCATGCGAAAAATAGTTAATTCAGTGGTTAGAAATTATACCGATTAAGAAAGCGATTAAACGATGCTATTGAATCTCCAACATAATTCGAGAGCTAATCTGCGTCTCTCTACAGTATCCACATTTAACGCTCCACTAATCGTCCTACGATCTCGAAGAAGGAAGGAATCAGAGTTAGCCACCAAGGATGAGGATTTTTATGAAACTGCTTTTTCTCGTCTCTCTCTAAGAGTGGCTAGGGTTTTTTTTGATTAACTTTCTAAAGACGCTGATATATCATATATACATAGCAATAAATCAGAATTAATCAAAAACCCTAATCTAATTAAAATAAAATCCGAATTTATATATATATATATATATTATATCTTAATTAAGTCTTACTTAATTAATATATATACATATACAAAGCATCCTTTTAATTTAAACTCGTGATTTAAATACTATCAATCATATTGATATATTTAAATCCTTATAATTCAAATTAATTCCCTTTTAATAACTTTCTTTGTGTGTGACCCTATAGGTTATTATTACGTTAGCAATAATTTTAAAATCATATTATAAAATTATAAACAGTGAGCGACATCTAGTAATGCATCACTGCTACCCAAGTAATAATAAGATCGATGATTTGATGCTACCTTTTCGTGACCAATGTTTCAATGCAATTTAATCCTTTTAACATTAATATCATAGATTAAACTCGAGTCATGGAATGTGTCATACTCTTCATAATTTAATCTGAGTTTTCTTGATCAATGAGTAGACTATATGAAACAAATCAATATTTGAGCATGGCCATGCATTTCATAGTCCTACTTAATCAAGAGGCCTATGGATATCACCCCTAATATATTGGATGGTTAAATTTCATCTAGATCACTCATATTCCTCACACGATTCATGATGAACCCAATAATCACCTTTATAGTCCACCCTATTAAAGGTGACATTTGATGATATCAAAGTACATAAATTCTCGTGTAGTAATATAGCGATTTCAGGTCGGAGGACCATTACATCATTGTCACTATGAGAATTGCTAATGACACTTCGCATAATGCTCCATATAGAATTATCATGGTGGGTCTGTCCAGTACATCGTTCTTTAACATGTAACTATGCATTGACTTAATATCTCATATATTTATGACCAATGAGATTTGGTCATCAGTCAATCCACATACTAGTCTCAATGCATCATTGTTGTCCCATCAACAATGATACTCGACTAGGGACATTTAAGAACAATGATACTAATTGTAATTATATAATCTCATGTTCAAGTCACATACTTGAAACTATATAATTTGTATCACTATTCTAAGGAATTTTATTATGTTAACAATTATATTACGTAGTAAATAAAACCATAATAAAATCATTTATTTATTCAATCAAATATAATATCAAAACGTTAACCAATTATATCAAATAATTGGCCTCTGGGGCATAAACTCTAACAGTCTCCCACTTGCGCTAGAGCCAATCACTCATGTATCTAATACCCAAGGGACTAGTGTGACCGTCGTGCTTCTGCTGCGACAAAGCCTTGGTAAGTGGATCTGCAATATTATCATCTGTTGGCACTCTTCTTATATGTACATCTCCTCTATCAATGATTTCACGGATGAGATGGTACCGCCTAAGTATATGCTTGGATCGTTGGTGAGATCTGGGTTCCTTAGCCTGTGCAATGGCTCCATTATTATCAAAGTATAGAAAAACCAGATCAACAATGGTTGGAACAACACCAAGTTTAGTGATGAACTTTTTAATCCATACAGCCTCCTTGGCTGCACTAGAAGCAGCAATATACTCAGCCTCTGTTGTATAATCACCATCGCCTCTCTTGCTTGAACTTTTCCAATAAAATACACCACCATTAAAGCAAAACACAAAATCTGACTGAGACTTATAGTCATCATTGTTAGTCTGGAAACTAGCATTTGTGTAACCCTTTACTGCCAGTTCATCTTCACATCCATATACCAAGAATGAATCCTTAGTCCTTTTCAGGTACTTGAGGATATTCTTGATTGCTGTCCAGTGACCTTTACCTAGATTCGACTGGTATATGCTCGTCATGCTCAAAGCATACGAGACATCCGGACGAGTACATATTGTAAGACCCCAACTTATTATTAATGAAATTTAATTTTCTCTATTTATTATTTTGAAATAGTAAGGGTTGATTTGATTAACTGGATAGTTATGGGTAAAATACGCAAATATTTCAAAATAAGCAAGTGGTTATAAAATATTCATTGTTGTCTGGGAATATTCGTTTGGTTGTGGAATATTCGCATCGCTTTGGGAATATTCGTATGTGGCCAAGACCATGTATGTGGGCCCCATAATGTAAAAGCGATTGGATGAAGAAAATGACAAATATAAGTTGTTTAAAAATAATCTAGAGTAGTTGTTAGCGTTATCATCGTTAAAATACTCGATTGGTTAAAACACAAGAAGATTACTGCAGATTGCACCAATTATTGATTCTTACGTAAGAAGGCATTACTCAATAATGGTTACGAATTATCGCTCAAAGATTTTATTTTATTGATTTAATAATTGTTGCGTTGATATTTTATATTGTCGTTGTTTCAATAATTGTCATTTACAAGATTTTTCATTATCGGCTAATAATTCATATTATCCGAATAATATTATTAGATAACATTATTGGCAATGTCTAGAAAGTTTCATCTAAGGAGAGGTTTGGTCACCTAATTGCGCCAAGAAGAAGGAGAAATTCTTATCGAAAGCCCCTCTTTCTTGGGAACCCGCACGGTTGTCAATATTATGATTCTCGTAATATTATTTGTGAATAATTAATTATTGATTCATATGATGAGGAAAATATTGATTTTATGTGGATATAGATGGAGAAAATTTTTAATGTGACAATTGTTGAAAATTGAAAATTTATCTTTTCTCGATAAAATAATTCATTTAAATATATTATTATATTTTAATAATATAATAATAATGATATTTTTACGATGAATGTGGGATATATGAGTATATATGGAGGAGGAGTATTTTTGTTACCAAAAATATTTAAAGCATGTTTTATGTGTGGTGGACCCCATTTCTTGATCGTAATTTGATTATAAATCAGAAATCGCTTGTTTGTGGATTTCGATAAATTTTGTTTGGAATTTGGAAAAACTTTCTTACGTAAAGTTGTAGAGAATTGAATTTCCTATAAAAATTCGTGAGATTCAATTTTTTTCGATAAAAGGGCTACTTATTATGAATTATTGAAGTTCAAGCTCAAATAATTAATTTTTGGAAGTTTAAAATATTTTAAGTAACAAAAGCGTTTTTTTTTTTTTTTGGTGTGTTTCACATATGTGTGGAAGGAGCTGAATTCAGATTCTTGGTGCATAGGAAGTTGTGGAAAAAATAATAATATTATTAAATTAAATTTTTCGCTTTGGTGTTCTAAGCATTTTCCTATAAATAGGTGCTTAGGTTAGAATTGAAAATCACATTGTAAATCAAGTTTTCTCTCTATATTATCGAGCGTATTCTTGTGAGTATTTTGAGTATATTTTGAGTATTGCTATACGGTGCAAGTTCAAGTCATAGCCTATATCCGGTGTTTTAGCTAAAAGTACTGATCTTTCGAGGTAAGGGATAATATTTTTTTCGTAATGATATTATTTCTTTGGCCTGTAGTGCAAAGATGAATATTTGATTCCAGATATATATTGATTGATGTTACAGGGATAAAAGATAGACAATGAACTTTTAAATTCATACATAGAAGATAGTAGTTTGCATTCTCTACTTAACTCTTCTAATGACTTATTATTTCCGCTGCGAATATTGATTTAAAACTTTTTGTCTATTGTATTCTATTAGATTTTTTCCCTGTTGAAGACTAATGATAATTTGTTGTATATTATCTTAGTCATAATATTCTTTATTGGGCTAGTTGAGCTCACCCTTTTCCTTTTTGTTCCATTTTTTTTCTCGGGAGGCGAGAATATAATGAGTAATTAGCCTGGGGTATGGAATGAAGGTTCTAGAGAGAATTGTTTAGTAGTCCTCACCATTTTTGTAAAATAATGTATCAATAAATGTGATGAGGATTTATTTGAGTATAGATATTGTCTAGAAGATAATATTTGTATTCAAACTCACAGTTTTACTGTTGTAATAATAAAGTTGTAGTTGTTTCTGTACCATGTATTGACAACTCAGAATGGGTGATGTATACCTATTTTGGGGGCGTCACACATATCATTGCATACATGATAGATCCAATTGCCGAAGCATAAGGGATCTTTCTCATACGCTCCTCATCATCTTATGATTTAGGACATTGGGCCTTAGAGATCTTTACACCATGAGTCACGGGTAAGTTTCCTCTTTTCGCCTCTTGCATGCTGAACCATTTCAACACTTTATTAATATACGTACTTTGACTTAGGCCAAGCATTTTTCTCAATCTATCTCTATAGATCCGGATACCTAAAATGTAGGCAACATCGCCCAAATTATTTATGGAGAAACATTTTCCTAACCATGTTTTTACAGCCTGTAAGGAAGGAATGTCATTCCCAATAATTAATATGTCATCAACATATAATACTAGGAATACAATGTGACTCCCACTAACCTTCTTATATACACAAGGTTCATCTTCATTTTTAATAAAGCAAAATCCTTTGACTGCTTAATCAAATCGAAGATTCCAACTCCGAGAGGCTTGCTTCAATCCATAAATGGATCGCTGCAGCTTACATACCTTTCCAGCATCCTTTGGAGTGACAAAACCCTCAGGTTGTGTCATATACACATCCTCAAGGAGATTTTCGTTAAGGAAAGCAGTTTTGACATCCATCTGCTAGATTTCGTAATCATAAAAAGCTGCAATAGCAAGTAAGATCCTGATGGATTTAACCATTTCCACTGGAGAGAAGGTTTCATCATAGTTAACACCTTGAATTTGTTTGAAACTTTTTGCTACCAGTCGGCCTTTATAGGTTTGTACATTACCATCCATGTCAGTTTTCTTCTTGAAAACCCACTTGTACCCGATTGGTTTTATTTCTTTGGTGGATCAACCAGAGTCCATACTTAGTTAGTATACATGGAGTCCATCTCAGATTTCATTGGCTTCAAGCCATTTCTCAGAATCTGGTCCATTCATAGCTTCTTGGTAGGAAGCAGGCTCATCTTGATCTATGAGCATCACATCGCCGTTTTGAGTCACAAGATATCCATAATATCTCTCAGGCTCTTGGCATGTCCTACCAAATCTATGAATGACTTGTGTAATTTGAGCAGGTTCACTTTCCATAATTTCTTGTGGTTCTTGCTCACGTTCCAACTCAGGTTCAATGATATTTTGTGGTTCTTGAATTTCTTCGAGTTCTACTTTCCTCCCACTGTTTCCTTTAGAGACAAATTCTCTTTCTAAAAAAATACCAGTTCAAGCAACAACCACTTTGTTCTCAGAAGGTTTGTAGAAATAATACCCTTTTGTTTCCTTTGGGTATCCCACAAAATTACATTTGTCAGATTTGGGTCCGAGCTTGTCAGAATCCAGACGTTTTACGAACGCCTCGCAACCCCAAATCTTCATGAACGACATACTAGAACGTTTCCCAGTCCACATCTCAAATGGTGTCTTCTGAACCGTCTTTGTAGGAACACGGTTAAGTGTGAATGCAGATGTCTCTAGGGCATGACCCCAGAAGCTTGTTGGAAGATCTGCATGACTCATCATTGATCGTACCATGTCCAACAAGGTTCGATTCCTCCTCTCAGATACACCATTCCATTGCGGTGTTCCAGGTGGAGTGAGCTGTGATATAATACCACACTCCTTTAGAAGGTCATCAAAATCTTGGCTTAAGTATTCACCTCCTCGATCGAATCGAAGGGTTTTATGCTTTTGCCAAATTGGTTTTGAACTTCATTCTTGAATTCCTTGAACTTTTCAAAGGATTCGGATTTGTGTCTCATAAGATACACATATCCATATCTACTAAAGTCGTCAGTAAATGTAATGAAGTAATAAAACCTACCTCTTGTTAACGAACTCATGGGTCCACATACATCACTATGTATAAGTCCCAATACATCGCTAGCCCGTTCACTGTGTCCAGTGAAAGGGGCTTTAGTCATCTTGCCTAATAAACAAGACTCGTATTTCTCATATGATTCAAAATCAAATGAATCCAAGAACCCATCTTTATGGAGTTTGGATATGCGTTTCTCATTTATATGGCCTAAACGATCGTATGCCGAGAGATATGTTTGATTTGAATCATTTGATTTAAATCATTTTGTATTTATGTTATAGATAGGCATTTCTAAATCAAGAATATAGAGACCGTTAAACAATTTTGCAACACCATAACAAATATCATTTAAGTAAAACAAATAATGATTGTTCTTTATTATAAATGAAAAACCTTTCTTGTCCAAACAAGAAACAGAAATAATGTTTTTGCTTATAGCATGCACAAAATAACAATCTTCTAATTCTAAAACTAGCCCAGTGGGCAAAGATAAATGATAAGTTCCTACGGCCAGTGCAGCAACTTTTGCTCCATTCCCAACTCGTAGGTCAACCTCTCCTTTCGCCAAAGTCCTACTCCTTCGAAGTCCCTGCATATTAACACAAATGTGAGAACCACATCCAGTATCCAATACCCATGATGTAGAAGTAGACAAGTTGACTTCTATAACATATATACCTAAATCAGAAGTCGTACTTCCTTTCCTTTTCTTCACTTCTTCCAGATAAGCATGACAGTTCCTTTTCCAGTGTCCAGGTTTTCCACAGAAGTGACATTCACCTTCTTTAGCCACCCCACCTTTAGGTTTTAAAGCCTGTTTGGTTTTGGAATTGGGTTTGGCAAAAGATTTAGATCCTATCTTTTTGCTTGCCTTTCCAATTTCCCTTTGCATTCCCCTTTTGCATCATCATTATGGGAGCGGGTCCTGCCTTTTTTATGTTGTTCTCGGTAGTTCTTAACATGCTCAACAACTCAGTAAGGGGTTTCTCAACTTCATTCATAAGATAGTTCATAACAAATTGAGAGTAGCTGTTGTTCAAAGATTGCAAAATAAGGTCAGTTTGGGCTTCCGGAGTGATTGGAAAACCCAACCTATTAAGGTACTCAATATACCCAATCATTTTTAGCACATGTGGACCAACTGGATCACGTTCACCCATTTTGCAGTGATACAACGCCTTGCTTGTATCATACCTCTCCTATCGAGCATGCCCTTCGAACAATTTCTTGAGATGCTCGATCATCTCATAAGCATCCATCAACTCATGTTGCTTCTGAAGCTCAGCGTTCATGGTTGCTAGCATGACACAACTCAAGTCCAGAGCATCATCTTGATGCTTCTTGTAAGCATTATGCTCCGCACGTGGTGCAGTGACAGCTGGTGTTGCAGGAATGGGCCCATCAAGGACATATAGTTTGCGCTCTTGTTTGAGGACAATCCTCAAGTTCCTATGCCAGTCAAGGAAATTAATTCCACTCAACTTGTCATTTTCAAGGACTAATTGTAATGAAAGACTATTTGTGTTGTTGTTGTTTGCCATTTGATATCTACAATTTATAAGTGCAAAAATAATAAGTCAAATTGCAAAGTTGATATTATATAATTGATAATAGTACATTCAAAATATACCTCCCACTATTTTATTCAAATTAATAGCCCTCACTATTAATTCGAAAAGCATTTTCTATTAAATCTTTCTAGTTAGCCAAGATCTATATTTCATTATGCCTTAAGTTAGCTTTGGCTAATCTCTTAAAACACAATTATTTAGGTAGACAACCCTTTGTCAATTATATCATATATAACTCCTGGATAGTTTGGTAAACAACAATTGTTTCTAGTCCATCTAATGGTACCTACCAAACTCTATGCCTCTAAGTCCACAATCCTATTGAGATAACTTAGTTAAGTTTCAGCCCAATGATTTTAACAGTTTGGATATCACAATTATCCTATCGCATCTTACCTAGATAAATAGGGTACTTTTCTTTGGCAAACCTACATCTATTGATCAAGGTCTTGATGAGTGTTATTCATTGGAAGGCATCTGATTTAGACTTAATAATTTAATGAGGGATTTTATTAATTAATTTAGATCTCACCAATTTTAATCTTATTAAGCATGCACATTATTTATCATTTCATATCGCATACAAGCATAAATAAAGTGCAAAATTAAATGTGTCACAGTTATGGCCCAATCCACTGTCAATCTTTTCAAGCTAATGAAAGAATGAAGGTCAATCTAAGGTGGTAAAAGATCTTAAATAAATAGCTTCCTTGGATCTTCCTCAAGCATGTGCCTCCTCTCCATCATCATCTTTCCATCGTGTTCTTCATCTTGACATCTTCATCGATTACAGATTATTACATGACATAAAGAAACCTCGAGTTACATTCGAGGGGATTTAGATGAGAAGAGAATATTACATTAGAATTTATAGAAAGGCACGACATGCAAGCCGTATTTCAAAACCAAAAACCACTAACCTATGGGTCAAAAGGCCATAACTATGCACCATGCATATCACAATAAGCACATAACAATTTATATATAATTAAAGAAAACTATATATAACATATTGGGGTCACGACCATCGTCATGTGAACGACGAGGGGGGTCCAAGGGGGGTCTCCCAAGCGGTGGTTCGGTGACCGATCGGTTTGTAATCATACATTTTAATCCACCAAAACACCCATAATAACAAATCATATATGTCCAGTTTCGATTTAATCATATTAAAACGAATAACAGTACACCTAGAATTTATCATATATTTCCAGTTTCGATTAATCATATTAAAACGATTCTTCATGCTTCTAATCCGATTAGAACAATTATATTGTTATTCCACCGATTAAAGATACGATTAATAGTATCATCATATATATTACCGTAATACATACAATGTAATATAATATAATCAATTTCATATCTAGTAAACATGCATCATCATATATCATATATATCGAATACAATTAAAACACGTAATCAATTAATCTTTTCAGTAAGTAGCTCGATACCACCGTAGGGTTTTATTACGTAAACACATGAGAATAAAATTTTAAAGCAATTTCGAAACCCTAAGCAGGATCCATGCGAAAAATAGTTAATTCAATTGGTTAGAAATTATACCAATTAAGAAAGCGATTAAACGATGCTATTGAATCTCCAACGCTTAATTCGAACGAATCTGCTGCGTCTCTACTCAGATTCACACTTAACGCTCCATTTAATCGTCTCCTACGATCTGCAGAAGAAGGAATCGCGGTACTAGCCACCAAGGATGAGGATTTTTACGAAACTATTTTCTCTTGTCTCTATCTAAGAGCTGTTAGGGTTTTTTTTTGATTAACTTTCCAAAGATGCTGATATATCATATATATAGCAATAAATCGAAATTAATCAAAAACCCTAATCTAATTAAAATAAAATTTGAATTTATATATATATATATATTATATCTTAATTAAGTCTTACTTAATTAATATATATACATATACAAAGCATCCTTTTAATTTAAACTCGTGATTTAAATACTATCAATCATATTGATATATTTAAATCCTTACAATTCAAATTAATTCCCTTTTAATAATGTTCTTTGTGTGTGACCCTATATGTTATTATTACGTTGGTAATAATTTTAAAATCATATTATAAAATTATAAACAGTGAGCGGCATCTAGTAATGCATCACTGCTACCCAAGTAATAATAAGATCGATGATTCGATGCAACCTTTTCGTGACCAATGTTTCAATGCAATTTAATCCTTTTAACCTTAATATCCTAGATTAAACTCGAGTCATGGAATGTGTCATACTCTTTATAATTTAATCTGAGTTTTCTTGATCAATGAGTAGACTATATGAAACAAATCAATATTTGAGCATGGCCATGCATTTCATAGTCCTACTCAATCAAGAGGCCAATGGATATCACCCCTAATATATAGGATGGTTAAATTCCATCTAGATCACTCATATTCCTCACACGATGATGAACCCAATAATCACCTTTATAGTCCACCCTATTAAAGGTGACATTTGATGATATCAAAGTACATAAATTCTCGTAGTAATATAGCAATTTCGTGCCTGAGGACCATTACATCATTGTCACTATGAGAATTGCTAATGACACTTCGCATAATGCTCCATATAGAATTCTCATGGTGGGTCTGTCCAGTACATCGTTCTCTAACATATACCTATCCATTGACTTAATATCTCATATATTTATGACCAATGAGATTTGGTCATCAGTCAATCCACATACTAGTCTCAATGCATCATTGTTGTCCCATCAACAATGATACTCTACTAGGGACATTTAAGAACAATGATACTAATTGTAATTATATAATCTCATGTTCAAGTCACATACTTGAAACTATATAATTTGTATCACTATTCTAAGGAATTTTATTATGTTAACAATTATATTACGCAGTAAATAAAACCATAATAAAATCATTTATTTATTCAATCAAATATAATATCAAAATGTTAACCAATTATATCAAATAATTTGGTCTCTAGGGCATAAATTCTAACAGCTTCCGCTCCAGCCCCACCCTGGTGAGCCTCCCACCAGTAGTTGGCTTCCCCCTTCATCATATAGGTCGCAAAAGAGGTCTTTTGCGCCTCAGCTACGTTTATAATAACAAACGCCTTCTCTATTTCCTTGACCCATGTCTGGGCCTCCATTGGGTCTGTTGTTCCCTTAAATTCGGGTGGACCTACACTTTTAAATTCCTTAAAGGTAGTCGTTCGGGCTACCCTAGGTCCTGCGGGTGCTCTACCCCCAGCTTGGTTAAATGCAGCCGTTAATAAATTAACGAACTCTTGCATTGGGTTATTAGGAACCCCCTCGTTCTCATTATGCGATTCCGCTTCTTGGTTACGTTGTCTTCTTCTTGGCCACATTTCTGATTAAATAAATAAATTTTCGTTATTACTTATTTACTTACTTCGTTATTAGTCATCAAACAATTGGACAATAACTCATACACAACAAAGCAAATTAAAAATAAAAACTTCCTTATATTAAAATGCTTCTTTATAGTTCAAAACTATTTACAAGTTTCTTTCAATAGCCCAAAAGCTATTACATATACATCCTGCGATTGACTTCTACAAAAATTGGGATTTACAAAAAGACTACCCTTTAATTATACAAAAGAGGGTTTTACGTCACTACACAAAAGTATTCACCATACTACTCCTAATACTGTCTAACAGCATTCTCATGCTTCTGATTCGTTAGAATCGACACAATATCTCGACTTATAGTATGTCAAGTCTGTCCCGACTCAATAGAATAACAAGCTATCTTATGCTTGAAATCCTCATGCACTCGCATCATTTATATATGACATTCGTGCTATCTTCCGCCTTTTTCAACCGGGCCATAAGAAGTTCTATGACCTCGTTCTTATAGTCCTGGGCCTTGTCAGTCATGAGCACTTTCTCATTATGCTCTATCTCATTGTCTGACTCTGCAGACTCTTTCGCCCCATAGAGATCACTGATCTCTTCCTTCTTGTGCTGCACCATATTGTGCAGTTGCACATTATGGTCAAGCACTAAGAGGTACATTGCCCTCATAGTCTCGGTAGGTGTAAACTTTAGGGCAGGCATCACCATATTAATTGATGTTACCTCCATGTCATCCTCCACATCGATCATCATATTCAAATATGATGTTATCCCCATGGTCTCCTCCGAATAGTCCTCCTCCGAGTAATATTCCTGCTCTCAACTCTATAGAATCACTATGGTATGTACTGCTTATAGGCACAAGTCTTTGCCTCTCAACTCGGTTCACGGACTCCTCGCTGATCACATGTATATCCCTATACATCAAGCTATCAACCCACATATACAATAACACATAACAAATTGATTAGTACATAATACACAATAATATAAGCACAAATCACATTTAATCCATTTAGGGCTATTTTCCATCTTTTAAATCTTTTGGTACTGAGTTTCCTCAATACCTTATTAACTCATTTGACTCGAGTTAATTTTCTTCGGACTCTTCCTTTCCTATGAGGTTATTAGCCTAAGGTTCTTCCCCCATTAAGTTTTATAATCTAATGCTTTGATACCAACCTGTGACGCCCCCAAATCTAGGTATCTTCCAACCCGACAGATGGTGCTCCACGATACTACATTCCATACAATCATTCCATTAAAATAATAACAAAATGAGTGTAATTACTATCTTTGTATTACATCTGTAATAAATCCTTTCCCAGGTTCATAACCGAATACATTCATTATTTTTCATAAGTATATTACATACAAATATAATAGTCTATTACAGGACGATTAATTGTCCATCTTAGCCTTGCCTTTATCTCTCTTAGAACTCTCATTCGTTTCGCTTTTAGTCGCAAAACATATGGTTCAAGCAAGAATGAGCATAACTAGCTCAAAGAAGTCTTAACATGTAATCATATGAATATCACATCACAATCACATGCTAAATCTCCATATCTGAACAATTATCTACGAAGCATTTTGAAATACTTGACTAATACTTCTCATACAACAATTCCCAAGTATATATAATAGCTTAGGAAGAATGAACCTACTAATAGACCATGATCATACTCTTTTCGCTTTCATACTTGAAAAGGATATCGTGCACTAAGGTCATCCACCCGCCTTTACTTTATTTAGCACTTCTAGGTGATCGCCTATTGTACTCTATGTTGATCAACACTTTTACGTTAAACGTATTTACGTTTAACATTTGGCAACCTCGCGTGCCCATCGAATAATCGATGAAAATACTTTTGTTTGTACTTAGACAAACTTACCTTCTCATCCGTACCAAATACTTGGCATAGGATAGCGTTAACAGTTCTATATCAAAAGACTTGTAACAAATCATTCAACTCTTCAATACTTGTCTAGCCCGAATAAAACATGCATCAAATTTTTTTTCTATTTACTATTCCTACATTGTATAACATGCATCACGTAAAAACTTGACTAACACGAAGGTCAGACAAGCGTTAAGAAAGACTTGCCTTCAAGCGTCTTCGAATTTACAATTCAACTATTCTCAGTCTTTACAGGATCTACATGATACATTCACATAGCACACTGTAATTAGTTATTAAACAAACTAACTTTACGGTTCTAACCAACTTCTTTCTCTTCTATATTTTATTTGAATTAATTTCGTTATTAAAGTCGATTCAATTCTTTATACTTCGTTACGTTTCATTAACGCTCTTACATCCTTAACCGACATTCGATCATAAATGGTTAATTACCAACGTTGAACGTCATTCACGGTTCACTCATTACATCTTTATGTTCTTCGTTTAATTAATATTAAACCTTACTAGATCTTCTTACATTAACACCTTACAATTGAGTTAAGGTAAGTCTTATAATGTACATTAAGTACCTTCAATATCTTACATTAAGTCTTCATTCAAAATGGAACAAAAACTAACTTGGTCAACCTTTTTCTACTACCGGCGCTGCGTCGTGACATCCTATGCATTCTAGTGGCGCTGCGGCACCACTCTCCAGAGGTTTTGCCCGGACTTGGCGCTGCGGCGCAAGTCCATGTACAAACTTTCGCTCTGCGGCGCAAGTCTCCAGAACTTTTTATTTTCTCCCAGCCATAACTAGCGCCACAAGCATGATGATAACACGGGTTTGAGTCATGGCTAGAACTGTGCTGATTAGTTAAAAAGCAGTTTGGTTTCTTAACGAAACTCTCGGCTTCCTAATTTGTTCATTTTACATCCGAATTGACCCATTCGAATTCCTACAAGTCAGGAATTACATCCTTTACGTGTTCATATAAGAATTTCATATTTCCGAATTCGTTAACTCAGAATTCACTTTTGAGTTCATTTTTGAGCGTTCGTTTAACGTTTTCATCCGTTCAATACTTGTTTTCTTCGTTATAAGTCAGAATGCGATGATTCTTTCGCCAACGACTCTTAATTACCTTATCTCACGTGTTGACATTGGAAATCAACATTTTCAAGTCACACGACAACTTTTGACCTTTAATCCGGACTTTATACGTTTTTGACGTTTAACGTCTATTTCCGTACAATTCGCCATAACTTCGTTACTAATGTTCTCTAAGCCAAATCACATGGAATACTCCATGGACTTCATATCTGCATCCTAACCAATCAAGATGCACATACCTTAGCTACAGCAGTTTCCAAAATGTTCAATTATTACTAAGTTCACGTTCAAAACTTTCGACGTTTTCCACTTACGTAAACACTTACGATTTCTATTTGGTCATGACTTATAGAGATTGAATCTATGGTAAGACACTCTTATTCCACCCTACAAGCCATACCCACCCATTTATGATTCTCCATGATAAAAGAAAACCAAAAGAGATGGAATTAGAATTGAAGATTATTACCTTAAGAACTCTTAGTGTTCTTGTTGAACTTCTAATGAAAAAGCTTCAAGGTAGAAGACTAGTTCAAGTCTAGCTCTCTTTCTCTCTCAAATATGTTGGACAAGCTTTTTAAAACATCAAAAATCCAACCTAAGCCTTGTATATATAGAAAACCAAATGAGGGCAAAAATGTCTAATTTTCCACCTCCTTACTTAATTACCACTTTGTCACCAAATAAAATACTTGGTGACCAAGTGATTCACTTGCCTTGCACACCAAGTGGCAGGCCCACCTTGCCCATGGGTTGCCCCATGGGTTTTACCCATCCCTTGACCCGCCGGTTCGACCACGGTTTAATTCTTTGGATAGGGTTGACATTAATAAACATTGGGCTTTAACCAATCTAATATTGGGCCTTGACTTGGGCTTGTATACTTAATTCATTGGGCTTGTTATTAATCCAAGTCCAATTGGATTGGATAAAATCCTTATCTCATACTCTAATAATACAACTCGTATTCTACGCTTATTCACGTATTCTCTTTGTATAATATTCATATAATAATCGTATTATACGTCGTACTATTATTCATATCATACACATATAATACTCATATTCCATACGTATAATAATCAAAACTACTATACGCATTCCATTTCCCTTTCGGAAACCTCTTTCTCAAACCCTTAGGTTTTAAGTCCGCAGGCGAAAACTTCGTTTGCCATAACGGAAATATTATTGGATATTCCACAATATCGTCATATTCTAACATTACACATTTCTCAGAATTTCAAACCCTAGCTCCGAATGACATCGGATGAATAATGTTTCTACGCAAACAATCTCAAAAAATCTTCGTTCTCGTCTTGATAATTCACAACAATTAATTCTAGAACAAAGCCATAATACTAACCACATCCATATGTTCTAGGTCATAGAATGACCTTCGAACATCTTACTCACATAATAAATCAATTAAATTCATTTAATTCACATAATCAAATAAAATTTTAATTCATTGAAAATTTGAAATTCTCGGGCGTTACAATCTTCCCTCCTTATAAGGATTCTGTCCCCAGAATCTCGCTACTCTTACATAAACAAATGAGGAAACTTTTCCTTCATTTTACTTTCGAGCTCCCACGTTGCTTCCTCAGCATCATGGTTACTCCAAATTACCTTTACAGAATGTATTACTTTATTTCTCAAGACTTGTTCCTTCCTATCAATAATCTGAATCAGAAGTTCTTCATACGTTAAGTCTTTTTCTACTTGAATAGACTCATACTCTATCAAAGCTTAGGGATATGATCCCTGGCTAGGATGTGAGAATAGAACTAGGAGGGGAGAGACGGGGAATTCCTTCGCTAGTACGACCTACCTAAGTTTATTTGATATTTAATTGGTCGGTTAGAGTATAGAGATAATATGTGATATGTTAATTAACCTTTGTTTTGTGGCTGTATTTGAAAATGGCATCCGAAAATGTTGGGATCAACAATGAAGCACATGAGACCGTTGAGACACCTTTAATCACTAACCAGGTTAATGTGATGTCAGACGAAGAAGAAAATAGAGATATCTACGTGGTGCATGAAGAACTAATAGTTGCACCCGAGCTAGTTGCAGAGGTAGTAGCTGAGAGTGAGGAAGAAGAGGAAGAAGAGGAACTTGAGGAGAATTTATTAGAAGAATTTTATGATCAAAATTTAGCATTACAAAATCGTATTCATGAGTTAGAAGAGCAGGCTGAAGAACGGCAGGAGGTCATGGAGCAAAGAGATACAACCATTCAAAATTGTGTTACGCGATGTGCGATGCTTGAACAGAAGCACTAGAGTATAAGATATTATAGCTGGAATCTAAGAATGCTATGATCAAAGTTCTGATGAAAGCAGAAACAACTGAACGAAGGAGAATAGATGACGCATGAGTAAAAGCCGCACGACGTGTAGATATTGTAGAAAAAGACGTCCGATCCAATAAAGACAAAATAGATGAAATGGATTTTTCTTTTTGGACAACAATTGGGATAATCCAACATCGAATTCAGAATTACCCTGTGCATAGCAGTCAATCCCAATTCGATATGGATCGGAGAATAATGATTCAAATCATGGATCAGGAATGGGACAAAGCACTTAAGGGTGGAATGTACCCTATAGCAAAGTCAAATCCAGTAGTTTAAGTGAGAGCATTTGTCGAGAAACCCGAACGAAGTTATTACGGGTAAGTTAATGATAAACTTTTGTGAAGTTTATACCTTATTAGAATCTGGGTTCTACTCACTCTTTTATTTCACCTAGTTGTGTTCAGTGTTTGAAGTTAACTCTGGAGAAGTTAGACTTTGATATATCTGTTTAAACTCAGTTCGGAGAAACCTTCATTACCTCCACTATTTATAAATCTTGTTCAAATCAACGCTTTCACGTTACGTGTTGATCTTGTCTCTTTGAAAATACTTGCCTTTAATGCAATTTTAGGAATCAATTGGTTAACTACTCATCATGCTTTTCGTAAGGTTGTTAGCTTTCATATTCCTAACCAACCTGTTATGAAAATTCAAGAAACCAAACCACTAAAGTCAATCATTGTCATATCAAGCCATAAGTAAAGAGCCCCGGTCCTTTCGTTGTAGACTTTCTTGTGTGGAATGCACCGAAGCCAGACTTTCTGTAGGCGATGTCGTGAATGACGATGGCAAGTTGATAGGTATCAACATGACGTACTATCCAAGTCTTGGATGAGGGTCACAGTTTGAATGATATTTCTATTGTTAATAAATTTCCTGACGTATTCTTGAAGACTTCTTAGTCTACCCCTAGAGCATGAAATCGAATTTTGTATTGATCCCGATACAAAACCCATTTCTTAAACCCTCAAATATTTCTTCAACTAAAATGAAAGTAACATGCGCTAAAGTCGTTGGCTCGAGCTGTTGAAGATTACGATCGTACCATGCAATACCATCGTAGGAAAATCGAACATTGTAGCTAACGCGTTGAGTAGAAGATCTTATGTGGTTACAAGTGCGAATATACGAACCCACATGAAGATAACGAATATACGAGTAGAATCGACTTTAATCGATAAAGTTAAAGCCGCTCAAGCTATATACTCAGAGCTGATGAATGTGAAGAAGAAGGTTCAAGAGGGCGTTATTCTAGAAGCAAGAATCAACGAAGAGAGGAAATCTCAACCCTCGATTTAATTGGCCCATTTGAAATCCTCGATGAAGTAGTAACTGTGGCCTATAGACTCGTTTTACCGCCAAGTATGTTGCGTGTTCAGAATTTTTTTTTTACGTATCGATGTTATGTAAATATGTGGACGACCCGAACCACATTATTAAATTAGAACTAGACGAGATAGCAGAAGATTTAACGTATGAGGAGATACGTGTTAAAATCTTGGATAAGAAGGATCGTATTCAACACTCAAAGGTTATACCTCAAGAATTAGAATCTGAAATGAAGTCAAGGTATCCTCACCTCTTCGGCATACCAGGTACGTATGTAAATTTCGAGGGCGAAATTCCATAAGGAGGGGAGATTGTGAGACCCCAGATTTTTATGAATAAATATTTAATTTTCTCGAAATAATTTTTTTGAATATTATGGTGTGGATTTGATATAATGTTATAGTTGTGGGTAATATTTATAAATTTTGCAAAGTACGCAAGTTGTTATATAATATTCGATTGGTCGGGGAATATTCTTTTTGTCGGGGAATATCCGTATGACGGTACTTATCATTGATGGACCTCATGAACGGAATTATTGTCGGATTGAGAAAATGACAAAAAATACTTTATGAAAAAAACGGCGGAAGTTTTACCGTTAATCTGTTGAAAAACACCTAAGTGTTAAAAGTACAAATGAATCTGCTGTGGTTGCATAGTAGCACACAATATTGATTATTGATGCTTACGTGATAAGTCACCGCTTTTGTTTTATTGGTATTATTAATGTAATAAAAGCAGTAATACTTTTATAAAATTATTCTATAAATAGAATATATTATATTCTATTATGCATAGTGTTGTATAGTGTCTACATAGTATTTTGCATAGTAAAATCTTTTTATATAAAAATGAATACTTTTATAAAGTTATTCTATAAATAGAATATATTATATTTTATTATACATAGTGTTGCATAGTACTCGTGATAGTGTTTTGCATAGTAAATTTTTTTTATATAAAATGTAATACTTTTATAAATTTATCTATTTTATTAGACAATAATTAGAATATATTATATTTTATTATGCATAGTGTTTGCATAAGGCTCAAGATAGTGTTTGCATAGTAAAATCTTTTATAAAGTTATTCGTTTTATTATATTATAAATAGAATATATTTTATTTTATTTAAAAGATTTTGCTTTAAATATGTACCGTCGATTAAAGTAAATCAATCTGGACTAGATTCATGAGTTAGTTACTATATGCGGTCCATTTTTCTATTAATAGAAGCTCATTCCTTCATTATTTCTTACGAATTCACTGAAACTCTAGAGAGAGAAACTATAGAGAGAAAGAAGAAAAGTGTTCTGCTACTTCACTACTTCTATATCCAGTACTCTTATTTCTAAGGTAGGGAATATTATTTGTTATACTCATAAGCGGTATTCTTTCTTTCTTATTCATGAAAAGAACTTCTGTTATTCCATTCTTTGTTATTCTGTTGGAATAACCTGTATACGCGGGATACCCTATACTTGGTGAAATTCTTCTGTTATTCCATTCTTTATTATTCTGTTGGAATATCCATTCATGCATTTTACGCCTGGGACACGGTTCCGCTCTTTATTATTATTACGTTGAATATCCTCGTCATGCATGCTTTTACGGACACAGACCGGTTCCGTCTTTATTAGTATTCGGTGGAATAAACTCGTCTATGCAAAGTATCGCATGCATGATGATTTCATTGTTATTCCATTCTTTATTATTCTATTAGAACATCCCGCTTGATTGTGATTTTTTGCACGACTGGTTCCATTAATTTTTATTCTATTGGAATAACTCGTACATGCAAGCACCGCATGCATGGTGATTTCTTTTGTTATTCCATTCTTTATTATACTCGGTTGGTTAAAGTTTTGACTTCTATACTCCATGAAATTAGTGGAATATCCTTGATATTTGCGCTTCATCCAAAGATATCTTTTCATGGAAATATTCTTCTGAGCATTCTTGAATTTTACTCTACAAAGAAGTATCATGTTGACAATTTGGACGTTATTAGTTCCTGGATAAATTAATTCTTTAACTTGTTTTATTGAATTATTATGTCATTGTCATCATCCTCATGTTTATATTATGTTGAAAGTCATCTGTGGCCTGTAGTGCATAGATGGACTTTGTATGATTATGACCAGGGATTATTCGGTACAATCATGACCGTAATGTTACAAATGATGTGGAAAAAGTCATCATTGGCCCGTGGTGCATTGATTGACAGTTTTTGGTATGATTATGACTATGGATTCTCTTTGGCCGTAGTGGAAAGATGAATTGTTTTATGGCATGATCAGGACCGTTGATGAAAACATGATTATTCTTGGCCCGTAGTGCATGGATAATTGTGGTCGTGATACTAAAGAATATCCTTTGCCGTAGTACAGGGGTGATTCGTTGATGTGGATTATTTATTAAGCTGAGTCCCAGCGATAAAAGTGATGAAAAACCTTTTAAATCATAAAAGGTAGTACATTTTATTCTCTACTTCACTCTTTTAATGGATTGCTTGTTTCACTACAGTTAAACTTGATGTTTGTTATATTGTATCAGTTTAACACTGTTTAAAGCTAATGATAATTTATTCTGCTTTATCTTAGTCATAATATTTCATGGGCTAGTTGAGCTCACCCTTTCTTTCCTTTGTTCTCTGTGAAATGAGAATATAGGCCGGGGACGAGTCGGAAGCAGAGTGATGGTCCTAGATGGTGCATTAGTAGTCCTCACTACTATGTGAAATAGTGTGATAATAATTGTAATGAGGACTCCTTTTTGAGTTTGTATACTCTCTAGTAGACAATATTTGTATTCAAACTCACAGTTTATGTTTCGTCGTATTGTACACGAAAGTTGTATTATTAAGTTGTATTTGAATTCTGTACCATGTATCTGGCGACTCAAGATGGGTGATGTATACCTAATTTTGGGGGCGTCACATTACATTAAGTCTTCATTCAAATTGAAACAAAAACTAACTTGGTCAACCTTTTTCATTTTTGAGCTGCCCATGACATCCTATGCATTCTAGTATATGGCAAGCACCACCACCCGTGAGAGGTTTTTCCACGACTTGGCCATGTATGCTGAGTCCATGTACAAACTCTCACGTCAAGGGCGTGATAGATCTTATGAGGGTTTGGTGTCATACTAATTAACCCGTGCACCGATTGGCCAAAATAGTTTGGTTTCTTAACGAAACTCCTGGCTTCCTAATTTATTCGTTTTACATATGAATTGACCCATTCAAATTCCTACAAGTCAGGAATTACATCCTTTACGTGTTTATATAAGAATTTCATATTTCTGAATTTGTTAACTAGGAATTCACCTTTGAGTTCATTTTTGAGAGTTCGTTTAACGTTTTCGTCCGTTCAATACTCGTTTTCTTCGTTATAAGTTGGAATGCGATGATTCTTTCGCCAACGACTCTTAATTACCTTATCTCACGTGTTGACATTGGAAATCAACGTTTTCAAGTCACACGACAACTTTTGACCTTTAATCCGAACTTTATACGTTTTTGACGTTTAACGTCTATTTCCGTACAATTCGCCATAACTTCGTTACTAATGTTCTCTAAGCCAAATCACATGGAATACTCCATGGACTTCATATCTATATCCTAACCAATCAAGATGCATATACCTTAGCTACAACAGTTTCCAAAATGTTCAATTATAACTAAGTTCACGTTCAAGACTTTCTACGTTTTCCATTTACGTAAACACTTACGATTTCTATTTGGTCATGACTTATAGAGATTGAATCTATGGTAAGTCACTCTCATTCCACCCTACAAGCCATACCCACCCCATTTATGATTCTCCATGATAAAAGAAAACCAAAAGAGATGGAATTGGAATTGAAGATTATTACCTTAAGAACTCTTAGTGTTCTTGTTGAACTTCTAATGAAAAAGCTTCAAGGTAGAAGAATAGTTCAAGTCTAGCTCTCTTTCTCTCTCAAATATGTTGGACAAGCTTTTTAAAACAACAAAAATCCAACCTAATCCTTGTATATATAGAAAACCAAATGAGGGAAAAAATGTCTAATTTTCCACCTCCTTACTTAATTACCACTTTGTCACCAACAAAAATACTTGGTGACCAAGTGATTTACTTGCCTTGCACACCAAGTGGCCGGCCCACCTTGCCCATGGGTCATCCCCATGGGTTGCCCCATGGGGTTTACCCATCCCTTTACCCGTCTGTTTGACCCACGGTTTAATTCTTTGGATAGGGCTTGACATTAATAAACATTGGGCTTTAACCAATCTAATATTGGGCCTTGACTTGGGCTTGTATACTTAATTCATTGGGCTTGTTATTAATCCAAGTCCAATTGGATTGGATAAAATCCTTAGCTCATACTCTAATAATACAACTCGTATTCTATGCGTATTATTCATGTATTCTCTTCGTATAATATTCATATAATAATCGTATTATACGTCATACTATTCTTCATATCATACACATATAATACTCATATTCCATACGTATAATAATCAAAACGACTATACGCATTCCATTTCCCTTTCGAAAACCTCTTTCTCAAACCCTTAGGTTTTAAGTTCGCAGGCAAAAACTTCGTTTGTCATAACGAAAATATTATTGGATATTCCATAATATCGTCATATTCTAACATTACGCGTTTCTCTGAATTTCAAACCCTAGCTCCGAACGACATCGGATGAATAGTGTTTTTATGCAAACAATCTCAGAAAACCTTCGTTCTCGTCTTGATAATTCACAACAATTAATTCTAGCACAAAGCTAGGATACTAACCACATCCATATGTTCTAGGTCATAGAACGACCTTCGAACATCTTACTCACATAATAAATCAATTAAATTCATTTAATTCACATAACCAAATAAAAATTTAATTCATTAAAAATTCGAAATTCTCGGGCGTTATAACAACACACCGTTTACAATCCATCCTGGGAGTACCAAAATGTATCGTGATCTTCAACATACATTTTGGTGGAGCAATATAAAGGGAGAGATAGCGGATTTTATCTCAAGGTGTTTACCTTGTCAACGTGTCAAGGCAGAGTATCAAGTTCAAAAAGGTCTATTGCATCCACTTGAAATTCCATAATGGATGTGGGAGCCTATTACCATGGATTTCTTTACTGGTCTTCCAAAGGTTTCTCAAGGCATAGATGCAATTTGGGTCATTATTGATAGATTGACCAAGTTTGCTCATTTCTTACCTATACGAGAAACTTATACACTTGAATGTCTTGCTCGCATGTATATAAATAAGATTGTAAGACTGTATGGGATGCCAGTATCCATAGTTTCTGATCGAGACCCAAGATTCACTTCACGAATTTGGGTTAGTTTGCAAAAAGCTATGGGCATGGATTTACGATTTAGTTCGGCATATCATCCTCAAATGGATGCGCAGTCAAAGAGGACTATTCAAACTCTTGTGGATCTATTAAGACTCTTTGTCCTTGACTTCAAAGGAAGTTGGGACAAGTTCTTGCCATTGATGAAATTTTCCTAAAACAACAGTTATCAAGCAAGTATTGGCATGGCTCCATTCGAGGCGTTGTATGGATGCAAGTGTCTTTCTCCAGTATGCCGGGATGAGGTGGGTGAAGCAAAGTTGTTGGGACCGAAATTGGTACGTATGACTACGGAAAAGATTTAAATGATCTGGCAACGTATAAAAACCTCACAAGATCTACAAAAGAGTCATACTTATCTTCATCGATAAGACGTGGAATTCAATGTTGGAGAGCATGTGTTGTTACGTGTTACTCCATGGAAAGGAGTTACAAGATTTGGAAAGAGAGGAAAGATCAATCCACGATTCATTGGCCCATTTGAAATCCTTGATCAAGTATGAATTGTGGCCTATATACTCGCCTTACCGCCTAGTATGTCTCATGTTCATAACATTTTTCAAATATCAATGTTACGTAAATATGTGGAAGACCCAAACCACATTATTGAGTTAGAACCAGATGAGATAGCGGAAGATTTAACGTATGAAGAGGTACCTATTAAAATCTTGGATAAGAAGGAACATATTCTACGCTCCAAGGTTATACCTCAAGTCAAAGTTTTATGGAGAAACCACGATGTTGAGGAAATGACCTGAGAGTTAGAATCTAAAATGAAATCAAGGTATCCTCACCTCTTCAACATACCAGGTACGTACCCTAATTTCGAGGATGAAATTTCATAAGAAGGGGAGGTTATAAGACCCCAACTTTCATAAATAAAGATTAAATTTTTCTTGAAATATAATTTTGAATATTATGGTGTGGATTTGATATAATGTTTTATGTGACACCCCCAAATTTGGGTATTTCAATTCCCACGGGATTTGGTGTTCATTGTCCAAACATCATGTATGTGACGCCCCCGAATCCAGGTCCCTTCGAACCACGAATTCGGTCCGTCACGATACTATTATCGTTAAACTATTTATATCTTTTCATTTATAACTTAATGAATATAACTTTGCTTATTACAATTTAGAATATAAATTCTTTCCATTACCATGATCTGCACAATGACCCCAAACTTTTATAAGTTTCTAATCTTGGTCATTTACTATTTCTGTATTACATCATATTCGATGTTATATAAATATGCGGAATAATTTAAACTTTTTCAATCTCCTTTGAAAATAATTATTTTTTTGATATCTTAACTTGAATTAATTACATACCCTTGAATCAAATTATGTTATGATTCATTCTATTTGAATTACTGTATAAATTTTTACATCTCGATTCGAATTCCTCTATGTATCACATAATACAACTTTACAACTTAACATGTACTACACATAGTAAACTACTATCAAGTATATCTACTAGAACCTAAACATTGTTCAAGAGCATATATTTAATTAAACAAATCAATCTCCTTTGATGTGATTGAACTTTATCAATCAAGCAGCACGTAACCTTTACCGTGTGTCCTTAACCTGCAAAAGTGGTTATTTGCAAGGGTGAGCTCGATAACCCATAAATTCTAACAGTTTTCATGCAGCGCATAGCATATAATAGCATACTCAGCACATGCATTCATAATCCATTAATATTTACTACGCATGTTACTTCTCACATAACAAGCATAGAGATTTATATCACAAACATATCATCAAAGATCAACTTTCACATTTCATACATATCTCATATTCATTTCATATATATACATCAACATTCTCATTACATAATATCTCTTAACTAATAGTTATCGAATTCATATAACAAATAGGAACTGAAAGACTTGCCTGATTCGTAGTTTATGAACTAAAACTTAACTGTGTATCGCTAATTGCACTTCGTGTATCCCTACACAATTATATAATCATGGATTCATACCCATCAGTCATATATTTCATAGGCTCTTAATATAAGAATAAAATATTATTTCCTAACTTGGTTTCATTTTTACTTGAACTTAGGATAACCATGAGACTAGCTCATTCTACTATCATATTTATTTCAAAAATCTTGTTGCATAACTTGTAGTCCTTAAGGACAACATATAACCATAACTTAAGACCATGCAGTTAACAAACTGCTCTTGGTCACTCACTGAGCAATAGCGACCACCATTTGCATTTAAGCTTGGGAGTGGGCTACTGCATACTCCCTGCCAAAACCAGACTTGAGCTTTTCATTGCCAAACATAATTCCTAGCACGCCATGTATTCTGATACGTACTTTAAACATACATCAAGTAGGTTCTGATAGTTCTTTAAGTTCATATTTCAAATCATTTAGTTTTGAATTACATAGCTCTATGTTGAATTATTTACATCAACAAGCCTTAACAACTTCTTTTAACAAAGGTTCAAGGTTTATAAGCTTTTAAACCTTATATTGGTACTAACAACCTTCAATACGCATGTTCACATGTATCTATCTCATTTACATAGACATAACATAGTTCATACTTTTAAAACATGCTTAAATAACTTATGTCATGCTTGACTAGTTGAGTGCACATATCATTCATGTTCAAAGGCATAAATAACTCTATCATGCTTGCTTATAGGGTCATAATGCAAATAACACAATGCCCATCAAAGTTAGTTTCTAAAACTTTTAAATTTCTCTTTAAAACACATACTAAACCGAGATTGACAACCTTTTATGTACAATACATCTTGGAATTACATTCCTTATCCATCCGCGCACATAACTAGGCCACATTCACATGTTTCCAAGGTCAAAGAACTTAAAAGACACAAAGTTCGTTAAGTTTCATTTTCAAAACTTCAATTTTTTCTTTTAAAACACTTTAAACCAAGCTATATCAATCTAGTATATGCAAGGTAACTTTAAAACTACATTTCATGTCCGTTTATATGCGTACATAGGGTCCAAGATCAAAACTCAAAGGACACCAAATTCATCAACTTCCGTTTCTCAAAAACTTTAAGTTTTCTTTCAGAAAATCATGTTAAGGCATTCCATAATGAGTAAAGTAATCTTAGTTATATAACATGTCTATTATCATACATATTTATGTTTTATCACTTAGAATAACATATTCCATCGTCGGGAGCACTATACTTGCTTATGTGCTCGCTCGACGCCCTCCGATGGCCTTCGATTACGTAACAGTCACAAATATTACTATTTTTACCATTCCTAATTACCTCAAATTGAAACACTTAAAGAACAAAAATTGTAGGTCTATTCGTCCTCGTTCCAGATCATCTTGAATCGCCTTAATCGGAGTCCGTATGAAAAGGTTATGGCCGTTTTACCAGAACAGGTCAAAACAGTCACACCTGTCACACATTGGGCGCGCCCGCGCCATTTCCCAACCCCCTCTGCGCCAAGACACGATGAAGCGGCAAGGCATGTGATAACCGCATGACTGCTTTTTGACACAACTTTCTCATTTTAAGTCTGAATTAGTTTGTTTTCAATTCGTTGGGCTCGTTAAACTCTTAGCTACTCATCTACAGAGTAATTATAACACTTCAAAAACATTAACTAACTCAAAGATTGATCCAAAACTCATATTCATACTAAATATTCATATTTTGACAAATTTAGCGAATTTGTTCATTACGAATTCGTTTCTCAACCAAATTGATCCGTTTAACTCTCGTTGTTTTCATTTCTAACTGTATTAACAACATCTAGCAACAATTCACAGATTACAACAAGTTTTAGTCATCAATTTTGTGACTCAAAATAAAATATTTCATGAGATTCTTGAGAAATTGAAACTTAGAAAACCAAGAATATATGTTAGAATTTTTACCTCTTGAATGCTTGGAATTTGCTAACTATAGCTCATCCATCCTCCCATTGCTCTCAATTCTCCAACCTCTCTAGCTAAGTTTTTCTCAGATAACCAAACTCACGTAAATGAGAAGAAAAAGCTCTATTTGTGGAGGAAGGATTAACCAGTTCATGATTTTGCACATTGAATTAATCCAAGGGGAGGAAGAAGAAGCCAATGGATGTTAAAGAGTTGGTTAACCACTCCATCTTCCTCCATCATTAGGAGCTATTCTAGCCTTTTCATGTTTCTAGCAATCTTATAGTTAGGCCAATGACCTATTACGGTTGTTATAATAATTAGGACACTGATTTTGGGACAAGGCTAATACTCAGCAACTGAAGTTTGTTTAGTTCCTTTAATTCCCAAAAATATAATTTTAATGTGTAAATGCTACTACATCGAGTAAAGTTAGGAATTATTTATGTACTTACCTCATATAGTCCATATACATTAGTCCACATTATTAAATCTTTAAAACATGTGTGGACTTAATTCCATTAATCACTAATAATTTAATATCTCATTTTACTATTTACTTACACATTAGTATTGAAATAAATATTTTTAATAACACATATTTATTTACTCCCATCTTTTGGAGTGCATATATAATTGTCTCATCACACAGGATGAGATAACAAAACTTATTCAAATCACTTTATGATTTAATTACTTTCACCATATGATTTTTGTATATCATTAATCCCAATTAAATGTTACACTTCATGTAGTCTTAAGCCATAGATATTATATATTACTATTACCCACATTTTTCATATTACACATAGTAACATGAAAATACTATTTAATGATAATGTCTGCAGTAATATCTTAATTGGGCTAAATATCATTCAGTTGAGTACTTTCAACCATTACTTCATATCACACATAAATATCACAACGATTAATTAATATTAATCATTTTTTTCAATAATTATTATGTACTCCATTAATTAATATAATATAATTATTTCATTTTATTTATGTAAAGCACATATATTAATTCACCATTTTACTTAAGTGAATTACTCCTTTCATTTAATATACTATCACACCACTGCCACACAATTATATTATTCCATAAAATAATTTTTAACTTAATTTAAGTTAACAAATATTTATTCTTGTTTAGTTAATTTCCATAACTAACCCACATTCAATTCATGCTTTGCTATCTAAATCCATTCATGGATAGTAGGAACATCACTTATGATCCTTTATATAACATATTAGCCACTAATATACAACTCTTAAAGTTCATATTACACAAACTCATCCTGAACCATCTGCAGACCGGCGCGGCCGCGCTGGTCTTAGGCTTGTGAGTGGCGCGGTCACCCCACCTTAAGTTCAAATGCAGACATGTTCTGCTTCAACAGAAATAGAAACTTAACTTGCAAATCCTTTATCATGCTCCATACATGCTATCTCATTATACTAACCAATCATGAATCTCCAATGACTACATTCTTCAATAATTTAGAAATTAAACTTCAAGTTCAACTCTTCTTTCTTTAATCTATACATTTAACCATATCCCAATATTAGTCAATAAATCTTTAAAAATATTTATCTAAAGATCTATCGATTTTCTTCTCTCGTCAACAATGTACATATATACAAGTCTAAACCTAGCACGCATCGAGTCTTTAATAGTATCCAATATAGTACACTGAGTGGTTTTCTACAAACAACCAACAAATTAGTTTGCGTCTCGTCTATACTGCTTTCATAGTAAGTTAGATCAGTTACTAATTCGTATATACCTCCGCTCTCTGAAGGAATCATTTAGCCCAGCTTCTATACATCCACCATAAAAGGGTATGATTGCATTGCCTTAGACTGGATACTTACTCGTACACATACTCAAGAAATTGGTGATTATCAAAGATATTTTAATGTCACCAACTTACCATAATAAAATAATTTCACATAAATTATTTAATCATCAATAGATAAATTTTATCCATCTTCTTACTAATTCCTCTCTATAATATATAATAACGGTATATATTTATTAAACACAACATCACTTATCACATAGCTCACAATACCAAATATGTCGTAACACACTTAAATATTCTTGTTCGAACCCATCTCATGTTTTAAGAATTTTATTTACTAAATTCTTATTTTAATATTTTCTAAAAATTCGGGTTCAAAC
The DNA here is from genome assembly GCA_020205605.1 of Panax ginseng. Taxonomy (NCBI): domain Eukaryota; kingdom Viridiplantae; phylum Streptophyta; class Magnoliopsida; order Apiales; family Araliaceae; genus Panax; species Panax ginseng. Next base: position 47,031,455 of record CM035147.1, on the reverse strand, counting down.
AATGTATCTATCTACCCATAATAAATAAAAAACCATAAATAGATAGAAATAAATCCTCTCCTTATAGAGTTACAACATCTGAATATAAATACATCAATCCCAGGTCATACTAACCTTAAATCTCAAATGCGAAAACATAAATAAATATTAAGTCTTACATAACTTAAACATAGGTCTGAAACATAACATATGAAATAAACAACAAGTCTTCAGCACTTGTTAACTTTGCCTTTGCCTTTGCCTTTGTTAGTAGAAGGCTCATCAGACCTTTCGTTCTTAACTGCAATGTTATTATTACGCAAGAGTGAGCACGATTGCCCACAAGTATAATAATATAACAACAAAATAATAAACATGTGAATGAATCAATGACTTCTGAAATAAGAAAACTTGGCTTTTGAATCATGAATGAATAACAAGAATCAAAAGAACTTTTGAGGGTCATAAGACCTTGAACTACGTCCTAGGTTGTCAAGTGTTTATACTTGAAACCATTAACAATCATAAGACTATAGACTCTTCTACTCGTACTTAGGGGGATCAGCCCTTAGTACCATATTGTGCATAATATCTTAACGTTAAAGCGTAATTAATCCCTTATAACAGGGTTGTTCATCTCAGTTTGACATTAGAGTCCGCACCAAAGGAAGTTTGGTTTGGATCAGCTCAACAATGGTTCTGAAATTTAGAACGTTCATCAACTATGGACTAGTCGAATCAATAAGGGTTCGCTAGTCTTACAAGGTTCAACAATAATTGATATTCAATTTGAATAATAAAGTTTAAGATGTATACAATCGAATAAGTATTGTATAACATAAATTATTCTTTTAAAGAATGATAACATCTAATATGAAATCTTGACTTGAACAATAATAAACAAGATATAATAAGGAACTTGCTTTATGTAAAGAAACAAGGTTTAGGAACTTGGCTCGTGCGTAGGCTAAACGATTACTACTCCTGTTCACCACAAGTCCTACACACATCCCATATGTATTCACGACATTTATTAGTTATATTTTCACTTAATTATTTAATATAAACTCAACTTTATTTAATAAATCAATACCCTTCTAATTTAATTACTTAATTAAATTAGAATATTTTCATTCCATTACTATTATTACACTCGAATAAATTATTTCATAATAATTTCCATCGAATATTTATTTTATTCCATAAATATTTCAACTAAAATATTTATTTTATTTGATAAATATTTTAATAATAATTTCCATCGAATATTTATTTTATTCCATAAATATCTCAATTAAAATATTCATTTTATTTTATAAATATTTAAATAATAATTTCCATCAAATATTTATTTTATTCCATAAATATCTAAATTAAAATATTCATTTTATTTTATAAATATTTTAATTAATAATTTTCATCAAATATTTATTTTATTCCATAAATATCTCAATTAAAATATTTATTTTATTTGATAAATATTTTAATTAATTATTATTTATTTATTGTTTATTTTTTTTTTTTTTCACGTAGGTAGTGGTAATTTAGTTTGGTAACTTTACCGTGGGTGAGTTACTCAAACCGATTCTGCGATTCATGAACATAACAAGTCCAATTTAGGCCAAAAAAAATCTCACAACTTCAACCGTGTGTTCTGTTGAAGAACATACATAATATGGCCATAACTTCCAATTTTCTTGTCCATACATTAATTTAAGCATACCCAAATACTATAATTCATATATGATCATTACCCAACCTTTCTAACATGATTTTAACAACTTAATTCATAAAATTACTTGAATCAAAACACATAATTTCACAGTTCTTATGAAAAACTCCATTTTTCACATTATTAATGAAATCAACTACCGTGAACTCATTTTTCGACCAAATCAGTCCATTTAAGTTTCGTTCTTACATGTATAAACAAAATCATTCATCAATTTACCGATTAATATGAAATTTAAACATAAATTCTTGTACTTACAAGTTATATTCATATATTTTTCTCTGTAAACTATAAAACTCCAATTAACCAATAATTACATGAATTTAAACATTGTGATTCATGTATACATGATATATAACATGTTATAAACAATTTGTAATACATATATAGACATATAATTAGAAATTATAAAATTTCCCATTCAGAGAGAACTCAGTTGGGAGAGAAATATAATATGTGAAATATTAAAACTAGATTAGGGTTTACCCTTGCTTTCTCTATTTGAAGGCGATACCAACTTGAATTCTCCAATTCTCTCTGATCAATTCTGTCAAAGCTCTCTCTTTTCTCTCTAATCTCTCTGACTTAGGTTATAGGAAAAATGAGAATGCGTAAAACATAGAAGCGATATATATATATGAGATAAGCTCAAGTAATATGGTGTCATAATTCGGTTAATCCCATAGTGGGTTAAATGACCAACTCCCTTTAAGGCCATGTTTGGTTAACTTAATAATCTCTTTTTAATTTATTTGAATTAACTTATTTATTATATAGTTTAATAATGTCACACTCAATTAAGAAATTAGTCAAATATCTTATTTAATTCAATTAAATATAATAATTCCACATTAAATCTCATAGTCACATAATTAAATTCTCGTTTAATAATTATGTCAAATCATTAAATCTCTAATTAACTATTAAATTAATTAGAATAACATTATGCTTATTAAATAATTCATTTAATCAAATATGCTCAATTAAATACATACTTTTGAATAATAAAATTCTCCACATTAATTTAATCAATGTAACACATATAATAAATTAATCTACCACAAACTCATCAATTAATTATTTAACCCAATAATTAAATCATCGAAAAATATTTATTTAATTTAATAAATATTCAAATTAAATTACAAAAATCTCGTTTGTCACATCTTTCCCCCTTAAAAAGATTTTGTCCCCAGAATCACGACTCAATCAATTTGTCCCGTTACATTCTCCCCCTCTTATAAAGATTATGTCCCCAGAATCGCTTACACATAAATTAAGCAAATGAATGAGGATAATTCTTCATCATATGCTCTTCGAGTTCCCACGTAGCTTCTTCAGCTTTGTGGTTCCTCCAAATTACCTTAACTTATGATATTATTTTATTTCTGAGAACTTGCTCTTTCCTATCAACAATCTGAACATGAACTTCTTCATAGGTTAAGTCTTTCTCAAAATGTAGGGCTTCATATTCAATCACGTGTTTGTAATCGGGTTTATAGGGTCGTAAAATAGAAACATGGAAAACATTATGGATATGTTCTAAGGCCGGAGGTAAGGCTACCTCATAGGCAACTTCACTAATTATTCGCAAAACTTCAAATGGTCCAATGAACCTAGGGCTCAATTTCCCCTTCTTACCAAATCTGATCTTTCCCTTCTAGGGAGAGACTTTCATAAATACCAAGCTGCGTGATTCGAACTCAACATTCTTACGATGTGGATTAGCGTATTTCTTCTGCTTATCCTGAGCTGCTACTAGTCTTTCCCGTATTACTTTGACTATCTCTACTATTTGTTGTACCAGTTCTGGTCCTAATAACTATCTCTCGCCAACTTCATCCCAGTAAAGTGGATGTAACGCCCCGAAATCCGGTCTATCTTCACACCCGGATTCCGTACGTCACGAGTACATCCTTCATCCAACATACATCAATATATGCCGAAATATAACAATATACATTCTCAAATCCCAGGTTCTGGAAACCTTATAACCTTTTTCATTACAAATAATGATAATTACATTATTCATTTCATCTTACAAGAGTGACTTTTATCCGCGACCAAGGATACATAACAGTTCATTAAACTAGTCTATAATTCAATTTCATCTTTTTATATTACAAGTCTTCACTTGATCTTCTCGCTACCTTCACACTCTGAATGACAATCATCTGGAGACCGTCAACTTGATCTTTACGGGATCCTTAGTTCTTCTAATCTTGTTCGCTGAAAATTGTTTTTCATTTAAAGCAAGTGTGAGCATTCAATTGCCCAAAGAAGTCATAATGATTGAACAAACAACTTCGTAATTAAAATATTTCTTTAGAACTTCTATAACCGAACAAAGGTTATGAAGCGGCTTGAATAATAGGAATAGTCTCGATTCTATCATCTTAAAACATCGATCATTTTCACTTTGAAATACTTTCATGCTTCAACCTTTTCATACACATCCTATCGGCTAGAATCATTATACAGACTTAATAATAACGGTTCATGTATAAGCAGTAACATACTTGTATTAAACATCTCAATTACAGAACAATGCATACCATAGAAACACCGAAGTGTTCAAATTGTGGCTCCTCATACATTCTACCACCTTGTACATACATCGCACATATGCACATAGACAAGACTTCTCAAGTACAACATCTGAGAAGTTTAAGAAACTAACATTCATGTAATATGAATGAAGTTAGGAAACTTGCCTTATGCCCTTGACTCTGACTTACGTGCCTTTAACCTGTTCATTTCAATTCCTATATAACACATAAGGAGAAAACATAAACACCAATTAGTCATATATTGAACTTACGCATTGGTTTACTTAGCTTTACTTCTTAGGGTTCGCGTTCTTGCAATATAAGTTTACACGACTAACTTCCTTTACCAGTTTACGGATTTATGACATACGGAGGTGTCTTACTCAAAACGTTCATCATTTTAGATGATTTATATTCTTATCTTATCCGAACGATTAAACTTAATGTTCGTTAAAGTCAATTTCTTATTTCTTACGGCTTTCTGACAACTAAAGGTCATACCTTAGGATTCATTCCTTATCGACTCACATTAGGCTTTCATTAATCTTATAACCGTTTGTAACGGCTTTCGTGATAATTTCTATTTTATTGATACTTTCGTTATCCATTATACGCACCCCATGTTCATTATCCTCGTCATTCAATGTCTAAGGAATCACAATCATAGCAATCCCTCACGTTCGTTCATTGCAACTACAGTCCCCAGACATCGGTTACGTAACCTGCGTTTAAATTCCTTATCAATTAATATTTCTTAATCTTTACGTTTAACCTTTAATAAAGGTTTACATTACTTGATTAAGTGTTACATTAGTTGAATATTATATTCTTTATCTTCTCTTACATTTCCCCCAAGAGCTGAGCAGTTAAAAGCTCATCTCTGGCTTTTTCCCAACATTGGCGTTGCGGCGCCACTCCCTTCTTTATCTCTCGCGCTGCAGGGCCACTCTCCAGAAGGTTATTACGAGCTCATACTGCTGGCCGCCGCCTCCCAAGGCTCATTTGAAATTGCAGTCATTGAGAGCCTAAACCCTAGAAAAATTCTTTTAAGTGTTAAATTCAATTTGAGACGCTTACTTCCCGATCTCATAACACCTTCGTTATAACTCGGAACGAGGTCGTTCCAAAGCCATTCTCTTCCTTATCACGTTCTTTAATACCCCTCGAGCAAAAAATCATTCTAAATCCGCTAGCGTGCCATTCGATTGGCTTGATTTTCACCCTTTGTTCATTTTATGTTTTTAACGCTCTTCGTTCGTTTGTCCGTAATTCGGTCATCCGAACTTGGAACTCGCTCGTTCTTGAATCCACGACTCACATTTTCTATGTTCTCTTACTTTCTTATGAAACCCTACACGTTCGGGTTCACTTACTAACTCTCTAATTCTAGTTCGACTTTTATGAATTTTTTTTCATAACTTCGTTATAGCAAAGTTTTAATCCGTTCTTCATGAACGTTTCTACCATTCCTAACCAAGCAATACACATCTAACTTATACGCGATGGTTTTAAACTTGTCCATCAACAACAATTATCCTACGATGGTTTAAAATTTGTCCATCAACAACGTTCTTCGTGTTCTTCATTCGTTCTTCGTTTTAATCGATATTTTGGATTATGATTTCACTTTTTATTGGAATTTGATGTTATAGAAAATCATTCCTTACTTAATTCACCTACTTATTCATATAATCCACTCGGATCGTTCAAATTCACTACGAATCTTATACTTCCTTAAGAAATTTATAAACTAAATTTCTAGGTTCTTATTTTTTCTTTTCTCATGATTTCAACCATATGAAATCATTTCTATCATCATCTTCTCTCTATTCTCATTAAGCTATGTTTTGAACATATTAAACTTAAAGAAAATATTAGAAGAAACTAGGTTTTAGATTACCTCTTCTTCTTATTTTTCTCCCGTTAGACAAAGTCGGTGATTTGCAAGCTTTTCTATTTCACGAACACTTTCAATCTGATCATTCATGCTCATGTTCTTCCTTCTCCCTCTTCATCTGAACCCTCTCTCTCTCTCTCTCTAAGGTGTAGGATTTTCAAAATCCAATTTAAATAAATTAAGCTTACTATTTATAGAATTTCCAATTAGGGGCAATTTGGTCATTTTTCCCCCCACCTCCTTACTATTCATGGCTTAGCCACCAAGTTTACTTGGTGGCCAAGTGGCCGCCCCTCTTGCCCTATGGGTCACCCCATGGGTTGCCCGATTGGTTATTACACATCCGTTTACCCATCGGTTCGATCCGCGGTTTCTTTTCTTGGTTTGGGCCTTAACCCTAATTCTTATTGGGCCTATCTTGGGCTTGATTTCACAAAGCGTTGGGCTTGACATAATCCAAGTCCAATTAGATTTTACAAAGTCCATGAACTCAAACTCCATTAAGACTAATCGTTTCTACGCATCTCATTCTCGTATTCTCGTATTTTCTTCGTATATAGTTCGTACGATATTCGTATTATACGTCGTACTAATCCTCTTACTATACTCATATAATAACTAGTATTTGTGACGACCCCAAAATAGGTCCATTCCATCCAACCCATTCTGAGTCGCCAAATACATGGTACAGAAAATAACTACAACTTTATTACAACAATTGTCATACAAAATACAACAACACATATGTTGTGAGTTTGGATACAAATATATACCAACTGTGACTTATGTCCCAATCGTGGATAACACGTCACAATGACACCTTACATAAAGGTATAGTCTAAAACTATTTTAGAAATTAGAATTTTTGGGAAGTGCTCAAGGAAACCTGCATACATGGGAGGCCATGCTTCTAGGTTATGATAGATATCATATGGCCATAGAATTATCCTTGGTTGACCCAATAGACCCCAAAGAAAAACGAGAAGATAACTATCATATTCTTCCCAATGGTGAGTCTTCTCTTGACTTATCATTATCTCTACTGTCTCAAATTGAGAATTATACTTCAAACAAACACCAAGATTATATAGGTAGTGCTCATAAATATACTCAGCAAGTGGATGAGCACAACCCTGTCTTATGATGACACGAGGTGGTATGTCATTAGACATCTTGTATGATAGTGTCAAAACACCCTTCCAACGTTGGGTTCGCCTCTCCCTATATGATTCACCAAATATAACTACTAAAAGATGTATACAACACACTTGTCTATCTTTGTTTAGGAGAACTCCATGACCTAGAGACCACCGTTCTATTCCCTTGTTACCCCGCTCGACCCAACTACACTTTTATTACCTGAAAGGAATTGTGAAGCAAAAGGGTGAGCACAACTAGCTCAGTAAAGAATATCATGACTAAAGATAATTGAATTATCAATAGCCTTCATCAATAACAAATCAGAGATTTAGAACATATGGTACATGATAAAAATTTCAACCATAGTTGCAGCGGAACGAGCAATCCATTAGAAGAGTCAAATAGATAATACAATCTATTATCTTCTCCATGTTAAAAGTCCACCAACAATGTTTTATCACTGTAACATCAATCAACAGTTCCTTTCCACAATTATATGAATATCTCATTATCATAATTGTGATTCTAAATTCCTCTTCGTACCCAGGACGAATATAATTTTCATCACATGTCTTTACCTGAAACATCAAAGATCATGGTTATACCAAATCACAGTTCCTGTTCATAATCATACTAATAAATTCATCTTTGCACTACGGGCCAAAGATATTCATCCACAGTTCATCTTCGCACCACTGGCCAAAGATATTCATTAACAATTCATCTTTGCACTACTGGCCAAAGATATTCATTAACAATTCATCTTTGTACTACAGGCCAAAGATATTAAGTAATATCATCATTTAGGACTGAGGATGATGAAAAATATTTTAAAGAAAACGAATCCAGTGAAACGGAAGGACAAATAGTAGGGATTTGTATAACAGTTTATCCAAGATCAATAATACTTCATAAATACCAATTTTGAAGCAGAATTCAAAAATAAAGATCAAAACATGGATGCAATCAAAGATAGTAACCATAATAGACATATTGGACAAAAAGAAGAAAATTTTATTTTTCGGTGAATAGTGCCGTATTCGTGAATAGTGCCGTATACATGAATAGTGTCGTATATGTGAATAGTAACCCCGACACAAAAAGTTCCAAATTTGATAAAAATTCAGATCAATACTTCGGCATAATGATATTGAAGAAATAATATCATATATGAAGAAAATAACATCCCTTACCTCAAAATATCAGTACTTCTGATCGGAATATCGGTATAAGGCTGAAGGAAACTTGCACTGATGAATAGAAACTCACAAAGTATCTAAATACTCACAAAATACACTCAATAATCTAGAGAGAGAAAGAGAGAAAACTTGTTTCTGGTGTGATTTTCAATTCTAACAGCCCCCTCTATTTATAGGAAAATATTAGCAGACTTGACACTGCAACTTTGATGACTTTTACTCGCTACTATTCCCACCCACCACATTTGAAATAAATTCAGCATATTTCTTCACCAACCACAAGTGGGGCCCACTCAATTCTAGAATTTTCCACCAAAATGCTAAATTCGGATACTTGAATAATTTCTGAACCAGTCACCTCTTAAAATTCATAACAAATCATACGTTAATTTTTAACGGTTCAAAATTTGTGGACATATACTCAACTTATATTTGTATAACATATCCAAAAATTACAACGATCCAACGGTCGGATTAAAAATTATAACTCACGCAATATATCTCAAAAACACTGGTTTAATTTTTAATACCTCTATTCCAACAAAAATACTGATAAAACACCTCAACATTAACTCCTTCATTTTTAACCATAATAAATATATCCAACATTTATATCCGCATAAAATAAATATTTCCTTATCATATGAATCAATAATTAATTATTCACAAATAATATTACAGAATCACATTTATGACAACCATGCCGTTCCCAGGAAAGAGGGGGCTTTCCAATAAGAATTTCTCCTTATTGGCGCGCAATTAGGTGACCAAACCTCTCCTTGACAGAACTTTCTAGACATTGCCAATAATTCTATCTAATAATATTATTCAAATAATATGAATTATTGATCGATAATGGGAAATCTTTGTGCGGTGACAATTATTGAAACAACAATAATATAAAATATCAACGCAATGACAATTATTGAATTAATAAAATAAAATATTGAGCGATAACTCATTTGTAACAATTATTGAGTAGTGCCTTCTTACGTAAGGATGATAATTCATCAATCACATGCATCCCGCGTATTATTCGTATTTTAACCACCGGGTATTCAGCGTGTTGTTAATTGAATAACTAACTACACCGTTATTTATAAAAACTCAAACTTGTCATTTTCTTCATCCAAGCAGGTTATTACATTATGGGGCCCCTAAAAATCATTGCCGTAAATCTGAATATTCCCCGACAACAATGATTATTTTATAACCACTTGCATATTTTGCAAAATTTGCACATTTCACCCATAACCAGAGAATTATATCAAATTAATACCTTATTATTCACAAATATAATTAGAGGAAATTCGATTTTATTTATAATAAGTTGGGGTCTTACAGTATTATTCTCGTATTTCTCACGCATAATAACCCTAATGATTATATATGATCATAAAATTCTCGGAACTCACTTTTCCTAACCCTAGGTTTTGAGTCCGTAGGTGAAAACTTCGTTTTTGCCATAACTGAAATATTATTGAATATTCCATCACGTCTCAAAACTAAACGTAATCTATAACTTCTCGGAATTTCAAAATTAATCTTCGAACAGAAACGGATGAATAGTGCATATTTTGTCTTTTTCCCCGAAAATATTTTGTTCCGAGAAAACTTCTATTTTCATCTTGAAAATTCTTACTCGCTCAGACTAGCTCGTAGCCAGAATACTCCCGACTTATAATCATCCTAGGTTCTAGAACGATTAATAAACACATAGCATAGAATAATATTAATAAAAATTAGTTTTATTAATAACTAATTCTTTAAACCTAAATTCTAGACGATCCGAATTTCTGGGTCGTCACATTCTTCCCTCCTTATAAAACTTTCGTCCTCAGAATTTCTTAAACCACACCCTTACCCGGATCATCACATTCACCCCTTCTTCATAGAATTTCGTCCTCGAAATTTTAGCCTACCTTTCTTCTCAACATCACTTCAACGGAGTTCTTATCTTTCACTCATTCCTAACCCCCATAACCTATCAAGAATTATGAAGCAGAAGGAATAACGAGGAATATAAAATTTCCTCTTAAAACGTTTCATACTTTTGCTGAGGGGTCAAATCGACCATGAACTCTTACTCGGTTATACAACATTTCGTCTTAAGCCCTTCTTTAAAGGTCAGTTTACAATCACCAAGAAAGTAAACTACCTCTTCCATGTTCTCCTCAGACTTGATCATTAGATTCCGCACTAAAACAATTTGGTTTGGCACAAGTTCTCAAAGAAAGCTCAATGATATACCATTTGTCTAGCCGAATCAAGTAGCTTAGACCATACCAATAAATTAGGTATCAACGTGAAACCTTCGTCTAGTCAACTCAATTGACGTCGACTACTTCTTTAAATTCTTTTCGCAATACATCAAAACAGTTTATGATGTCATGATATCGTACTTTTTATAGTACGTTGAGGACTTCGTCAATTTGTGACTTCGTCATTATACATCATACCATAGTGGGTTGTTGATCCTAAGATCACATCCAACACTAGGTTCAATGGTATTAACAACTCCATCGTTTTACCACCCTTGCATCGAATGCACAGATGATATAAAATTCATTTTGAATATTTTAAATCAATTTCTGTCTAGCCGAAGCAATTAGCATAGACATATCAAGAATAGCTCTTTTAAAATACGTTGGTTCCAAAAGTTGAACCAATCCTTTCCTTTTCAAAATGTACATATCAGCACGAGTTCAATAAACTTCAAAATCTTAGCATATCTAGATGACTTGGAATATCCTATTCTTCACCTGACTTCATTGTCTTACTGCGACAATACTTAATCTTCTCTAGCACCTTCAATACTAAGCCTACTGAAAATAACGTGTTTTTAGTCTAAACATCCTTATACCTTAGTACAGTCCATCAACTTTCCACACATTATGAGTTCAGGAACTTTCCATAATAATATGAGTTTAAGAACTGTCCAAACAGACCATAGGCGTCTATTCGCTGAGACGTTCGAAAACATACCATATTATTATGAGTCACGAACTTACCATAAGTATGAGTTTCAAGAACTCGCACCTACCTTATCGTTCTCTACCTATCATGTATATACATGAGAAAAGATTTACCTTCTCGTCATATACATCTTGATAGCGTGACCAATCCCAATGATTATCACTACCTGAAGCTAAGTGATTGTAGAACCAAACACAATTCCCTGCCCATACAGAAAATTGGTCAACTCAGCTTCTGACCGATATAAGAAGCTAAGCGGTTGCTACACTAAGAATAATTCTCCGCCCATACAAAGAATTGTTCAACTTAACAACTATATCGCATAAGAAGCTAAGTGGTTCTAAAACCACGTACAATTTCCCCGCCCATACAAGGAATCATACAACTCAGCTGCTGATATGAGTCCTCAATTGAAATTTTACAACTTCTAAATCTCTCTCTACTTAGTATAAATTTTCTTTAATTCATATACTATCCTTCATAACTCAATCTAAGTTCTTCTTCCCGTACTACTTCATAGTACCTTTTCATTCATAGCACTCTCTATAAATCATTCATTATTTAACAACCCATATGTTACTACGAGTCACTATGATCACGTGGTGATCTTCTTATCCTTCTCTCTACGATTATAGTCTTAGGTACTCCTACCTAAGGTTTATAACCTATCAGCTCGATACCAACTTATATTCACCGAAATCCGGTCTATCTTCACAACTTGATTAAAATGACGTCACGAGTACATCCTTCATCCAACATACATCATTATATACCAAAATATAACAACATACATTCTCAAATCCCAGGTTCTGGAAACCTTATAACCTTTTTCATTACAAATAATGATAATTACATTATTCATTTCATCTTACAAGAGTGACTTTTATCCGCCACCAAGGATACATAACAGTTCATTAAACTAGTCTATAATTCAATTTCATCTTTTTATATTACAAGTCTTCACTTGATCTTCTCGCTACCTTCACACTCTGAATGACAATCATCTGGAGACCATCAACTTGATCTTTAAGGGATCCTTAAGTTCATCTAACCTTGTTCGCTGAAAATTGTTTTTCATTTAAAGCAAGTGTGAGCATTCAAATGCCAAGCAAGTCATAACAGTTGAACAAACAACTTCAGAATTAAAATATTTCTTTAGAACTTCTATAACCGAACAAAGGTTATGAAGCAGCTTGAATAATAGGAATAGTCTCGATTCCTATCATCTTAAAACATCAGTCATTTTCATTTTGAAATACTTTCATGCTTCTACTTTTTTCCTACACATCCTATCTGGCTAGAATCATTAGCACAGACTTAACAATAACGGTTCATGTATAAACAGAACATACTTGTATTGAACAGCTCAATTACAGAACATTGCATATCATAGAAACACCAAAGTGTTCAAATTGTGGCTCAAGGCCTCATACTTTCTATCACCTTGTACATACATCGCACATATGCACATAGACAAGACTTCTCAAGTACAACATATGAGAATTTTAAGAAACTAACATTCATGTAATATGAATGAAGTTAGGAAACTTGCCTTACGCTTGACTCTGACTTACCCCGAAGCTATTTCATTTCAATTCCTATATAACACATAAGGAGAAAACATAAACACCAATTAGTCATATATTGAACTTACGCATTGGTTTACTTAGCTTTACTTCTTAGGGTTCGCGTTCTTGCAATATAAGTTTACGCGACTAACTTCCTTTACCAGTTTACGGCTTTATGACATACGGAGATGTCTTACTCAAAACGTTCATCATCTTGGATGATTTATATTCTTATCTTATCTGAACCATTAAACTTAATGTTCATTAAAGTCAATTTCTTATTTCTTACGGCTTTCTGACAACTAAATGTCATACCTTAGGATTCATTCCTTATCGACTCACATTTGGCTTTCATTAATCTTATTACCGTTTGTCACGGATTTCGTGATAATTTCTATTTTATTGATACTTTTGTTATCCATTATACGCACCCCATGTTCATTACCCTCGTCATTCAACGTCTAAGGAATCACAACCATAGCAATCCCTCACGTTCGTTCATCGCGACTACGGTCCCCGGACATCGGTTACGTAACCTGTGTTTAAATTCTTTATCAATTAATCTTGCTTAATCTTTACGTTCAACCTTTAATAAAGGTTTACATTACTTGATTAAGTGTTACATTAGTTGAATATTATATTCTTTATCTTCCCTTACATTTCCCCAAGAGTGAGTAGTAAAAAAGCTCATCTGGCTTTTCTCAACTTTGGTATTTGTATTTACCTCCCTTCTTTATCTCTCGCGCTGCGACATCTGTGACGCCCTCAAAATAGGTATACATCACCCATCTTGAGTCGCCAAATACATGGTACAAAATTCAAATACAACTTAATTATACAATAGTCGTGTAAAATACGACTAAACATATGCTGTGAGTTTTAATACAAATATTATCATCTAGACAATATACAAACTCAATGGGGTCCTCATTAAATTTATTGTCACACTATTTAACAGAATAGTGAGGACTACTAATACTATCATCTGGTCCATCACTCCATTCCCCGACTCGTCCCAGCTATATTCTCATTTCCTGAAGAGAACAGTGAAAGAAAGGGTGAGCTCAACTAGCCCAATAAGAAATATTATGACTAATGTAAGACCCCAACTTATTATTAATGAAATTTAATTTTCTCTATTTATTATTTTGAAATAGTAAGGGTTGATTTGATTAATGTGGATAGTTATGGGTAAAATACGCAAATATTTCAAAATAAGCAAGTGGTTATAAAATATTCATTGTTACCGGGGAATATTCGTTTGGTCGTGAAAATTTTAAGATTTTCGGGGAATATTAAACGATGACGCCTTGACCATGTGTGGGCCCCATAGCGGAAAGCGATTGGATGAAGAAAGCGACAAATATAAGTTGTTTAAAATAACTTGGCGTAGTTATTACCAATTAATCATTGTTAAAATACTCGATTGGTTAAAACACACGAAGACACGATATTGCACCAATTATTGATTCTTACGTAAGAAGGCACTACTCAATAATGGTTATAGTAATTCTTATTCGATTATTTTATTTTATTGATTTAATAATTGTTGCGCTGATATTTTATATTGTTGTTGTTTCAATAATTGTCATTACACAACATTTTTCATTATCGAAGCAATAATTCATATTATCTCGAATAATATTATTAGATAACATTATTGGCAATGTCTAGAAAGTTACATCTACAAGGAGAGGTTTGGTCACCTAATTGCCCGATGAAGGAGAAATTCTTATTGGAAAGCCCCTCTTTCCAGAGAGCTGCACGGTTGTCAATATTGTGATTCTGTAATATTATTTGTGAATAATTAATTATTGATTCATATGATGAGAAAAATATTGATTTTATGTGGATATAGATGGAGAAAATTTTAATGTGACAATTGTTGAAAATTGAAATTTTATCTTTTACGATAAAATGATTCATTTAAATATATTATTATATTTTAATAATATAATAATGATGATATTTTTACAATGAATGTGAGATATATGAGTATATATGGAGGAGGAGTATTTTTGTTATCAAAAGTATTTAAAGCATGTTTTATGTGTCGATGGACCCCATTTCTTGGATTTGAAATTTGATTATAACTTTGTAAAATCGCTTGGTTTGTGGATTTGATTGATTTACATTTGGAATTTGGAAAAACTTTTTATGTAAAGTTGTAGAGAATTGAATTTCCTATAAAAATACGCGAGATTCAAATTTTCTGATAAAAGGGCTATTTATTATGAATTATTGAAGTTCCGAAGCTCCGAAATAATTAATTTTTGGAAGTTTAAAATATTTTAAGTAACAAAAATGTTTTTTTTATTTTGGTGTGTTTCACATGTGTGTGGAAGGAGCTGAATTTAGATTCTTGGTGCGTAGGAAGTTGTGGAAAAAATAATAATATTATTAAATTAAATTTTCTGCTTTGGTGTTCTAAGCATTTTCCTATAAATAGGGTGCTTAGGTTAGAATTGAAAATCACACCAGAAACTGAAGTTTTCTCTCTCTATATTATCGAGCGTATTCTTGTGAGTATTTTGAGTATTGCTATACGGTGCAAGTTCAAGTCATAGCCTATATCCGGTGTTTCAGCTAAAAGTACTGATCTTTCGAGGTAAGGGATATTATTTTTTTCGTAATGATATTATTTCTTCAATATCATTATGCTGAAATATTGATCTGAAGTTTTTATCAAATTTGGAACTTTTAGTGTCGGAGTTACTATTCACGTATACGGCACTATCCACGTATACGACACTATTGACGAATACGGCACTATTCATCGAAAAATGAAATTTTTCCCTTTTCGTCTAAAATATCTATTGTGGATACTATCTTTGATTGTATCCATGTTTTGATCATTCTTGAATTTTAAACCACTATGATTATTTTTGAGGTATTTTTGGACATGGATAAAACAAAGTACGAATCCTTAATCCTTAATCCTTGTCATTTTGTTTCTTTGGATTCGTTTCTTTAAAATATTTTCATCATCCTTAGTCTTAAATGATGATATTATTGAATATCTTTGGCACTGTAGTGCAAAGATGAATGATTTTTCGATGAATATCTTTGGCCGTAGTGCAAAGATGAGCAGTGTTTAGATTAACATGATCGGTGATGAATATCTTTGGCTGTGAGTGCAAAGATGAATATTTGATTCGATATATATGGATTGATGTTACTGAGGATAAAAGATGAGCGATGAACTTTTAAATTCATACATAGAAGATAGTAGTTTGCATTCTCTACTTAACTCTTCTAATGAATTATTATTTCCGCTGCGAATATTGATTTAAAACTTGTTGTCTATTGTATTCTATTAGATTTCTCCATGTTGAGGACTAACGATAATTTGTTGTATATTATCTTAGTCATAATATTCTTTACTGGGCTAGTTGAGCTCACCCTTTTCCTTTTTGTTCCATTTTACTTCTCAGGAGGCGAGAATATAACAAGTACGAGTCGGGGTATGGAATGAAGGTTCTAGAGAGAGTTGTTTAGTAGTCCTCACCATTTTTGTAAAATAATGTATCAATAAATATGATGAGGATTTATTTGAGTATAGATATTGTCTAGAAGATAATATTTGTATTCAAACTCATAGTTTTATTGTTGTAATAATAAAGTTGTAGTTGTTTCTATACCATGTATTGACAACTCAGAATGGGTGATGTATACCTATTTTGGGGGCGTCACAGTTGGTATATGAGCTTAGGGATATGATCTCTGGCGGAGATCGGGGAATAGAACTAGGAGGGGAGAGACGAGTAAATCCTTCGCTAGTGTGTCCTACCTAAGCTTATTTGTTAGTTGGTCAGTATATAGGGATATTATGTGATATATTAATTTCCTTAATTAACCCTTGTTTTATGACATTATTTGAGAATGTTGACTGAGAATATTAAAAGTGGAGTAAATGAGACTGTGGAGACGCCTGTATTCACCAACGAGGAGAACGTGCAATAGGCTGGCAATTTTCCTCCTGTGAACAACACCTTGAAAAGCGAGATGATGAGCGAGGGATGTTTAGAAGCTTTTTGCGATTCATGCAAAATCGGATGAAGGAGACTCGTGTTCATAATCTGAGGAGGAAATGATAGCAATTCACGGGTTATCATGATACCAAGATTCAAAGAGTTGGGACCACTAGAATTTAAGGAAAGCGAGATCCGATCATGGCGGAAACATGGGTCAAGCAAATTACCAAGATATTCGATGTCTTGGGATGCACGAAGAACAGAAGGTTACATTCGCCACCTTTATGTTAAAATGGCGAAAGCGAGACTCATTGGTGGGAGTCAGCAAGCGTACTCCATCCATCCAGTACTTTTCGGCATGTCTTGGGAGACATTTGAAACTATTTAATGACAAATACTTTCACGAAAGTGTTCGTCATATGAAGGAAGTGGAGTTTATTAGATGGAGTAGAATAACATGGCGGTGTCGATGCGAGGCAAAGTTTGCGAGTTATCAGTTTGCACCTCATTTGGTGGAGAATGAGGAGCGATGACGCGGATGTTTCTTAGAGGTTTGAAACCTTAAGCATACGTCGATATCTCATTCTCATAAATTTTCTCTCTATTCGGATGTTGTAAAAGGGCTCAATTATTAAAGCGAGATAACGAGTACGGTCAACCTGAGGACCACAACCGAGGATCATCTAGGAGATGGCGGTCAACAAAACAACGATAACCGGCGGAGAAAGAAAAAGGCGGACAAAAATGGTAACCACTCTAGTGGTGATCATCAGCCCGTGAGAATAGAAGAAGCGAATCGGGAGGAGATTTTAAAAGAGGAGATTCAACAACGATAATGTGGAAATGGCAAGACCAAAGAAGAATCTGGTTCCAAGGGAGAATGACCACCAACGGTCGTATTCTACAAATGAGGAAAAGAGGACATATCGGTCAAGCGCCCTATGCAGTTCAAGGTATGCTATAATTGTGGAAAGGAAGGACATATCGCTCGAGATTGTCACGAGAGAAAAACCTAGTTCAATGTGGGGGACGGTGACTCAAAAGATCGTCCCGAGAAAAGTCAAAGTCAATGGTTCCTTGAAAGGCGTTTGTTGTGTATTGGTCAAAATCGAGGAACCAAACGAGGTGATCACGGGTAAGCTATTTATAAATTCTTGCGAAGTTTATACCTTACTTGATACCGGTGCTACCCATTCATTTACCTCTCCTGCTTGTGCTCAACCTTTAAACTTGACTCCGGAGAAATTAGACTTTGACCTATCTATGGCAACTCGGTTGGGAGAAACTTTCATCACATCCACTATTTATAAATCTTGTTTGATTTAAGTTGGCACCATCACCTTACCTGTTGACCTTATCTCTTTAAAGATACTTGATTTTGATGTGATTTTAGGGATTGATTGGTTAACTACTCATCATGCCAAATTAATTGTTTTCGTAAGGTTGTTAGTTTTCATATTCCTAACCAACCTGTTGTACGAATTCAAGCAACTAAACCATTAAAATCAATCACTGTCATATCTAATCATAAAGCTATTCGTTTATTGAAAAACGGATGTCAAGCTTTCTTAGCCCATGTTATGGACTTGAATAAAGACACGTCAAATTTGAATAATATTCCTGTTGTTATTGACTTTCCTGATGTATTTCCTGAATAAGTAAGGATGTCTTCAATAAAGACAACCACAAAGTGATCCAAATATTCCTTGAATACTCGGTTCATCATCTCCATGAAGGCAGCAGGAGCATTAGTCAATCTAAAGGACATGACTAGGAATTCATAATGCCCGTACCGAGTTCTGAAAGCCGTCTTTGGAATGTTATATGTTATAATCTTCAATTGGTGATATCCGGAACGAAGATCAATCTTTGAAAAGAATTTGGCTCCTTGCAACTGGTCAAACAGGTCATCAATACGTGGCAATGGGTACCTATTTTTGATGGTGACATGATTCAACTCCCGATAATCAATACAAAGTCGCATACTCCCATCTTTCTTCTTCACGAATAGAACAGGAGCACCCCAATGAGAAGTACTAGGATGAATAAAGCCAATGTCTAACAATTCCTGCATTTGAGTCTTTAACTCCTTAAGTTCAATAGGAGTCATTCGATATGGGGCTTTGGAAATGGGTTTTGTACCGGGTTCAAGGTCAATACAAAATTCAATTTTAAGCTCTAGGGGTAGGCCAGGAAGTTCTTCAGGGAATACGTCAGAGAATTTATTAACAATAGAAATATCATTCAAAACTGACGTATTTTTGTTTAGCATGACATGAGCTAAGAAAGTTTGACATCCGTTTTTCAATAAACGAATAGCTTTATGGCTTGAGATGACCATGATTGATTTTAATGGTTTGGTCGCTTGAATTCACATAATTGGTTGATTAGGAATATGAAAGCTAACAACCTTACGAAATCAATCAATTTTTGCATGATGAGTAGTTAACCAATCAATCCCTAGAATCACGTCAAATTCAAGTATTTTCAATGAAATAAGATCGATAGGTAATGTGAGGGTACCGATTTGAACCAAACAAGACTTATAAACCGTGGATGTAATGAATGTTTCTCCCAATGGAGTTTCAACATATAAGTTAAAGTCCAATTTCTCCGGAGTCAAATTTAAACGTTGAGCGTAATTAGGAGAAATAAAAGAATGGGTAGAACCGGTATCAAATAAAGTATAGACTTCGCTAGAGTTTATGATAAGCTTACCCGGGATGATCTCATTCGGGTTCCTTGCTTTCTGGGAGGTCACAACAAACGTTCTCCCTTGCACTACCGGCTTTGACTTTTCTGGGACGACCTTTGGTGCCTCTATCCTAGCTGAACTTGTCTTTGGTGAACGACAAAATCGGGCTAGGTGACCTTCTCTTCCACAATTATAACATGCTTTGGATGACATCACACAGTTTGGACTGATGTGTCCCTCCCCTCCGCATTTGAAGCATATGATAGGTGGTCTTTCTCCTTCCTTAACAACGGGTGCTGGTGCTGACGTCTTTCCATCATTGTTGAATCTCCTCTTCTTGAAATGTCCATTCTTATTATTTTGGCCCTGATTACCACCGAAGTGGTTACCACTTTTGGCCTGTTGATTCCCTCCACGCTTGTTGTCACCGCTTCGATGACTGCTCTCATTGGTATTATCATTTTGTCGGCTGCTCTCTTTTGGTTGCGTTGACTTGTTATCACGCTCTACTAACTGAGCCCTATTTACAACATCTAAATACAAACACAATTTATGAGAAATAAGATGTTGACGTATCTCTGGCTTTAAACCTCTTAAAAACATTCGCGTCATTCTCTCTTCATTATCCACCAAGTGGGATGCAAACTGGGACAACTCGGCAAACTTTGCTTCGTATTGCGACACGGTCATATTATTATGTTCCAACTTGATGAACTCCACCTCCTTCATATGATGAATACTTTCGGGAAAGTACTTGTCGTTGAATAGTTCTTGGAACTTCTCCCAAGACATTTTCAGTGCAGCAGGTTGAGTACGCTTTACCGATTCCCACCAGTAATCTGCCTCTCCTCGCAACATAAAGGCGGCAAAGGGAACCTTTTGCTCCTTGGAGCATCCCAAGACATTAAATATCTTGGTGATCTGCTTTATCCATGCTTCCGCCTTAAGTGGTTTTGGCTCCCCAATAAACTCCGGTGGTCCCAACTCCTTGAACTGTTTAGCGGTGACCGTCCGAGAGTTTCCAGTGGTTCCACCTATATTTTGGACAGGAGCCGCTCTCGCCTGCTATTGCATGAATTGCATAAAGCCTCTGAACATTCCATCATTCATCATTTGGTCAGTGTTGTTGTTTGCATTAGGATTTTCGCCTTCCTGATGCACATTATCTTGATTATTGATATATGGTGAATCAACGGTCGCCTGTGCTCCATTGCTATTCTCAACATTCTCGGATGTCATTTTCAGATACTGCCACAAAACAAAAGGTTAATTGACATGTAACATATTATCCCTATATTCCAACCGACCAATTAAATACCAAAAAACTTATGTAGGTCATACTAACGAAGGAATTCCCCGTCTCTCCCCTCCTAGTTCTATTCTCACATCTTAGCCAGGGATCATATTCCGAAGCTCTGATACCAACTGTGACGCCCACAAAATAGGTATACATCACCCATCTTGAGTCGCCAAATACATGGTACAAAATTTAAATACAACTTAAATATACAACAGTCGTGTAAAATACGACTAAACATATGTTGTGAGTTTTAATACAAATATTATCATCTAGACAATATACAAGCTCAATGGGGTCCTCATTACATTTATTGTCATAATATTTAACAGAATAGTGAGGACTACTAATACTATCATCTGGTCCATCGCTCCGTTCCCCAACTCGTCCCACCTATATTCTCATTTCCTGAAGAGAACAGTGAAAGAAAGGGTGAGCTCAACTAGCCCAGTAAGAAATATTATAACTAAGATAGTGCAAAATAAATTATCATTAGCCTTAAATAGTGTTAAACTGATACAATATAACAAACACCAAGTTTAACTGCAGCGGAACAAGCAATCCATTAAAAGAGTCAAGTAGAGAATAAAATCTACTATCTTCTATGATTTAAAAGGTTTTTCATCACTTTTATTGCTAGGACTAAGCTTAATAAATAATCCACCTCATTGAATCAGCCCTGCACTACGGCCAAGGATATTCTTTAGTATCACGACCACAACTATCCATGCACTACGAGCCAAGAATATTTGTGTATTCATTAATGGTCATGATTATGCTAACAACTGTCCATCAATGCACTACGGGCCAATGAGGACTTTTACCACATCATTTGTAACATTACGGTCATGATTACGAATAATCCTGGTCATAATCATACCAAGTCCATCTATGCACTACTGAGCCCACGGATGACTTTAAAAAAATATAAACATGAGGATGATGACAACGATATAAGAATTTAATAAAACAAGTTCAAGAATTAAGTTATTCAGGAACTAATAACGTCCAAATTGTTAACATGATACTGCTTTGTAGAGTAAATTCAAGAATGCTCAGAAGAATATTTCCATGAAAAGATACTGGATGAAGCGCAAATATCAAGGATATTCCACTAGTTTCATGGAGTATAGAAGCTAAAACTTTAACCAACTGAGTATAATAACGAATCGAATAACAAAAGAAATCACCATGCATGCGGTACTTTGCCGCATAGCGAGTTATTCAATAGAATAATAAATAGCGGAACGAAGGTCAAAGTGAAATTGCATGCAAGCAAGATGTTCAATGAGAATAATCTGAGCGGAATCAAGTCCAGGCATAAAAGCGCATGCAGACAGGATATTTCAAATGAATAATAATAAAAGGCGGAACCGAAGTCGGCGTAAAAAACCTTATGAACGAGGATATTTCAACAGAATAATAATAAAGACGGAATAATAAAAGAATGTCACCAAGTATAGGGTAGTCCGCATATACTGGTTATTCCAGCAGAATAAAGAATGGAAAAACAGAATTTCTCTTCATGAATACAAAAGAAACAATACCCCTTACCGTAAAAAAAACTGAATATAAGAGTAGGGAAGTAGCAGAATACTTTTATATAGTTTCTTTATAATTTCTCTCTCAAGAGTTTCAGTGAATTTGTAAGAAATAATGAAGGAATGAGCTTCTATTTATAGGAGAATGGAAAGACACTGTGTAATTCACTGGCTGAAATCATACTCTAGATTTTTTAAAAATCAAATTTTTATAATATATATAATATAACACATGCTATATTAGAAAATTCTACCACCCATGCATCATTTGTCAAGGTGCTGACAATTAGAAGAAAGAGAAAAAAACTAGTACATGCCAAGTTTGAGAAAATGGCTTTATGCATATGTTTGATAGCATTATTGGTTTGCTCAACCAATAAGGTGCAAGCTTGAAAATTATATCACATATCATGCCAAACTTCATCCTCCACCACAACCCACTCACCCACATTTAATATATATAACAACTTGCATACTTTGCAAATTTATAAATATTACCCACAACTATAACATTATATCAAATTATTCCATAATATTAAAAAAAATGATATGTATATAAAATTCATTTTTATTCCAAAAAGTTGGGGTCTTACAGCGTCACTCTCCAGAAGTTTATGGCCGAGCTCGTGCTGCGGCGTCGCCTCCCAAGGCTCAGCTGGCGCTGCAGCGCCGAGCCTAAACCCTAGAAAATTTCTCCAAGTGTTAAATCCAATTTGAGACGCTTACTTCCCGATCTCATAACTCCTTCGTTATAACTCAGAACGAGGTCGTTCCAAAGCCATTCTCTTCCTTATCTTACGTACTTTAATAACCCTCGAGCAAAAATTCATTCTAAATCCGCTAGTATGCCATTCGATTGGCTTGATTTTCACCCTTTGTTCATTTTACGTTTTTAACGCTCTTCGTTCGTTTGTCCGTAATTTGGTCATCCGAACTTGGAACTCGCTCGTTCTTGAGTCCAGGACTCACGTTTTCTATGTTCTCTTACTTTCTTATGAAACCCTACACGTTCGGGTTCATTTACTAACTTTCTAATTCTAGTTCGACTTTTACGAAATTTTTGCCATAACTTCGTTATAGCTAAGTTTTAATCCGTTCTTCATGAACGTTTCTACCATTCCTAACCAAGCAATACACATCTAACTTATACGAGATGGTTTTAAACTTGTCCATCAACAACAATTATCCTACGATGGTTTTAAATTTGTCCATCAACAACATTCTTCGTGTTCTTCGCGTGTTCTTCGTGTTCTTCATTCGTTCTTCGTTTTAATCGATATTTTGGATTATGATTTCACTTTTTATTGGAATTTGATGTTATAGAACATCATTCCTTACTTAATTTACCTACTTATTCATATAATTCACTCGGGTCGTTCAAATTCACTACGAATCTTATACTTCCTTAAGAAATTTATAAACTAAATTTCTAAGTTCATATTTTTTCTTTTCTCATGATTTCAACCATATGAAATCATTTCTAACATCATCTTCTCTCTATTCTCATTAAGATATGTTTTAAACATATTAAACTTAAAGAAAATATTAGATGAAACTAGGTTTTAGATTACCTCTTCTACTTATTTTTCTCCCGCTAGACAAAGCCGGCGATTTGCAAGCTTTTCTATTTCACGAACACTTTCGATCCGATCATTCATGCTCATGTTCTTCCTTCTCCCTCTTCATCCGAACCCTCTCTCTCTCTCTCTCTAAGGTGTAGGATTTTCAACATCCAATTTAAATGAATTAAGCTTACTATTTATAGAATTTCCAATTAGGGGCAATTTGGTCATTTTTTCCTCCACCTCTTTACTATTCATGGCTTAGCCACCAAGTTTACTTGGTGGCCAAGTGGCCGCCCCTCTTTCCCCATGGGTCACCCCATGGGTTGCCCCATTGGTTATTATCCATCCGTTTACCCATCGGTTCGATCCGCGATTTCTTTTCTTGGTTTGGGCCTTAACCCTAATTCTTATTGGGCCTATCTTGGGCTTGATTTCACAAAGCGTTGGGCTTGACATAATCCAAGTCCAATTAGATTTTGCAAAGTCCATGAACTCAAAGTCCATTAAGACTAATCGTATTCTACGCATCTCATTCTCGTATTCTCGTATTTTCTTCGTATATATAGTTAAATGCGATATTCAGTATTATCGCGTCAGATTAATCTTCATACTATACTCATATAATAACTAGTATTATTCTCGTATTTCTCATGCATAATAACCCTAATGATTATACGTGATCATAAAATTCTCGGAACTCACTATTCCTAACCCTAGGTTTTGAGTCCGCAGGCGAAAAATTCATTTTTGCCATAACTGAAATATTATTGAATATTTCATCACGTCTCAAAATTAAACGTAATCTATAACTTCTAGGAATTTCAAAATAAATCTCCTAGCAGAAACGGATGAATAGTACCTATTTCGTCTTTTTCCCCAAAAATATTTTGTTCCCGAAAAACTTCTATTTTCATCTTGAAAATTCTTACTCGCTCAGACTAGCTCATAGCCAGAATACTCCCGACTTATAATCATCCTAGGTTCTAGAACGATTAATAAACACATAGGATAAAATAGTATTAATAAAAATTAGTTTTATTAATAACTAATTCTTTAAACCTAAACTCTGGACGATCCGAATTTCTAGGTCGTCACAGTGGAGTTCTGCACTTTCTGCCGTACAACGCTTTATAAGGTGGCATGCCAATACTAGCGTTGTAACTGTTGTTGTAGCCGAATTCTACAAGCAGTAAGTGATCATCCAATTTCCCTTAAAATCCATGATGCATGATCTCAACATATCCTCCAATGTCTGAATCGTTCTTTAGCTCTACCCATCTGTTTGAGGGTGATATGTCGTACTGATTCTCAATTGTGTACCCATGCATTCCTGTAGTCGTTTTCTGAAGTTCGATGTAAAGCGCGGATCCCTATCGGAGACAATTGACACCGAAACTCTATGTCTTGAAACAATCTCTTTTACATATAACCTTGCTAACCAGTCTAAGTTGAATCTGATTTTGATCGAAAGGAAGTGTGCGGATTTCGTCAATCAGTCAATAATAACCCATACTGCGTCATAGCCTTTCTGAGTTGTCGGTAGGCCAACCACGAAATCCATCGTAATATGTTCCCATTTCCATTCTAGGATTTCTAAAGGTTGTAGCAACCCACTTGGCCTCTGATGTTCTGCTTTCACTTTCTGACATGTCAGACACTTGGCAACACACTCTACAACATCTCATTTCAAATTCGGCCACCAGAAATGTTGTCGAAGATCTTGGTACATCTTAGTACTACCTAGGTGAATCGAATATCATGAGCTATGAGCCTCATTCAAAATGTCTTCCTTAATCTCTGGCACAGGCGGTACCCAAATTCTGCTCTCAAATCTTAGTAGTTGTAATAACCCGAAAATTTAGATATTTATTAAAAATATTAAAAGATTTAATTAAGGTTAAATATTAAACCTAGACAGAAAATAAGTGTATGGATTTGACATTTTAGGGAAGGAATTTTGTGAATTTAAAAACTTTTGGTGAAGGTTGAAAGTATTAAGTGTATATATTATGTATATATGGTCATATATGTGTACAGTATGTGGTTAAGGGTCAAGGGTTGACCAGATAAATTTTATCAGTCATAAACCCTAATAATATATTGACGTTCAATGAGAAAACCCTAACGAGTGTTAAGAAACCCTATTACCGGTTCTAGAAACCCTATTTTTAGTTTCGGGAATCCGAAACCCTAATTCGAAATATTAAAGCCCTAATTGGGAAGTTTGAAAATAAGTATAAGTTTTTTATGTTATTGATTTAATTAGGGATAGCCCTAATTGAGTATTAGAAACCTAATTGTTAATTTAATAATTTTAATGTTAATTAGGAAACATTAATCATAATTTTCAAGATATAAGTAATTAGGAAACCCTAATCTAATTAGGAAACCTAATTTAGAAAGATTATTTTCTATGTAAAACCCTAATTCGTGGGTTATAAACCCTAATGACCAATTATGACCTTAATTGCTAAATTAGCAATTTTAATTAGGAAATAAAAATCCTAATTGGCAAGCTTAATTTATGATTAGGAAATTATAATATAATTATCGAATCCTAATTATAATTTAGAAATATTAATTTTCTATTTTGAAAACCTAAATTGGAAATCCTAGAAATTTATTTTTAAAACCTAAGGGTTCAAACCCTAAACCCTAAGGGTTCAAACCTTAAACCCTAAGGGTTGGAGCATTTGACAAGTTAGCCACTAAAAGCAAAAACCAAATGACCAAAGTGCCCTTTTTAATATTTTAATGAGGTGGAGTGTAGATCTAACCCTACTTGTGGTTGGTGACCAACTCTAGCTAGCCACATGGTCTAGTATTCACCTTTAATCAGCCAACAACTGATCATATGATCAGCCCTAGACATTTCATCATGTTATATATAGATTGACAGAGATAAAATGCTCACTTTAATTTTCAATGTAGCCAAGCCTTCTCTCTCTCTCCCATCCGAAATTTTAGAGTGATAGTGAGTGATAAGTTAAGCCAAGATCATGTGTTAGCTTGCCAAGATCAAACATCAAAGTCAGAATCAAGATCAAGCTCAAAAAGGAGGTATAAACCCTAAATTTTGAAATCCTTAGATTTGATGTTAGATGTTATGATTTGTTATTTAAAGTTGTGTTAGAGGGTGTTAATAAGTGATCTGGGTTGTTAGATCATGGATCTATAACATCTAGAGGCAGAAAAATCATGTTTTTATAAACTGACTTTGAACCCTAAAATGTTGTCTGACATCCATATGTCAGGGCTCATAGATCATTGTATGTTAATTGTTTGTTGTGTTTTAAGTTATAGACTTGTAGTATGTTGTAAGGGCTTGGATCTGGAACTTGAATCAAGTTCAAATCATGTGTAGATTAAAAGTTTTAAGTGGTCAAACCTAGTTGACCGATCACGAAACTGGAATTCTGGGCAACCTAGAATTTCCAGAAACTCTGACAACCCTTTTGCAAGCCATGAATCTTACTGTGTTTAATGTTTTAGATTATGTTGTTGCTTGGGATTTGTAGTCTGTCATATGGACTACACATCCATACAATTGGATTACCCAGATCATGTATAGGATCCAAGATACACTTGGTCAAAGTAGCTTTGACCAACTGTTCTTGACGAAATCTGGAAAACCTAAAAATCGTGAAGAACAGTGTCTGACCCATACTTTGACCGACTGAAGACTTGAGATGGTGATGTTGTTATGATAATCTAATGTCATGTAGTTGTACTCTGACATCACTACTACAAGTGTAAACCTTTATAGCACATAAATAAAACCTAGACTGTAATCTATAAGGCTGCAAAGTAGTACACCTTTAACTGCTTGAGTTTCTGGGCAACCCAGAAACTCAAGAACACGTCTGACAAGGATTTTGATGGCCTATATCTTTCTGTTAAGATGCTTAATGGCCATGAAAGTTGTTTGTAGTTGTAGTACTACATAAGTACTATAATTATAACACTTTACCTAGGCCAAAAACCGTAAGATCTATGATCTGTGAGCGGTCAAACTACCCACCTTGCTAACTGGCTTGCATTTCTGGGCTTGATGAAGAACAGGCCAAGAACACCTATAGTGAGATTGCGTAAGCTATAAGGACATTTAGCTTACGGTTTATTAATTTTGAATTTACGATTTTCCGAAATTAATTAATAAATAGATAAAATGGTTTTAATTATTAAAATACATAATAAATTATGAAAAATTATTTTAAAGTCGAGAAAAATAGTTTTTAATTATTTAGAGTATATTTCATAAATATTTAATATTTTTGGAATATAAATGGTATTTAATTTATTTAATTATAATATTAAGTAAATTACTTAAAAGCTGATTTTAATACATAAAAAATTATATTATGGTATAAGAAAATATTTTAAGTTATTTTTGATGACTTTTAATATTTTGTAATGAATTTCATTAATTAATTAATATTAATGGTAATTAATTTATTTACTAAATGTATTAAATAAATTATGGAAAAATAGAATTAAAGATTTATAAATCATATAAAAATGATTGAAGTATTATAAAAATATTTGAAGTTATAAAATATAACTTTTGATATTTTGTCATGAAAAACATTAATATTTAATATTAATGGCAATTATAAACTAATGGATTTAAAGATTTAAAAATTATATAAGTATGATTTTAAGGTATTAAAAATACTTTGATATATTATAAATATATTATAATATTATGGCATGTATTTCATTAATATTTGATAATAAATAGATATTAATGATATTAGAATATTGTGGTATTTAAATTAGATAAATATGATATTAATGATTAAAAAATCAAGAAAAATGATAATAATTATCCAAAAAAATTTACGAGATTATGAAAAATGTTTTGACTGATAATATAATTATTTAAAATAATTGTTAAGTGTTAGGCATAGTTTAATTGAACTTAAACTCGATATTTATCCGACTAGACCGTCGGGATGTCAGAATTGTGACGGATTCAACTCAAACTTCAATAGTTTGACTTGATACTAGGTTTTATATGCTGTATAGACTAATAGAATTATGTGGTAATGTGTTTAGGTTATTTTATAATGTGATGATATTATTCTAACTTGGAAAATCGATATTGTTAACATTAGGTCTTCAAATAAAGCTAAGTTATGTTTCGTAACGATAATCAACGGTTCAGGCAAGTCTTTCTTAACTCGACCTCGAGTTGTATTATTCAATTATATTTATGGTTAATCATTTCTGATTGCCATGTCTAAGAATTATTAAATTGCACCCTGTGCGTATGACATGTGTTCATTAGGTATGAAATGATGATCACCTTCATTACCATTCGGTCCAGATATATTTGTTCATGTTAAATACTTGTTCAGTCATAAAATTTGTTCCTGCTAGTTCACAATTATATTGTTGAATTTAGCCAGCTTATTATTCACATTCTTTGAATCATGATATATCGTTAAATTATTGAACTTAAACTTGCTGGGCAAACTTGTTGCTCACCCTTGCTATATCATGATAAATATTGCAGATTAAGGCGAATATGTCGGATACAAGGAAAAGTCAAAGCCAAGTTTAGCTTGAGAATATGTGTGCAGCTAGATTTGTAACAGTATTGTATTATTATAACATTGTATGTTAGATACGATATTGATTCAGGTTTAAAGTTAAGGTTCTCGACCTTGGGGATAGTGTATAATATTTAATGTATAAACAATTTATGTTTATATCTTCCGCAATAGTATAGAAATAGTGCACCAGATCCGTGGTGATTTAGGACCCAGATTTGGGGGTGCTATAGTAGTCCCTCACTGTCTATTTTGAATCTCTGTTCAGTCCCTTCAAATATCTTCTTTTTCACTTTCTCACATTCTTCGTCCTGAAGTTGAGCCTGCTTAACTTTATCCAGTAAAGTTGTACCAGCTTGTATCTAGAACAGCTTCTCATCAATCTCCATACGATACTTCACTTCTAATTCCAGCTTTTCCATTGCTGAAATTAGCTCCTCCTGAGTGGTCAAAATCATAAATTTCTCTCGACCCTTTCTACTTAAGGCGTCGGCAACCACATTTGCTTTACCTAGATGGTATAAAATCTCACAATCACAGTCCTTAATTAACTCCAACCACCTTCTCTGGCGCATATTCAAGTCCTTCTGTGTAAAAATATATTTCAGACTCATGTGGTTTGTATATATTTCACACTTCTCCCCATAGAGATAGTGTCTCCAGATCTTCAAAACGAATACCACCGCAGCTAATTCTAAGTCATTGGTCGGATACCACTTATCATAGTCCTTCAATTGTCATGACGCATACGCAATGACCCTGTCGTTTTGCATAAGCACACAACCCAGTCCTTTATGCGATGCATCACTATAAACCATAAAATTTCCCGTGTCATCCGGAAGAGATAACACAGGTGCCGAACTCAACCTCTTCTTAAGCTCTTGTAAACTTTCCTCACACTTCTCCGTCCAAACGAATTTCACCAATTTCCTAGTCAAATTTGTTAATGGAGTCGCGATCTTGGAAAAGTCCTGAATGAATCTTCTATAATAACCTGCCAATCCAAGAAAACTTCTTACTTTTGACGGCGTCTTCGGCTGATCCCAGTTCATCACAGCTTCGACTTTAGAGGGGTCTACTGAAATTTCGTCCTTATCGATCACATGTCTAAGAAATTGTACTCTTTCAATCAAGAATTCACATTTCAAAAATTTGGCGTACAACTTCTCTTTTCTCAACGCCTCTACCGTTACTTTTAAATGCTCTACGTGTTCTTCCTTGGTCTTCGAATATACCAAAATGTCATCAATAAAGACCACTACAAATTTGTCCAAAAATGGTTTAAATACCCTGTTTATCAAGTCCATAAATGCTGCAGGAGCATTTGTTAGACCGAATGACATCACCAGAAATTTGTAGTAACCATATCGAGTCCTAAATTCTATCTTCGGCACATCCTCTGGCCTCACCTTTGATAACCACTCCTTAAGTCTATCTTTGAAAAATATCTTGCTCCCTTCAATTGATCAAACAGATTGTCAATCCTTGGTAATGGATATCTATTCTTAATCGTGACCTTATTTAGTTCTCTGTAGTCGATGCAAAGTCGCATCGTCCCGTCCTTCTTCTTCACAAATAACACCAAAGCGCTCCCACGATCACGCTCGATTGGATATACTTTTGTCCGAAGAATTATTGTAGTTGTACCATCAATTCTTTCATCTCTACCGGGACCATCCGGTACGGTGCTTTCGATATTGAAGCCATTCCTGACACTAAATCGATCACAAACTCAACCTCTTTGTCTGGCGGGAGTCCTGGTAGATCATCTGGAAATACGTCTGCGAAGTCCCTCAATATTGGTATCTCTTCTATTTTCCGGTTCTCTTTACGACTGTCTACTATATGAGCTAAATATCCTACACAGCCTTGTCTTAACAGCTTCCTGGTCTGGATCATCGTCAGACAACTCGTTTATCTAGGTGACTTGCTACCATAAAACATAACCTTTGACGGAGTCATAAGGTTAATACGCTTCTTTCGGCAATCGATTACAGCCCTGTAATTAATAGCCAATCCATTCCCAAGATAACGTTAAATTCCCCAAGTTTGATAGGGATAAGGTATACGTTCATAATGTTACCCTTAATATCCACCCTACAGTTCTTGTGTACTTATTTAACATGGGTCACTTCTTTATTCGCAATTTCTATGTTCATGGGGTATTCTAAATCATCCTTAGGCAATTCTAAGTTCTTAGAAAAGTCATCAGATATAAATGAACAAGTAGCACCCAAATCAAATAATACATAAGCATTAACTTTATTGATCAGAATGATACCTAACACCACATCGCGAGACTGCACAACATCCTGCATTATTATGTTAAATGTCCTGGCGGTTAGTCGGTTGGTTGCGGTTGGTCGCGTGATAGTTAAAGCACTTCCACCACTATTTTCCATGTTCCCTCCTGATCCTGCCCCTCCAGATCCCTTCTTGGGATAGTCCCTTGCCAGATGGTCCTTTGAGCCACAAGTGAAGCAGGCACCCTTCTTTGGGTTAGGACAGTTAGGTGCTAAGTGGCGTTCCTGACCACAATTGTAGCATACCCATTTTCCCTTCATACAAACCCCCAAGTGAGCTTTTCAGCAGGTCGGGCATGCTTCGATTCTCTTTTTCTGACTTCTTTGCTGATTTCCAGTCGATGAGTTGTCAGTCCACCTCCTCTTCGGATTGTTACTTCCTCCCGTATCGCCGTAGGGAGTGCCAGTTTTATTCGTTAAGAAGAAGGATGGATCAATGCGTCTTTGCATTGATTATAGAGAGTTAAACAAAGTCACTATTAAGAATAGGTATCTGTTGCCTAGAATAGATGACTTGTTTGATTAGCCGAAGGGTGCTAAATATTTCTCGAAAATAGATTTGAGAAGTGGGTATCACCAATTGAAGGTAAGAAAGGAGGATATACCTAGAACGGCATTCAGAACTCGGTACAGATATTACGAGTTTCTGGTGATGTCTTTTGGTTTAACAAATGCCCCTGCCGCGTTCATGGATTTGGTGAACAGGGAGTTTAAACCATTCTTAGACAATTTTGTAGTGGTATTTATTGATGACATTCTGGTGTATTCCAAAACTCAAGAAGAACACGTGGAACATTTATGTTTGACATTGGAAACACCAAGGAAGGAAAAAGGCATCGCTGAGAAATTCTCTAAGTCTAATTTTGGCTCGTAGTGTATAATTTTTGGGTCATGTTATTGACAAGGATGGGATTTCAATGGATCCATCAAAAGTGGAAGTTGTAATCAATTGGGAACAACCAAGAACACCGTCAGAAGTGAGGAGTTTCTTGGGACTGGTTGGTTATTATAGAAGATTTATTCAAGATTTTTCTAAGATAGCCACTCCGCTAACAAATTTGACTAGGAAAGCTGTAAAATTCGTTTGGACGGAGAAGTGTGAAGAGAGTTTCCAAGATTTGAAGAAAAAGTTAAGTGTGGCACCTATGTTGACGTCACCAGATAATACAGGAAATTTTGTGGTATATAGTGATGCCTCACACAAAGGGCTGGGTTGTGTTCTTATGCAGAACGGCAAAGTTATTGCCTATGCATCAAGACAACTGAAGGATTATGAGAAAGGGTATCCGACTCATGATTTGGAATTGGCTGCAGTTGTATTTGCTCTAAAGATATGGAGATACTATCTTTATGGAGAGAAATATGAGATCTACACAGACCACAAAAGTCTGTAGTATATTTTCACTCAGAAGGATCTGAACATGCGTCAGAAAAGGTGGATGGAATTGATAAAAGATTACGATTGTGAAATCTTTTATTATCCGGGCAAAACGAATGTGGTTTGAGATGCTTTTAAGCGAGGAAAGGTCGAGAAAAGTTGATCTCGATAACAAATCGGGAGGAGCTCATTTCAAAGAATGATAAAAGCGGAGTTGGAAATCAAATTTCCAAAAGAATCGTGAACAACTATTCCGGATAGAAGTCGTACCAACTTTAGTGGACAAAGTGAAGAATGCTCAACTACAAGATGAAGAGTGTGGGAAAATCAAAGAGAATCGATTGAGAGTAGTGATGTAAAATACAAGATCGTCTAGAAGGACTACTACGATTTGAGGGAAGAATCGGGTTCAAAGAACACCGAAGTGAAAGAAGAAATTTTGGATGAAGCTCATAGCTCAAAATATTCAATTCATCCAGGAAGCACGAAAATGTATCAAGATTTGCGCCGACATTTTTAGTGCCCGAATATGAAAAGGGACGTTGCAGAATGCGTAGCGAAATACTTGACATGTCAAAGAGTAAAAGCCGAACATCAAAGACCCAGCAGATTACTTCAACCGTTGGAAATACCGGAATGGAAGTGGGAACACATCACGATGGATTTTGTGGTGGGTCTTCCAACTACTCAGAGAGGATGTGATGCGATTTGGGTGATAATGGACAGACTGACGAAGTCAGCACACTTTTTACCAATAAAGATTAGATTCAATCTTGATCAGTTGGCAAGATTATACATTAAAGAGATTGTTTCGAGGCATGGAGTGCCAGTATCAATTGTGTCCGATAGAGATCCGCGATTCACGTCAAATTTTTAGAAGAGACTACAAGAATGCATGGGGACACAGTTGCAAATGAGTACGACTTATCATCCACAAACAAATGGCCAAAGCGAACGAACAATTCAGACATTGGAAGATATGCTGAGAGCATGTGTCATGGACTTTAAAGGAAGCTAGGAAGAACATTAACCATTGGTGGAATTTTCTTACAACAATAGTTACCACGCGAGCATCGGCATGCCACCGTACGAGGCGTTGTATGGCAGAAAGTGCAGAACTCCACTGTGCTGGGATGAAGTCGGTGATCACCAACTGTTAGGACCAGAACAGGTACAACAAACTACTGACATTGTCAAACTCATCAGGACAAGATTGGTAGTAGCTCAAGACAGACATAAAAAGTATGCTGATCAACACAGATAAGATCGTGCATTCAACGTAAGAAATTTTTTATTCCTAAAAGTTTCTCCCTTGAAGGGGAAAATTCGTTTCGGTAAAAAGGGAAAGCTAAGCCCGAGATTTATTAGACCCTTTGAAGTGCTGCGAAGAGTGGGAGAAGTGGCTTATGAGGTAGCTCTACCTCCAGAGTTGGAAAACATTCATAATGTTTTTCACATTTCGGTGTTACGACCATATAAACCCAACTACAAACATGTGATCGAGTACGAACCGTTGTAGTTCGAGAAAGATTTGTCTTATGAAGAGATTCCTATCCAGATAGTCGACAGGAAAGAATAAGTGCTAAGGAATAAAGTGATACCTTCTGTGAAGGTGATATAGAGGAATCACAACGCTGAAGAAGCTACGTGGGAACTCGAAGAGAAAATGTTGAAAGAGTACCCTGAGTTATGTGTTTAATTCAGGTGTCTTGATTACGGCATGAGAATCTTTGTAAGTAGGGAAGAATGTAACGAATGATTTCTTTGAGTTGTGATTAGAGATGAGAATCCTTGTAAGGAGGGAATGATGTAACATTCCGAATTTTAAAGTGTAATATTAAATATTTATTGATTTATATAAGTATTTAATGGATATGTTTATTGTTGAATAAATAATTGTTCAATTTGAGTTGATGTGGTTTAGTTAATTATTTGTTAAATAAATAATTAAATATTAAATATTAAATATTTATTTACAATATTAAATATTTATTGAATTATATAAGTATTTAATGGCAATTTGAGTTGATGTGGTTTAGTTAATTATTTGTTGAATAAATAATTAAGGATCTAAGAAAATTAATTGTTATGAGATTATATACCAATTTAATTTAATAAATAAGCTAGAGAGCTTATAGTGATTTAAATAAATTATAATATTTTAATGGGAATTTGTAATTTAAAATATTAGTTAATTGAATAAAATTACTATTATAAAAGAAATTATAGTTATGTGATATTAAATTATGTGTTAAAGTAATTTAATAGATTAATATTTTAATTGATTAATTAATTAAGTAGAAGTGTGACTAATAACCTTGCTATAAAGGAGTTATTAAAATAAATTAAAGGACTTTAATTTAGTTTTGGCCAAACAAGTCTTAATGCATATTAAGTCTTTAATCTAATCATGTTTTATCAAACAAGGTATAAGGATTATTCTATTTGTTTTAGTTAGATTTGCCAAACAAGGTGTAAGGGTTAATGGGTTATTTTTATTAGCTTAACCAAACAAGCCTTATGGCTTTTGATTTTCAAAACTTACATAACTGATATAATTTATAGCTAGAGTTACATTATATATTTAATATATATTATATCTTATACGTTATATTTTTCCTACGTTAGTTAGACTAGAGTTAGGAAGAAGACTCAGTTGAAAAAAAAGAGAAGAAGAAGAATATAGAGAGAAAAGTTGAGAGAAGTTTAGAGAAATTGAGAAAAGAATTGGAAAAAAGAAGATTGTAATCATAACTGTTTTCTTCTAAACTCTAGAGTATCATCTTCTTAATCAAAGGTAGGATATTAATCCTTGTATTTTATTTTTAAAGTTTAGTTTTCTTCTCCAAAACGTTCTCTGTAAATAATTATGGATGATGAATTTCTTGTGTATATAGCTTTAGATGATGATTGTTGTTGTAAAATTGTTTTTTTGAGATTATGTATGATTATAATCAATTTCTTTATGTATGTATGTAAATTGTGAAGAAAAGTATATCACAGTGAGTTCATATGAAAAATATATATGAATATGGCTTAGTTTAAAATAGAAATTAAGGTTTAATTAGTTGTTAAACTGATAAATTGATTATTGAATTTAATAGAGTATGAATAATCATAACTATGGTGTTTTGAATTTACTGTTTTAATTGAAAAACAAAATCACAGTGTTGATTTCCATTAAAAATGTTAAAAATGGAGTTTTTGCCAAAAACATTGAAATTGGGTGTTGTAGATTTGATGTTTATGTTATTTTATGGGTAGAAACATGTTAGAAGTCTTCACAATATGTTTACATGAAGTCTATGTGTAAATTACATGTTAATTAGTCTATTAGATTGGAGCTTGTAGGCCGATTTGGCTTTTGTTCATCTTGTTCTTAGAAGCTTGGTGTAGAGTTCTTGAATCTAGCAATGACTTGTTACCAAAGAAGACAAGTTTCGTGTCCCCCACCCCAATCGATGGCTTTGTGAGTCGCATGACTTGACTCGACTCATGCCATGGCCAACCATGATGTAAAGCTGTGGCGCAACATGAAGTTAGCGAAGATTTCGAGCAGTTTTAGTTTATTACACAAATTTTGAAAATAAAGGTTATGTGTTAATAATATGAATGCTAAATAATGATTTCAGTAGTATTAAACTATGAATGAGCATGTTATCAAGTGTTAACTAGTATTAACATAGTTTGATTATGTGTATGGGTGATTTGACCTACATGATGTATATATTTGTTTATGTAGATATAAAATGTTGGTAATGACTAATTATGTCATGATGACATATGTATAGGGTATTGATTCAAGTTGTAAGGTTTAGCTTGTGCTAAAGGCAAGTTCTCTAACTCAAAACTTCATTGTGCGAGTTTAATTTCATTAGTACGTTATTGTTTTCAAATTCAATTACAATTGTTGTAAGTTGCTACCTCTACACTTTCGTAGAGCTAGATTGCCTATTATTGAATAAGTTATTGTATCTAGTTGTTCATAACGATACAAGTATCCCAAATTTTATAGTTTAATATTGAGCAACTTTCTCTAATATGTAACTTATTATTTAGCATGCGAGTCGCTTTATATATTCTAGTGTTGAACAACTTTATCGTTCAAATTACTATTCACTATGCATGCTTAGTATTCAATTCTCAATAACTTTGACCTAATATTGTTCAAAGCAAATTATGATAAGATTATTCAATGTTTATGCTATTAGATTATTCCTAAAACACGATGTTAATTACAAATATCAATTCAGTTATGATTATTCCATAGCATAAAGTTATTTCTGTTGTAATCAACAAATCCTTAGTTGATTACCGTTGAATTCTAAATTACCCTGTAATGTATCAAAACCAAAACTTATTTTGGTGCGGACTTGTATTCTAAATACTGAGATGAACAACTCTTTTAATAGAGGTTTACGTTTAGCATTGAAATGGTTGTGCACAATACATTGTACGAAGGGTTGATCCCCCTAAGTACGTGGAGTCCTTATAGTCTTATGACAGTTAAAGTTAAAGTTGAAAGATTACTTATAACTGTGGACATGATTCGTGGTCTTTAGACCCTCAGTGAATGTTATAATTTTTAGAAAGTTAATAGAACACATTGTTCAGTTCTATTGAGCCTAGTTTTGGCAATTGATGTAAAAGTTTAAAGAATTACTTGTTGTTATTCCAAGTGGGCCTTGTTTGCTCACTCTTGCCTGTAAAATTTCTTACAGCTAAAGCTGAAAAGGGTGACATACCTAGCACCAGTAAAGGAAAAGGAAAGACGACCAAATATTGAAGACTTGTAATAGTTGTGATAGTTTTATTATCAGACTTTGGTTTAAAGATTGTAATGAAGTTTATTTAATTTCCGCAT
The DNA here is from genome assembly GCA_020205605.1 of Panax ginseng. Taxonomy (NCBI): domain Eukaryota; kingdom Viridiplantae; phylum Streptophyta; class Magnoliopsida; order Apiales; family Araliaceae; genus Panax; species Panax ginseng. The sequence goes on along the minus strand of CM035147.1, from coordinate 46,993,243 downwards.
TTGAATGTTTGTAACTAAAGGTTAGATAACCTGGGATATTTTTATTTAAGTTTAATCATGTATGAGCAGGTTTTTATTATTCAATTTTATTATGATTGGGTAGTTAGAAATGAATTTTGATTAAGTGAACACCAAATCTTGAGGAAATGAAGTACCAGGATTTGGGGGTGTCACAATATTGCTAGTTTTTTTGGCACTTGCATTTACTTTTGATGGGTTTTGCACTTGTTGTAGTTTAATCAAGTTGATCCATCAAGATGTGAGCAGTAGAGGAGTTTTTGGACACAAAGTGTAGTTTACATTGACACGGTAGCGGACTTGCTTGTGATGAAGAGAGTGAAGCACGGCCTGAGCTACTGGAGCAGGACGGGGTGTTGATCGCCCAGTGCGGGGAGCGCTACGGAGATACTAAGGCTAGCACGGAGCACGCTGGTCCAGAAACTTATCTTGGGAAGTCTTTGCGAATTAGGGGAGTCTATCTTGGGTAGAAATTAGAAGTGGATTAGGAGTCATGGTATGAGGGGAGAGGAGATATATGCTGATCTAGACATACTTAGAGCGTATCATTCAATCAATCGAGACTTACTTGGAGGAGGATTGTGAAGAGCAAAGGCTTGAAGGAACGAAGAAGAGGAATAATTTCACGAAGATTTCAAAATCAAAGGGCGAGAAGGGTGGTGTATTACTATTATTCTCTAATTTCTATCTTCTGTAATTGGGATGATGTTTTCTTTTATTTATTAAGAATTTAATTCATTAGTTATGGGCTACATTACTTATTAGGCTTATAATGGATCTCTAAGTGGAACGATGATTATGTAACCTTGGTTTTCAGTTTAATTAAGCTAGTATGCAGTTTATCTATATTAATTGAACCTTGAATTTATGAATTGCTTGATCAATAATTTTATGTGGATTTGTATGAATTCGAGAGATGAAATATAAATCTAGACTTAGTTAATATAGCATTTGTCATGAATTTTGTGAATAGCAGATTCTTGATTATTGTTGAGGTAGAGATAAGCTTGACATCACATGTATTCGTGAAGAGAACTTGAACTTAAACCTTGCTTAATTGGAATTCACATAGAGATATAGTGAGTTGATTAATTAAGGTGTTTGACTTAATTCTATCTTAATTGTGGATTTGGGTTAATACGGTGTTAATATATCGAGAGGTGTTTAATACTATTCATGTGTTCTTGATTAATAAACTAGGATAGTGAGTTAAACTGGAATAAGGTAATAATAATTAGAGGGATGCTTAGAGTGAAGTTACGAGCCTAATTCTTCAATATTTGTTTGAAAATTCAGATTTAGGGTTTGTTGGTATTGAGTTGATTATTGATAATTTTAATATTTTCAATATAAACTGGAAATTGATTAGTTTAATAAAATTTGGATTAATAGAAGATTGGTAGTTGCAAGGTAAATTTGTGCTAAATCTCTGTGGGAATGATACTTTACTTACTGTTATATTACTTGTTGACCACGTATACTTGCGTGTTGAGCGTATATAGATTTCTCCCAACAGTTATTCCATTGAGTCAGGACAAAACCTTCACATGATTAGTCGCGATACTGTAACGATGATTGCGAATGAGAAACACGAGGACGCTGTTATGCATTATTAGAATGTTAGAGTTATAAATATGTGTGTAGTGACGTAAAACCCACTTTTGTATAAAAGGGTAGTCTTTTTGTAAATACCAACTTTGGTGGAGTTCAATTGCGGGATAGAATTGTACTAGCTTTTGGCTATGAAAGCAAATTGTAAATAGTTTCAAACTATGAAGAAGCATATGAATATAATGAAATTTTTATTTAATATGCTTTGTTATGGTATGAGTTGGTATGTGGCGAATAATAACGAAGTAAGTAAATAGATAATAATGAAATTTTATTGATTTAATCATCATAATGCCGCTTAGGAGAAGACAATGTAATCAGGAAATGAAATCACAAAATGATAACTAAGGGGGGTTAGAATAACCCTATGCAATAGTTCGTTAATTTATTAACGGCTGCATTTAACCAAACCAGGGGTAGAATACCCGCGAGACCTAGGGTAGCCAGAACGACTATCTTTAACAAGTTTAAAAGCGTAGGTCCGCCAGAGTCCAAAGGAACGACGGACCCATTAGAAGCCCAGACATGGGTAAAAGAAATAGAGAAGGCGTTTGTTATTACAAACGTAGGTGAGGCACAAAAGACTTATTTTGCGAGTTAAATGTTGAAAGGGGTAGCCAACCATTGGAGGGAGGCTCACCAGGGTGGGGCTAGAACATAAACAGTAACGTGGGAATAATTCAAGAAGGTTTGCTTCGAGAATTATCTCCCTACAAGCATGCAAGGGAGGACGGAGATTAAGTTCTTAAAACTTAAGCAAGGGGGCATGATGGTTCCCCAATACGCGACCAAATTTAAAGAATTGGCAAGGTTTGTTCCACACCAAGTTGACATTGAGGAGAAGAAGGCTCGTAGGTTTGAGCAGGGCCTGAAACCCTGGCTCTATAGTAGGATTTCGGTGTTCCAGAGTGTTGCCTATGGGACCATTCTGGAGAAGGTAATTATAACAGAGGGTGGTAGTGAGGCGTTGACTTAATACTGCAAAGAGAGGAAGGATAAGAGCAAGGGAAAGGGAGGAACCAAGGAAGAAAGTGCCAATGGTTGTGGCATTATGCCAAAAAGAAAGAATTTAACTCCGGGAATACTGGAGTGGGACAAGGGGATCCTTAGCGTAGAATAGAAGCGTGTAAGACATGTGGAAAGACTCATCTAGGAGTCTTTCTGAAAGGGATTATAAGTACCTTTAAACATTAAGATAGAGGAGGAGGAAATAACTTTCGATAATTATATTCGTGAAAATTGTTTCATGGATAATAAAGGTAAGTAAGTGTGGGTAGATAAGTACTGTTAATGTTGAGAGAATTTGAAGAAATTCTCAGTATGAATGGGTTGATTAACCATAGAGATATAATAAAAAAGTTATAAGAAAAGTGTGAATCTTCAATTTTTCAAAAATCCAAGGTAGTAATTTACGGTAATAAATCACCGGAACATTATTGTTGTCTAACCATGACGCAAGTTACGAGGATGTTAAGGAAGAGGATGAGTCGTTATGTTGTGTATCGACTATTGTAAGTAGAATAAGTTAGCGGTTAAGAATAAATACCCATGGCCTAGGATCAATGATCTATTTGATCAATTGAAATGGGCAAATAATTTTTCTAAGATAGATTTGCGTATGGGGTATCATCGGTGGGAAAGTAAGGAAGAAGGAGGATGTACCTAAGACGACGTTCAGAACTCGTTATAGTTTGACAAGTTTCTGGTTATGTCATTTGGGTTGACTAATGTACTGAAGCTAGATTTTTCCGTAAGGGGCACCGAGCAGGTCGGTGGTAAATAGATAGGTTCTCTTGTGAGGAACTATGGTTTAAGGTACCATTAGCGTCACAGAGTGTTCATATAATATTTAGACAAAGATGTCGTAATGATCATTAGTGATATTCTAGTCTACTTTAAGATGTCAGAAGATCACGTTGAACTTTTCAAGATAGTGTGAGAAATACTACGGAGGGAGAAGTTGGATACGGAATTCGCTACGTGTGAATTATAACTTAAGGGATAGACAGATTTGTTATTGAGAAGTGTGTTGGGAATGAGAAGTGAGAAAATAGTTTTCAGGAACTAAAAGGAAGGTTAAGTGAGGCACATATATTATCTTTATCAGATGATACAAGGAATTTTGTAGTGTATCTCGATGCTTCGAATGGATGACGAGATTGAGTGCTCATGTAGCATGGCATGGTCATTGCGTATACATCATGCCAATTAAAGGATTATAAGAAGGTCTATCCTACTTACGATCTATAATTGGAAGCTGTAGTTTTAAATTAAAAATCTGAAGATAGTATTTATACGTGGAGAAGTGTGAGATATAGACGGACTATAGGAGTCTGAAATATATCTCCACATAAAAGGAGTTGAATATGCGGTAGAGAGAGGATTGTGATATCTTATATCATATAGGAAAGGTAAACGTAGAAGCCGATGCATTGTCTAGGAAGGGTATGGAAAAGCTATCGATGTTAACGACTCAGAATGAGTTAATAACAGAGATGACAAGATCAGAGTTAGAAGTTAAATTACGAAATGAAGGGGTAGAAATTATTCACAAAATAGACTCAATCCAAGAAAAATGGAACGAGTTATGTAAGTACAACAAAGTAACTAGGAGTGCAAGCAAATGAAGAAGAAGATGCATGACAAAGAGAAGATCACATATCATCTCGTTTTGAAAGAGGAATTTGAGTTTCATATAAAAGAAGAACTAATAAAAGGAAGATATCGTAATGTGTTAGTATCTGCTTAACTTCCAATTTAGATTCTTGATAGGAAGGAACAAGTTCTTTGAAATAAGATAATACCTTCGGTGAAGGCGAATGTAAGAAACAACAATGTCGAAGAAGCATGGTGGGAACTCAAGATTTAAAATGAAGAAAATTTTTCCACATTTGTTTATTCAAGTATAGCGAGATTCTGGGGACAAAATCCTTATATGGGGGGAAGAATGTAACGCCCGAGAAAATCGGATTTTTAGGAGAATTAAAATTTTATTTAATTATGTGGATTAAATGAATTTAATTAAGTAAGTATGGGAGTAAACTAATTGAAGGTCGCTCTATGAACTAGACCTGTCAAAATGTCGTAGTATTTTGGCTACGTGGTAGAATTAAAGTGTTTGAATTTCCAAGACGAAAAAAAAGCTTTCCGAGAAATTTTCCAAAAAACACTATTCACGCATTTCTGTTCGGGAATTATTTTTGAACTTTCGAGAAATAAGTAACGATAGAATATCGAGGTGAGATAGAATATCCAATAATATTTCAGTTATGGAAAATGCAGCTTTTCGCCTGCAGACTTAAAACCTAACGGCTAGGGAAAATGATTTCCGATAAGGAAATGAAATGTGTATAATGAATTAAAGCGATAATTGTATAATACGTAGGTATTGTACGATGTAAAGAATACGAGTATGATACAAGGTATTATACGAGTATGTATGGATTATGGTATGTCGTATATGTTGAATAAGTATACGAGTTAGAATACGAGATTAATACATAAATTATACGTTATAAAGCTTTAAGCCAAATGGAATGGACTTGTGGATTTGTGTAGCAAATTGTGAAGTCCAATAAGAATTAATAAGCAAGCCCAAAATTATGTAATATTAAAGCCCAAGTGGTTGTTAAGGTAAAGTCCTAAAGTAATTTAATGCAAGCCTAAATGATTAAGCTAAGTTAATTAAACTAAAGGCCCAAAGTAAGAACCAATGAGTTATGGGATGGTTTAAACCCATGGAGCAAACCATGGATGATCCAAAGTAGGGAGCAAGTAACTTAATGGCTAAGTAAAAGTGATGAGCAAGTAAAGGATAAGCTAGGTGATTAACAAGTAAACTTAAAGGCTAAGTTATGTGATTAGCAAGTTTACTTAGTGGTTAAGTAAATGTGGTGCCCAAGTATTGGATAAATGTTGTGATGGCCAAGCAAAGAGTGTGGGGAACAAGTTAACTGAATGCTAAAAGCTAGGAATAGTAAGGAGGTGGATGGATTAATGACCCTTATGCCCTAACTTTGGCTTTCCTATAAATAGCAAGCTTGATTTCATTTTGTGGGTTGTTCATTTCATCCAACAAGTTGAGAGCTTATTGGTTAGGGATAATAAGCTAGAAAAGCTAGAAACTAGTCTTTCATATTTCAAGAAGCAAGAAGGAGATCAAAGATTAACCAAGTGATAATCAAGGGTAAGCAATCCTAAGCTATGATTCTCTTTCTCTTCTATTGTTAGAGAAGTGGGTAGTGGTAGAACATGTATGCTAAGAAATAATAAGAATGATTAATCAATGGATTTAAGCCGTATATGTCATGAATAAGTAATTCAAACTTAATTAAGTTATGAACTTAGGAAGATCTTGTAAGAACTTGTCATATGTTAATAGTAATGAAGTTAGTATAATAACAAGAAATAAGAATAATAGTTAGAAGTCATGAATTATCATAAACCATGAGAAAAGAATGGAAGTCAAATTCGTGAAATTCTCAGAATGGAAGTCAAATTTTGATATTGAGCTTAGAAACATTGGTTTTCAATGGAGAGAAGTCTTATTTGGCATTATAGAGTTGCGGACTCGAGTATGATCAAATTCCGTCTTTGAACGAAGAAACGAGCACTGAACGTTCACAAACGTTTATCGTTTTTGTTAAAAATAGACTAATAGGTGAATTTTTAGTTAATAAATTCAAATAAATAAAATTCTTGCATGAACACGTAGAGTATGTAAATTGTGAGCCGTAGGCTCTTGAACGAGCCAATTCGGACTTATAATGAAGAAGTTATAAGGCCGTAAATCTCACATAAAAAGTTAAATGTCAAATTTTTCTGGTGCTGAGCACTGGCGCTGCGGTGCCAATCAAGCCAAAGTAAGTCATGCCGCAGCGTCGAGTCCGGTCTTCTAGCCCAATGTGTGATGCCACAGCGCGGTACATAGAGGAATAGCCGGCGCCGCAGCGCCAGCCTTAAAACTTAGATAGTAAAGAATGTTTACATGTTGAGCATGAATAGTAAATGATTAACACTTAACTAATGAACTTAATAAAACATTATCAAGTCATGATTAAACCTTAAGTATGATCACTTAGAGTTGAAGAAATTCAATTACATGTGAACGTAAGAATAACGTAACGAAAAGCCGGAACCAATAATAACAAATCTAATACGTAATTAGATTTAGAAAAAGGGTAAGATTCTTTAGGAACCATGTATGATTATTCATGACCTAATATGCTATGTGATGTTATCATCTACTGTAGAGACTTAAGGACTTAAAGTGCACATGTTATATCTGTAAGCAGATGCTGAAGGCAAGTACTCTAACCCTTGTTCCAGTTCGATCTGGACAAGCTTTGTGATTTATATATTCTTTGCATAAATTAATGTCTGATGAAGTCAATGCCAAATCCTTTGGCTAGACTTGCGATATGTTGGATTTCTTATAATCTTTCAAGTATGGGAAATGATTTACCAAACTATTATTGTTGTGGTTTTAAAAAGGAGACTGAGTATGCCAAATTGTTTTGTGATCAAAAGACAGGCACATGAGGTTGCCACAACTTAAACGTATACACGCTTAATGAATGTAGTGTTGATCAACATAGAGTACTATAAGCTGATCACCTAGAAGTGCTTGTAAGCTATGCCATACTTACGGACTTAGTGCCTGGTTGTCCTTTTCAAAGAAATTAAGAAACGTTCATGGTCTTGAACCAGGATTGACGTTTTACTGAATATTGTAATTATAAAATGTTTTGAAGAAAAAGAAATGCTATTTTGAATTGTTGATAGTACTTCATAACTATTATCCAGTTATTGAAGATATACGATTCCTATGTTTCAAGCATGTTGTTTTAAAGAAATTGTTGTACTTGCTGAGCTTGTTATGCTCACTCTTGCTTGAATCATACGAATGCAGCTTATACCGAATGGACCGAAGGATCTGGCAAGGATAAAGGGAAGGCTAAGGCGAACATGTAGCTTACCTATGTAATAGTATAGGTTTGTAATGATAATATTTGATATTATGACACGAACAAATGTAACGGTTATAAAGAACCTGGGGAATGGTAGTATTGTTTTGGAATATATGTAAGACATATCCGTTCTTTTGAGGCATTTCAATTGAATGTTTGTGTGAACTGTAGCACCGTGTAGCACCATATGTCGGGTTGGAAGAGACCCAGATTTGGGGGCGTCACAAGTTGGTATCAAAACATTAGATTATAAAACTTAAGGGGGGAAGAACCTTAGGCTAATAACCTCGTTAAGGAAGGAAAAATTCGAAGGAAGTAAACTTGAGCTTTACTTGAGTTGAATGAATCAATAAGGTATTGAGGAAACTCAGTACTGAAAGATTTAAAAGATGGAAAGTAATCCTAAATAAATTAAATATGATTTTTGCTTATACTATTATGGGTTATGTACTACACAACATGTTATGTGTTATTGTAGGATGACGATCGATAGCTTGATGTATAGAGATATACACGTGGTGAGTGAAGAAATAACGAACAGAGTAGATCATGTACCCATGCCAATGGCGGAGGTACCCTTAGTGATTTTAGAGGAGTCAGAGACAGAGGAGTACTTTTCTGAGGAAGACTACTCCGAGGGAGATATGGATATAACATCATACACGTGGTGAGTGAAGAAATAGCGAACAGAGTAGATCATGTACCCATGCCAGTGGCGGAGGTACCCTTAGTGATTTTAGAGGAGTCAGAGACAGAGGAGTACTTTTCTGAGGAAGACTACTCCGAGGGAGATATGGATATAACATCATACCTGGATATGATGACCGAGGAGGAGGAAGAAATGGAGGTGACATCGGTTGATACGGTGGTACCTACACTAGAGTCATCACTTCCAGATGCAATGAGAGCATTGTATCTGGCAGTGCTTGACATGAATGTACAACTGAGTACGGTTGTGCAGAATCAGAGTGAAGAGATTACTTATCTCAACGAAGCTAAGATGTATACCGAAGTAAATTTTGAGTTAGAGCACGATAAACAGGTGCTTATGACAGAGAAGGCTAGAGACTATAAGGAAGAGGCCGATGAGCTTCATAGGGAACTAGGGGAGAAGGACCAGAAGATAGCACAGATGTCTTACATCCATGAGAGTGCTCATATGTAATAACCCGATATTTTCTATATAAATAAATAAGAAATTTTGCATATTAATTTTTTTTATTTTAAAGGTGAGAATATGTGTCAAGTAATGTGTATGTATATATATGTGATTAATAAAATTATTTATTTCATGAATAATTTCAAACAATTTTATTTTAGAAATAATAATCATTATAAAGTATATACTTATAATAATTAATTTTATAGTAGAAATGTCTTTATTATTTATTTTCAAAGAAAATATGATTTTTATATTATTTAAATAATATATGAAATGATTATTGGAATTATTATAATTACTATTTTATTATATGAATTTTTGTTCGAGTTTTAAGTTAATTATTTTAACTTAATTAATAATGTTATATATGAAAGATAAACCAGATATGGAATCTAAACCCTAAATTTGGGTATTGATCAAGGGATGAGAATAATAATATAATATTAATTATATTTTAATTTTTCAGTGCTATAAATATGTACTATAAATGCGTAGACTGATAATGGTGGGCAAAATATGGTAAATTATGTTATAACCCTCATATTGTGTTATTAAACCCTAATTGTTAAACTCGGTTATGAGTTCGAGACTGTGTAGTAATTGTGTTATATGAATTTTACTGTGTACTATATAATTTCTGTAATTAGGAGAAACCCTAATTATTATTTGAAAACCCTAATTTGCTAATATTAGAAACCCTAATTACTATTTTAGTAAATTATAATGATAATTAGGAAACCCTAATTGTTAATTTGGGAACCCTAATGATAATTAAGGAACCCTAATTATTTAAACCCTAATTTTCTATTAAAACCCCTAAATTCTATTAAAAACCATAATTTAATTAAGGGGTGAAAAATTAAATTTTTATCACACTTTAATTTTTAATTGTCCAAACCCTATCAATTATCTGGGAAACTTTAAGATGTAAAATCTAGTGATTAAACCCTAGATTCAAGCACCTTGGACAAGAATACCCTTGAGATTAAAATGAAATTACCATTATGCCCTTTTGTCCCATTTATTCATTATTGCTAGACAAATCTTATCAATATCTTGTAGCCACCCTAGTCTAGGCTATGTTGAGCTATAGCATTGCCAGCAATCTGATTTAATCTACCAGCCACATGCATTGTACCAATTGCTATACAAGATTAGAGAGAGAGAGAGAGGAAAGCAAAACTAGCTCAATTATTTTTTTTCAAACTCATAACCAAGACTCTCTCTCTCCTCACCAACGAAATTCTTTAGTAATTCAGTCCCACATCAAGCTCCTAGAACATCTATATCAAATCAGAAGCAAGAAATCAAGAATCAAGGTGCAAAAAGGTATGAACCCTAAAAAGAAATCTGATCTTGAACTCTATGTTAGATGTTAGTTTTTTTGTGTTAAATATGTAGTATAGAGTCTAACAGAGTGATCTGGGTTGCTAGACGTTAGATCCATAACATCTAGAGGCTCGAATTTGTCATTTTTCAAAATCTGGAAAAAAATGATTTTTGTGTCTGACAAGCAAAAGTCAGAGGCTGTGGATCTCTCTCTGTTTATGATTTGGGGTGTTTTATGTTTTGGATTTGTAGTATACTATGAGGTCTGTAATCTAGAACCTGTAGCATGATCAGATAATGCTTATAATGACAAATAATCATGGTCAAAGGTCGTTGACCGACCATGACTTTCTAAAATCTGGAAAACCCAGATCGTGTGCAGACAGGGCCTGACAACGTTTTCAAGCGACTAGATCTGCCAGTGTGTTGTTTTTTTTGATTCTGTTATTGTACCTAAGTTGTAGCTTGTTATGGGTACTATGAATACATGCTTGTAGATCCCTTAAATCATCAATATAGTGAACACAGTTGAAGGTCAAACTAGCCTGCTTGTTCACAAAATCTGTTTCTGGAAATTCCAGAAAGCTCAAGAACATGTCTTCTGACATGATTTTACCGGCTTAAATCTACTTGATTTGTTGATGTTATATGTGTTTTATTTATTAGATCTATAGTATTACATGTTGGGTACAATCTAAAATCAATAGATCACTTATAGCAAACTCAGAACGCGAGATATAAGGATCCAAACTAGCATACTCGATCTGTTCTTCATTTCTGGAAAACCCAGAAATGAAGAGCGATTTCTTATTTCTAATTTGTGAGCCCCAACGCGTTTTCATTAATTATTGTTAGATTTTACCATGGCTTGGAACATGTTCTTTGATGGTTTGTCTAGATAGCCCGACGAGCAGAAAACAATTAACATGAACGTATTGACAGATTTAAGGTCATCAAAATTGTTGATAAGCCATTACGACTTCGTTTACGGGCAACTCAGAAGCGTCCAAAACACTCTCTTCTGACTTGTTCTTGAGCTTAGATCTTGCATATGATGCATGTTTTGATCATGTTTGTTGTTCAACTGTGTAGTATTATATACGTACTATTATATCCATTACCTCGACCAGAAACACATTACACAAGGAATGATTGATGGTCAAACTAGCAAGCTCGAAACTGACTTTGAATGCCTGGGTTTCTCAAGAACACCTAAGGCGACACTTACTGTCGCCAAAGGGCTTTAGACAGAGACTTAGTAAAATTAATTAATTTAATTTCTAAAAATCATTTAAAAATAGTAAAAAAATTCTGAAAATTACAAAAAATAGTTTTAAAAATTATTTTAAGTTATAAAAATTAACTTTTAATAATTTGACATATTTTTCATAAATATTAATATTTATTTGGATATTATTGATATTTAAATTATTTAATAAATGATTTAAATAAATTAATTAAAATGATTTTATTGTATTAAAAATTATTTTAAATAATAATAAAGTATTTAATAATATTTTAAGTTATTAAACATAACTTTTAATATTTTAAGATAAGTTTCATTAATTATTAAATATTAATGATATTAGATTTATTTTAAATAAATTAATTAAAATGATTTTAATATTATAAAAATCATTTTAAATGAAAATAAATAGTTTAAAAATATTTTAAGTTATAAAATATAACTTTTGATATTTAAAGGTAAATTGCATTAATAATTTAATATTAATGATATTACGTTTATTTAATAAGTATATTAATAAATAGTTTAAAATTGTTTTATTGATTTAAAATCATTTAAAAGGAAATAAATGAATTAAAGATATTTTAAGTTATAATTAATGACTTTTAATATTTTGATAAATAATAAATTAATATTCTAATATTAATGGTAATTGTTTAAATATGATTTTTGATGTTTTAAAAATCATTTAAGGGTAATATTAATACTTTAAAAATATTTTGAGTTATTATAAATAATGTTAATATTTTGGCAATGGTTTCATTAATAGTTTAATATTAATTAAATATTAATGATAATAGAATTAGTTAATATTTAAATCATTTAATAATGATTTTAGTGTTTGAAAATTCATGAGAAAGTATAATAATTATTTAAAAATTATTATAAGGCTATGAAAAATAATATGACTTATATTTAAAATATCTAAAGCGAATATTGAACTACTACGATAGAGTTTTAGACTCGATAATTACCCGATAAAGCTATCGGTATATAGAAATATTTCAGAATTTGATCTGGACTTAGATAAATTGACTAGATATGTGTCTGTTTATGATCCAATGATTGTTAAACATATGTGACAATGTGATTAGGTTATGTCTCGATCGCAATTAAGCGATTACTATGTGTTACGATATATTATTCTAATTGAAGCGAATGATATTATTAACGATAGGTCATGTATAAAAGATTAATCTAAGTTGCGTTATTGTAAAAGCAATGACTCGGTGCGAAATATCTAAACCTTATGCACTACTTTTATTTCGTGCAAACAGGTATATCATGTTATGCAAGTTTCCTAAACTTACTCCAATTATTATTGAGCAAGTATCTGATCTATTATTTACATTGTGGAAGTATTCTACCTTTACATTTCCTTTATACAACAGACATGAGTAAGAAAGTTTCAGAATCATATTATTGTGCCAGATTATTAACTCTATTATTATTGATTATGTATCCAATCTTTGTATTCATACAAGTTCTTACATTATCCAATCATTGTATTATTGTATAATTCAGATATTTATTACATTGATTAATTCAGTATATAGGGTTAGACAAGTGTCCCCACTTGGATAACCATTGTATTTAATCATATGTTGATACATACTTATTGATTTCAAGTATGTATATGTTGACTTAAAAGCCGTCTAAGCTATTTGATTCAGCTAGACATAAAAATATTGTTGAACAAGATAGAACGTTATTGTATCCAACCAGATTATTTTGGTTAGGATTTCCGACTAAGTATGAACATCCCGAATATGGGAAAACTTTTGTACACCTAAGGTGGATAGAGTGAACGATAATATCGTTCTTGCATGTAGTATTGATCAATACAGGCACATTAGGCGAGATCACCCTCGTGTCCGTAAAGTAAGTTACTTATTGCTTATGCGGATGAAGTTACGCTAAACCCTAGCGAAAATGAAAACAATGTTCATAGTGCGTCGGTGATCTCCGATTATAGTCATACGTAGTTTCAAAGATTACATATGGAAGTGAAATATGCTGTTATTATTGATTCAGCTTACTTCACAACTGTTGATTCGTTGTAGAAGTGTCTTTCAAAGAAAATATCTAATTCTTTTAGCTAATATATATTGTTGTTATTACTTGCTGGGCAATCCAATGCTCATTCTTGCTTTAAATTTAAATATTTTCAGTTAAGTATGATCAACCAGAAGGTTCAGGCAAGAACAAGGGGAAAGCAAAGCTGTTCGAATGAGATTTATATTATGTTGTGTAATAGTTATAGTTTATTAAGACAATGATACTTATTATCTATGATGTAATGAATGTTTAAAGGTCTCGTACCCGGGATTAGACTTTGATATATGTAAATTAAGTTTGAATTTTATATTATTGTTATTATTATTAGTATTATCCAGCTTATAGAAATGGTATCGTGAAGCACCGAGTTCAGGTTTCAAGTACCCGGATTTGGGGGCATCATATCATAAGTATTTCAAGCTGAAAGTTACTTGTTATTGATGAGTAGGTTTTTAACCTAGGATTTATGTTCATTTGGCTTGTTATATTTCTAGTTTTTTTGGCACTTGCATTTACTTTTGATGGGTTTTGCACTTGTTGTAGGTTAATCAAGTTGATCCATCAAGATGTGAGCAGTAAAGGAGGTTTTGGCCATAAAGTATAGTTTCTGTTGACCGTAAAACTGCTACTGCTCGAAGAAAGGAGTGAAGTGCGGAGCGACCGGGAGCAGGATGGGGTCTTTGACTGCTCGGCGTGGGCGTATGCTATGGAGATACTAAGGCTAGTCACGGAGAGCTTGGTCAAAGTGAACTTATCTTGGGAAGTCTTTGCGAATTAGGGGAGTCTTTCTTGGGTAGAAATTAGTAGTGGATTAGGAGTCATGGTATGAGGGGAGAGGAGATATATGCTGATCTAGACATACTTAGAGCGTATCATTCTATCAATCAAGACTTACTTGGAGGAGGATTGTGAAGAGCAAGGGCTTGGAGGAACGAATAAGAGGAATAATTTCACGAAGATTCAGAATTGAAGGGCGAGAAGGGTGGTGTATTACTATTCTTCTCTAATTTCTATCTTCTGTAATTGGGATGATGTTTTCTTTTATTTATTCAGAATTTAATTCATTAGTTATGGGTTAAATTATTTATTAGGTTTATGATGGATTTCTAAGTGGAACGATGATTATGTAACCTTGGTTTTCAGTTTAATTAAGCTAGTATGCAGTTTATCTATATTAATTGAAGCTTGAATTTATGAATTGCTTGATCAACAATTTTATGTGGATTTGTATGAATTCGAGAGATGAAATATAAATCTAGACTTAGTTAATATAGCATGTGTCATGAATTTTGTGAATAGCAGATTCTTGATTATTGTTGAGGTAGAGATATGCTTGACATCACATTTATTCGTGAAGCGAACTTGAACTTAAACATTGCTTAATTGGAATTCATATAGAGATATAGTGAGTTGATTAATTAAGGTGTTTGACTTAATTCTATCTTAATTGTGGATTTGGGTTAATACGGTGTTAATATATTGAGAGGTGTTTAATACTATTTACGTGTTCTTGATTAATAAACTAGGATAGTGAGTTAAACTAGAATAAGGTGATAATAATCAGAGGGATGCTTAGAGTGAAGTTACGAGCCTAATTCTCCAATATTTATTTGAAAATTCAGATTTAGGGTTTGTTGGTATTGAGTTGATTATTGATAATTTTAATATTTTCAATATAAACTGGAAATTGATTAGTTTAATAAAATTTTGATTAATATAAGATTGGTAGTTGCAAGGTAATTTTGTGCTAAATCTCTAAGGGAATGATACTTTACTTACTGTTATATTACTTGTTGACCACGTATAGTTACGTGTTGAGCGTATATAGATTTTTCCCATCAGTTATTCCATTGAGTCAGGACAAAATCGTCACGTGATTAGTCGCGATACTGTAACGATGATTGCGAATGAGAAACACGATGCATTATTAGAATGTTAGAGTTATAAATATGTGTGTAGTGACGTAAAACCCTCTTTTGTATAAAAGGGTAGTCTTTTTGTAAATCCCAACTTTGGTGGAGTTCAATTGCGGGATAGAATTGTACTAGCTTTTGGCTATGAAAGCAAATTGTAAATAGTTTCAAACTATGAAAAAGCATATGAATATAATGCAATTTTTATTTAATATGCTTTGTTATGGTATGAGTTAGTATATGGCGAATAATAACGAAGTAAGTAAATAGATAATAATAAAATTCTATTGATTTAATCAGCATAATGCTGCTTAGGAGAAGACAACGTAATCAGGAAATGAAATCACATAATGATATCTAGGGGGGGTTAGAATAACCCTATGCAATAGTTCGTTAATTTATTAACGGCTGCATTTAACCAAACCAGGGGTAGAATACCAGTGAGACCTAGGGTAGCCAGAACGACTATCTTTAACAAGTTTAAAAGCGTAGGTCCGCCAGAGTTCAAAGGAACGACGGACCCATTAGAAGCCCAGACATGGGTAAAAGAAATAGAGAAGGCGTCTATTATTACAAACGTAGGTGAGGCGCAAAAGACTTATTTTGCGACTTACATGATGAAAGGGGTAGCCAACTATTGGAGGGAGGCTCACCAGGGTGGGGCTAGAACATAAATAGTAACATGGGAATAGTTCAAGAAGGTTTGCTTCGAGAATTATCTCCCTACAAGCATGCAAGGGAGGATGAAGATTAAGTTCTCAAAACTTAAGCAAGGGGGCATGACGGTTCCCCAATACGCGACCAAATTCAATGAATTGGCAAGGTTTGTTCCACACCAAGTGGACATTGAGGAGAAGAAGGCTCGTAGGTTTGAGCAGGGCCTGAAACCCTGGCTCTATAGTAGGATTTTAGTGTTCCAGAGTGTTGCCTATGGGACCATTCTGGAGAAGGTAATTATAACAGAGGGTGGTAGTGAGGCGTTGACTCAATACTACAAAAGAGAGGAAGGATAAGAGCAAGGGAAAAGGAGAAACCAAGGAAGAAAGTGCCAATGTTTGTGGCATTATGCCAAAAAGAAAGAATTTTTAACTTCGGGAATACTGGAGTAGGACAAGGGGATCCTTAGCGTAGAATAGAAGTTTGTAAGACATGTGGAAAGACTCATCTAGGAGTCTGCCTGAAAGGTATTATAAGTACCTTTAAATATTAAGGTATTGGAGGAGGAAATAACTTTCGATAATTATATTCGTGAAAATTGTTTCATGGATAATAAAGGTGAGTAAGTGTAACGTTGGGAGAATTTGATAAAATTCTCGGTATGAATGGGTTGATTAACCATAGAGCTATAATAAATAGTTACAAGAAAAGTGTGAATCTTCAGTTTTTCAGAAAATTCAAGGTAGTAATTTATGGTAATAAATCACTGGAACATTATTGTTGTCTAACCATGACGCAAGTTAGGAGGATGTTAAGGAAGAGGATGAGTCGTTATGTTGTGTATCGACTATTGTAAGTAGAATAAGTTAGCGGTTAAGAATAAATACCCATGGCCGAGGATCGATGATCTATTTGATCAATTGAAATGGGCAAATAATTTTTCTAAGATAGATTTGCGTATGGGGTATCATCGGTGGGAAAGTAAGGAAGAAGGAGGATGTACCTAAGATGACGTTCAGAACTCGTTATAGTTTGACAAGTTTCTGGTTATGTCATTTGGGTTGACTAATGTACTGAAGCTAGATTTTTTCGTAAGGGGCACCGAGCAGGTCGGTGGTAAATAGATAGGTTCTCTTGTGAGGAGCAATGGTTGAAGGTACCATTAGCGTCACAGAGTGTTCATATAATATTTGGACAAAGATGTCGTAATGATCATTAGTTATATTCTAGTCTACTTTAAGACATCAGAAGATCACGTTGAACATTTCAAGATAGTGTGAGAAATACTACGGAGGGAGAAGTTGGATACGGAATTCGCTACGTGTGAATTATAACTTAAGAGATAGACAGATTTGTTATTGAGAAGTGTGTTGGGAATGAGAAGTGAGAAAATAGTTTTCAGGAACTAAAAGGAAGGTTAAGTGAGGCACATGTATTATCTTTATCAGATGATACAAGGAATTTTGTAGTGTATCTCGATGCTTCGAATGGATGACGAGATTGCGTGCTCATGTAGCATGGAAAAGTCATTGCGTATACATCATGCCAGTTAAGGGATTATAAGAAGGTCTATCCTACTTATGATCTATAATTGGTAGCTGTAGTTTTAAATTAAAAATCTGAAGATAGTATTTATACGGGGAGAAGTGTGAGATATACACGGACTATAGGAGTCTAAAATACATCTCCACACAGAAGAAGTTGAATATGCGGTAGAGAGAGGACTGTGATATCTTATATCATATAGGGAAGGTAAACGTAGAACTCGATGCATTGTGTAGGAAGGGTATGGAAAAGCTATCGATGTTAACGACTCAGAATGAGTTAATAACAGAGATGATAAGATCAGAGTTAGAAGTTAAATTACGAAATGAAGGGGTAGAAATTATTCACAAAATAGACTCAATCCACGAAAATGGAACGAGTTAAGTAAGTACAACTAAGTAACTAGGAGTGCAAGAGAATGAAGAAGAAGATGCAGGATAAAGAGAAGATCACATATCATCTCGTTTTGAAGGAGGAATTTGAGTTTCATATAAAAGAAGAACTAATAAAAGGAAGATAACATAATGTGTTAGTATGTGCTTAACTTCCAATTCAGATTCTTGATAGGAAGGAACAAGTTCTTTGAAATAAGATAATACCTTCAGTGAAGGTGAATGTAAGAAACAACAATGTCGAAGAAGCATGGTGGGAACTCAAGATTTAAAATGAAGAAAATTTTTCCACATTTGTTTATTCAAGTATAGCGAGATTCTGGGGACAAAATCCTTATAAGGGGGAAAGAATGTAACGCCCGAGAAAATCGGATTTTTAGGAGAATTAAAATTTTATTTAATTATGTGGATTAAATGAATTTAATTAAGTAATTATGGGAGTAAACTAATTGAAGGTCGCTCTATGAACTAGACCTGTCAAAATGTCGTAGTATTTTGGCTACGTGGTAGAATTAAAGTGTTTGAATTTTCAAGACGAAAATAAAAGCTTTCCGAGAAATTTTCTGAAAAATACTATTCACGTATTTCTGCTCGGGAATTATTTTTGAACTTCCGAGAAATACGTAACGATAGAATATCGAGGTGAGATAGAATATCCAATAATATTTCAGTTATGAAAAACGCAGTTTTTTGCCTGCGAACTTAAAACCTAACGGCTAGGGAAAATGATTTCCGAGAAGGAAATGAAATGTGTATAATGAATTAAAGTGATAATTGTATAATACGTAGGTATTGTACGATGTAAGGAATACTAGTATGATACGAGGTATACAAGTATGTATGGATGATGGTATGCCGTATATGTTAAATAAGTATACGAGTTAGAATACGAGATTAATACGTAAATTATACGTTATAAAGCTTTAAGCCAAATGGAATGGACTTGTGGATTTGTGTAGCAAATTGTGAAGTCCAATAAGAATTAATAAGCAAGCCCAAGATTGTGTAATATTAAAGCCCAAGTGGTTGTTAAGCTAAAGTCCTAAAGTAATTTAATGCAAGCCCAAATGATTAAGCCAAATTAATTAAGATAAAGGCCCAAAGTAAGAACCAATGAGTTATGGGATGGTTTAAACCCATGGGGCAAACCATGGATGATACAAAGTAGGGAGCAAGTAACTTAATGGCTAAGTAAAAGTGATGAACAAGTAAAGGATAAGCTAGGTGATTAACAAGTAAACTTAAAGGCTAAGTTATGTGATTAGCAAGTTTACTTAGTGGTTAAGTAAATGTGGTGCCCAAGTATTGGATAAATGTTGTGATGGCCAAGCAAAGAGTGTGGGGAACAAGTTAACTTAATGCTTAAGCTAGTAATAGTAAGGAGGTGGATGGATTAATGACCCTTATGCCCTAACTTTGGATTTCCTATAAATAGCAAGCTTAGATTTCATTTTGTGGGTTGTTCATTTCATCCAACAAGTTGAGAGCTTATTGGTTAGATATAATAAGCTAGAAAGCTAGTCTTTCATATTTCAAGAAGCAAGAAGGAGATTAAAGATTAATCAAGTGATAATCAAGGGTAAGCAATCTTAAGCCATGATTCTCTTTCTCTTCTATTGTTAGAGAAGTGGGTAGTGGTAGAACATGTATGCTAAGAAATAATAAGAATGATTAATCAATGGATTTAAGCCGTATAAATCATGAATAAGTAATTCAAACTTAATTAAGTTATGAATTTATTAAGATCTTGTAAGAACTTGTCATATGTTAATAGTAATGAAGTTAGTATGATAACAAGAAATAAGAGTAATAGTTAGAAATCATGAATTATCATAAGTCATGAGAAAAGAATGGAAGTCAAATTCGTGAAATTCTTAGAATGAAAGTCAAAATTTGATATTGAGCTTAGAAACATTGGTTTTCAATGGAGACAAGTCTTATTTGGCATTATAGAGTTGCGGACTTGAGTATGATCGAATTCCGTCTTAGAACGAAGAAACGAGCATTGAACGTTCACGAACGTTTATCGTTTTTGTTAAAAATGGACTAATAGGTGAATTTTTAGTTAATGAATTCAAATAAATAAAATTCTTGCATGAACACGTAGAGTATGTAAATTGTGAGCCGTAGGCTCTTGAACGAGCCAATTCGGACTTATAACGAAGAAGTTATGAGGCCGTAAATCTCACATAAAAAGTTAACTGTCAAATTTTTCTGGTGCTGAGCATTGGCGCCGCGGTGCCAATCAAGGCAAAGTAAGTCATGCCGCAGGTCTTCTAGCCTAATGTGTGACGCCGCAACGTCGTACATGGAGGAATAGCCGTCGCCGCAGCGCCAGCCTTAAAACTTAGATAGTGAAGAATGTTTACATGTTGAGCATGAATTGTGATAACCCGAGAATTTGGACAATTTAGTAAAATCTTAAAAGATTGATTTAAGGTCAAATAATAGACCTAGACAGAAAATAAGTGTATGCATTTGATGTTATTAGGATGGAATTTTGAGGATTTCAAAATTTCGTGAAGGCTTATAGGTGAATTATTGAGGATTAAGGATTTTTGTGATTAAGTTTTGTGTATATGGTTAATGATGTGTATGAGAATGTGGTTAATGGTCGAGGTTGACGGATAAATTATATCGTGTCAAACCCTAATCGTATATTAAAACGTCAATGTTAGGTTAGAAAACCTGAAAGCGGTTACGAAACCCTAGTTTGATTAGGAATCAAGAAACCCTAATTCGGTGGAAGAAACCCTAAATCGGGAACTTAATGGCATAAGTGTAAATAATTAAAAGATTAATTAGGGTTAATCTTAACAAATTGATTACAAAACCCTAATTCCAAATCTGAAACCCTAATACTTGACCTGAAAACCCTAGTTTCAGATTCTGATAAATTGAACCCCTAATCTGGGAAATTAATGGAGAATTATAATGCTCTACTGCTATTATTATAATATTAATTAGGGTAACACTTAATTAATTAGCAAACCCTAATTTCAAATTATCGAACTTAAACTTTTTCGTCAGGAACCCTAATGACGGATTTAAAAACCCTAATTTCTAATTAGGGAAAATGAAAGTGTTAATTGAATATTTTAATGTTAATTAGGATATATTAATTCTCATTTTCAAGATTGAGTAATTAGAAAACTGTAATCTAATTACGAATATTTAATTTCTATATTAGAAAATTATTTTCTATTTTAAAAACCATAAATTGTGGGTTGAAAACCCTAATGACCATTTTGACCCTACTTGCGTAATTAGCAATTTCAATTAGGATAAAATAGTCCTAATTAGCAGATAATGATTCATGATTAGGAAATTGTGATATGATTAGGAAGCCCTAATTATAATTAGAAAAAAAATTTCTATTTTAAAAATTTAATTAGAATTTTTTTTTTGAAATCCAAGTTGCTAAATATTTGAGGGTTAAAACCTAAACCCTAAATTTGTCCAAACCCTAAACCCTAAGGGTTTGGGACAATGTCCTAATTGCCATTAAAATTAAATGGAAAATGACATAAATGCCCTTTAGTGCATTATTGGATGTTTCTTGCAAATCTAGCTAAATAAGAGTTGGCCAACAACTCCAACAAACCCATGTGCTCAAATCTTAGCCATATCAGCCGAATTTTTGCAAAGTCTAAGCAACATTTCAACATTTATATAAGATTTAGAGAGAGAAAGTTCATAAAAGTTAACCATTTTGTACACAAACTCTCACCAACTCTCATTCTCTCTCAACCTCCGAAAATTGCAAGCATATCATTCCCAAATACTAGCCCTAGATCAATCACAAACAGATTGGAGAGCCAAGATCAAAAATCAAGCATAAAAGGTAAAGAACCCTAAATTTTGAAATTCTATAATCTGAAGTTAAATGTTGTAATTAATTGGTCAAAGTTGTGTAATAAGGTGTCACTTGTTGATCTGGGTTGGTAGAACATGGATCTATAACATCAATGTTCTCGAAATTTCATTTTTCATAAATCTGGAAAATTTTGTAAAGGTCGTCTGACAGCCTAATGTCAGAGACCTTAGATCCGTCACTGTTACTTGTTTATGGTGTTTTAAGTTATGGTTCTATTCTATGTTATGTAGGCTATGATTGGAAACTTGAATCATAGTCAGATCATGCATAGATCACAAGATATGATCGGTCAAAGTGCATTGATAGAACACGAAATTTGATTTGGCAAACCCGAAATTTTGATTCGACAACGTTTTGAAGCTTTTGATCTTTCTTTGTAGCTTGTTAGTTTGGCTAAGTTATTGTTGTTATATTGTATTACGGTATGTAGACTACATATTAAAGTCATTATATCACCTAGATAAAGAAGCGGAATGACGAAATTAAGGTCGAACTATAGTTGATTGATTGTTTTGATGAATTCGGAAATTTCGAAAGTTGAAGAACACGATAATCCGACGGCATGTTTGACCAACTAGATCTTACACATGTGATGTTGTTAGACTAATTTTATGTTATGATGTTATACCACATCATGCGTACTACAAGATGAACCTTTAGATCATAAAACCAAAAAGCTAATCGTAAGTTACAAGGATCGATAAAAGGCACTAGTGTCGTTGTTCTTCAAATCTGGAAAACCCGAATTTGAAGAACAGTCTGACTGATAAGTTGGATGGCTTAGATCTCTCTGTGATTATATGTTTTGGACATGAGCGTTGCTTAAGGCGTAGTACTACATCAAGATCTTATAACATTAGAAACGATTAAACACTCGAAGCGTATATGGATCAAAGTAATACAATCATAAACTAAGCCCTCAACCTCGACATGCGTTTACGGAAATTGCCCAAGAACACCAAGAACACCTATAGCGGCGGTTACACGCTATATAGGCCCTTTAGCTAGCGACAGTTTATTAATATTATTTAGAAAATTAATTAAAATTAGAAAAATTGGTTTTTAATTATTAAAATACATAATAAATTTCGAAAAAATATTTTAAAGTATGAAAAATAGTTTTTATTTATTTTGGATATATTTCAAAAATATTTAATATTTTTGGGAATATAAAAGGTATTTATTTATTTAATTATAATATTAAATAAATTATTTAAAAATAGTTTTAATTCATGAAAAATCATGAAAAATAATATTATGGTAAAAGAAAATATTTTAAGTTATTTTTGATGACTTTTAATATTTTATGATAAATTTCATTAATATTTTAATATTAATGGTAATTAATTTATTTAATTAATATATTAAATAAATTAAGGAAAATAGATTTAATGTTTTAAAAATCATTTAAAAATGATTTAAGTGTTATAAAAATATTTTAAGTTATAAAATATAACTTTTGATATTTTGGGCATGAAAATATTAATATTTTAATATTAATATTAATCATCGGATAATGGATTTAAGTGTTTAAAATCAAATAATTATGATTTTAAGGTATTAAAAATATTTTGAGATATTATAATTATATTATAATATTATTTAAGGATTATCATTAATATTTTATATTAAATAAATATTAATGATTAAGGAATTATGTGGTATTTAATTCATTTAAATAGGGTTTTAAGGATTGAAAAGCGTTGATAAATGATATTAATTATCCGAAAATTATTATAAGTCTTTAAAAAATGTTTTGGTGATAAGAAATTATACGAGATAATTGTTAAGTGTTCAGAAGAGTTTAATTGAACTTAAACTTGAGTATTGTCCAAACTAGGCCGTCGGGATGATAGAATGGTGTCGAGGTTTTAAGTGAATTTGAAATAGTTTGACGATATTAAGTCTTATGTCTTTGTATATATCGATAGGGTTATGTGTTATGTGTTTAGGTTATTACGTGTATATAAATATAACAATATTATCTTTGTGATGATATTATTCTAATATTGGAGATCTATATTATTAATAATAGGTCTTGGTAAAGTGATATAAATTGCGTTCATGGTAATCAGCGGTTCGAGTGCAAGTTTGTTCTTACTTAACTCTACTAAGAGTGTTTTATTCAAGCTTATGGTTAAATCATTGCTGATTTCCATGAAAATCGTACTCTGTACATCTTGCATGTATAAGTCAGGTATGAAAGGCTGATCACCTTCATTACCGGTTTGTCCAGAAATGTTTGTTCATGTTTAAAACTTGTTCAATCAAAAGTTTGTTCCTGCTAGTTCTCAATTATATTGATGAATTATAGCCAGCTTATTATTCATACTCTTCAATCATGATATATCCTTATATTGTTGTATTTAAACTTGCTGGGCAACTTTCATGCTCACCCTTTGTGGCGACCCCAAATCCGAATACTTGAAACCCGAACTCGGTTCTCCACGATACCATTTCTTTAAGCTGAATAATACTAAATAATAATACATCAAAGTTTACTTCCCCAGGTACGTGACCTTCAAATACATTCCTTATAATATCTGACAATAGATTCCATTGTCTTACTAACTATAACCATTAACTCATACTAAATCTCATTCGAATAGCTTTTCTTTTCCCTTGTTCGTGCCTGAGCCTTCAGGTCGATCGTACGTAACTGAAAACATTTAGTTTAAGCAAGGATGAGCATTTGAGTGCCCAGCAAGTAATAACAATTATATATATAAGCTGAAAGAATATAAGTATTCTCTTTACATAACACTTCTACAACGAATCAAAAGTTGTGAAGTAATTTGTACTGATAAAAGATTCACATAACAACTCTCTTCCAAATTATTTAAATTTGGCTCTGGCTCTACCCATGAATATGGTTTAAGAAACATACTATGAACATGGTTTTTTTCATTTTTGAAAAGGTTTAGCAGAAATTCATCATAAGCAAACCGGCGATAACTTACTACGGGCGCGGAGGGTGATCACCAGATTGTACCACTGTCATTGATCAATACTACATAACTTGAACGAAATTCATCGCTCACCCTTTGTCCGCCGAAGCGCATAAAAATTTTCCCATTATCGGGATGTTCATACATGCCTGGTTCCAAACCCGAAGGTTTTTAATCTTTTCAACAATAATATGTAATTCAACATATATGTATACGGGTAATTGACAAAGGTATATCAACATGTGAATAAATGCCATGATTATCCAAGTGGGGACACTTGTATAACCATTTAGAAATCAACTTAACGAATATATATCCGAGCTAACATGTTGATAATCAAAGCGTACATATAATGCATGCGGGAATAGAATAATTACGAAACTTCTTACTCATGTCCATTGCATAAAGGAAATGCAAAGGTAAGATACTACTTTTTGATTCATTGATTACAACTCTCAACTTAGGTTTTATCTCTCTATCACAACCTATCAATAATTAGATCATTCGATTCGATTAGAACAATATATCATAACACATAGTAATCGCATCTATTACGAACAAAGACATAGTCTAATCACGTCATCACATAATCAAAGTGATCATACTTTGAGTTCATATTCTATACTTGAAATATTTTTATACATTTTTCAAATATCTCATCCATGCTCTTACTGAAGTCTTTTCTTTCTATTATAGAATTCGACATTTGTCGGTGCATCTTAAATGACTTTTATCGGGTAAATACTGAGTCTAAGACTCTTATCCTATACCTCAACATCTGTAAATATCAAACATTTTATTTTTAATCATTTTCGAATTTTCCAGAAATTAAAAAATTTAAAATAATTCAAATCTGTCACTCTGGGCCTATAGTGATATAATTTATTACTATAGGTGTTCTTCAAATTCGAGAACTTCATAATCGGTTCTCAAGTCAACTAGTTTGGTAAAATTTATAACTTTCAAACATCAGAATCATAATTAAATGATTTAAACATCAAACAATTCTATTATCATTAATAATTAATTAATATTAAATTATTAATGAAACCATTCGCTAAAATATAAAAGTTATTTATAATAACTCAAACTATTTTTAAAACATTTATATTACCCTTAAATAATTTTTAAAACAATTAAAATCATTTTTAAATAATCACCATTAATATATAAATATTAATGTACTATTCATCAAATATTAAAAGTCATTAATTATAACTTAAAATATTTTTAAATCCTTAATATCCTCTTTAAATGATAAAACCATTTTAAAACTATTTATTTAATTATAATTATTAAATAAACTAAATATCATTAATATTATCTTAATATCATTAATATTAAATTATTAATGACATTATCCTTTAAATATTAAAAGTTATATTTTATAACTTAAAATATTTTTAAATACTTTATTTTCATTTAAAATGATTTTTAAAATATTAAAATCATTTTTAAACTAATTATTTAATATAATCAATAAATATCTTTAATATCATTAATATATAATTAATTAATGAAATTCATCACAAAATATTAAAAGTCATGGGAAATAACTTAAAATATTTTCTTATACCATAATATAATTTTTATGATTTTTCATGAATTAAAACTATTTTTAAATAATTTATTTCATATTATAATTAAATAAATAAATACCTTTTATATTCTAAAAATATTAAATATTTATGAAATATACTCAAAATAATTAAAACTATTTTTAGGACTTTAAAATAATTTTTCATAATTTATTTGGTATTTTTAATAATTAAAATCTAATTTTTCTAATTTTTAAATTATTTTTCGAAAAATCAGAAATTAAAATAAATAAAATCCGTCGCTAAAGGCTATAGCGACAGACAACCGTCGCTATAGGTGTTCTTCATCTCAAGAACACCTTTATCGAGACGATTCAAGGGGCTACTTTGACCATGAATAACTTTTGGTCTTAATGAATCGGGCAATCTATGAATTGGGTCTTGTAGAGAAAAATACAGGACTACAATTACCAACAATCATAACCTCTAAAAAACATCAGATCTGGGAGAAATCGTACCTCAAAGTAGCTATCAGAGCTGTTCTTCGTGAAGAACAGTTCGTGATGCCTACTTTGGACCTCTATAACTTGATGATCGTGAAATTTTTACGTGATCTATCAATTCCAGTGTGTAGAAAACATGTAGGACTACAACTCCAACACTTAACATCATCATAACAACAATAAATAAAGCATCTAAAGTATGGTCAAACCTTGTAAGAAAAATCAACACTTAGAAAATTTGAAATTTGCCTGAATTTTTCTCGTCAATCTTAAATCGACCCAGTTTGACCTTAAATAACTCTTAATCAATAATATATATGGACTGATTATTTTTGGAGGTTAAATACCACATAAAAGCTACACATATCAACCTTTAGAACACAAAACACATTACATATGGACCGAGATATAAGGCACGACATTTGCCAAAAAATATTTACGGACACTTAGAATATTTTCGGGTTTGAAAAAGCAATGAATCAATCTTTGGTCAACCCACTTTGACCGCTTAGAAATACCGATCTACAATAGATATAGACCTGATTCCTTTTGGAGTTTAAAGTCCACATAACAAGCTACACCTAACAACTTTTAAAAAACAAAAAAAGTAAATAATCACATAGATATAAGTCTTGACATTTGTCCAAAAATCACAGAATTCGGTTTTTCCAACTTGTTTAAATCTTCAAATTCGTGCACTTTGATGTTATGGGTTCATGATTTTACAACCCAGAACATTAATAGACTCTCTATTACACTACTTTAAACAATCAATTGCATCAATTAACATCGAATCGAAGGATTTCTAGAATTTAGGATTTCCTACCTTTTCAAGCTTGATTTTTGATTTTTGGCTTCTTGATGCTTCTGATTTGTTGTTTGTGATGGTTGGGCTTTGTTTAGGGACTGATATGCTACAATAATTCGTAGGTTTTAGAGAGAGAAGCTTAAGGATGAGAGTTGGATGAATTTTAGTGTACAAAATATATTATCTCTCTCCAATCTATATATAAACCAAGTTAGATGCATTGGATGCTACTCAATGGTTGATTGAATCTGCATAATTGAGTCTTGGATGCTTAATTGGTAGGGTAAGTATGTTTGCCATGCTTTGCTAGCAAGATTTCTCCAATAATACACTAATAAGCTAAAAAGGGCATTTTGGTAATTTCACATATAATTTCATGGGCATTTTTGTACATAGCAATTAAATGTAGTATTTAATCACTAGATGGTAATTCTTATCATTTACCAATTAATTCTATCCTTTGGTAAATTAAAACTTTTATACATTAACATCGTAATTAAACCCGATAATTTTAAATTAGGGTTTTGATTGAAAAATTAGGGTTTTCTAATTAGGGTTTCTTAACGCCATCAATTAGGGTTTCTAATTGACCATTAGGATTCTCTAATTATCTGTGTATGTTCTAACACAATCATTACAATCTCTAACTTCAACCGATTAGGGTTGTAATAATTAGGGTTTGTCCTAATTATCGACAAACAACAGTAATTAGGGTTTTCTTCTAATTACCGACATCTTATACACAGTAACCTTCATATACACAGTAAACTTCATATACTACTCAGTCATTTCTCATAACTAAGTTTAATAATTAGGGTTTCACAGCACGGTAATATGCTATGACCTAATTGACCGTCATTGCTCAATATTATCTCGTCACATATATACGTTACATAATTATTGTCTTTGTAAAATCATTATAACAATAATATAATATTATTATTCTCATCTCTTGATCACAATCCCAATTCGGGGTTTGGATCTCATATCGACTTCTCTTTAGCATATCAAGTTAAAATACTTGATTTAAATATTCGAACAATTCATATAATAAAATATATATTATATAAATTCTAATTATCACTTCATATATTATTTCCAATCATGTTTTCATGGAAAATAATTAATAAAAAACATTTTGGCTTGCATAAATTAATTACCATAAAAATATAATTTGTCGTAATTAATAATTCCAAAATTATTTCTAATTTTCCAAGTAATAAATATATTCGCATTTATCATTCACATTACTAGACACTTATTCTCGTCATTAAATAAATAAATAAATAATTTATACATAAAATTTCTTAATTATTTTATATAGAAAATCTCAAGGTTATTACATTCACCCTCCTTATAAAGGATTCCGTCCGGAATCACCGCTTTAAAACTCATACACAGAAGAGTACATAACGCATATAATCCTTGCACATAGACCTCGATCAATACTTGATCGAACTGATCTTTAACTATTCTCCATAACGATTGTCTTTTCGATAAATGTAATTTTGATCGAGAGAACCAAAATTCCTCCTTCAAAATTTCTTTATGAAATAATTTACTATCTATATAGCTATATTTTATACAGGAAAATCATATAAAATATTGAAGTTATTCGAATAGAACCCGGAGTTCCATTTCCAGCTGCCACAGTATTCTCAACTGCTACGATATCTTGAACGACCATAATGAAGACACTTACGGTTTATTTCGTTTGTCGCTTTATATCTTCTTTGTCATTTCTCGTATTCACATTCCTTATCTCATTTCTTCTTCTTTCACCTTATACTCTTTCATCTTATACTCCATTGATTCATAAATAAAACATTTGCTATACATCATTGAATTGAGACAATTAGAAGAGATATGTCTCTTCTGCCCTCACACAAAGCACACAAACTTTTCTTTATCTCATTTTCCTTTTATCGTATAGGTGATAAAAGTTATATTTTGCCCTTTTCGTTATCCTAACTATAATAAACGCTTCTACTGAGTCACTTAATCCTCTATACCCTAGCAATAGGATTGCCTTAAAGTCTTTGGCGTTCGACGTTCGATTATCTGGTTGATCTTCCGCGGCTGGTTTTAGTTTTCGTCTCGGTGACATAATCATAAATTATTCTTCATTTCCTTACATTCTAAGCCTCATCGTATACGTTCGACATATAACACAAAATTTTCTACTCAAATAATCATGTAATCAAAATATTGGATTTGAAACTTGGTTTACTATATTAACCAATATTCATATAAATATCTGCTACTTTTATAACAACTTACTTCATTAATCCAACTTGTGACACTCATGGTACTTCCAACCATAGCACCTCACATTAATAGAACTTAACATACCATAGCACATATTGCTTTAAACATCAGCTATCCCTTTGTGACTACAACAGTCGGGATTTAAAATCTTGACCAACATAAAAGTTGAAAATAGTTCATTACTTATCACACATATTACATAACATAACCCATACTACTTATCTACCAAGCCTTTCTTCTCGGACATTCATTCGCTCGATGTCCTTCTATTCCAATTAAAACATCCACCTTTCTTATAGTTGGGGCAACGAGGAGAGGTATGTCCCCACATGTATAAATATAACATATCTTCTTCCCTTTCTTCTTATCAGTTTTCCTAAGTCGGGATCTTCTATCTTTCTTTTCTCTTACCTCTCTGGAGTTGAACACGATGTGTTGCTTGAGGCTCCCCATCACAGTCAATTTGGATTTTAAGCTTATCTTGCTCTTCCATTGTTTCTTTTAATGCTTTTTACAGTTGAATATAAAGCAACTTTTCTATCTCCCACAACCTTTCTAGTGAAGAAACCTTGTTCTCCGGATCACGCACTTTCGTTGATGCTTGGCGGCTTCAACTTTAGTGTCCGAATCACTATCATCAAATCCACCATTTCTGGATCTGATACTACGTTTTCCACGATAGCCACCTCGTCCAACTTGGGTTCCCTGTGAGCCTCTATTTCAGCTGTTAGCCTCGATATTAGCTCGGGGGTATGGATCTGATCCTTCTTATTCCACATATCTTTTCCACCAGACATCTACATATATAAGTTACCCTGATTAGCATATAGTATATATACACAGCAATCAAGAGTTTTATATACGTTGTCTCTTATTTTGTTTGACGATGAATTTATTCAATCCATCTCTATAAACACATCAACGCCTATCTTTCTGCCGAAAGGCAACTCCATCCACTCTGCATCGAATAGCATAAAGGTGATGTCTAAAGCCTGCTCCAAGGTATATATCCTGGTGTCTTTGGCTTCTATCTCAACCTTCAACTGTCCTATCTGTATCTCCCTCTGTTCCAACCTCCTCGAACTCTGCTAACTCCATCTCGTGTTAAATTGAGCGGCGTCCTTATCTTCTTTGTTCCAAAATCTGGAAATACGATTCGAACCTCACTTTGCTTTCGGCTCTAACCCTTAAGTAAATGTTCCTAACTATCAAATCTCTTATCATCTCATTATCGTGTACTCCTCGCTAGAGTCCATCGTCTCTTGGGTCAAGGAATTACTATTTTGACTTTTCGTCATCCATCCTATGACCACAATAAGCGAGACAACATCATTCTTGAAATAAAATATATTCATCATTAAAATGAAGTAATATTTTATTTAGTACCACTAAAACTCGATGAATCTCTTCAACTCATCATATCCTATAACTTCTCACCGAGTACTTCGTCTCATGGTTCTTTGAATATCTATCTTACTTTTCGTCCTCCATTCTACTAAGGTTATAACCTAGGTTTAGCATTCCTAACGTTTATAACCTATGACTTTGATACCAACTTTGTGGCGACCCCAAATCCGGATACTTGAAACCCGAACTCGGTTCTCCACGATACCATTTCTTTAAGCTGGATAATACTAAATAATAATACATTCGAACTTAATTTACATACATCAAAGTTTACTTCCCAAGGTACGTGACCTTCAAATACATTCCTTATAATATCTGACAATAGATTCCATTGTCTTACTATCTATAACCATTAACTCATACTAAATCTCATTCGAATAGCTTTTCTTTTCCTTGTTAGGTGCTCGAGCCTTGGTCGATCAAACGAATCGAAAACATTTAGTTTAAGCAAGGATGAGCATTTGAGTGCCAAAGAAGTAATAACAATTATATATATAATTTGAAAAGAATATAAGTATTCTCTTTACATAACACTTCTACAACGAATCAAAAGTTGTGAAGTAATCTGTACTGATAAAAGATTCACATAACAACTCTCTTCCAAATTATTTAAATTTGGCTCTGGCTCTACCCATGAATATGGTTTAAGAAACATACTATGAACATGGTTTTTTTCATTTTTGAAAAGGTTTAGCAGAAATTCATCCGCAAACCGGCATAACTTACGGGCACGGAGGGTGATCAGCCCCGTTGTACCCTGTATTGATCAATACTACATAACTTGAACGAAATTCATCGCTCATCCTTTGTCCACAGAAGCGCATAAAAATTTTCCCATTATCGGGATGTTCATACATGCACGGTTCCAAACCCAAAGGTTTTAATCTTGTTCAACAATAATATGTAATTCAACATATATGTATACGGGTAATTGACAAAGGTATATCAACATGTGAATAAATGCTATGATTATCCAAGTGGGGACACTTGTATAACCATTTAGAAATCAACTTAAATGGAATATATATTTGAGCTAACATGTTGATAATCAAAGCGTACATAATCATGACGAGAATAGAATAATTCGAAACTTCTTACTCATGTCCATTGCATAAAGGAAATGCAAAGGTAAGATACTTTTTGATCAATGATTACAACTCTCAACTTAGGTTTTATCTCTATCACAACCTATCAATAATCGGATCATTCGATTCGATTAGAACAATATATCATAACACATAATAATCTGTCTATTACAACAAATAGATAGTCTAATCACGTCATCACATAATCGCGTTGATCATCTTTTTGATTCATATTCTATACTTGAAATATTTTTATACATTTTTCAAATATCTCATCCATGCTCTTACGTAAGTCTTTTCTTTCTATTATAAGATTCGACATTTGTCGTGCATCAAACATCTTTATCGGGTAAATCTTGAGTCTAAGACTCTTCTCCTATACCTCAACATCGTAAATATCAAACATTTTATTTTTAATCATTTTTGAATTTTCCGTAAATTGAAAAATTTAAAATAATTCAAATCATCACTACTCTAGGGCATAGTGATATAATCATTATTATAGGTGTTCTTCTTCAAATTCGAACTTCATAATCGGTTCTCAAGTCGACTAGTTTGGCCATTTATAACTTTCAAACATCGAATCATAATTAAATGATTTAAACATCAAACAATTCTATTATCATTAATAATTAATTAATATTAAATTATTAATGAAACCATTGCTAAAATATAAAAGTTATTTATAATAACTCAAACTATTTTTAAAACATTTATATTACCCTTAAATAATTTTTAAAACAATTAAAATCATGTTTAAATAATCACCATTAATATATAAATATTAATGTACTATTCATCAAATATTAAAAGTCATTAATTATAACTTAAAATATTTTTAAATCCTTAATATCCTCTTTAAATGATAAAACCATTTTAAACTATTTATTTAATAATAATTATTAAATAAACTAAATATCATTAATATTATCTTAATATCATTAATATTAAATTATTAATGACATTATCCTTTAAATATTAAAAGTTATATTTTATAACTTAAAATATTTTTAAATACTTTATTTTCATTTAAAATGATTTTTAAAATATTAAAATCATTTTTAAACTAATTATTTAATATAATCAATAAATATCTTTAATATCATTAATATATAATTAATTAATGAAATTCATCACAAAATATTAAAAGTCATGGGAAATAACTTAAAATATTTTCTTATACCATAATATAATTTTTTATGATTTTCATGAATTAAAACTATTTTAAATAATTTATTTAATATTATAATTAAATAAATAAATACCTTTTATATTCTAAAAATATTAAATATTTATGAAATATACTCAAAATAATTAAAAACTATTTTTCAGACTTTAAAATAATTTTTCATAATTTATTTGGTATTTTTAATAATTAAAATCTAATTTTTCTAATTTTTAAATCATTTTTCGGAAAATCAGAAATTAAAATAAATAAAATCCGTCGCTAAAGGCTATAGCGACAGACAACCGTCGCTATAGGTGTTCTTCATCTCAAGAACACTATCAGAGACAGTTCAAGGGGGCTACCTTATTGACTCATTCAACTCAAGTAAAGCTCAAGTTTACTTCCTTCGGATTTTTCCTTCCTTAACGAGGTTATTAGCCTAAGGTTCTTCCCCCCTTAAGTTTTATAATCTAATGTTTTGATACCAACTTGTGACGCCCCCAAATTTGGGTCTCTTCCAACCCGACATATGGTGCTTTACTGCGGTCTTCTGATTCACACAAACATTCAATTGAAATGCCTCAAAAGAACGGATATGTCTTACATATATTCCAAAACAATACTACCATTCCCCAGGTTCTTTATAACCGTTACATTTGTTCGTGTCATAATATCAAATATTATCATTACAAACCTATACTATTACATAGGAAAGTTACATGTTCGCCTTAGCCTTCCCTTTATCCTTGCTAGATCCTTCGGTCAGTTCGGTCTAAGCTGCATTCATATGGTTCAAGCAAGAGTGAGCATAACAAGCACAGCAAGTACAACAATTTCTTATATACAACATGCTTGAAATATAGGAATCATATATATTCAATAACTGGATAATAGTTACGAAGTACTATCAACAATTCAAAATAGCATTTCTTTTTCTTCAAAACATTTTATAATTACAATATTCAGTAAAACGTCAATCCTGGTTCAAGACCATGAACGTTTCATAATTTCTTTGAAAAGGACAACCAGGCACTAAGTCCGTAAGTATGGCATAGCTTACAAGCACTTCTAGGTGATCAGCTTATATTACTCTATGTTGATCAACACTACATTCATTAAGCGTGTATACGTTTAAGTTGTGGTAACCTCACGTGCCTTTCATTTGACGACAAAACAATTTGGCATACTCAGCCTCCTTTTGAAAACCACAACAATATTAGTTTGGTAAATCATTTCCCATACTTGAAAGATTAAAAAAAATCCAACATATCGCAAGTCTAGCCGAAGGAATTGGCGTTGACTTCATCAGACATTAATTTATGCGAAGAATACATGAATCACAAAGCTTGTCCAAATCGAACTGGAACAAGGGTTAGAGTACTTGCCTTTAGCGTCTGCTTGCATATATAACACGTGCACTTTAAGTCCTTAAGTCTCTTCAGTAGATGATAACATCAAATAGCATATTAGGTCATGAATAATCATACATGGTTCCTAAAGAATCTTACCCTTCTTCTCAATCTAATTACGTATTAGATTTGTTATTACCTATGTAATAGTATAGGTTTGTAATGATAATATTTTATATTATGACACGAATAAATGTAACGATTATAAAGAACCTGGAGAATGGTAGTATTGTTTTGGAATATATGTAAGACATATCCTTTCTTTTGAGGCATTTCAATTGAATGTTTGTGTGAACTGTAGCACCGTGTAGCACCATATGTCGGGTTGGAAGAGACTCGAATTTGGGGGCGTCACAGTTCTTACATGTATAAACAAAATCATTCATCAATTTACTGATTAATATGAAATTTAAACATAAATTCTTGTACTTACAATCCATATTCATATATTTTTCTCTATAACTATAAAACTCCAATTAACCCATAATTACATGAATTTAAACATTGTGATTCATGTATACATGATATATAACATGTTATGAACAATTTTGTAGTACATATATAAACATATAATTAGAAATTGTAAAATTTTCCATTCACAGAGAACTCAGTTGGGAGAGAAATATAATACGTGAAATATTAAAAATAGATTAGGGTTTACCCTTGCTTTCTCTGTTTGAAGGCGATACCAACTTGAATCCTCCAATTCTCTTTGATCAATTCTCTCAAAGCTCTCTATTTTCTCTCTAATCTCTCTGACTTAGGTTTTAGGAAAAATGAGAATGCGTAAAACAAAGAACTGATATATGCGCACAGATAACTGGCGCAACATGGTGTCATGGTCGGTTAATCCATAGTGGGTTAATTGGCCAACTCCCTTTAAGGCCATGTTTGGCTAATTTAATAATCTCTTCTTAATTTATTTTAATTAAATTATTTATTATATAATTTAATAATGTCACACTCAATTATGCTTATTAAATAATTCATTTAATCAAATATGTTCAATTAAATACATACTTTTGAATAATAAAATTCTCCACATTAAATTAATCAATGTAACACATATAATAAATTAATCTACCACAAACTCATCAATTAATTATTTAACCCAATAATTATGTAACGAATGATTTGTTTGAGTTGTGATTCTGAGGACAAAATTCTTGTAAGGAGGGAATGATGTAACATTCCAGAATTTTAAAGTGTAATATTAAATATTTATTGATTTATATAAGTATTTAATGGATATGTTTATTGTTGAATAAATAATTGTTCAATTTGAGTTGATGTGGTTTAGTTAATTATTTGTTGAATAAATAATTAAATATTAAATATTTATTTGCAATATTAAATATTTATTGAATTATATAAGTATTTAATGGCAATTTGAGTTGATGTGGTTTAGTTAATTATTTGTTGAATAAATAATTAAGTTAGAGAGCTAATAATGATTAAATGAATTATAGTATTTTAATTGGAATTTGTGATTAAAATAAGGTGTTAGTTGGATTAAATAAAATTATAATTATAAAGAAATTATAATTTTGTGGTATTGATTTATGTGTTAAAGTGATTAACAAATTGTTTTTAGAATTAATTTAATTTAATTAAAGTGTGACAAATAACCTTGCTATAAATGAGTTACTAAAATAAATTAAGGGAGTTTAATTCAGTTTTGCCAAACAAGGCCTAATGCCTATTAAGTCTTTTATCTAATTGTGTTTTACCAAACAAGGCATAAGGATTAATGAGTTATTTTTAGTTAGTTAACCAAACAAGCCTTATGGCTTTTGATTTCAAAAAAATTATAACTGATGTCAGTTTAGTTAGTATTGTAGACACTCGAAATTTTCTGTACTACTATTACTAGCATTGCAGGAGGACAGATTCGCCTTTTAAGAGAGAACCCTGAAAGACAATCCAAATCCATGCCGGATACTCAATGGAAGTTCAAGACATCCCCAGATCACAACAGGAGTAACGAATTCAACCTCGAGATGTAATCCCGAGGCTCATAGACATAATCTGGCACCACCGGAGAAGACCGATTAATCTCTGGAGATAACCCCGAGGTATCCGGTCTCGGTCCAACCATTGAAATAGCCACCAACCTTGGTGATAAACCCCAAGGAATGCGAGTTCGGCGATAACCCCGAAATGCTTGTTTCAAATGCGACCGGCTTCAATCTCTAAGCTACAACGAGATGACCGCACCAACCAAACAATAACATCGGGGAAGACAGGCACACCTAAAAGATGACAATGAGGACCTTCAACAATTGCAGCAGTCCAATCTCAGCAAAGTCTGAGCAACGTCTGGTTTATCGGCCTAATTCGGCGATAACACCGGTGAGGGGCAACATCGTCATCTCGTCAACACGATGCCACGTCACGTCTCTACGCAACAATGTCCCACAAGGCTAACCAATCCCGAGTGACTATTGTGCGGGGTAAAAGATGAAAGTTGAAGCTTGAAGACCGGAGGGCATCGTCCCATCTTCAATGACTTCATACAAACTCTAATCCCATGCTATCGTACAACTCTCGACAACGGCGGTCCAAAATAGGTCCCGTATACCTCAAACGGATGCCCAGATTGCACTTCTGTAAATCTGAGTGGACATTACAGTGCCTGAGTGCACGTACTTCGAGACAACCCGACCCAACAAACCCGGGCCAACTCGGGTTTCCTCTGGTACACCTGTGGCTCATATTGCCTATAAATAGAGGGCTTGGGGTGCAGATTTTCTAAGAGAAAAAGACGGGGAAACCCTGCACAATTTGCTCTACACTCGCCCATACAGTGTATTTCCCACTTTCAAACACCTGTGAGCTCATATATAGCCTCTTTTGTACATGTGACGCCCCCAAATTCTGGTATCTTCCAACCCGACAGATGGTGCTCCACTGTACTAATATCCATACAATCATTCCATTGAAATACAACAAAATGAAAGTAATTACTATCTTCTTATTACAATCAAAGTATAATCCTTCCCAGGTTCATAAACTGGTTACATCGTTCATTGTTCATAATGTATAATACATACAAACT
The DNA here is from genome assembly GCA_020205605.1 of Panax ginseng. Lineage (NCBI taxonomy): Eukaryota > Viridiplantae > Streptophyta > Magnoliopsida > Apiales > Araliaceae > Panax > Panax ginseng. Next base: position 46,955,274 of record CM035147.1, on the reverse strand, counting down.
TGCTAAACTATTACACAATGCCTAAGCATCCATCTTAGCTTTGCCCTTATCATTCTTGGCATTCACAGTACGTTCATCTTTAACTGCAGTTATATAATTCACGCAAGAAGTGAGCATGATAGCTCAACAAGTTTGATCAAGGATAACAGGAATACCACATTCATGAATTATATAACAATTCCGACATAACTGAACAATAGTTATGAAGTATTATGAATCAACAATACTTTAACAGTTCATAACATCAATTCTCAAAGTATAGAATAGATTAGGAATTCTGAACCGGTCGATAGACCATGAACAATAAATTTTAGTTTTCATACTTGAAAAGGAGTCCACAGCACTAAGGCCGTTCATCCGTATAACTTACGAGCACTTCTAGGTGATCAGCCTATAGTACTCTATGTTGATCAACACTACATTCATTAAACGTATTTACGTTTAATATTTTTGGCAAACTCGCGTGCCCATCGAATAATCGATGAAAAATACTTTTGTTTGTTCATAGACAAACCTTACCTTCACGTCCGTACCAATTACTTGGCATAGGATAGCGTTAACATTTCTATATATAATGATATGAATAATAATCAATCTATATCTTACGAATAGTCTAGCCGAGTTAAAATTTGGCATCAACCCTTTCTTTAAAACAAATATTGCAATTCAGTTCAACGAACCACATAAAACTTGGCTACATTAGAAGTTAGACAAGCGTTAAGAAAACTTGCCTTTCAGCGTCTTCAAATAACTTACTCGACTGACCACAGCCTTTACAGAATCTACATGATATGTTCACATAGCACACTGTAATTAGCTATCAAATAATTATTCACATTGTTCCTACAAGCTTCTTTCTCTTCTATGTCTGTGTTAACTTAATATCTTTATTAAAGTCAACATGACTTATTACCCTTCATCCCGGTTTATCACTCTATTGACGTTTATTAACCGGACTCAAACATCGTTGATAAGGTACCAACTTTGTTCATTGCACATATCTTGTTAACATGCATTACATCCCTAAGTTTCATACCCTATTCCTTAGTATAGGTAATATAGGATTAGTCTTAGTACATTTATTGAGTATATAAACTCAACTCAGGTAGGTCTCTAAACAACTGAAGTTTAAAACCTAACTTGGTCAACTTTTTTCTCTTCTTGGCGTTAAGCGCGGCATCCTTTTGTATTTTAGTGGTATTTATGGCACTGAAAGTTAGTAGGGTACTCGGTAGTACGAGTGCAGCATCGCTGGGCGCCACCACTTTGTCTTTGGTTTTGGCGTTGCGTGTACGAAGTCGTGCACCGATTGGCCAAACCAGTTTTGGTTTTCTAACGAAACTCCCGGCTTCCTAATTTGTTCGTTTTACATCCGAATTGACCCATTTGAATTCCTACAAGTCAGGAATTACATCCTTTATGTGTTCATATAAGAATTCAACACTTTCTAATCCGTTAACTCAGAATTCACTATTGAGTTCATTTTATATACGTTCGTAAACGTTAATGAGCGTTCAATTCTCGTTTTCTTCGTTCTAAGTCGGAATACGAAAATTCTCGAACCCACAACTCTTAATTACCCTATCTCACGTGTTGACATTGGAAACTAACATTTTCAAGTCTCACGATAACTTTCGACTACCATTACGGAATTTCTACGTTTTCGACGTTTAACGTCTATTTCCACAAAATTCATAATAACCCGTTACATTATCGTTTATTCTTTAAGCCAAATCACATGGAATACTCCATGGATTTCATATCTACATCCTAACCAAACAAGATGCATATACTAACGTATTGATGGAGCTCAATTGTTTATCAACAATCGATCTCAACAATCAATATTTTCACGGTTCAAACTATATTAGACCTTATAATGTTTTTATAATCTCATGACTTATAGAGATTGAATCTATGGTAAGTCATCTTTAATTCCTCACTCAAGACATATACCACCCCTTCATGATTCTTTATAAAGAAAGAAAATCTAAAAGAGATGGAGATGAGAAACAAGAAGTATTACCTCAAGAACTCTTAAGAAATATTTTGGACAATTAGAAGTTAAAGCTTCCAAAGTGTATGCTTACAAGAATAGCTCTCTTTCTCTCTCAAATAATCTAGGTTGGCAAGTTGAAAAACTCCCAAATGAATTAACCTATCCTCTTATTTATAGAAAACTAGAATGGGGGGCAATTTAGACTATAAAGCACCACCTCCTTACTATTCATGTGTGGTCACCAAGTAAAACACTTGGTGACCGTTTTATATCTTGGCTTCCACACCAAAGTGGTAAAGCCCACCTCCTCATATGACATCCCATGGGTTGCCCCATGGGATTTACCATTCAATGACCTTTGGTTTGACCCACCAGTTCGGTTTTTAATGAATTGGGCTTAACTAAATTATCATTGGGCCTTGGTCATTCAAATGATTGGATTAATTAATAATCCAACTCAAATGAATTAGTCATTAAGTCTTAACTTAATTCTATAATACATATCATATCACATACGTACAATTCACGTATTATTTCTGTATACTACTCGTACAATAATCGTATTGTACATCGTATTTACTCAACGTATTACACGTAGATAATAAATAGTATCACCAAATGCATAACACTCGCCTTAACCCTAGCGCCATTCCTCCTACGCATATTATTTCCTTCTTGGAAATCAATATACTCAACCCTTAGGTTTTAAGTCTGCAGGCGAAAACTGCGTTTGCCATAAATGAAATATTATCAGATATTCCATCTCATTACGATATTCTATCATTACGCGTTTCCCGGAATTTTAAAATAATTCCCCGAACAGAAACGGATGAATAGTGTTTTTACGGAAATTTCTCGGAAAGAAATTATTATCTTCTTGAAAAATCCAAAAAAACTATTTCTAACACGTAGCCAGAATACTAACCACGTTAGCACATTCTAGGTCATAGAACGACCTTCACATAGCTTACTCACAAAGAAATCAATTAAATTCATTTAATTCACATAATCAAATAAAAATTTAATTGTCATAAAAATCCGATTTTCTCGGGCGTTACATTCTCTCCCCCTTATAAGAATTCTATCCCTAGAATCTTAGCTTATAATTACATAAACAAATGAGGAAAATCTTCCTTCATTTTACTTTCGAGCTCCCACGTTACTTCTTCAACATTGTGGTTTCTCCATAACACCTTTACTGAACGTATGACCTTATTTCTTAAAACTTGTTCCTTTCTATCAATAATTTGAATTGGAAGTTCCTCATAGGACAAGTCCTTCTCTATCTGAATAGATTCATACTCTATCACGTGTTTATAGTCCTGTTTATAAGGACGCAACACTGACACATCAAACACATTATGAATGTGTTCCATCTCTGAAGGTAAGGCTACTACATAAGCTACCTCCCCTATCCTTTTTAAAATCTCAAAAGGTCCTACAAACCTTGGACTTAACTTCCCTTTCTTTCCAAAATGTATCTTCCCTTTCCAAGGCGATACTTTCAGAAAAAAAAAAGATCCTACATCGAATTCTCTATTCTCTCTGTGAGGATCTGCATACTTCCTTTGCCGGTCTTGAGCCGCAACTAATCGAGTACGTATTAACTCTACCATGTCCGCCGTCTGCTGAACCATCTTAGGTCCCAACATCCGACATTCACCCACCTCATCCCAACACAATGGAGTTCGACACTTCCTCCCATACAATGCTTCGTAAGGCGGCATGCCTATACTAGCGTGAAAACTATTGTTGTACGAAAATTCCACCAATGGTAGAAATTCGTCCCAACTCCCTTTGAAATCCATAACGCAAGATCTTAACATATCTTCAAGCGTTTGAATTTTTCGCTCACTCTAACCATCCGTCTGAGGATGATACGCCGTACTCAATCTTAACTGCGTTCCTATTTGTTCTTGCAAACTTCTCCAAAAGTTCGATGTGAATCGTGGATCACGATCTGACACAATCGAAACAGGTACTCCATGTTTAGAAATAATTTCCTTGACATACAGCTTAGCTAACTGATCTAGGTTATACCTAACTCCTATTGGTAGAAAATGAGCCAATCTCGTCAATCGATCCACTATCACCCAAATAGCGTCATATCCTTTTCTTGTTGTTGGAAGTCCCACCACAAAGTCCATCGTGATGTGCTCCCACTTCCACTCTGGAATTTCTAGCGGTTGTAATAACCCGCTCGGTCGTTGATGTTCAGCCTTAACTTTTTGACAAGTTAAGCACCTACTAACATATTCTGCTATCTCCTCTTCATATTCGCCACTAAATGTTACGCGAAGGTCTTGATACATCTTCGTACTACCGGGACGTATGGAGTACCTCGAACTATGGGCCTCCATCATAATTTCTTCTGTTAATTCAGGATCATTAGGAACCCAAATTCTTCCCTCAAAACAAAGTAATCCCTCCTTATTGAGGTTATACTCAGTCTTTTCTTCATCTTCTATTCTCTTCTGCATCTTCTTTCACTCCTCATTTCTCAGTTGTACTCCCCTAACCCGCTCCACTATGGTAGGTTGGGTTTCCATGGAAAATAACATATCTACCGCTTCCTCTGGTAACTTAACTTCTAGCTCCATTTTTTCCATCGCTGTTACCAACTCATTCTGAGTTGTTAACATTGATAATTTCTCTCTACCCTTCCTACTTAGCGCATCGGCTACTACATTTGTTTTCCCCGGATGATATAAAATATCACAATCATAATCTTTTATTAACTCTAACCACCTTCTCTGTCTCATGTTCAACTCCTTCTGCGTGAAGATATATTTCAGACTTTTGTGGTCCGTGTATATCTCACATTTCTCACCATAAAGATAATGCCTCCATATCTTTAGGGCAAAAACTACTGTTTGCTAATTCCGTGTCATGAGTAGGATAAACCTTCTCATAATTCTTCAATTGACGTGGACCGATATGCAATGACCTTGTCATCTTTGCATGAGAAATACATAACCCGATCCTTTATGTGACGCATCGATATACACTACAAAATTTCCTGTATCGTCTAGAAAGGACAATACAGGTGCCTCACTTAACCTCTTCTTCAACTCCTAAAAACTGTTCTCACATTTTTCAGTCCACACATACTTCACCGACTTTCTTGTCAGATTCGTTAACGGAGTAGCTATTTTAGAAAAGTCCGGAATGAACCTCCTATAGTATCCCGCTAACCCCAGAAAACTCCGAACCTCAGTTGTCATTTTTGGTTGCTCCCATTCGTTAACTGCTTCTACTTTTTCCAGATCTACGGAAATGTCATCCTTATCAATAACATGCCCTAGAATCTGCACCTTCTCAAGCCAAAATTCACACTTTGTGAATTTCGCATACAATTTCTCCTTCCGTAGTGTCTCCAACACTATTCTCAAATGTTCCGAATGATCTTATGGTGTCTTTGAATAGACTAGAATATCATCAATGAACACTACGACAAACTTGTCCAAATGTTGTTTGAACACTCTGTTCGTCATATCCATAAATGTGGCTGGTGCATTAGTCAACCCAAACGACATTACCAGAAACTCGTAATGACCATAACGAGTTCTGAATGTTGTCTTAGGTACATCTTCCTTCCTCACCTTTAAGCCGATGATACCCGTGCATGCAAGTCTATTTTAGAAAATACTTTTGCCCTTTCAATTTGATCAAATAGATCATTGATCCAGGCAAAGGGTATCTATTCTTAATCGTCAACTTGTTCAACTCTCGATAATCGATACAAAGTCTTAACGACCCATCCTTCTTCTTTACAAACAACTTTGGTGCTCCCCAAGGAGACACACTTGGTTGAATGTACTTCTGTCTAATAGTTCTTGTAATTGAACCATTAACTCCTTCATTTCGATTGGCGCCATTTGATATGGTGCCCTTGAAAACTAGTGCTAGTTCCGATATGAGATCAATTCTAAACTCCACCTCCCCGTCCGGTGGAATACCGGTAATTCCATAGGAAATACCTCATGAAATCTTGCACAATAGGTATCGATCCAAGGATGTTCCCACTCTTTGGGTATCCACAACATGGCATAGATAACTCTACACACCCTTTTCTCAACATCTTCCTAGCTTGTGTCATGAGCAGAGACAACAAGAGCGCCTCGGTGAATTACTAAGAAGAACACTACCTTGGTTTTCTTAGAAAGTCAGAAGGTTTACACTTTTCCTATGGCAATCTATAAAGCGCCTCATGGTTCACCAACCAATCCATACCAAGAATTACGTGAATTCTTTTAGCCTTATCGGTACCAAATCTACCGATAACTTATTCCCTCTAATTTCCACGCAACAATCCTTATGGATATGTTCAATGGGGATTATCTCCTCGTTCGGTACCTTAACGTCTAAAGGTATAGGTAACTTCTCAGGGATTAAACCTAATCTCTTAGCAAATTCACATGCTATAAAAGAACAAGTAGCACCCGAGTCAAATAGCATATAAGCATTTATCTCATTGACCAGAATGATACCTGCTACCACATCTGTTGATGCAACCACATCTTGAACAGTCATATTAAACGTACGAGTTGAGGGTCTACCCACTGATGGTGTTGGTCTAGTAATGGCTAATTTACCACTACCGGAACTCTTATTCCCCTCTAAACCCTTCTTCGGGCAATTTCTTGCCATGTGGTCCATTGACCTATAGACAAAACACCCCTGGTTCTTCTTAGGGTTAGGACAGTTGGGTGACAAATACCCCTCCTGCCCACAGTTGTAGCATACTGCTTTCCCCTTTAAACAGACTCCAATGTGAGATTTTCCGAATGTCTTACATTCTTCCGTTCTCCGTTTGGGATCTCCCTGCTTTACCCCAATATTCCCAAGGTTAAAACTCTTCCTCTTTGGCAAGTTGCCACTTCCGCTGACAACTTCAGCCTTATTTCCTCCTTCTAACTTACTCTTAATCTTCCGCTCTTTGTGGTACTGAGACAAAGCCTCACCACCACCTTCAACTATTATCGCCTTCTCCAGAATGGTCCCGTAGGAAGCACTCTGGAAAACCGATATCCTACTATAGGGCCAGGGTTTTTAGCCCTGCTCAAATCTGCGTGCCTTCCTTTCCTCTGTATCCACCTGATGTGGAGCAAATCTCGCCAATTCGTTAAACTTGGCGGCATACTGGGGAACTGTCATATCCCCCTGCTTAAGTTCTAGGAACTTAATTTCCATCCTACCATGCATGCTAGTAGGGAAGTAGTTCTCGAAGAAAACCTTCTTAAACTGTTCCCATGTAACAGCCTCTGTCCTAGCCCCACCCTGGTGAGCTTCCCACCAGTAGTTGACTTCCCCCTTCATCATGTAAGTCGCAAAAGAAGTCTTTTGCGCCTCATCTACGTTTGTTATCACAAACGCCTTTTCAATCTCTCTAATCCATGTCTGGGCTTCTAGTGGATTCGTCGTTCCTCGGAACTCGGGAGGACCCACACTTTTAAAGTTCTTAAAGGTAGTTGTTCTTGCTACCCCAGGAGCTACAGGAATCCCACCCCCCCCACTTGGTTAAATGCAGCCGTTAATAAATTATCGAACTCTTGCGTAGGGTTGTTAGGACCCCCCTGATTTTCATTATGAGACTCGGTCTCTTGGTTTCGTTGTCTCCTTCTTGGCGGCTTAATTCTGATTAAATAAATAAAGCTTCGTTATCATCTATTTAACTACTCGGTTATCATTTTAAATTAACAACAACCATTCATACCACAACAAGCATGTTAAATAAGAACTTCATTATATAAATATGCTTTCATAGTCAAAACTATTTACATCATGTTCCCTTAGCCAAAAGCTATTACATACTTATCCATGATTGCCTTCTACAAAATTGGGATTTACAAAAAGACTACCCTTAGTTATACAAAAGAGGGTTTTATGTCACTACTTATATACAAAAAGATCTAGTGATCTACTAACACTGTCGAACGACATTTTCATATTTCTGATTTGCCAGAATCGACACTATATCTCGACTTATGGTATGTCGAGTCTGCTCGGACTCAATAGAATAACAATCAATTTTTAGCTTGAAATCCTCATGAGCGCATTCATGGATGTATGACATCCTAGCTATTTTTTGGTCTTTCTCAACCAGTTTCTTTTGTAGCTTAAGGACCTCATCCTTATAGTTATAAGCCTTATCAGTCATAAGCACTTTTTCATCGTGCTCTGACTCAAAGTCTGCCTCTGCAGATTCTTTCGCCTCATATAAGACAGATTATTTCCTCAATCTGTGCCTCTACCCCGACGCACGCAAAATGCATTCCTATCCAACACCCATGTGAGATCTGATTGCTCTAGTTGCATCCGAGAGATGCTTGCTCTGAGTAGGTAACACCTTGTTAATCGATGTCAGCTCTATTTCCTCCTCCACATCTAGCATCTCATTAAGGTATGATGCTAATCCCATAGTCTCCTCGAGTATTCCTCCTCGTAGAGATGTACTCCTCAATGTACGAGTCTTCTAGTAACTATTATGCGGTACCTCTGCCACTTTGGCATTGGTACAATCTCAACTTAGTTAATCGAGTCCTCACTTATCATTTCCACGTTTCTAAACATCAAGCTATCGGTTGACATCTACAAACACATAACACGTTGATTAGTACATAATACACAATAGTATAAGCACAAATCACATTTAATATCTTTAAGATTAATTTTCATCTTTTAATTCTTTCGATCATCGAAAGTTATCTCAATATCTTCTTAATTCAATGGACTTGAATTTCATTCCTCGAACTTTACCTTCCTTACGAGGTTATTAGCCTAAGGTTTTCCCCTTAAGTTTTATAACCTAAGGCTTTGATACCAACTTTGTGGACGCCCGAAATTTGGGTATCTTCCAACCCGGATGATGGTGCTCCATTGTCATTAATATCCATACAATCATTCCATTGAAATACAACAAAATGAAAGTAATTACTATCTTCTTATTACAATCAAAGTATAATCCTTCCCAGGTTCATAAACCGGTTATATAGTTCATTGTTCATAATGTATAATACATACAAACTTGCTAAATTATTACACAATGCCTAAGCATCCATCTTAGCTTTGCCATTATCATTCTTGGCATTCACAGTACGTTCATCTTTAACTGCAGTTATATAATTCACGCAAGAAGTGAGCATGACAGCTCAGCAAGTTTAATCAAGGATAACAGGAATACCACATTCATGAATTATATAACAATTCCAACATAACTGAACAATAGTTATGAAGTATTATGAATCAACAATACTTTAACATTTCATAACATCAATTCCCAAAGTATAGAATAGATTAGGAATTCTGAAACGGTCGATAGACCATGAACAATAAATTTCAATTTTCATACTTAAAAAGGAGTCCACAGCACTAAGGCTATTCATCCGTATAACTTACGAGCACTTCTAGGTGATTAGCCTACAGTACTCTATGTTGATCAACACTACATTCATTAAACGTATTTACATTTAATATTTTTGGCAAACTCGCGTGCCCATCGAATAATCGATGAAAAATACTTTTGTTTGTTCATAGACAAACCTTACCTTCACATCCGTACCAATTACTTGGCATAGGATAGCGTTAACATTTCTATATAGAATGATAAGAATAATAATCAATCTATATCTTACGAATAGTCTAGCCGAGTTAAAATCTGGCATCGACCCTTTCTTTAAAACAAATCTTGAAATTCAGTTCAACGAATCACATAAAACTTGGCTAACATGGAAGTTAGACAAGCGTTAAGAAACCTTGCCTTTCAGCATCTTCAAATAACTTACTCGACTTATTTACGGCCTTTACAGAATCTACATGATGATATGTTATATAATACAACGTAATTAGCTATCAAACAATTATTCACATTGTTCCTACAAGCTTCTTTCTCTTCTATATGCGTGTTAACTTAATATCTTTATTAAAGTCAACATGACTTATTACCCTTAAATCCGGTTTATCACTCTATTGACGCGTTTATTAACAGGACTTAAACATCGTTGATAAGGTACCAACTTTGTTCATTGCATATATCTTGTTAACATGCATTACATCCCTAAGTTTCATACCCTATACCTTAGTATAGGTAATATAGATTAGTCTTAGTACATTTGTTGAGTATATAAACTCAACTCTGTAGGTCTCTAAACAATGAAGTTTAAAACCTAACTTTGTCAACTTTTTTTCTTTGTCGTATTTGTGATGCGACATCCTTTGTATTTTAGTGGTATTTGCCATACGAGTTAGCGAGGTACCGATTCGAGTCAAGCGTTATGCTGCCGAAGATGCAATGCACCGATTGGCCAAACCAATTTTGGTTTTCTAACGAAACTCCGGCTTCCTAATTTCTTCGTTTTACATCCGAATTGACCCATTCAATTCCTACAAGTAGAATTACATCCTTTACGTGTTCATATAAGAATTCAACACTTTCGAATCCGTTAACTCGTAATTCACTATTGAGTTCATTTTATATCGTCAGATAGCGTTAATGAGCGTTCAATGCTCATTTTCTTCGTTCTAAGTCAGAATCCGACGATTCTCGAACCCACAATTCTTAATTACCCTATCTCACGTGTTGACATTGGAAACTAACGTTTTCAAGTCTCACGGCAACTTTTGACTACCATTACGGAATTTCTACGTTTTTCGACGTTTAACGTCTATTTCCACAAAATTCGCCATAACTTTGTTACTACTGTTCTTTAAGCCAAATCACATGGAATACTCCATGGATTTCATATCTACATCCTAACCAAACAAGATGCATATACTAAGGTATTGATGTAGCTCAATTGTTTATCAACAATCGGTCTCAACAATCAATATTTTCATGGTTCAAACTATATTAGACCTTATAATGTTTTTATAATCTCATGACTTATAGAGATTGAGTCTATGGTAAGTCATCTTTAATTCCTCACTCAAGACATATACCACCCCTTCATGATTCTCTATAAAGAAAGAAAATCTAAAAGAGATGGAGATGAGAAACAAGAAGTATTACCTCAAGAACTCTTAAGAAATCTTTTGGACAATTAGAAGTTAAAGCTTCCAAAGTGTATGCTTGCAAGAATAGCTCTCTTTCTCTCTCAAATAATCTAGGTTGGCAAGTTGAAAAACTCCCAAATCAATTAACCTAGCCTCTTATTTATAGAAAATTAGAATGGAGGGCAATTTAGACTATAAACCACCACCTCCTTACTATTCATGTGTGGTCACCAAGTAAAACACTTGGTGACCAAGCCTTATGCTTGGCTTCCACACCAAGGTGGTCAGCCCACCTCCTCATGTAACATCCCATGGGTTGCCCCATGTGTTTTACCCATTCGGTGACCCACCGGTTCGACCCACAGTTCGGTTTTAATGAATTGGGCTTAACTAAATTATCATTGGTCCTTGGTCATTCAAATGATTGGATTAATTAATAATCTAACTCAAATGAATTAGTCATTAAGTCTTAACTTAATTCTATAATACATATTGTATCACATACGTACAATTCACGTATTATTTCTGTATACTACTCGTATAATAATCGTATTGTACTTTGTATTTACTCAACGTATTATACGTAGATAATAAATAGTATCACCAAATGCATAACACTCGCCTTAACCCTAGCATCATTCCTCCTACGCATATTATTTCCTTCTCGGAAATCAATATACTCAACCCTTAGGTTTTAAGTCCGCAGGCAAAAACTGCGTTTGCCATAATTGAAATATTATCAGATATTTTATCATTACACGTTTCCCGAAATTTCAAAATAATTCCCCGAACAGAAACAGATGAATAGTGTTTTTACGGAAATTTCTCGGAAAGCAATTATTATCGTCTTGGAAATTCCAAACAACTATTTCTAACACGTAGCCAGAATACTAACCACGTTAGCACATTCTAGGTCATAGAATGACCTTCACATAGCTTACTCACAAAGAAATCAATTAAATTCATTTAATTCACATAATCAAATAAAATTTAATTGTCATAAAATCGATTTTTCTAAATACATTCTGATACCCAAAAAAGCGGTGTTTACCCACTCTAAAGATATAGAAGCCTTTTTTAGCGATCAATTTGTAAGCCTTCTCACACACTTTAGAGTTGTTCTCTTCATCTTTACACACCCTTCTACACGTTGAGAGTCGTGTTGCTTGCTTTTGCCCGGACTTGATTAGTGGTTTCATTCGATCTCATATATATTTATTTATATATATATTGACTAACATTATCGAGTTATGCCTCGATTGAGCCTAAACTTTATGAGGAGCGTTTATTGCTTTATATATATATATATATATATATATATATATATATATATTTACATTTATATATATTAATATGTGTCAAACTTTGTTCGATGAGCCTAGACTTTGATTGCGGTGCATTTTGCTTTAATATATACATATACATTTATATATATTAACTATTGTGTGGAGACTTTGTTCGATGAGCCTAGATTTTATATGCAGTACGTTTACTCGCTTATATATATATATATATATATATATATATATATATATATATATATATATATATATATATATATATATATATATAAGCGTGGTGGGACTACATTCGATGAGCACAGATTTTACATCTGGTGCATTTATTGCTTTTATATATATATATATATATATATATTATATATATATATATATATATATATATATATATATATATATATTTATTTATTTTCCTCTATATATTTGGAGTTTCCTTCGTGGCGATTGATCGCTTCTTACTGGTTTTATTTACATTTCGATTCCCCATGGAGGTGCTTCTTCGTTGGTGATCATGTTTGTATATATATATATATATATATATATATATATATATATATATATATATATATATATATATATATATATATATTTACCGCTTTTATATTTATACTTTTATCGCTTTCATACAATTGCAACATTCTCATGCTTTAGAAATCTTGTGATCATAGATTCATCCCATTGGATCTAGATTTGGTTCCCGTGATGGACATTTTCAGCTGTAAGCAGCATGTAAATTATTCTGCGGTGTCTAAATTTTCTCAGATGGTTTCCATACCCACGAGGAAGTCGACATTAATTTTTGTATATATTATTTTCGTACGAATGCCTCGTATCCGTCAAATAAAATCAACCAAGCCGATCACTTAATAAAGTGGGAGTGTAAAAGGTCTCAATTCCTATTGAGCATTAGGGTTTGAAAAACCTCTTTTATAAAACATCACTGCCATATCTTACTAAAAACTGAATTTTTATATAAATTCAAACCCTGTGTATATAGGTTTGAACGAGGCCTCGCACAACTTCCATATAATAGCACATTGACCCACACACACACACTAAGATAATAGTTTCTTAAAAAAGGCGGTCGTAGTGTAGTATCACGGATGTGGGGTGCCTAACACCTTCCCCGCATAACCAAGTCCCCGGACCCTAAATGAATCTCGGTTTAAACCGACAGCGTATATCGATGTCACATCATCGGGTCAATGTGCAAACCTTTTCTCGGTTGTGTTGGTACAACCATTTAAAAAACTAACTGGCGACTCTTAACAGTTTCATCATCGACATCATACATGTCGGACCTTTTTCACTTGTTTTTTCAAACCAATCTCACCTAAAATGAGAACACCAAAGAGCAACTAACGGAAAGGGACACCCAAAAATCCCGTCGTCGATAGGTGGCGACTCTGCTGGGGACTCCAGTAAGAGGACTTAAGCCGCTATTACAATCTTTTCAAAACTGTTATCTGCTTGTGTGTGGATGTTGCATTTACATTGGATGAATGTGTACAAATGCATTTCCTTAGTGCTTCGCACTATAACTGCTTTTGTGATATTATTGTTTCGCACCATATCTACTTGTGATATTAGTGCTTCACACATGTCATCATTTTCATACGGTGAGACGCGATGTATGTGAATGTATGTTGTGTGGTCCCTCCACTAGGAGGCTATCCCGTCGGTGTTTGATTCTTGGACTCGTGAAGACTAATTTCTCGAGGCTCGGGAAAACACCAAATTCGGTCCAGTTGAAAGACCGGATTAACTTCCCGTCAAGTAGATTGCGATGATTTGGGAACCTTCATGCCAACAAGCCGCGAGAGTAACCTAAGATAGGTAAGCCTCTGATAAACCTAAAACGGAGGAAAGTCTCTTCATGCTCTCATTTCAATTACTTGTAAACACAATTGCTTGTAATTACAGTCCATATCTATCTCCCTGTAATGAGAAATATGAAGAAATGTGTACACATACATATTAACAAGTTACAAACAGCTGACATCCGTGTTGCAGGATAAAATTCCTAAAATGGACACATCACATAACATGTTATTATACACCTCCCCTAAAGACTAAACTATGTAAGTCTTTCACAGGGAATCAATCAGACCTACCACCTGGTCAAAGTCCAAAAAGGCAACAGACCTACAGTAAATCATGTCGTCATCCGGCCCAGATCGAACTTAATCCGATTTTCGCATAAAATTGACGGATTAAGCAAACAGATTCTGATTTGGCTATTCTACTCAAAGAATTACACTAGTCTACGAGGTCGAAAATACCAGACATCTAAATCCTCCACACAAGGAGGAATCCCGGTCATTACCATACCTGAACCACAGTTGGATGCGACCAACAAAACTCATGATGATGCCCATCCCACTGGAGATTCAGACAATGGTGACATCAAAAAGAAAGTCCTCCAAATGGAAGAGACCCTTCGCGCTATCAAAGGAATTGGAACACACGGATGTGTTTCATATGCTGATCTGTGTATTTTTCCTGCTGTTCAATATCCAGAAAAATTTAAAACTCCTGATTTTGAGATATATGACGGGTTAGGAGATCCTTATACACATTTAAAAGTCTTTATTGGAGGCTGGGATCTATGCGAGAGAGGATGAAAAACTAAAATGCAATTGTTTCAAAAGAGTCTAGCTTTGGAGGCTTGGTTAAGTGGTACACAAGATTAGACAACTCCAAAATCCATATTTGGGAAGAGCTAGCACATGCCTTCCTCACTCAATACAATTTTCAAATTCAGATGGCTCCTGATTGGTATCAAATTACCAAGATCAAGAAAGCAGATCTAACGAGTCTTTAGAGAGTATGCTCGGAGGTGGAGACGCCTGGCTTCCCAAGTTAGTCTGTCATGTTGGAATCGAGAAATGGTCATGACTTTCATAGACATACTGAAGCTCCTTCTATAAAAGAGTTTTAGCCAACATCGGCAAACCGTTTTCTGAAATGGTTAAGCATGGGGAGATGGCTGAGTTGGTATTAAAGTCAGGAAAGATTCAAGACCTAGCTGCACTCAAAGCTGTTGCAGATCACATCCGATCTGGAAATTATGGGAACAACCCCCGGAGGGTCCATAAAAAGAAAGAAGAAGATGTTTCCCTAATACTACAGGGTCAAAAAGGCAATCAAAACATGCCTATTCAAAGGAGAAACTACACTCCCTTTCCAGCACAGTCTACAAACCCTCCAATACCAAAAGGTGGAGAAGTCAAACG
Organism: Panax ginseng; assembly: GCA_020205605.1. Classification (NCBI taxonomy): domain Eukaryota; kingdom Viridiplantae; phylum Streptophyta; class Magnoliopsida; order Apiales; family Araliaceae; genus Panax; species Panax ginseng. The sequence goes on along the minus strand of CM035147.1, from coordinate 46,939,750 downwards.
CCCTCGAGTGTTTACACCCTTAAGGGATACCCTCAAGAACATTTTAAATCTTCTGACAACACAGAAGAAAATCACGCATCTTCTCCCACCAGCCAGCCCTAATGGACGGGGTTTCAATGCTGCTAGGAAATGTGCTTATCATGCTGGGGCACCTGGACATGATACTCAGGATTGTTGGGCCTTGAAACACAAGATCTAGGACCTGATAGACAATGGAGAGATCGTGGTCACTAAACCAGATCAACCTCACGTACAAGACAACCCTCTTCCTCAACACAAAGAAGAAGAGGTCAACATGATCAATTGGAGCAATGGACAGAATTCCAACTTCAACTGTGAATCTTCCCAGACCCTCAAAGACGGTGATGATAGATGGGATTATGCCAAGTTCCAATTCACAATGGAACGAAAGATCAAAGCTCTCTGCAAACAAATTGAACAATTGGCGGAGCTAGTAACTTATCAGCATCAAGTAACTCGCCAGTTAATCAGCCAAGAGCATGCCAGTCTCCTACCTATTGTCATGAATATTCCCTCGTCACTTTCAGAAAATGAAATGCTGGAAGACAAAGTGACAAAGAGAGCGAATGCCAAAGCTCTTTGGGATTTCGCCAACAAAAGGGAATTCACCTATCTGGGACAACCTATGGAGGAAATTCTTCATATGTTAATCAATGAAGGAAGGATCATTTCCCTTCTACCTCCAATCAACCCCCGTTCGGGATGGTACAACTCTGATGGAGTATGTCAATATCACTCCCAGTCTCATGGTCACAGCATAGAAGAATGCTGGGCACCCCGCCACCTTATTCAAAATTTAATCGACAGTGGTGTACTGCGCTTGGCAGATAACAACACTGTGTTACGTGCAAGTGAGAATGCAGGCCCTACTAAGTGGAAAAGTGTGGTAGCAGTCATATCCACTGAAGTTGATGGGATTAATACCTTACTCACAATGCCAATAATTCAACTCAAGGGAGGAAACAATCCTTTGAAAGTGGCCGCTCCCGAGCTAATCAACTTGCCATGCAGAGCACAATATCCTATTGTTAGCTTGCGCAAGGTTCCATGGAATTATGGAGAAGGTGACAGATCCACCTCACATACAACTGCTGCAGTGTCGAAGGAAAATCCACTGTATCTCCCCCATCGGGTGATGAAGCCCACCACCAAATCAAAGGGGAAAATACCCATGGAGAAGATTGAAAAATTCCTCCGTGCTGGTCATAATAAAGCTACGGTGGTTTTAAGCTTGAAAGAAGCTCCACAACAAATATCAATTTTGGACTTGGTCTTAACTTCCGAGAATCACCGAAAGGTCTTGTTAAAGGTTCTAAAAGAAGCCTATCTCCCGACATCAGTGGATACGGAAAAGTTTCAACATATGGTTGATCACATTTTCAACAACAATGTGATATCCTTCACTGATGATGACATACCGCCCGAAGGGACCGGTCATTGCAAACCGTTACACATTGCGGTCTTGTCCTCCGGATATATGGTAGCTAGAGTCCTAATAGATGGAGGTTCCTCTCTGAATATCTACCCATACGCTACCTTGGTGAAGATGAATATCAATCTCAATAGAATTCGGAGTAGCCATACTATCATCAAATCTTTTGATGGAGCCCGCCGTAACTCGGTTGGAGTAATTGAGATGCCAATCGAAATTGGTCCTCATACATTCTGCGTATCCTTCCATATGCTCAAGATAGATTCGGGATACAACCTGCTCTTGGGACGACCATGGATTCACATGGCAGGGGCAGTCCCCTCTACTCTTCATCAACAGTTGAAATACATCATCAATAATAGCTTTGGTCACGATCGGCGCCGAACCGAGATTCCTCAAAGACGGGGGACATGCCGTTCATCAATGCCAATGAGGACGTTAAACCAGTCAGTTTTCATGCTTTGGAAATAAGCAACACCTAATACCATGCTATTGGAGCACCATTGCCTGAACCTAAAATTTCTGCCGAAGTAATGTCGGCTACTCAAGAAATGATGTCGTTGGGTCATAAGCCGGGACAAGGGTTGGGTAAAGATTGCCAGGGTATCAAGTACCCTATTCGCTTAACTCAAGTGGAACCGGCTGGACTAGGCTATTCTGATTAAGTCAGCGGGGAGGATGATGACAATCCCTCCATCATCTGCGGTGATTTTACCCTTGCAATTGGGATTGGTCGTCGGGTAAAGCAAGCGTAAATGTGCCGCTTACTTTTTTCTATACGTATTAGAGTTTATTTTTCCATTATATGCTAACACTTGTGTATGATCAACACATTTCATATATACTAAGTGAAACCTATTTTGACTCTAAATTTAGATGTGCATGTACTTTGCGGATCGATGCCTGATGGATTATACCTTTGATGTAGAGATGAACATTGATGGATGCCTGAGGATGACATTGAGGTGCCTTGAGAAATTCAAGAATGGGTCAAAGACAAACCCAAACCCAACCTTGATCAAACCACTTCTTTCAATCTCGGAACCTTAGAAAGCCCTAAGTTAATCCAGTTGGTTCAGACCTTAACCCCAAACCAGCGGAATGACATGGTTACACTATTAACCCAATTCCAGGATGTGTTTGCATGGTCTTATGAAGACATGGTGGGTTTGTCCACTACCATTGTTCTTCATCGTCTTCCCATTAAAGAGGGAGTTAAGCCAGTCAAGCAGAAGCTCATGCGATTGAAACCTTAGTGGAGTTTAAAGGCGAAAGAAGAAATTGTGAAACAATTTCAAGCTGGCATCATCATGGTGTCTACATATCCTGAATGGATATCCAACACATCCGTGCCTAAACACGGAGGACAGGGCGCGAGTTTGCGTGGATTATCGGGACTTGAACAAAGCTTTTTAAAAGATAGCTTTCCGTGCCATTTATCCACATTCTCATTGATAATCTTTGCGTAATACGACATGTACTCCTTTTGTTGATTGCTTGTGGGGTACCATCGGATCATGGTTGCCGAGGAAGATTGTGAGAAGATTTGCTTTCATCACTCCTTGGGGAAATTTTTGCTATAGACGGTTGTCATTCGGCCTCATCAATTCCGGAGCTACTTATCAACGAGCTATGATGGCTCTTTTCCACAACTTAATGCATAAAGAGATTGAGATCTACGTGGATGACATCATTGTCAAGTCCCGGAAGGAGGATGACCATATAGACCATCTTAGAAAGTTATTCAACAGGTTGCGTAAGTACAACTTGAAGTTGAATCGACTAAGGCGCCTTTGGCGTTAAATCGAGCAAGTTATTAGGATTTCTAAGCGACCCACAAAGGATAGAAAAGTGGATCTCGCCAAAATCCAAGCCATCACAGAAATGCCCATTCCTTAGACAGAGAAGGAAATACGGGGATTTTTTGGGAAGAATCAACTTCATTAGCCGATTTATCTCCCAACTCACAGCAACCTATGAGCCAATCTTCAAGCTATTAAGGAAGAACTCCTCCATGAAATGGAATGATGAGTGCCAGAATGCCTTCCTTACAATCAAGAAACAGCTAATCAAAGCTCCTATTTTGGTACCACCTAGGGATGATATTCCCCTGTTCATGTACACGTCGTAAGTAAGTGACAATGCCATGGGCTACATCTTTGAGACGAGAAAAGGCGATAGAGGCAAGAATGAACTATCTATTACCTCAAATAAAAGGTTGTTGAAGAGTGAACACAAGTACACTCTGATCGAAAAGACTTGTTGTGCTTTAGTATGGGCCTCCATGAGGTTACAACATTACCTCCATGGTCACACAACCCATCTCATATCCTGCGTGGATCCTCTCAAGTACGTGTTCAACAAACACATGTTAAATTGTCGGCTGTCCAGATGGCAGTTGATCTTACAACAATTTGACATCGTATATGTGACTCAAAAGTCCATCAAAGGTCAAGGAATCGCGGATCAACTGGCCGCCGCACCTTCAGGGGATTTCAAACTGTTGGAAACATATTTCCCGATGAAGGAGTAATGACGATGACAACAACACCATCGATCTGATACGCATGATCATGGAAGATGTATTTTGATGGCCATTAATATGGAAAGTTACAGGAACCGAAGCGGTTCTAGTATATCGATATGGGGAAGCGGTATCCTCTGTTGTCGTCAAATTACGGTTTATCGGCACCAATAATACGGTGAATATGAAGGTACATCTCATGGGGCTAAAACTTGCCTGATTCGATGGGCATTAGACGGTTAATTTTCCTTGAAGATTCAGAGTTGGTAATCAGACAATCCATCGGAATCTATCAAACCAAGGAACTACATTTGCTGCCTTACCATCGGAAGGTTTTGAAGATGGCTTCAGAGTTCGAAGAAATCTCCTTTCTACATATTCCTCGTAATAGGAATGATTTCGCGGATGCATTAGCAACTTTGGCCTCCTTGATTTAGTATATCGGACAGCGAACACTTACGAAGCGTCACAATTTCCCTGAACAAGGCCCCAGCCTATGGGAATTACATTGGAGAAGTATCGGATGAGCTACCTCCCATCCAACCTCCTTGGTATCAGCATATCAAGGAATATCTACGAGATGGATCTGCACCCGCTGAGGCGAGCCTGACTGAGAAAAGGCGGATCCATCGACTTGCTATGAAGTTCTATCTGAGTAGAGATGAGGTCTACAAAAGAGATGCAGGACTAGGTCTCCTCAGGTGACTAGACAAAGATCAAGCCCAAAGGCTTATGGATGAAATTCATGGTAGAGTTTGTGGCCCCCACATGAGTGGCCCCCTCCATGTCAAGAAAGTCCTCAGGACGGGACATTATTGGCTATCTCTCAAGGATGATTATAATGACCACGTCAAGAGATGCTATCAGTGCCAGATTCATGGGAATGCTATACACGCCCCTCCATGGGAACTCCACAATATGAGTTCGCCTTGGCCCTTCTTAATGTGGGGAATGGATGTTATCGGGCCTATCGAGCCTAAAGCCAGTAATGGTCACCGATTTATCTTCACCATGATCGACTACTTCACCAAGTTGGTAGAAGCAGCCTCCTTCCCCAGGGTTACTAAAGAAGTCATCATTGCTTTCATCAGAAACAATGTCATTTGTCAATATGGACAACCAGAGGTGATTGTGTCAGACAATGCCAAGAACCTCAACAACAAAATGATGGAGGAATTATGCAGTAAATTCCACATCAAACATCTTAACTCTGTCATCTATCATCCGAAGATGAATGGTGTTGTTGAAGCGGCTAACAAAAATATCAAGAAGATTATGCAAAAGATGTCCGCCAACCACAAAGATTGGCCTGACCTGTTGCCTCTTACTCTGTTAGCCTACAGAACCTCCATGTGTACTTCAACTGGGCCAACCCCCTACGCTTTAACCTATGGGATGGAAGCAGTACTCCCCATAGAAGTTGAGATGGAATCTCTAAGAGTGTTGATCGACGCCCAGCTAGATGAAGACCAATGGGTACAAGACAGGTATCACCAATTGTCTCTAATAGACGAAAGGCGAACCGCGGCTATCTTCCATGGTCAGTTATATAAACAAAGGATCGCTAGATCCTACAACAAAAAAGTCCGGCTACGGCAGTTTAAACAACATGACTTGGTTTTGAAAAAGATCCTTGACAACCAAGATCAGGCTAAAGAAAAAATTGCTCCTAACTTGGAAGGCCCATTTATTGTCAAGGAAGTATTGACAGGAGGCGCTCTCAGATTGCAAGAGATGAACGGCGATGAATTTCCACAACTCATCAACTCAGACACCGTGAAACAGTATTATGTCTAAAGTAACCAGCAAACACCCTGGTACATCATCATCAGGTCACCAGTCATTCCGGTTCTTTAACCCTTTACCACCTACGACTTATCTACACTTTTCCCCTTAGGGAAACGTACTTTTCAAGCCAACAGCCTGGCTTTCTCCTTTGCGTTCATACAATTCAGGTCATCCCACCGCGGATTGAACCACTTCCGTTTGCAGTTTGGCTATCCATACCTGGGATCAAACTTCTCCTACCTACAGCTTATCCTTAACCTAGGATTAAACTTTCTCTTCCCCGCACTCTTACTTGCACATGGGATTACGCTTTTCGTCTCGGCCTGAGGGGCGAACTACGTCGACCTGATCTCCTCTTCAATAGGAGTACGTAGGCAACCATTTCATATGGCCCGGTCGCAATAAAATAAAAACAACAAAAACATCTCTACCCTTACAAAAACAAAAACAAACAAAAACCTTCCTACACCATTTCTTCCGTATACAGCGTTGAACCTCTTATACCAAGTTCAAACTACGCAGACCTGATCTCCTCTTCAATAGGAGTACGTAGGCAGCCATTCATGGTGCGGTCTCACCCCCTACCAAAACATAAACCATTGTCAACTGGTACTGGGATCATCCTTAAATGCACTACATTTCATTCGGCTTTAGACCAAAGGGATGGAATTACCTGAACTCCTCCCAAATAGGAGATTCGACGACCATCTAAGCTGCGGTCATACCTCAAAGAGCAACACCAAACCATAAGAGGTGGAATTAACTAGGCTTCTCCTAAATAGAAGTATTGGTGACCATCTGTGGGGCGGTCAATCTCAGAGAGGAAAGCCACACTCCTCTCCACATTTCCATCCAGAAACAAGTCCCAAGACACCAAAGATGATAGGGATACATAGATCAATGATCCATTTTGAACTATCCAGAGACAACTCAATGTCCATCCACCCAGGAGGAATTCAGAATACATCAAGATCACAAGTCCTGAAGCAGCAGGCAAAATATCAAGCAAAAAGCAAGACATATCTAAAAGGGAAGTGATCCAAAAATATATTTCCCTGTCATATATAATGTTGTTTGATATATATACAATGTAAACTGTACATGAAAAAATGGCTAAGCTAGTCTGTGCAGGTAAATACATGCTCATCTACAAGTCAGGATATATGCGTGCTAACAAGCCCAACATGGCGTCCCTCCGAAGATGGAGGTGAAGTTGTGGTCTCCTGTGCGAGAATATCCACACGACCCAACAAATCTGTAGCCATCTGCATGATGACCATATGCTCATCAAAGCTCTCGCACTGCAGTACTATCTGTGATAGCTACATCCCAGGCAGATATAGCACTATCCCGCTCAACTATCACTGCGTCTATGGCTGACTTGGCCTCATCACGCTCAACGATGGCGGCATCTCTACGAGCCAATGCCTCGTCTCTCTCCAATAGAGCGGTATCCCTCACATCAAGAGCAGTCGACATCATAGATCAAATCTGATCTCTCTCAAAGGTCATCAGATGAAGACTCTGTTCTAAGTACTGTGCCGAGTACTGAATCACAAAAGTACTGGTACTAGGAGAATCCGAAAGAAATGCTAGCAACCCAGCAGCGGGCTCCTCCTCGATGTAGGTATAAATGTCCTCCATAGGCTCTACATCGTCTAACTCACTCTTCGGTACTGCAAATACTGCTGCAGCAGATAAAATCTTCGTCTCCATCCATGTGGAGTACTCTGCAGAATAACCGGGATGAATGACAGAAAAAGTAGCTATCTCACGCTGATCCCAGCAAGCGTATACACGAGATCGGTCTTCTGCGGAGAGGTATCGAGAAGCTGAACGCTGACCTGTCGCCCCTTCGAAGGGATGAAAATCCCAGAACTAGTCGAACTACGACATCACGACCAGTGGGTGATAAGTAGTCACGCCCTTCAAACCATCCAAAGGGAGGAAATCCATGACCGGAGCGTGAGTAATGAAGCTGTATGGTGAGCAAAGCCCCGGGCACAGCAATATGCTAAATGGATCTTTGATGTCTGCCAAAAATGCAGACCAAGACTGAGCATCTATACACTTCGACGGCTGAAAGGAGTATGACATGGCCACATCATGGGAGAAGCAATACCCATGTTGTCTAAGGGTACCCACCGGTCTCAAGTGTGACATAAACCACACATACTGGCAGATGCGGAACTCCCAAAGTGAACACTCCTAGCAGGTGAAATGAAGATGGGATCGAGCGCAGAGAGTCTCTGCTATGATCATAGGCACAATGGTACGACCCTCCTTGAGAGCTCTCACGGCCATGATAACGCCTATATCTATCTCATCCATATACCACGGCATGTACACGTATGATAGTACACATAGCATCAGTACATCAACTCTAGTTAACGCCAATGATCCTCGGACGGTGAAATCCACGAAATGTCGTGAGTAGCTATCCTCTCGCGCCAAATCATTATACATAAAAATCTTTGAGAGATCACGTGGCGGATGTCGACTCATCTCGCACTACTTCATGCCTCAATCTGTGAGAGTCATGAATCGCTCTACTCATGTCTCCCAAAGCCATGTACACGCATGAAAGTCTGCTCTAAGGGCAAGATCGTTAAACGCGTGCATACTCCTCCGCAGTAGGAGTCAACTCATGGGTGCCAAAGCGGAATACCGCCTATCGGTAGCCAATGCTCCAACATCCCGTCTACAAATCCTGCAGGAACTTTGAAATGCCAAAAGGGTCATGGTATGTTTGCAAATAATAGATCTCTGATCACCACATCAAGCGGTGACATGCTATATCGTACCACGATCGATACCCAATGCCACCAATCGCGGTGGGGTATGATCTATCTGACTAATCGTCGAAGAAGACATTGATGGGCGTGTCATAAGACCATCCAGGTCAAGATCTTGAATATCTCTGGACATACATATATATGCATAACATGATACATGTATAACAGATAATGGATGGCAATATGATATAAGGAATAAAAAAATGGTGCATACATTCCTAAATATATCATCATCTAATACATCAGCTCTGTACAGCTACAAATACATGAAAATGGGGCACAGACGCCCTACTACTAATAGAGGCCTATCAAAAGATATAGTGAGAATGGGGAACATCCACCCAATATCTAACAGAGGTCTATCAAAAGATATAACGAGAATATACATCAGAAGAAGACCAGGGTCTCAATGTCCACATTCTCAATCCTGTCCACCTGATGTAACTCCTCCTGAGTCACAGGATCTCTATTAACAGGGATGTCAGGCCTATAAAGAGGAGGATCTGCGCCGACAAAACCAAATGGGTCGTCTGAGGGGCCAGCACCTGAGCTGGAAGGAACAAATGACTCGCCTTCTTTGGATCTACGCCCAAATGCCGAATAAATACATGTGCGATCCAACTTAGGGTCAAGCTATCAATCTAGGTCATATGAGTGAGCTCAAACGAAGCTACCCAATCCGTCATCATCAAAGATCACGGAACCATGTCCCCATAAATCAGGTGGTATGGGATCTGGCCCCAATAGTGCGAGGAACCACCAACGTTGGAATATCTCCACGAGTACATGGACCCCTCGATAAAGAAAATCGTCAATTCCTAACAATGGAATATCGGTGACGGTGTATCGTGATCTGCCAACGATGGCCTTTGGCAGGAGGCAAGATCGGTATACGGATCTCCCGTGTGGTGCTCCTAATAGCACGCTAGCCTAGATAGAGCTCCCAGCCTCCATCTGTGAAGAGAGGAACTCTCCTGGTGGAAATCAAATACTCAACTCCAGTCGGGTGTCCATCCTCAAAACCAATGGTTAAATGTTCCCCTGAGTGGGGAATCCATGTGATGGCGTCCACGTCAAGAACTCATTTGATCTGACAAATGAAGCGAAGCCCTCAGCTACATGGACCTCCGACCAAATAGAGTGGTGCCATCGCCATCCTCGTGGATAGGTATCCAAACCTAACACACTCACATGACGCAAACATGGGAGCCTCTCATAGGCCCAAAACTGCCAACACAATTGCAAAACATCTGCTATCAGTAAACACTCTTAACCTATGAATGGGAAAAGACAAGAGAAATACTCACCGGTAGAAACGGGTAAAATCCTAACCAAGCCTCAGTCAAACCCTGTCAGCGTAGACGCATGCCCCAGAGGAAATAGGAAAAGGTGTAAGAGCCCTAATCAAACTCTCCAATACGGCCCACATCGCGTGTGGTACTGACCAAAGCGAAAGATACCGTGGAAGAGTTATCTGCTATGAAGCAGCCTCGAATGATCATCAGGAACAATCGCAGTAGAACGCGATCCCTGATCCTGACATCATCAGGCACGGGCTCACTCAATAGCCCGCTCATAACATCTACGCTCAAGGGACCTGAACGGACAGTCCTGCCTTTGAGCGCTTCCGTCGGAACTCCTAATAAGGATCTGACGGCAGTAGGGGTAATATTCGCCGTGCAAGGCACTGGCTCCCCTCCAAACTCTATACCTATGATAAATCGCCAATCCATAGGCGTCATCATCACCTCGCAATCCAGCAGATGGAGTGACTGAGTCTGATGAAACCATCTCTCGAAGACAAGCCCGAGGTAACCCCGGGGACAACGACGGGAAGGATGGAGAAAATGCCCCAAATCAACAACTCATGCACTCTCGCTCTATAGTCGGGATGGCGCTGGTACATGGAGTGAATCTTGAACCGTTCCCTCATGGTACATGTAAAACTCGGAACACCGCATAAAATGCAGATCAACATCAGAACCCTTTAAATCCTCATCAATAGGAAGGAAGGAAAATCAAAGTCTAACGCCATACCTCGTTAGCATGCAAGTACATCGATGGATGTCTACCCAAATCACCCAGCAACTCTGGGTTCACCACCTGAATGCTCGGAAGCTCCCTGCGAGGGACATGTTCAGCAAGAGCGGGATCCTCAATCGGAATATCCGCCTCATTGTCCTCAATGTCTAGAACATCTACCTGGACAGGACATATCACGGCCTCTACCAACCGACGAGGCTGTCTGACAGAACGGGGATGAGGCACTTCAGAAGCCCTCCTCCGTATGCTAGAAGCGGTCCTGTAAGAGCTGCTCGACTGATCCGGATCCATAAATATCTGGACAACAAGTCTCCAAAACACCTCAGAAAGGGTGTGGTATTTCCTTACCTGGAGCTTTTTAAATGCATTTATGACTATATGCATCCATGCATTTACTTTAACATATAATAGAGTTAAAATGCACGACTACCCAATGCCTACATCTGGAAAAAATTTTCCATAGTCCCCTTTGAAAATAGGATTATCCACATGCACTCAGGCATGTCTAGGTGGCCATTCAGTAGCACACCTACCCCAAAGTCATATACATAATATATGCATTAAAAATTAAAAACATCATGCATAAGGCCAACCTCAATGCTAGGAGTATGTTGCCTTTCTACCTTTTGCTCATTGGACCTCAAATAGGACAAAAAATAGCAGAAAAAGGTGTCAATTGACTTTATCTCGAAGTCAAATTTTTTCACATCATTATGTTCAGCATGGTTTAATACTAACATTTACTATGTTGAATATTTTTTATCAAGTCATTTGTGCATACATAATCACTACTATGTGTTTGATGCATTTTGTGCGATAACTCACAATCCAACGGACAGAAACTGGAAAAAATATATGCATACATTACCAGGATAGTGTAGAACACTTGTACGGTGACAAAATTTGCAGAAAACAGCCCGAACTCAGCAGATCTGAAGATGGCTCGCGATTTTCCCAATGCAAAATGAGTTAGAAATGAACCTGCGAAGGCTAGCTGCAGGATTTATCATCCACGCCTGGCAGCAAGCTCACCTGCGGCTGCAGTAGGTACACTTGCGGCTCCTCTATGTGGGTCCCACCCCTTCGACTTGGTCCAGTTCAAGTTGAAATGAAGTTCTCACGTACTAGAAAGGTCAAATCGTGAATAAAAATGCCACGTGATTGAGCAAAACAGCATACAATCCTGGTTTTCTCGAGTGAGAATTTGAATCTGTACATCGCCCATTGGTAGTCACCCAACACGAGGTATACCCTGTCAATGATCTCATTTGTCACAAATCACATCCGACAATACCGTGACGGTGTTCGATGCCGCTTAACTCCGGTCGTTACCTAAATGGATCCCGACGGCAAGTTATAACATGGATCCTCGACGGGTTTAACGTGGATCCCCGACGGGGGTTACAACGTAGATCCCCAGTGGGGATTACAACACGTTCATCCATTGACATTTCTATCAACGAAGGTCAAGCAGCCTTGACGATTATTTCAACCGATGGCAAGTAAACCCATCGAAGCATTGAAAACCGTTCGATAGTTGCCTACGTACTCATGCTTCCCCAGTAGATCCCCGACGGGGGTTACAACGTATATCTTCGGCGGGAGTAGCAACACATGCTCAGCCGTTGACACACATATCAACGAAGGTCAAGCAACCTTGATGTCATTTCAGCCGATAGCGTTTAAACCTATCAGAGCTATAGAGCTATTCGAGGTTCTCATACCCAACTCCTAATATTCCCCAGCGAATCCCTGGCGGAAATTCTCCGTTGATCTACACGATAACGAAGGTCAAGCAGCCTTGACAGTATATCCCACAGGATATTTCAGCCGTTGATTCACACCTCAACGAAGGTCAGGCACCCTTGACAACATTTGTTGTTGGCAGTAAATCCAACAGAATCGTGGCATATTCTGGCGATACTAACCAGGAGAGGTCAACATTATCAAAGAGGATAGACGATGGAATATGTTATACACATCCTCAAACAGATCAAGCTTCATCCCCATAGATCTCTTACACATAAGAGGTACATCTTCAGGATCAAGTCGTTATCAAAGACACAGGAATTTGGTGATAACCCCAACATCAACATCCTAACAGATTCTGCTTACACATCAGATCTGATCAGTATTGCCGATCCCCAGTTGAAGCAATAGGGAGCCAACAATCATCCCTAGCATGTTGGGCTACAACCCCGTACACATGCATCATACATTTGCATCATTTTACTACCCATAGTACCATGTTTATCTTGTTGCGTTTCAAGTGTCTAGGATTCTTTATCCTACCCATGCATCGTCATGCATGAGTATGATAAAGAGGGGCATCTGTAGAGATTTGAAAATTTATATACTACTGTTACTAGCATTGCAGGAGGACAGATTCGTCTTTTAAGAGAGAACCCTAAAAGACAATCCAAATCCATGTCGGATACTACCGGAAGTTCAGCATCAACCCCAGATCGCAATCTGGGAGTAACGATTTCAACCTCGGATGTAACCCTGAGGCCTACAGATATAATACCGGTACCACCAGAGAAGACTGATTAATCTCGGAGATAACCCCGAGGTATCCAGTCTCAGTCCCAACCATGGGAATAGCCACAAACCTTGGTGATAAACCCCAAGGAATGCAGTTTCGACGATAACCCCAGAAATGCTTGTTTCAAATGCGACCAGCTTCAATCTCGGCACTCACAATGAGATGCACTGCACCAACCTAGCAATAACATCAGGAAGACAGGCACACCTCAAAGATGACAATGAGGACCTTCAACAATTACAGCAGTCCAATCTCGGCGAAGTCTGAGCAACGTCTTCTTTATCGGCCCAATCCGGCGATAACACCGGTGAGGGGAAACATCATCATCTCGTCAACACGATGCCATGCCACGTCTCTACATAACAATGTCCCACAAGGCTAACTAATCCCGAGTGACTATTGTGCGGGGTAACGGATGAAAGTTGAAGCTTGAAGACCGGAGGGCATAATCCCATCTTCAATGACTTCGCACAAACTCTAATCCCATGCCATCATACAACTATCGACAACGGCGGTCCGAAATAGGTCCCGTATACCTCAAACGGATGCTCGAATTGCACTTCTGAAAATCTGAGTGGACATTATAGTGCTTGAGTTCACGTACTTCGAGACTACCTGACCCGACAAACCCGGGCCAACCTGGGCTGCCTCTGGTACACCTGCGGCTCATATTGCCTATAAATAGAGGGCTTGGGGTGTTGATTTTCTAAGAGAAAAAGACGAGGAAACCCTGCACAATTTGCTCTGCACTCGCCCATACAGTGTATTTCCCACTTTCAAACACATGTGAGCTCATATATAGCCTCTTTTGTACCCACAAAAGCCAGTGTTTACCCACTCTAAAGATATAGAATCCTTTTTTAACAGTCAGTTGTAAGCCTTCTCACACACTTTAGAGTTGTTCTCTTCATCTTTGCACACACCCTTCTACACACGTTGAGAGTCATGTCATGCTTGCTTGCTTTTGCGGACTTGATTAGTGGTTTCATTCCAAAGATGTATATATATATATATATATATATATAATATATATATATATATATATATATATATATATATTGACTAACATTATCGATTTATGCCTCAATTGAGCCTAGACTTCGGTCTAGAGCATTTATTGCTTTAATATATATATATATTTACATTTATATATATTAACTGTGTGTCGAACTTTGTTCGATGAGTCTAGACTTCTTGTCCGTGCATTCGCTTTAATATATATATATATATATATATATATATATATATATATATATATATATATATATATATATATATACATTTATATATATTAAGCGTGTGGTGGGACTTTGTTCGATGAGCCCTGGATTTTATATCCCATGCGTTTACTCGCTTTTATATATATATATATATATATATATATATATATATATATATATATATATATATATATATATATATATATATATATATATACGAAATGGTCTGACTACATTCGATGAGCCCGGATTTTACATCCTATGCGTTTAGTGCTTTATATATATATATATATATATATATATATATATATATATTTATTTATTTTCCTCCCGCTGGAGTTTCCTTCGTGGCAGTTGATCGCTCTTACGACTTTATTTACATTTCTGATCCCCCATGGAGGTGCTTCGTGGTTGGTGATCATGTTTGTATATATATATTTACCACTTTTATATATATACCTGCTTACTTCTTTCATACAAATTGCAATATTCTCAGGCGCTTTAGGAATCATGTTATCACTGATTCATCCCATTGGATCTAGATTTGGTTCCCGTGATGGACATTTTCACCGTAAAGCGACTTGTAAATTATTCTACTTGTCTCGAATTTCCTCAGATGGTTTCCATACCCACGAGGAAGTCAGCATTAATTTTTGTATATATTATTTTCGTACGGATGCCTCGCATCCGTCAAATAAAATCAACCAAGCCGATCACTTAATAAAGTGGGAGTGTAAAAGGTCTCAATTCCTATTGAGGATCAGGGTTTGAAAAACCTCTTTTATAAAACATCACTGCCATATCTTGCTAAAAACTGAATTTTTATATAAATTCAAACCCTGTGTATATAGGTTCGAACGAGGCCTCGCACAACTTCCATATAATAACACATTGACCCACACACACACACACACACACACACACTCAGATAATAGTTTCTTGAAAAGAGGCGGTCACCATGGTAACACGGATGTCGGGGGGTGCCTAACACCTTCCCCCTGTATAACCAAGTCCCCGGACCCTAAACGAATCTCGGTTTCACCGACCCTTATATCAGTGTCACACCACTGGGTCAATGTGCAAACCTTTTCTATGTTGTGTTGGTACAACCATTTAAAAAACCAACTGGCGACTCTTAACAGTCCCATCGTCGACATCATACATGTCGGACCTTTTTCACTTGTTTTTTCAAACAAATCACACCTAAAATGAGAACACCAAAGACCAAGTAACGGAAAGGGACACCCAAAAATCCCGACGTTGACAAGTATTATATTATATAATTAATATATATTATTACTATGTACGTTATATTGTTAGTACGTAGTTAGAGTTAGGAAGAAAGACTCGGAAGAAGAAGAAGAAAAGAAGAGAGGAATAAAGGCTATAGATTGGAGAAGAAGAAAATTGAGAATAGAAAGGAATAGCCATCATCATCTTCTTCAATGTATTTCTCCTATTTTTTTTAAAAAGTTTTAAAGGTTAGTTTTTCTCTTCCCAAATTCTCTGTAGAATTCTTGTGTTAGGATGAATTGTTGTTGTTATGTAGCTTTATATAACATACTAATGATGTTAAAACTATTTTCATAAGTTATAGTCAATGAATTGATGATATGTATGTAATTTGTGAAGAAAATGTTTTTACAGAGAGTTTTGTGAATATATATTGTTTAGCTTAAAGTATAAATTGAGGGTTAATTAGTTGTTTAGTTGATAAATTGACCATCTAATTTGATAGAGTATGTATAATTATTGATAAAGATACTTTGATTTAATTTTTTTGGTTGAAAAACAAAATTATAGTGTTGATTTTCATTGAAATATCAAAAAGTGAGTTTTTATCAAAAACAGTGAAATTGGATGTTTTAAATTCGTTGTTTATGTTGTTGTATGGGTAGAAACATGTTAGGAGTTCTTGAATTATGTTTATATGAACTTTTTGTATGAATTGCATGTGAATTAGTCTGTTAGAAACGAGCTTGTAGGCCAAAATGGCTTTTTCTTGTACTGTTGTCGAAGTCGCTACCGAATCGAAGCTGCGAGAATTGCATGTGCCACTGCCCAACAAAGACGCGTTTGTGGCGTCATAAATACCATCGCCACTCTACTTGCGGCTTCAGAGTTTATTTATCGCGCTTACGTCGCCATCCCCCACATCAAGAACGCCAACCCACAAAGTAGAACTCGTGGCGCAAGCACGAAAGTTAGCAGAATCGGTCCGACAAATTGTACTTTTTGTACACGAAATTTTAAGAAACATTATGTGATGATAGTAGGACTGTAAAATATTAATTTTAGTATTTCTATACTATGAATAATTATGTTATTAAATATTAACTTGTGTTATAACTTGATTATGTGATTAAATAATCAAACATACATGACGAATATAGTTAGTTAAGTTGTAAAGTGGTAGTGACTAACTATGTCATGATGACATATGTATATAGGATATTGTGATTCGAATTTTTCGGTTTAATCTAATCACAAGGAAAGTTTTGTAATCTATTATCTTGTTAATTCAATTACTGTTTTCAATTCGATTACAAAATATTGATGTAAGTTATTCTGGAGCAAGTTATTCTTGTATTTAACTTGTTGTTTAGCATGCACAACTATATATACTAATGTCGAACATTTCTATCGTTCAAATTGCTATGCATGCTTAGTATTCAATTCTAATTAACCTTGGCTTAGTATTGTTCAAGCAAGGTATGCTATAGTTATTTAAATTGTATGCTATTAGATTATTCCTAAAGCATGACTTTAGTTTACTATGATTGATTCAATCACGATTATTCTATAGTATAGTGTTATTGGTTTTATTCAACTACTCCTTAGTTGATGTTCGTTGAATTCCAAATTACCTTGAAAGCTTATCCAAACCAAACTTCCTTTGGTGCAGACTTGTACTATAAATAGTGAGATGAACAACCCTATTGTTATTATTAGGGGTTAACTTACGCATAGCGTTAAAATGTTTGTGCACAATACATTTATATTTAAGGGTGATCCCCTAAGTGCGAGGTCCTTATAGTCTTATCACTGTTAAAGTTGGAGTTGAAAGATTACTTGTAACTGTGGACGTAGTTCATGGTCTTACGACCCTCAGTGATGTATATTTTCCATATTTTGGAATTTTAGTTTCTGATTATTATTAATAGAGTATTATTCACTTTTGATGAGCCTATTTCGACAGTTATTATTGTTATACTCATGTTGATTCCATATTATATCCAGTGAGCAATTGTTTTGCTCACTCTTGCATATTTATAAACTCATTGCAGCTAAAGAAGAGAAGGTAGTTGAACCTTCGACTAGCAAAGGAAAGGGAAAAATGTACAAGTGATGAAGACTTGTAATTTTTACTTTGATTAAGATGTTAGACTTTTATTATGTTGATCTTAGACTTTATTTTAAAGAAGTTATGTACTATTTTCCGCATTTGAATGATGATTTAAGGTTAGATAACCTGGGAGATTTTTATTTAAGTTTAATCCTGTATGGGCAGGTTTTTATTATTCAATTTTATTATAATTGGGTAGCTAGAAATGATTGTTTTGATTAAGTGAACACCAAATCTTGAGGAAATAAAGTACCAAGATTTGGGGGTGTCATAGGTTGGTATCAAAGCTTTAGGTTATGAACCTTAGGTGGGGAAAAGCCTTAGGAAGTAACCTTTGAAAAGATAGTGGAGATAACTCTTATCGAGTTTTAAGAAAGAAGTAATAAAACACTTATGTGCTTATGTGATTATAATTTATATACTCGTGAGTGTCGAGTAGTAATGATTAATAATTAAAACTTTAAAACTTTATTGTTAGGATGACTAATGTCAGAGAATCCAGTCAGGCTACGGAGGAGGGACCTCAAATGCCTATAGAGGAGGAGCCTCGCGACATTCAGGTAGTTTGGGAACAACTATCGCTATGAGAGTCACCTCATTGGTCATGAGAGTTGAAGATGAAGATGATGATGTGGAGACAGACGAGGAGGATCCTGTTGATTTACCACATGAGGATGAGGATGAAGAGGACGAGGAGGAAACAATTCCATTTAACTCGATAGCTGGCCGTATATACGATGAGGTGCATGACCATAACGTGGAACTTCAGGATACAGTTGAGGAGTTGCAGGAGATAGTAGTTTGAACAATGTAATCGCAATGACACAAAAGACTGGCGAGATCCGAGGATCGTGAAGAATGACTGACAAATGTCGAGGAGAAACTAGTACAGAATGAAGGAGAGAAAGAACAATCGATCAAGTGGTCACGAATCAAGAACAAAGTCGAGAGAAGAAGTCGCTAAGAGGGCAAGAGTCAAGATGCTTACGAGGAAGCTTTTCAACGAACCGCATTAGCGAAGAAGAGACACGCAAGCAAAGAGGATGAAGATGGAAGAGATGGATAAAGTATTTAACACCGCAATTAATTGAGCTCAAGATCGGGTCATGGGATATCCGATTCAGTTCGAGACGTTGCCATCTTTCGTGTTAGATCGCAGAACAATGTTTCGAGTCATGGAGGAAGAACATGATAGGGCTAAGAAGTATCTTAATAGAACATCGTAGCTGTTGTACGATGAGTGAAAGGTTAAATAAATTATAAATCCCAAGTGTTATGCAACCTATGGGATATGACTATGATGTTGTCCTGATACTTTTGTAATTCAGGAAAGTAACGTAGATAGCAGTGATGCTATTGTCTTATGTATTCAAAAAGGTTATGAATAAATAAAAGTTGTTACTTTATTCAAAGTGTTATGTGTTAAGTGGTTATTTCTTTTGGAGGAAAATTAAATAGAAATTATTTAAAAGAATTGAATAATAATCTAATTAATGTACTTTTAACAGAAAATGCCTCCCAGACGTCAACCACTATGATAGAGAACCACTGAAGGAACCAATAACGACAATGTTGACGGTAACCCCATTCAACAACTAATGACACTACTGACAGGAGCGTTGCAGAATCAACCACAAAACCATGGTACAACGTTTAAGGATTTCAAGGCGGTTGGACCACCTGAATTCCGTGGGTCTATGAATCCATTCGAAGCACATACCTAGATTATTGAGATAAAAAAAGGTGTTCGATGTCGCTAGGGTAGGGGATGATCAGAAGACTGCTTTCGCAACATTCATGTTGAAAGCAGAAGCTAGTTATTGGTGGCAGACCAATAAAACTCGTGAAGGGCCAGGAGTGATGACCTGGGATAGGTTCAAGGAGTTGTTCTTCGAGACCTATTTCCCGGAGAGTTCAAAGAGTCAGTTAGAAGTGCAGTTTCTGGAATTAAAGCAGGGAACGATGACAGTATCTGAGTATGCCACGAAATTCAATGAATTGGCGAGGTTTGCGCCATATCAAGTCAGCACAGACGGGCGTAAGGCGAAGAGATTTGAACAGGATCAAGCCACAGGCTGACTGATGAGGGTTTCCTATTCCAGCTAAAGACGTTTACAGCAGTGATGGAGAAGGCAGTACTCACTAAAGGTGGAGGCGAGGCAGTGACAAAGTTCAATCAGGAACAAAAGAAGAAGAAGAATGAGAATGAGATTAAGACTGGAGGTGGTAACGGTGGAAACAACAACAACAGCAACAACAGCTTGAAGAGGAAGTGGAATGGGAACATGGGTGCTGGAAACTAGCAGGGTAACCAGCAGAACAAAACGTTTGAAGCATGTGCGATGTGTGGGAAATTTCATAAGGGTGCATACTTGATAGGGAAGCGAGTATGCTTCAATTGTGGCTAGGAGGGTCACATCGCCATAAATTGCACTCAACCGAAGAAGAATGTTTGGTTCACGTGCGGATCCAAGGATCACTTTGCTCGTGAGTGCCCTAGGAAGAAAGATGGAGTGACTACTAAAAGCAATGGAGGTAACAATGGAGGTACATTGGCCATTGCAGAACCTGCAGCATCAAACAAACCCACAGCCAAAACCTTCAACATGACTGTGCAAGATATTGTGCAATCAAAAGATGTGGTGTCAGGTATTATCCCAATCAATGATATAAATGCTTATGTATTATTTGATTCGGGTGCTACTTGCTCGTTTATATCTGATGAATTTGTTAAGTGGTTAGAATTGCCTAGAGAAGAACTGAATTTTCCTTTGAACATAGAAATTGCGAATAAGGAAGTAATCCCTGTTAGATTCGTATACAAGAACTGTAGGGTGAACATTAAGGAGAATATCTTGTTGGTAGATTTGATTTCGATTAGACTCGGGGAATTTGATGTAATTTTGGGAATGGATTGGTTATTCAAATACTTGAATGTAATTGATCGCCAAAAGAAGTGTATAAACCTTATGACTCTGACAAAGGTAGTATTTCATGGTAGCAAGTCGCCTAGACAAATGAAATGTCTGACGACTATGCAGGCCAAGAAATTGTTGAGTCAAGGTTGTGTGGGCTATTTAGCTTACATAGTCGATACTCAGAAGAAGGGTGTGAAACTAGAAGAAATACCAGTAGTGAGGGAATTCAAAGATGTGTTTCCAGAGGAATTTCCAGGATTTCACCTGACAGAGAAATTGAGTTCGTGATCGACTTAGCACCGGGAACAGCACCGATATGGAAGGCCCCGTACAGAATGGCTCTGGTAGAAATGAAGGAACTGATGGTACAGTTGCAAGAGTTGCTGGACAAGAAATATATTCAACCAAGCGTATCGTCGTGGGGAGCGCCAGTTTTATTCGTTAAGAAGAAGAATGGATCAATGCGTCTTTGCATTGATTATAGAAAGTTAAACAAAGTCACTATTAAGAATAGGTATCCATTACCTAGAATAGATGACTTGTTTGATCAGCTGAAGGGTGCTAAATATTTCTCGAAAATAGATTTGAGAAGTGGGTATCACCAGTTGAGAGTGAGGAAGGAGTATATACCACGAACGGCATTCAGAACTCAATATGGACATTACGAGTTTCTGGTGATGTCTTTTGGTTTAACCAATGCACCTGCTGCATTCATGGATTTGATGAATAAGATGTTTAAACCATTCTTAGACAAGTTTGTAGTGGTATTCATCGACGACATTATGGTGTATTCCAAAACTCAAGAAGAACACGTAGAACATTTACGTTTGACATTGGAAACACTAAGGAAGGAAAAGTTGTACGCGAAATTCTCTAAGTGCGAATTTTGGCTCGACCGTGTACATTTTTTGGGTCATGTTATTGACAAGGATGGGATTTCAGTGGACCCATCAAAACTGGAAGCTGTAATCAATTGGGAACAACCAAGAACACCGTCAGAAGTGAGGAGTTTCTTAGGACTTGTGACGACCCCAAATTCAGGTACTTGAAACCCGAGCTCGGTTCTCCACGATACCATTTCTTTAAGCTGAATAATACTAAATAATAATACATTCGAACTTAATTTACATACATCAAAGTTTACTTCCCCAGGTACGTGACCTTCAAATACATTCCTTACAATACTTGAATAAATACAAATACAACTATAACCATTAACTCATAATACACACTTATTCGATCAGCTTTCCTTTTCCTTTGTTCGTGCTCGAGCCTTCAAAGTTGCTCATACATAATCGAAAACATTTAATTTAAGCAAGGATGAGCATTTAAGTGCCCAAAGAAGTAATAGTAATTATATATAAGTTGAAAGAATATAAGTATTCTCTTTACATAACACTTCTACAACGAATTGAAAGTTGTGAAGTAATCAGATCGATAAAAAATTCACATAACAACTCTCTTTCAAATTCTTTAAATTTGACTCTGGCTCTACCTTGAATAGGGTTTAAGAAACATACTATGAACATTCTTTTCATTTTTGAAAAGGTTTAGCGGAATTCTATCCTCAAACCGAATTATAACTTACTTGCACGGAGGGTGATCATTTCATTGTACCTCAGATTGATCAATAATACATAACTTGAACGTAAATTCATCTTTCACTCTATCCGCCATGCAAAAATCTTCCCATATAGGGATGTTCATACATGCTCGGGTTCCAAACCCGAAGGTTTTTAATCTTGCTCAACAATAATATGTAATTCAACATATATATACGGGTAATTGACAAAGGTGTATCAACATGTGAACAAATGCCATGATTATCCAAGTGGGGACACTTGTATAACCATTTATAGAAATCAATGAAATGTAATATATATCCGAGCTAACATGTCGATAATCAAAGAGTACATAATCCATACAGGATGAATAATTTCAAACTTTACTCATGTCCATTGCATAAAGGAAGTGCAAAGGTAGGATACTTGCCGATTCAACGATTACAAATCTCAACTTAGGTTTTATCTCTTTATCACAACCTATCAATAATCGATCATTCGCTCGATTAGAACAATATATCTTAACACATAGTATGCCTATTACAACAAAGACATAGTCCAATCACATAATCACGGTGATCATACTTTTAGTTCCTATTCTATACTTGAAATATTTTTATACATTTTCAAATATCTCATCCATGCTCTTATGTAGTCTTTTCTTTCTTTTTATAAGGTCCGACATTTGTCGTAACAGATCGACATGCCTTTTATCGGGTAAATATCGAGTCTAAGACTCTTATTCTATACCTCAACATCTCAGTAAATATCGGACATCTTATTTTTAATCATTTTCGCAATTTCCAAAATTGAAAAATTTAAAATAATTCAAATCATTACTAAAGGGCCTATAGTGATATAACTATTATTATAGGTGTTCTTCTTCAAATTCGTAACTTCATAATCGGTTCTCAAGTCACTAGTTTGGTAGGTTATAACTTTCAAATATCGGAATCATAATTAAATGATTTAAACATTAAATAATTCCATTATCATTAATAGTTTAATTAATACTAAACTATTAATGAAACCATCGCTAAAATATAAAAGTTATTTATAATAACTCAAACTATTTTTAAAACATTTATATTACCTAAATAATTACCATTAATATTTAAATATTAATGTACTATTTATCCAAATATTAAAAGTCATTAATTATAACTTAAAATATTTTAAATCCTTAATATCCTCTTTAAATGGTTTTTAAATAAGTAAAACCATTTTTAAACTATTTATTTAATATTAATCATTAAATAAACTAAATATCATTAATATTATCTTAATATCATTAATATTTAATTATTAATGAAATTATCATTTAAATATTAAAAGTTATATTTTATAACTTAAAATATTTTTAAATACCTTATTTTCATTTAAAATGATTTTTATAATATTAAAATCATTTTTAAACTAAATTATTTAATATAATCATTAAATAACTTTAATATCATTAATAATTATTAATTAATGAAATTCATCACAAAATATTAAAAGTCATCACAAATAACTCATTTACATAATCAATTCCAAGCCAAAATAAACATAGTAAACTAACTAGTTTATTAACAACACTAACTAAACTTCAAAAACTCAAACTTTAACTAACAATTAAAAAATAATAACATTACAAAATTAAATAAGAAACATACCCTAAATATTTAATTCCACAGAATCGAATACGCACTTCCACGCCAAAATTTAACTAAGGAGATCTTTATAAAAGTCCTCCCACAACAAAGCCTTTCTCAAAAATGGAGGCCTTATTGTTGGTGAATGAAACAAAGGCCAAGCCCTTCTATTTATATAGTTTAGAAAATGGTGAAGTTCTCAATTTAGTCGATGTGGGACTTGGTTTATACTAATTTTTCAATAGCTCACTTTATGATTTTCTAACGCATTGCTCATAACTCCGATTAATCTGATTTTGGATATGTTATACATGGTATGTAAGACTATTTTTAAAAATATGAATTACCCAATTCGGGTTCATTAGGTAGCCCAAACAAAGCAAGGCCAAAAGTGGACGCTCATAATAGCTTTTCAATCTCGCTTCAGCTTTACCTCTCTTTCGCTAAAACAGTCATAACTCTTTCATTTTAAAACATTTTTTGAGCGATTCTTGAGCCCACGCTGAAGCTAACTTCTGGGGCTACAACTCTTATTCTTTGACCATTCCCAAATTCGAACACATCAGCCCGTAAATTCCGTTCAAATGGACTGCACCGCACTTGTTGGGAAGTTTTGACACTACTACTTTGAAATGTCATAACTCTCTCCTCCGATATCGGATTTAGTCCGTTTCGGAGTCTATGGAAAGCTTATTCGGTGTACTATAACATACCCAAAGCCCAGACATTTTAAAGCACAAAAAGTGGACGAGAATGCCCCCATTACAGACTGCCCAAAAACAGTTTATCATGATCAGTCAACCATGTTTGACCATCTATAACTTCTAATCTATACATAATATGGACTTGATTCTTTTTGCAGATTAAAAACCATATATCAGGCTACACATAACAACTTTTAAAGAACAAAACTCATGATCGAGCAAAGAGTTATGGCCTCTGACATTTGGTGAAAAAAATAACAGAATTCGGTTTTTCCAACTTGCTTAAATCTTCAAATTGCAGGCACTTTGATGTTATGGGTCTTTGATTTATCAACCCATATCATCAATTAACATTCTATTACACAAATTTAAACAATCAATTGCATCAAATAACATCGAATCAAAGGATTTCTAGGTTTAGTGTTCTTATACCCTTTTGCCAAAAAATTTTGATTCTTGCTTTCGATTTGTTATGGGTGATGGTTGGGCTTTGTTTAAGAGTGTATGGGCAATCTTGTACAAGGAAATTAAATGTAATATTTAATCACTAGATTTAATTTTATAATTTACCAATTAACTTCTATCCTTTGGTAAATTAAAACACTTATACAATAACATCAAATTAAACCCTGTAAGTAAAATTAGGGTTTCTCAACGTCATCAATTAGGGTTTCTAATTGATCATTAGTGGTTCTTTAATTATCTCATGTATGTTACTAACATACCGTTATTTGGTTTCTAATTTCAACCTGTTAGGTTATAATAATTAGGGTTTGTCCTAATTATCGACGCACAACAAAGAATTAGGGTTTCTTCTAATTACCGATATTTTTATTCACAAAGAATTTCATATACACAAATACTACTCGTAAATATCCCATAACCGAAGTTAAATAATTAGGGTTTCACAAAGATGGTAATATGTTATGACCTAATCGACCATCATCGTCAATATTATCTCATTCGCACATACCCAAAGACATAATTATGGTAATCAGAAAATCATTATATAAATAATATAATATTATTATTCTCATCTCTTGATCACAATCCCAATCTGTGGTTCGATCTCATGTCCGACTTATTCTTCAGACACAAAGATCAATAATCAAGTTAAAATAATTAACTTAAATATTCGAACAATTCATATAATAAAATATTTATTATATAAATCTAATTATCACTTCATATATTATTTCCAATCATGTTTTCATAGAAAATAATTAATAAAAACATTTACTTTACAAAAATTTATTACCATATAATTTGTGGTAATTAATAATTCCAAAATTATTTCTAATTTTTCAAGTAATAAATGTATTCAGATTTATCGCTCACTTTACTTGACACTTAGTCTCGCTATTAAATAAAAAAAAAATTTATGCGCATAAAATTTCTTATTTATTTTATATAGAAAATCTCAAGTTATTACAGATGGTAGGTTATTATACAAGATTTATTCAAGATTTTTCTAAGATAGTTACTCATTAACAAATTTGACAAGGAAAGTTGTAAAATTTGTTTGGACGAGAAGTGTGAAGAGAGTTTCCAAGATTTGAAGAAGAAGCTAAGTCAAGACCTGTGTTGACATTACTGTGTAATACAGAAATTTTGTGGTGTATAATGATGCCTCACACAAAGGGTTGGGTTGTGTTCTTATGCGAGAATCTACAAAGTTATTGCATATGCATCAAGACAATCAAGGATTATGATAAAGGGTATCCCACTCATGATTTGGAATTGGTCATAGCTTGTATTTGCTCTAAAGAGATAGAGACACTATCTTTATGGAGAGAAATGTGAGATCTACACAGACCACAAAAGTCTGAAGTATATTTTCACTCAAAAGGATCTGAACATGCGTTAGAGAAGGTGGATGGAATTGATAAAAGATTACGATTGTGAAATCTTTTATCATCCGGGCAAAGCGAATGTGGTGGCAGATGCTTTAAGCAGGAAAGGTCGGGAGAAGTCAATGCCGATAACAACTCGGGAGGAGCTCATTTCAAAGAATGACAAAACCGGAGTGGAAATCAAATTTCCAAAAGAATCTGACGAACAACTATTCCAGATAGAAGTTGGTCCAACTTTAGTGGACAAAGTGAAGAACGCTCAACTACAATATGAAGAGTGTGGGAAAATCAAAGAGAATCTAATTGAGAGTAGTGATGTAAAATACAAGATCGATACCGAAGGACTACTACGGTTTGAGGGAAGAATATGGGTTCCAACAACACCAGAGCTGAAAGAAGAAATTTTGACCGAAGCTCAGAGCTCAAAATATTCAATTCATCCAGGAAGCACGAAAATGTATTAAGATTTTGCCGACATTTTGGTGGTTTAATATGAAAAGGGACGTTGCAGAATCGCGAGTAAAATGCTTGACATGTCAAAGAGTAAAAGCCGAACATCAAAGACCCAGCGGATTACTTCAACCGTTGGAAATACCAGAATGGAAGTGGGAACACATCACGATGGATTTTGTGGTGGGTCTTCCAACTACTCAGAGAGGATGTGATGCGATTTGGGTGATAGTGGACAGACTAACGAAGTCAGCGCAATTTTAACCAATAAAGATTAGATTCAATCTTGATCAGTTGGCAAGATTATACACTAAAGAGATCGTTTTGAGGCATGGAGTGCCAATATCAATTGTGTCCGATAGAGATCCGTGATTCACGTCAAATTTCTAGAAGAGACTACAAGAATGCATAGGGACACAGTTGCGAATGAGTACGGCTTATCATCCACAAACAGATGGCCAAAGCGAATGAACAATTCAAACATTGGAAGATATGCTGAGAGCATGTGTCATGGACTTTAAAGGAAGCTGGGAAGAACATTTACCGTTGGTGGAATTTGCTTACAACAATAGTTATCACGGAAGCATCGGCATGCCGCCTTACGAAGCATTATACGGCAGAAAGTGCAGAACTCCACTATGCTGGGATGAAGTCGGTGAACGCCAACTGTAAGGACCAGAACTGGTACAACAAACTGCTGACGTTGTCAAACTCATCAGGACAAGATTAGTAGCAGCCCAAGACAGACAGAAAAAAGTATGCTAATCAACACAGACAAGATCGTGCATTAGACGTAGGAACTTTTGTATTTCTAAAAGTTTCTCCCTGGAAGGGGAAAATTCATTTCGGTAAAAAGGGAAAGCTAAGCCCGAGGTTTATTGGACCCTTTGAAGTGCTGCGAAGAGTGGGAGAAGTGGCTTACGAGGTAGCTCTACCTCCAGAGTTAGAAAACATTCATAATGTTTTTCATATTTCGGTGTTACGACCATATAAACCCGACTACAAACATGTGATCGAGTACGAACCGTTGCAGTTCGAGAAAGATTTGTCTTATGAAGAGGTTCCTATCCAGATAGTCGACAGGAAAGAACAAGTGCTAAAGAATAAAGTGATACCTTCTGTGAAGGTGATATAGAGGAACCACAACGTTGAAGAAGCTACGTGGGAACTCGAAGAGAAAATGTTGAAAGAGTACCCTGAGTTATTTGTTTAATCTGTGTCTTCGATTCTGGGGACAGAATCTTTGTAAGTAGGGAATAATGTAACGAATGATTTGTTTGAGTTGTGATTTCGAGGATGTAATCTTGTAAGGAGGGAATGATGTAACATTCCGTAATTTTAAAGTGTAATATTAAATATTTATTGATTTATATAAGTATTTAATGAATATGTTTATTGTTGAATAAATAATTGTTCAATTTGAGTTAATGTGGTTTAGTTAATTATTTGTTGAATAAATAATTTAATATTAAATATTAAATATTTATTGAATTATATAAGTATTTAATGGCAATTTGAGTTGATGTGGTTTAGTTAATTATTTGTTGAATAAATAATTAAGGAGCTAAGAAAATTAATTGCTATGAGATTATATACTAATTTAATTTAATAATTATTAGAGAGCTAATAATGATTAAATGAATTATAGTATTTTAATTGGAATTTGTGATTAAAATAAGGTGTTAGTTGGATTAAATAAAATTATAATTATAAAGAAATTATAATTTTGTGGTATTAATTTATGTGTTAAAGTGATTAACAAATTGTTTTTAGAATTAATTTAATTAAATTAAAGTGTGACAAATAACCTTACTATAATGAGTTACTAAAATAAATTAAGGGAGTTTAATTCAGTTTTGCCAAAACAGGCCTAATGCCTATTAAGTCTTTTATCTAATTCTGTTTTACCAAACAAGGCATAAGGATTAATGGGTTATTTTTAGTTAGATAACCAAACAAGCCTTATGGCTTTTGATTTCAAAAAAATTATAACTGATGTCAGTTAAGTTAGTATTATATTATATAATTAATATATATTATTACTATATACGTTATATTGTTAGTACGTAGTTAGAGTTAGGAAGAAAGACTAAGAGGAAGAAGAAGAAGATAAGAAGAAAAGAAGAGAGGAAGAAAGGCTAGAGATTGGAGAAGAAGAAGATTAGGAATAGAAAGGAATAGCCATCATCATCTTCTTCAAGGTATTTCTCCTATTTTTTTTAAAAAAAGTTTTAAAGTTTTGTTTTTCTCTTCCTAAATTCTCTGTAGAATTCTTGTGTTAAGATGAATTGTTGTTGCTATGTGGCTTTATATGACATACTAATGATGTTAAAACTATTTTCATAAGTTATAGTCAATGAATTGATGATATATATGTAATTTGTGAAGAAAACATTTTTACAAAGAGTTTTTGTGAATATATATTGTTTAGCTTAAAGTAGAAATTGAGGGTTAATTAGTTGTTTAGTTGACAAATTGACCATCTAATTTGATAGAGTATGTATAATTATTGATAAAGATACTTTGAATTAATTGTTTTGGTTGAAAAACAAAATTTACAGTGTTGATTTTCATTGAAATATCAAAAAGTGAGTTTTTATCAAAAATAGTGAAATTGGATGTTTTAAATTCGTTGTTTATGTTGTTGTATGGGTAGAAACATGTTAGGAGTTCTTGAATTATGTTTACATGAACTTTTTGTATGAATTGCATGTGAATTAGTCTGTTAGAAACGAGCTTGTAGGCCAAAATGGCTTTTTCTTGTCATCATTGTCAAGCCATCGTCACCGAAATCGCAATTTCGCATGAAGCAAGACGCGCCTAACAAAGACGCTTTGTGGCGTCGAATACATCTTATCCTTAGCAGTGGCTGCTTCAGTAGTTTATTTATCGCTACGTCATTATCCCTGACACCGCAACGCCGACCACAGTGTAAATCGTGGGCGAAAGCCATGAAAGTTAAAGAGAATGGTCTGACAGTGTACTTTTTGTACACGAAATTTTAAGAAACATTATGTGATGATAGTAGGACTGTAAAATATTGATTTTAGTATTTCTATACTATGAAAAATTATGTTATTAAAGATTAACTTGTGTTATAACTTGATTATGTGATTAAATAATCAAACATACATGATGAATGTAGTTAGTTAAGTTGTAAAGTGGTAGTGACTAACTATGTCATGATGACATATGTATATAGGATATTGTGATTCAAATTGTTCGGTTTAATCTACGAACAAGGCAAGTTTTGTAATATATTATCTTGTTAATTCAATTACTGTTTTCAATTCGATTACAATATAATGATGTAAGTTATTCTGGAGTAAGTTATTCTTGTATTTAACTTGTTGTTTAGCATGCACAACTATATATACTAATGTCGAACATTTCTATCGTTCAAATTGCTATGCATGCTTAGTATTCAATTCTAATTAACCTTGGCTTAGTATTGTTCAAGCAAGGTATGCTATAGTTATTCAAATTGTATGCTATTAGATTATTCCTAAAGCATGACTTTAGTTTACTATGATTGATTCAATCATTATTATTCTATAGTATAGTGTTATTGTTTTATTCAACTACTCCTTAGTTGATGTTCGTTGAATTCCAAATTACCTTGAAGCTTATCCAAACCAAACTTCCTTTAGTGCGGACTTGTACTAAAAATCTTGAGATGAACAACCATATTGTTATGATTAGGGGTTTGGTTACGATATAGCGTTAAAATATTTGTGCACAATACATTTATACGAAGGGTCGATCCCCTAAGTACGAGGTCCTTATAGTCTTATGGATTGTTAAAGTTGGAGTTGAAAGATTACTTGCAATCGTGGATTTAGTTCATGGTCTTACGACCCTCAATGATGTAAATTTTCCATATTTTGGGATTTTAGTTTCTGATTATTATTGATAGAGTACTATTCACTTTTGATGAGCCTATTTCGACAGTTATTATTGTTATACTCCTGTTGATTCCATATTATATCAAGTGAGCAATTGTTTTGCTCACTCTTGCATATTTATAAACTCATTACAACTAAAGAAGAGAAGGTAGTTGAACCTTCGACTAGCAAAGAAAAGGGAAAAATGTACAAGTGATGAATACTTGTAATTTTTACTTTGATTAAGATGTTAGAATTTTATTATGTTGATCTTAGACTTTATTTTAAAGAAGTTATGTAATATTTTCCGCATTTGAATGATGATTTAAGGTTAGATAACCTGGGATATTTTTATTTAAGTTTAATCCTGTATGGGAAGGTTTTTATTATTCAATTTTATTAGAATTGGGTAGCTAGAAATGATTGTTTTGATTAAGTGAACACCAAATCTTGAGGAAATAAAGTACCAAGATTTGGGGGTGTCACAAATTAAATCATCGAAAAATATTTATTTAATTTAATAAATATTCAAATTAAATTACAAAAATCTCGTTTGTCACATTATAGTTGTGGGTAATATTTATAAATTTTGTAAAGTGTGCAAGTTGTCATAAAATATTCGATTGGTCGGTCATTTTAACAGGAAATATTCGTACGACGGCACAATCATTTGTGGACCCCATAACGAAATTATTGTCGGAGTTAGAAAATAACAGAAATATCTTTTTATAAAAATAACGACGAAAGTTTTACCGTTAACTGTTGATATACCCGGTGATAAAAGTACAGTAATACGCGTGGTTGCATAGTAGCACACAGTATTGATTATTGATGCTTACGTGAGAAGTCATTCAGTTTTATTCAATTATTGCACACAAGAATTGGCTGATATAGTATCTCACGTTATTTGATTCAATTATTGTCAATATTTTATATTATTAAATCAATAATTGAGATGACAAAGTTATTCATATTATTATTTGCATTATTGACGATGTCTAGAAAGTTCTGTCGAGGAAAGGGGTTGGTCACTTAATTGCGCGCCAATAGGGAGAAATCCTTATCGGAAAGCCCCCTCTTTCCTGGGAACGATCTGGTTGTTAAATATTGTGAATTATAATAATGACGATAAATATTGTTAAAAATATTGAGGGGATTTTTATGAAGTATTTGTGGTAATTTTGGCATATTATTTGGACCCCCCACTTACCTATTTTTCAAAACTGCCGGTAGAAGTTATCTCATTTTTGTTTATATATATATATATATATATATATAATATAGGTTATGTTTGCAGTATGGTGGAAAAAGGAGTACTATATATTTATATATGTTAATTAGTCAGAATGGGGGAGGGGGATAAGAAACGTGAAATGGAGGGAGTTAGAATAATAATAATAATTATATATATATTATAATAAGTTTTGTTTTTTTATATGAAAAAATAGAATATATTATATTTTATTTGCATAGTATTTTACTATGCAGTGCACAGTAAAGTCTTGTGAATAAGAAATTCGGCGCCAGTGAATTTTTCAATTGTTTCTTCTGTGAGATTTCTTAATAGTATCCTTTCCATTCTCCTATAATAGGATGCTTAGTTTAGAATTGAAAATCACACCAGAATCAGAGAATTCTTCTTCTATAATATTGAGTGTATTTCTTTAGAGTTTAAGGAAGCTTTGAGCGTAGAAAACAGTTCAAGTTTTCTTCAAGAATATCCCCGCCCTACTAGTCGGAATACTCTTCTTTTTAAGGTAAGGGATATTATTTTTGTTCAATATTTGTGATGCCCCCAAAATAGGTATACATCACCTATTCTGAGTCGCCAAATACATTACAGAATACAAATAAAACCTTAAATATACAACATGAGCTGTGAGTTTTAATACAAATATTGTCTTCTAGATGGTATTCAAACTCAAAATAAGTCCTCAATACATTTATTATCACACTATTTCATAGAATAGTGAGGACTACTAATGCTATCATCTGGACCGTCACTCCATTCCCCGACTAGTCCCTGCTACGTTCTCATTTCCTGAAGAGAACAATAAAAGCAAAAGGGTGAGCTCAACTAGCCCAGTAAGAAATATTATGACTAAGATAATGCAAAACAAATTATCATTAGCCTTCAATAGTGTTAAACTGATAAAATATGACAAACATCAAGTTTAACTGCAGCGGAACAAGCAATCCATTAGAAAAGTCAAGTAGAGAATAAATCTACTATCTTTTATGATTTAAAAGGTTTTTCATTACTTTTACAGCTGAGACTCAGCTTAATAAATAATCCACATCATCCCTGCACTACGGCCAATGATATTCATTAGTATCACGACCACAAATTATCCATGCACTACGGGCCAAGGATATTCGTGTATTCATCAATGGTCATGATCATGCCAACAACTATCCATCAATGCACTACGGCCAATGAGGATTTTTACCACATTATTTATAACATTATGGTCATGATTATACCGAATAATCACTGGTCATAATCATACCAAGTCCATCTATGCACTATAGGCCACATATGACTTTCAACATATTATAAACATGAGGATGATGACAATTCAATAAAACAAGTTTAAGAATAAATTTTAAAGATTTATAAGTTAATTTATCCTGAACTCAATAACGTCCAAATTGTCAACATGATACTGCTTTGTGGAGTAAAATTCAAGAATGCTTAGAAGAATATTTCCATGAAAAGATACTGGATGAAACGCAAATATCAAGGATATTTCACTAATTTCATGGAGTATAGAAGCCAAAACTTTAACCAACTGAGTATAATAGAATTTATGAAACCGCAAATGGATTTTTGTCACCATGTGGTACTCCACGTAGACAAATTATTCCAACAGAATAATAAAGAATGGAATAACAGAAGAATTCACCAGGCGTGCATAATCCGCACAGACAGGTTATTCCAACAGAATAATAAAGAATGGAACCAGGTCATGCGTAATCAAGCATGCAGGATATTCCAATGTAATAATAAAGAATTGAACCAGTCATGCTTAATCCGCATGCATACATTCATAATGTTTTTCATATTTTTGATTATTACTGATAGTATAAACCCGATTACAAACACGTGATCGAGTACGAACCATTGCAATTCGATAAAGATTTGTCTTATGAAGAAGTTCCAATCTAGATAGTCAACAAGAAAGAACAAGTGCTCAGAAATAAAGTGATACCTTTTGTGAAGGTGATATGGAGAAACCACAATGTTGAAGAGGCAACGTGGGAACTCGAAACTGAAATGATGAAAAGTTACCCTGAGTTATTTGTTTAATCTATGTCTTCGATTCTGGGGATAGAATCTTTGTAAGTAGGGAATAATGTGACGATTTGATTGTTTAAATTGTAATTCTGAGAACAGAATCCTTTTAAGGAGGGAATGATGTAACATTCCAGAATTTTAAATGTAATTTTAAATATTTATTGAGTTATATAAATATTTAATGGATGTGATTATCAGTAAATGAATATTTATTTTATTGATTTAATATTATTTGGAGAATTATTTGTTTAATAAATAATTGATGAATTAAGGAAATGATTATTATTGTGATATTTCAATTAAATGATATATTATTTGTATTGTGTTATGTGATTAAAGTAATTATTTAATTAATTGTAATTTGAATTAATTAAGATAAATATGAAAGCTTGATTAAATATAGTGTGACAAATAACTATACTGTAAGGAGTTATTAAAATAAATTAAAGTAATTTATTTTAGTGTTTACCAAACAAGGCTTAATATATTAATCCTTTAATATTTTAAATGATTTGCCAAACAAGCCTTATGGATTTTGAGATTTTTAGCTAAATAAAATAAGTAATTAAATAAGATAAAATCAAATAATAAATATAATATATATATTTATGTTGTATACGTTTATCCTAAAAACTGATGTTACTTATTATACGTATTAAGTCTATGTCAGTTTTCTTTGTTATTATATTAGTACGCATATCAATTTAGTTTTCTTTTACGCATTCTATTTGTTAGCTTAGAGATTACAGAGGGTTGAGAGAATTGTGAGCAAACTTAAGCCACAATTTCAGTGTGTTTAACAAGGATTGCAAGCAACTTCAAGGTATTTTACACAACATTAGTATTAGATATATATTTATATGCATATATGGGTTTTACGGCAAAATTTCATGTTCTGTGAATTCCATATTTTGAATTGTTTCTTTACAATGGATTACTTGTGGTTATACATGTTCATGATGATAGAGATTATGTTTAAACAACAATTGTATGCTAAATTTCAGTTTGACAGTAGGAATTTTGACAGTATTTGGTTGTATATATATATATTTCATATGTTCATGAAAAGTATCAATTCTAGTGGCCAATTTGTATGTTAAATTATAAATAAAGCTTTCATATGTTAGTTTAGAGAGATATGAGCATTATGTAATTTGAATGAGATGATTTGGCCAACTAGTGATTTCACAGTGATGATTTCTAGAACAATGTCAAGAAAAGTTGAGTTTTTGTGAAAAACATGAGTTTTGAGAAATTAAAATAGTTGTAGTTAGTGTTAAATTGTGCTAGTTGGTTGTAAATGTGAGAAATCATGTTTATGATATTGTTGTATTTATTCTACGTGTTAATATTACTGTCTATTGGGTGAAATTTGTGTTTGTTGGGATAAAGTCGGCTACTATTCATAGCCTGCTCTGCGTCTATCTGAACACCAGTACAAGAATCGCAGGTTCCAAGGCAAAATACTTGCGTGAGTATGGCTATTGCCCAGTCCCAAACCTTTATATGCAATTAGCAATTGCCATACCCTAGTTTGAGATCTTGACGACCGCTAATTACGCATATTGGGGAAGTGTCATAGCATGATAAGATATTTTGTTAACATGTTAAATATGTGATGTTAAGGTTAACATAACATAGTGAGTTGTGGTTAGTATGATCAAAGTTGCAAAAATGTTTATTAAATCAAAAATGCGTTATGTGATAACATAGATTATACAATGAACGATAGTGAAGTGTTATGATGATTAACACTTGGGAATTCTGAAATATAAAGCATAACAGAAGACTTGTGTTAAAATAACAAGTTTAGCTAGTAATGCGTTTTATATTGAAACGTGAATATTAGTATGTCTAATGGATGTTATGGTTTTAATACTGTGTTTAGGTGAACGTGAGTTTAATATTTTAGCTTACGCTCGAGGCAAGTTTTCTAACTCCATACTTTCATTGAGTTAGTTTGTTACGTTTATGTAATTCTTTTAACTCCACATATTTGTTGAGTTAGTCCTATTATTATAAATACATGCTTTTGATTGAGCAAGCTTTTTATATCAAATGTTATTGTTTCCAAAATTCATTTGAGCAAACTCTAACTCTAGTATTATTGGAAATTCTCAAGTTTATTGATTCATTCTAACTTGTTTACAATTAAGCAAGTTTCTTAAAGTTCAGGAATTCATTTCTAAATATTATAAAACTTGAACCTAGCTCATTTGACTGTTCAAGCAAAGGTTAACCATTTTATTCATTCTATTGAATACTTATGCTTTATAGTTATTTCAAGCATGAGTTAGATGTATAGAATCAATTCATTTATGATTCTCAAATGTTCTAAGTTATGTCGTTGTTAAACAACTGTTGTATTATCAAACATTGTGGATTCAAATAGTTCCCTAGTTGATGATCATTAAACTTCAATTACCCTTGAAAGCTTATCCAAACCAAACTTTCTTTGGGGCGGACTTGTATTCTAAATACTGAGATGAACAACCTTATGTTTAGGGGTTTACGCTTAGCGTTGGAATGGTTGTGCACAATACATTGTACGAAGGATTAACCCCCCTGAGTATGTGGAGTCCTTATAGTCATATGATTGTTAAAGTTAAAGTTGAAAGATTACTTATAACTGTGGACATGGTTCATGGTCACTTGACCCTCAGTAGTTTATTTAAGAATGTTAATAGAACAAATTATTCAGTTCTATTGAGCCTATTATTTGGCAAACGTTGTAAAGATAATTATTCTTATCTCAAGTGAGCTTTGTTTGCTCACTCTTGCATATTTATACATTTATTGCAGCTATGAATGAGAAGGTAGATAAACCTACAACTAGCAAAGGAAAGGGAAAAAATGTACAAGTGATGAAGACTTGTAATTTTGTTTTATCATTAATGATAGACTTTTAATAATGATGTGATGTAATAAATTTATTTCCACACTTGAATGATTGTATTAAAGGGTAGAGAACCTGGGAGATAATGTTTTATTTAAGTAATCCTGTATAGGTAGGTTTTTATTATTCAATTTATTATAATTAGGTAGTTAATTAGAAATGTTTTGATTACGTGAGCACCAAATCTTGAGGTAATGAAGTACATGGATTTGGGGGTGTCACAAAGCCTGAAGGGCAAGATGGTCAGCTATGTGACATGATCCGTGAAAGAGGATGGCTTGGATTGGCTGCCACGCCCATGCCTATCCCAATGGGAATTGTCAGAGAATTCTATGCGAATGTGAAGGCAACAATGAGTGGGTTATCCGTGGTGCGCGGCGTGTAAGTGGATTTCAGACCTCCTACAATCAGGGCAGTTTTCAGGTTAACGGACACACCACCTGTAACGCCCGAGAAAATCGAATTTTTTAGAAGAATTAAAATTTTATTTAATTATAAGGATTAAATGAATTTAATTGATTATTGATGGAAGCAAGCGAATTGAAGGTCGTTCTATGACCTAAACATATCAAAACATCGTATGATTTTGGCTACGTGATAGAATTAAAGTGTTTGAATTTCTAAGACGAAAATAAAAGCTTTCCGAGAAATTTTCCGAAAAACACTATTCACGCATTTCTGCTTGGAAATTATTTTTGAACTTCCAAGAAATACGTAATGATAGAATATCGAGGTGAGATGGAATATCCAATAATATTTTAGTTATGGAAAATGTAATATTTTTCATGTGGACATAAAACCTAATGTTTAGGGAAAGTGACTTTCGAGAAGGAAATGTAATGCGATTAATGAATTAAATGATTCTCGTATAATACGTAGGTATTATACGAAGTAATGAATATGAGTACGCTATGAAGTATTATACGAGTAGGTATGGATGATGGTATGTCATATATATTGATTAAGTATACGAGTTATAATACGAGATTAATACGTAAGTTATACGTTATAAGGCGTTAAGCCAATTGTAATGGAATTGTAGGATTGTGTAGGAAATATTAAAGTCCAATGAGAATTAACAAAGCCCAAATGTAAGAATAGTTAAGTCCAATGGAAATTAAGGAGCAAGCCCAAGTATGTGTAATGAGAAGCCCAAAGTGAGTTAATGCAAGCCCAAATGTTTAAACTATGCTAATTAAGCTAAAACCCAAGCTATGATCCAATGGGTAAGTATGAACCATGGGGCAACCCATGGGTGATCCAAAGTGATAAACAAGTAGCTTAATGGCTAAGCAAAAAGTGTGGGGAGCAAGATAGCTTAATGGCTAAGTGTTGTGGAAGGCAAGCAAGGGATAATTATTGTAGATGCCAAGTAAACTTGGTGAGCACATAAGGAATAGTAAGGATGTGGATGGCCTTTTGACCATTATGCCCTCACTTAGGATTTCCTATAAATAGAGGACTTTTTAGCTCATTTTGGGTATTGTTCATTTCATCCCACTTATAAGTTGAGAGCTTATTTGGTTGAGAGAATAAGCACATATAAAGTTAGACTTTCCTTGTTAGCTTTTCCACCAATAACTTATAGCTTATTGGTTAGAGAGAATAAGTTAGAAAAGCTAGAAAGCTAGTCTTTCATATTTCAAGAAGCAAGAAGGAGATCAAAGATTAAGCAAGTAATCATCAAAGGGTAAGCAACCTTGAACCATGATTCTCTTTCTCTTCATTTGTTAGAGAAGGGGGTATTGGTAGAACTAGCATGCTAAAGAATGATAAGAATGAATGGTTAACGGACTTAAGGCGTAATAAGTCAAGAATAAGTCATTTATACCTATATAAGTTATGAACTTATAATGAACGGATATGAACTTGTAACATGTTTATACAAATGAGGTTAGTATGATAATAAGAAATAAGAATAATGGTTGGAAGTCATTAACCATAATAAGTTATATGAAAAGAAGACATAAGTCATGAGTAATGAAAATATAAGTAATTTATATTTTTATAAGTTATAGACTCACAACGAACTAGTAATAACTTATCATGTTTATAAGTTAATGAAGCATATATGTTAAGATGTTAGTATAATGGATTGAATCCAATTGAAATGGTTTAAAAATCTCAAGTAATGTGAAGTTTTGCGTAATTAAAAGCGATTGGGACGATAATC
Source organism: Panax ginseng (assembly GCA_020205605.1). NCBI lineage: Eukaryota > Viridiplantae > Streptophyta > Magnoliopsida > Apiales > Araliaceae > Panax > Panax ginseng. The sequence continues at coordinate 46,900,664 of CM035147.1, read as the reverse complement.
GTCGAATTCGTGAAATTCTCGGAATGCAACTCGAATTTTGATATTGAGCTTGGGAACATTGGTTTTCAATGGAGACAAGTCTTATTTGGCATTATAGAGTTGCGAACTCGAAAATGACCGGATTCTGACTTAGAACGAAGAAACGAGCATTGAACATTCACGAACGTTTATCGTTTTCGTTAAAAATGGACTAATAGGTGGAATTTTAGCAAACGAAGTCGAATAGATAAAATTCTTGCATGAACACGTAGAGAACGTGATTTGTGAACTATAGGCTCTTGAACGAGCCAATTAAGACTTATAACGAAGAAGTTACGAGCCCGGGAATCCCACTAAGTCAAAAATCTGTCAAAAATTTATGAGGCTCAGAGTCCATGCTTGGCATGACTCAAGCCTAATGGCCGGGCTTGCCGCTTAAAGTGGCATGTGTACCTTGCAAACTCATGCGCAATACGACAAATAACAAAGAGACTTCGGCCGCAAGATTGAAGTCCAGGTTTTCAAGCCCTAATGGACGACGCCACAACAGCGGCATAACAAAAGCAACATCTTGGCGCCATATAGCGCCAAATTTTAAAAGCTAGATCAGAAAGAATGGTTACAAGTAGAAGATGAAGGGAAACTGTTTAGTAACGAACTAAGGGACTTAATAAAATATTGTTAAGTCATAACTAAACCTCAAGTGTGATCGCTTAGAGTTAAAGAAAGTTAATTAAATGTAAACAGGAACGATGTACAATAAGCGTACATAACCATTGAAGATCGAGTTTCGATTAATAACGGAAGGACGTTAGTAAGCCGTGACGAAATTTGTTTAACTCGAAATGAGTTGTATTAATGAAATAATTTCACTTAAGTTATAAAAGAGAACGAAGTTGGTAAGAAAGATTTAAAAGAACGACGGCAAGCTGGAACCAATATAAACAAGTCTAATACGGGATTAGCTTGAGAAGAAGGGTAAGATTCTTTAGAAACTACGTATGTTCATTCATGACCTAATATGGTAGTTTATGTGATTATGTATTGTAGAGACCGTAAAGACTCAAAGGAAACGTAATTTTACTGTAGCAGACGCTGAAGGCAAGTTTTTCTTAAACGCTTGTCTAACCTTCGTGTTAGCCAGGTTTTCAAATGATTCAAGTTATGAGATGCATGTATGGTTTAAAAGAAAGAGTTAATGCCAGTTTTAACTCGGCTAGACTAATCTTGATAGATTGATTGGATTGTTTACAAGTCTTTCAATATAGAATTGCTAACGCTATCCTACGCCAATTGTTTGGTATGGATTCAAGGTAAGCCTGAATATGAATAAACAAATATATTTTCATCGAGTATTTGATGGCCACATGAGGTTGCCACAACTTAAACGTACACACGTTTAATGGATGTAATGTTGATCAACATAGAGTACTATAGGCTGCTCACCTAGAAGTGCTCGTAAGATATGCCGGACTTACGGACTTCGTGCTGGGTTGTCCTTTTTAAAGAAATTATAAAACACTCATGGTCTTGGACCATAATTGGTGTTTTACTGAATATTGTTATGATAAAATGTTTTGAAGGAAAAAGGAAGGCTATTTTGAGTTATTGATAGTACTTCGTAACTACTATCCAGTTATTGAAGATATACGATTCCTATGTTTCAAGCATGCTTTTAAAATAAAATTGTTGTACTTGATGAGCTTGTTATGCTCATTCTTGCTTGAACCATATGAATGCAATTTAGACCAAATGGACCGAAGGATTCAACAAGGATAACGAGAAGGATAAAGCGAACTTGTAGATTACCTATGTAATAGTATAGGTTTGTAATGATAATATTTGATATTATGACAAGAACAAATATAACGGTTATAAAGAACCCGGGGAATAGTAGTATTGTTTTGGAACATATATAAGACATATTCGTTCTTTTGAGGCATTTCAATTGAATGTTTGTGTGAACTGTAGCACCGTGGAGCACCATATATCGGGTTGGAAGAGACCCGAATTTGGGGGCGTCACACCACCAACTGGGTCTGCAAATTAGGTAGCAGGTGCACATATGGAAACATACTTAGAATTGGTTATTGTTGAATTGTACGTGCCTGGCACAAAGTGGACATACAAAGCCGGCACGAATCAGCCGCGCATATTTCCATTCACCGCCCTTAATCGATATGCAAAGGCATCGAATCTGTTCATATGTGCCAAGCTAGTTCCTTCGTCTCGTCAGCATGAGATCACAACGGAAAGGGCAACCATTCTGTGGGGCATAATCACCGGCAAATACATTGATGTGGGTCATCTCATCCATCAAAATATGTTGCGCTATCTGCGGGGAAGTACTACAGGGAGCATTCCACACGCGTCAGTTATAGCTATGTTGTGTGCTAATCAGGGCTGCCATTGGGACAATGAGCAAATGCAGAACCCAAGCCAGGATATCACCCACGCCACCATTGCAAAATATGAGGATTGGGCAGGAGGTGTACCACACCCGCGCGGACGAGGTTTTATTATCCAGCCAACTTTCCCAGAGCCACCACAGCAGCTCCCTCAAACAGATGACGCAGGCCCATCAACCCAAGTTCCCTTTGCTACTGGAGATCGACAGCTCCGAAGGTTGGAGCGAAAAGTCGACGCCATGTACGATAATTTTTTAGCATTTACAATGGGGTTAACTATGACACCCCCAAATCCTGGTACTTCATTTCCACAGGATTCAGTGTTCACTTAATCAAAACATTCATTTATAACTACCCAATTATAATAAAATTGAATAATAAAAACCTGCCAATACAGGATTAAACTCAAATAAAAATCTCCCCAAGTTGTCTAACCTTTAACAACAATCATTCAAATGCGGAAATTAAATAAACTCCATTACAATCTTTAAACCAAAGTCTAATAATAATACTATCAAATCTATTACAAGTCTTCAGTACTTGTTCATCTTTCCTTTTCCTTTACTGGTGCTAGGTACGTCACCAGTTTCAACTTTAGCTGTAAGAAATTTTATAGGCAAGAGTGAGCAAACAAGGCCCACTTGAAATAACAATAAATAAATCTTTAAACTTTTACATCAATTGCCAATACTAGGCTCAATAGAACTGAACAATATATTCTATTAACTTTCTGAAAATTATAACATTCACTGAGGGTCTAATGACCACGAATCATGTCCACAGTTATAAGTAATCTTTCAACTTTAACTTTAACAGTCATAAGACTATAAGGGCTCCACGTACTTAGGGGGATCAACCCTTTGTACAATGTATTGTGCACAACCATTTCAACGCTAAGCGTAAACCTCTATTAAAAGAGTTGTTCATCTCAAAGATTTAGAATACTGTCCGCACCAAAGTAAGTTTGGTTTGGATAAGCTTTCAAGGAAATTTGAATTTAACAAACATCAACTAAGGAGTAGTTGAATAAGACTAATAACACTATACTACGTAATAATAGTGAATGAATCAATCATAGTAACTAAAGTCGCATTAGGAATAATCTAATAGCATACAATTTGAATAAATATAGCATACCTTGCTTGAACAATACTAAGCCAAGGTTAATTAGGATTGAATACTAAACATGCATGGCAATTCAGGTTATGCATGTTAATCAATAATTGAAATACAAGAATAACTTGTTCAACATCAAACCAAAGTTTAGACCACTTACATCATTATAAGATAATCGAATTGAAAACAATAATTAGCTCAATAAGACAAAGGATTAGAAAACTTGCATCGTCATGAGTAACTAGATACAATGACTTACTCAATCATAGGAAATCTAGTTCTACGAAAGTAGAAGTAGCAACTTACAACAATTGTAATTGAATTTGAAAACAATAATGTACCAAATGAAATTAAACTCGCACAATGAAGTTTTAAGTTAGAAAACTTGCCTTGCTCGTAGACTAAACCGAATCAATTTGAATCACAATATCCTATATACATATGTTATCATGACATAGTTAGTCATTATCACATAACTAATACATTCATCACATAGGTTTGATTATTTAATCACATAATCAACTTATAACACAAGTTAATCTTAATAACATAATTATTCACAGTATAGAAATACTAAAATCTATATTTTACAAATTCTACTATCATCACAAAAATGTTTTTTAAAATTTCGTGTACAAAAAGTACAATTGTTAGACCATTCTCTTTAACTCAGCTGGGCGGCGCCTACACGATTTCTAATGTGGTTGCTATTTGCTGGCGTAGTGATGGTGTTCATGTAGCGGTGATTATTATACTACTGTTGCTTGCTATGCGGCATGGCGATGGCGGCTGTGGCGCCATAACGACGCATCTGGGTCAGGCACACAATGAATCAGCCATTGATTTGATAGCCGTCAAAGCATGCGAAAATGCCAAATTGGACTAAAAGATTGAATCTAATAGAGTGATTATCATGTAATTTACATATAGACTTCATACAACCATATTGTGAAGACTTCTAACATGTTTATACTCATAAAATAACACAAACATCAAATATACAACACCCAAATTCAATGTTCTTGGCAAAACTCCATTTTTTTATACTTTCAATGAAAATCAACACTGTGATTTTGTTTTTCAACCAAAACAGTAAATTCAAAAACATCATGATTATGATTTTACATACTCTATCAATTCTAACAAGCAATTTAACAACAAATAAAACTTTAATTTCTACTTTAAACTAAGCCATATTCATATATATATATTTTCATATGAACTCACTGTGATATATTTCTTCACAATTTACATACATACATAAAGTAATTGATTATAATCATACATAATCTCAACAAAACAGTTTTACAACAACAATCATCATCTAAAGCAATATACACAAGAATTCATCATCCATAATTATTTACAGAGAACTCTTTGGAGAAGAAAACTAAACTTTAAAAATAAAATACAAGGATTAATATCCCACCTTTGATTAAGAAGATGCTACTCTAGAGTTTAGAATAAAATGGTTATGATTACAATCTTCTTTTCCCCAATTCTTTTCTCAATTGCCTCTAAGTTTCTCTCAACTGTTCTCTCTGTATTTTTCTTCTTCTTCTTTTTCTTCCACTGAGCCTTCTTCTCTTCCTAACTCTAACTACGTAATAAAAATATAACGTATATGATATAATATCTATTAATGATATAATATAAATATAGATATAATTATATCAGTTATATTTTGTTTGAAAATCAAAAGCCATAAGGCTTGTTTGGCTAAGCTAATAAAATAACCCTTTAATCCTTACACCTTGTTTGGTAAACTGAATTAAAACAAATGGATTAATCCTTATACCTTGTTTGATAAAACACTATTAGATTAAATATTTAATATGCATTAAGACTTGTTTGGCCAAAACTAAATTAATGTCATACTCTCACCGCATGCCATGATATAATCATCAAGGCCGCAAAGACTATCACCACGCTGCAGTCACGACCACGATGTAGAATCGTGTAGCCATGCGATGAAGAATGTAATGGTAGTGACAAAGTGTACTTTTTGTACAATTAAATTTTAAGAAAACATTTTTTGTGATGATAGTAGGATGTAAAATATAGATTTTAGTATTTCTATACTATGAATAATTATGTTATTAAGGATTAACTTGTGTTATAAGTTGATTCTGTGATTAAATAATCAAACCTATGTGATGAATGTATTAGTTATGTGATAATGACTAACTATATCACGATGACATATGTATATAGGATATTGTGATTCAAATTGATTCGGTTTAGTCTACGAGCAAGGCAAGTTTTCTAACTTAAAACTTCATTGTGCGAGTTTAATTTCATTTGGTACATTATTGTTTTCAAATTCAATTAGAATTGTTGTAAGTTGCTACTTCTACTTTCGTAGAACTAGATTTCCTATGATTGAGTAAATCATTGTATCTAGTTACTCATGACGATGCAAGTTTTCTAATCCTTTGTCTTATTGAGCTAATTATTGTTTTCAATTCGATTATCTTATAATGATGTAAGTGGTCTAAACTTTGGTTTGATGTTGAACAAGTTATTCTTGTATTTCAATTATTGATTAACATGCATAACTGAATTGCCATGCATGTTTAGTATTCAATCCTAATTAACCTTGGCTTAGTATTGTTCAAGCAAGGTATGCTATATTTATTCAAATTGTAGGCTATTAGATTATTCCTAATGCATGACTTTAGTTACTATGATTGATTCATTCACTATTATTCTGTAGTATAGTGTTATTGGTCTTATTCAACTACTCCTTAGTTGATGTTTGTTAAATTCCAAATTTCTTTGAAAGCTTATCCAAACCAAACTTACTTTGGTGCAGACTTGTATTCTAAATACTGAGATGAACAACTCTTTTAATAGAGGTTTACGCTTAGCGTTGAAATGGTTATGCACAATACATTGTACGTAAAGGTTGATCCCCCAAAATACGTGGAGTCCTTATAGTCTTATATTTATCAAAGTTAAAGTTGAAAGATTACTTATAACTGTGGACATGATTCGTGGTCATTAGACCCTCAGTGAATGTTATAATTTTCAGAAAGTTAATAGAATATATTGTTCAGTTCTATTGAGCCTAGTATTGGCAATTGATGTAAAAGTTTAAAGATTTATTTATTGTTATTTCAAGTGGGCCTTGTTTGCTCACTCTTGCCTGTAAAATTTCTTACAGCTAAAGTTGAAACTGGTGATGTACCTAGCACTAGTAAAGGAAAAGGAAAGATGAACAAGTACTGAAGACTTGTAATAGATTTGATAGTATTATTATTAGACTTTGGTTTAAAGATTGTAATGAAGTTTATTTAATTTCCGCATTTGAATGATTGTTGTTAAAGGTTAGACAACCGGGAGATTTTTATTTGAGTTTAACTGTACAAGGTGGTTTTATTATTCAATTTTATTATAATTGGGTAGTTATAAATGAATGTTTTGATTAAGTGAACACTTTGAATCTGTGGAAATGAAGTACCGAGGATTTGGGGTGTCATAGTTAACCCCATTGTAAATGCTAAAAATTATACGTACATGGCGCCGACTTTTCGCTCCAACCTTTGAGCCTGTCGATCTCTCGAGTAGTAAAGGAACTTGGGTTGTGGGCCTGCCTCATCACATGCGAGGGGTTTGCTTTGTGATGGCTCTGGGAAAGTTGGCTGGATAATAAAACCTTGTCCGCGCGGGTGTGTTACACCTCCTGCCCAATCCTCAAATTTTGCAATGGTGGCGTGGGTGATATCCTGGCTTGGGTTCTGCATTTGCTCATTGTCCCAATGGAAGCCCTGATTAGCACACAACATAGCTATAACTGACGCGTGTGGAATGCTCCCTATAGTACTTCCCCGCAGATAGCGCAACATATTTTGATGGATGAGATGACCCACATCAATGTATTTGCCAGTGATTATGCCCCACAGAATGGTTGCCCTTTCCGCTGTGATCTCATGCTGACGAGACGAAGGAACTAGCTTGGCACATATGAACAAATTCGATGCCTTTGCATATTGATTAAGGGCGGCAACGAGAAATATACGCGGCTGATTCATGCTGGCTTTATAAATGAATGTTTTGATTAAGTGAACACTGAATCCTGTGGAAATGAAGTACCAGGATTTGGGGGTGTCACATTAATAAGGTCACTTACAGAAGCTTTTGCACTACAGGGGACTACACTTGAATGGCCTCAGTTCGGGACAGAAGTACCATATCCACCACCAGATTCACCACCCAAAGAGGGTGGTACGGCTGATCATTAAGGGAGTTCTCTTTCACCCTTTACCTTCATTCATTGGGGGCAATGAATATTATAAGTTTGGGGGTATTGGGGTAATAGTATAGTAGCATATAGTTTTTGCATGAGTAGTTTAAATTTTTACATGTTTATTTATATGTTCATGTTTAGTTTAGTTGTTTGTGTTAGAATTTTTTTTTTAGTTTGCATGTCTCACAACCTAGCCTTATGGAAATTTTGTCTAGCCGATGATGATAGTGAAGTTTGAAGGATTTTTGATTATTTTGGGATAACATGAGCTGAGATATAATGTTTTACACAATGCAATTCATAATGCTGTTTAAATGCTTTTGGTTTGCATGGACGTGTTCACAAACACTTGTAGGTATAAGAATAATGTGTTGCATTGCTCGATAGAAAATGTAGTTGTAAAAGAGGAATATTTGGAAAGTGAATTTAGACTGTATAAAACATTGATATTCAAACTTTGGGAAAACATGGGTATGTTATATATAAAAAAAATAAAAAAAATAGTAATAACGTGGCTAGTCTTGTTTCGGGGCCCTACCTACTTGAGTAAGTACGCCCGTAGGGGTGTCTTAACACCTAGCGCCTTATGGTCTTTCATAATCTGGGAATCGTTGGTTGAAAGCTCGCTAAGGGGTAGCAGTGTTTGCCTAATGGAATGAGGCATTGCACAGTAATGTGAAAAAAAAGAAAAAAAAAGAAAAGGAGAAGAAAAATAGCAATAAACACCGCGGGAAAGAGTGAAAATCGCCCTCGTGAGTAGAAATAAAGCAGTTAAGCCCACTATTGAACCTTAGTTTGTTTTAATATGTTGGAACAGTCTTTGTTGCATAAGTATAATAAGTCTTGATTTATACTGTAATTTTCTGTTTTGAGCAATTTAGCTTGTGTATTCTTTGCTTAAATCAAGTTTTGGTGAACACAACACACACACACACAGCATCTCTATAGCATTTATGAATTATCTGAGAGTATGATATTATGCCTATAGTTTGGTTGTATTTCATGTTATTAGTTGCATTGGATAACAATTCACGTGAACTGTGCCCATCTCAAGTACATTTTAATGTATTTTTAGTTGCATTTCATGTTTTATTTGCATTGCATGTACTAAGAACTCTTTTGGTGTAAAAGTGCAGGAAATGGCCTAATTTGGTGGTATTAGATGGCATGAGGCTATGGATGCATGGTGTGAGGATCAAGTGAAGCAAGGAGACTAAGCATGGATGACAAAGAAGAATGAGCAACATGGATGAAGCGAAGAGCGACACCAAAGCAGTCTGCAATTGCGAAAGCCATGTGGCCGCATGTGCTGATAGATTAAACTTGAGGGGCGCACTGCTTGAAAGCACCCAGTGGACCAGATTTTCTGACGCGCCATGAGGATTCTGAAAGAAGAGCATGCAATGCATGTGATGATATGATATTCTGAGCTGTTTTATTTTATTTTAATTTTAAGGGTTGTGATCGATTTAAAAACAATTCTGACTGGTGTCAGATGGATCATTCATTAGTTTTACGTGTTTTTCATATTCGTAACTAGGGTTTACACTTGGAGAGTATTCCAACGTGAAACCAATCATAGATTTCGTATATTTTCTATTCCTCCTTTAGATTTCAGTAATTGTGGATGCTTTACATTAGTTTTGCTTGATATTATTAAGGATTTTGCACGTTACGTTGGGTTTGTAATAAGAAATTGGGTTTGATCGATTCTTTCTTCTCTTTTCCTAAATTGTTTGCTTATTATCCATGTTTTGCCTTGATCCCATAATGGCTTTTGATTCAGTCATGAACTAAACTCCATTATGGGATTCTAACGGATTTTAATATGTAGTTTAATTGATTGCTTGAGTGTTGGACTGTTTTGCATGTCATAAGGAATTTCTACCATGGTTGTTTTGCACGCATGAATGCTTGATCACCATTCGTTTTCAGTACTTGTATGGAGTTGAAAAATAACATATGAGTATGGACGGTAACCATGATAGCATGCGTATATAGGGTTGTTTTGCATAGCTTTGTATTTCGTGAACCAGATAGACATATACTGTTTCACCATGTGAGTTAAAATAAGGGTTTGTGCTTAAATTCAATATGGTTGCAATTTCAAATATACATATAGTGATTTTGGTTATATTGATGATTACACGGTATCTATCACATGTGAATAGTGTGTAAGTAGGCCATAGTACATTGAAAAATTGTTATGTCTATATTAGTGCTCTTGGCTACTTTTCTGTGATATGTAAACAATCTTGCATGATGGTGATAATTAGATGAAGTATTAAATGAAGTTAGGATCCCATTATCTCCAAATTTAATTTATTACCCTATTATTCTTGTTATTTGCAATTAGAGTAATTCACAATTATAATCATTAGTTTAAGCATATAAAATATAGTGATTTGATTAATGCATAGTAGTTTAAATTAGACAACTTTTCATGTGGATCGATACTCGACTTACTCTGTATTGCTTGTTGACGCATGTATACTTGCATGTGTTAGAGCTCTTTTGTTATAACTAAAAAAGAAGCAACAGTATGTGGTACTTCGCATAGACATGTTATTCCAACATAATAATAAAGAATGGAATAACAACTCTTACGAGTATTGAAAGAAAATAATTATCTTCATGAATACGAAAGAATAATACCCCTTACCTTAAAAAGAAGAGTATTTCGACTGGTAGGGCGAGGATATTCTTGAAGAAAACTTATACTGTTTTCTATACTCAAAGCTGCTTAAAGCTCTAAAAAAATACGTTTAAGATTATAGAAGAAGAATTCTCTGAATTTCTGGTATGATTTCCAATTCTAACTAAGCATCCTATTTATAGGAGAATGGAAAGGATACTATGTTGCACTATGCAAAAAAATATAATATATTTTATAATCAAATAAAACAAACTTTATAAAAAATATTTTGTTTTATATAAAAAGTTTTTACTATGCAAACACTATACAAGCACTATGTAAACACTATGCATAATAAAATATAATATATTCTATTTTAAATCTAATAAAACAAATAACTTTATAAAAGTATTATGTTTTATATAAAAAGATTTTACTATGCAAAAATACTATGCAGCACTATGCAAAAACACTATGCATAATAAAATATAATATATTCTATTTAAAATCTAATAAAACAAATAATTTTATAAAAGTATTACATTTTATATAAAAGTTTTACATTTTATTACATTTATAATAATAATAAAACAAACTTTATCATCATTATTATAATTCACAATATTAATTGACCAGGTCGTTCCTAGGAAAGAGGTGGTTTCCAATAAGGATTTCTCTCTATTGGCGCGCAATTAGGTGACCAAACCTCTCCTTGATAGAACTTCTAGACATCGTTAATATTGCAAATAATAATATTAATAACTTTGTCATCTCAATTATTGATTTAATAATATATAAAATATTGACAATAATTGAATCAAATAACATGAGATACTATGCAGCAATTACTGTAGTAATAATTGAACAAAATTGAGTGACTTCTCACAAGCTTCAATAATCAATATTGTGTGCTACTATGCAACCACGCGTATTACTGTACTTTTAACACCGGGTGTTTCAACAGTTAACGGTAAAACTTCCGTCGTTATTTTCATAAAGTATTTTTGTCGTTTTCTCAATCTGACAATAATTCTGTTGTGGGGTCCATCAATGATTGTGTCGTTGTACGAATATTCCCTGTTAAAACGAATATTCCCCGACCAATTGAATATTATATAACAACTTGCGTACTTAGCAAAATTTATAAATATTACCCACAACTATTACATTATATCAAATTCATTCCATAATATTCAAAAATGATATTTATAGAAAATTCATCTTTATTCATAAAAGTTGGGGTCTTACAATATTCGTATGAAATAATATTTTCTTCTATACTCAGTAGTATGTAAGTAACATTATTTCGTTTCAAATTCAGAATTCTACACTCATTTTGTTAAGTTTTGACTTCTATACTCCATGAAATTAGTAGAATATCCTTGATATTTGCGCTTCATCCAATATCTTTTCATGAAAATATAATTCTGAGCATTCTTGATAAGTTTTAACCTTTTTATGCCGAAGTACTATTCATGGGGTACTATTCACCCGGGGTAGTATTCATGATAAAAAAATTGAATTCTTTTCGGTCCAAATTATTTTTGATACAATATTATTCTTGAATTTTACTCCACAAAGTAGTATCATGTTGACAATTTGGACATTATTGAATTCTTGATAAATTAAATTATAAATCTTTAAAAATTTATCATTTGATTTCTTTTAATTGAATTCTTATATCATTGTCATCATCCTCATGCTTATATTGTGATAAAAGTCATCTATGGCTTACGTGCATAGATGTACTGTTGATTGGTATGATTATGATCACGGATTATTCGGTACAATCATGACCATAATGTTACAAATGATGTGGTAAAAGTCCTCATTGGCCCGTAGTGCATTAATGGACAGTTATTGGCATGATCATGACCATTGGTGAAAACACGAATATTCTTGGCCCGTAGTGCATGGATAATTCGTGGTCGTGATACTAATGAATATCCTTGGCCTGTAGTGCATGGATGATTCGATGATGTGGTTTATTTATTAAGATGAGTCTCAGCGATAAAATTGATGATACACTTTTTAAATCATAGAAGATAGTAGATATCATGCTCTCTACATGACCATTTCTAATGGATTGCTTTCGTTCACTGCAGATTAAACTTGATGTTTATTATATTTTATCAGTTTAACACTGTTGAAGGCTAACGATAATTTATTCTGCATTATCTTGGTCATAATATTTCTTATTGGGCTAATTGAGCTCACCTTTTTACTTTCATTGTTCTCTTCAGGAAATGAGAACGTAGCCAGGACTAGTTGGGGAATGGAGTGACGGTCCGAGATGGTTGTTTTAGTAGTCCTCACTATTTAGTGTGATAATAAATGTAATCAGGATTGAATTTGAGTTTGGATATTGTCTATGAGACAATATTCATGTAAAAAATCAGCTATGTTTTGTCGTATTTTACACGACAGTTGTATAAATTAAGTTTGTATTTGAATTCTGTACCATGTATTTGGTGACTCAGAATGGGTGATGTATACCTATTTTGGGGGCGTCACACTGTCTTCCTTGTTAAGTTAGTCGACGGAGTAGCTATCTTAGAAAAATCTTGGATAAATCTTTTATAGTATCCTGCTAACCCTAGGAAACTCCGTACCTCAGTTGGTTTTTTCGTTTGTTCCCAATTAATCACTGCTTCCACCTTCGCTGGGTCCACTGAAATTCCATCTCTGTCAATAACGTGACCTAAAACTGTACCCTTTCTAGCCAAAATTTACACTTAGTGAATTTCGCGTATAACTTCTCCTTCCTTAGTGTCCCCAACACTAATCTTAGGTGTTCAGCGTGATCTTCTGGCGTCTTAGAATAGACTAGAATATCATCGATAAACACTACGACGAACTTGTCTAAATATTGTTTGAACACTATGTTCATCATATCCATGAATGCAGCTGGTGTATTTATCAACCCAAATGACATCACCAAAAACTCGTAATGGCCGTAACGAGTCCTGAATGTCGTCTTAAGTACATCCTCCTTCCTAACCTTTAACTGATGATACCCCATTCACAAATCTCTTAGAAAAATACTTTACCCCTTTCAATTGATCAAAGAGATCATTGATCCTGGGAAATGGGTATTTATTCTTTATCGTTAACTTGTTCAACTCTCGGTAGTCGATACAAAGTCTCAACGATCCATCTTTTTTCTTCACAAACAGTATCGGTGCTCCCCACGGTGAAACACTCGGTTGAATCTATTTTCTATCTAGCAGTTCTTGTAATTGAACCATCAATTCCTTCATCTCCACTGGCGCCATATGATACGGTGCCTTTAAAATTGGTGCCACTCCTGTGACGCCCCCAAATCCGGGTATCTTCCAACCCGAAATATGGTGCTACATAGTGCTACAGTTCACACATACATTCAACTGAAAAGTCTCAAAAGAATGAATATGTTTCTTATATATTCCAAATAATATTACCATTTCCTAGGTTCTTTATAACCATTACATTTGTTCTTTGTCATAATATCAAATACATTACAACATTAAACCTATACTATTACATAGACAGTTCAACGGTCTGCCTTAGACTTCCTTTTATCCTTACTAGGTCCTTCAGTCCATTCGTTCTTAGCTGCATTCATATGGTTCAAGCAAGAATGATCATAACTAGCTCATCAAGTATGACAATTCCAATAAATAACATGCTTGAAACATAGGAATCGTATATCTTCAATAACTGAACAATAGTTACGAAGTACTATTGATAATTCAAAATAACACTTCTTTTCCTTCAAAATGTTTCACAATGAATAGCATTCTTTAAACATATAACTCAGTCCAAGACCTTGAGCATTTCATACTTTCTTTGAAAAGGACAACCCGGCACCAAGTCCGTAAGTCCGGCATATCTTACGAGCACGTCTAGGTGATCAGCTTATAGTACTCTATGTTGTACAACACTACTTTCTTTAAACGTATATACGTTTAAGGTTTGGAAACCTCACATGCCTGTTGTTTGATGACAAAACTTTTATTCATGCATACTCAGTCTTCTTTTGAAAACCACACCAAAATAGTTTGGCAAAACATTGACAACAGTTCGATAGATTATAAGAAATCCATAAAACATCTTAAGTCTAGCCGAAGGAATTGGCTTCGACTTCATCATGTATCAATTCATGCGTAAGGTACATGAATTACAAAACTTGTCCAAAGAATTCAGACAAGGGTCAGAATACTTGCCTTTAGCGTCTGCTACTATTATTATACTTTTCCTTTTAAGTCTTTAAGGTCTCTACAATACATAACCACATAACATAGCACATTAGGTCATGACAAAGCATGCATAGTTCCTAATGTATCTTACCCTTCTTCTCAATCTAATTGGTCCTTAGATTGTTAACATTGGCTCAAGTTTAACACATTACTTTGTTCTTACGTTCACATTCCAAATGACTTATCTTCAACCTTTAGTGCATTTCTTAAGGGTTACAACATCCTAATTTATGTTACATTAAGTTATTTAAGGATGTGAATGTCCATTAATCAATTACCTCCTTCCTTTTATATTCAAAAACATTCATGTCTAGGTCTTGCATAGTGCTGGCGCTGCGGCGCCACTATTCAGTGGTTGATGTTCGGACTTGGCGCTGCGGCGCAAAACTTCAATAGGTCATAGCTATTCTTGACGCTGCGGTGCCACTTATTTTTCCTTGACTGGCGCTGCGGCGCCAGCCCTCAACACTAGAAAATTTTGATAGACAAATTTTTATGTGAGATTCCTGGGATCATAACTTCTTCATTATAAGTTCGAATTGACTCGTTCAAAAGTCGTTAGCTCATAAATCACATACTCTAAGTGTTCATGCAAAAAATTTACATTTTTGAATCCGTTAACTCGGAATTCACCTTTTAGTTCATTTTTAACGAAAACATTAAACGTTCGTGAACGTTCAACGTTCGTTTCTTCGTTCTAAGTCGGAATTCGGTCATTTTCGAGTCCGCAACTCTATAATGCCAAATAAGACTTAACTCCATCGAAAACCAACATTTCCGAGTTCAATATCAAAATTTGACTTCCATTTCGAGAATTTCACTATATCGACGATTAACGTCTAATCTCGTGAATTTTGCCATAACTTCGTTACTTAAGACTTGTTCATCGTTTCAAATGGATTCTTTCCATCATACTAACATCTTAACATACATATCTTATTAACTTATAAACATGATAAGTTATTATTAATTCTTCATAAGCTCATAACTTATATACTTATGATTTCACTTTACATGGTTTATCATGGCTTTAGTCTTCTAACAACCATCCTTGCTTCTGTGAGGGCCCCAAATCCGAGGTCCCGAATCACCGCGGATCCGGTTCGATCATTCTATCACTATTACTATATTTTTGCGGAAGATATAAACATAAATTGTTTATACATTAAACTTACACACTTTTCCCCAAGGTCGAGTAACCTCAACTTAATACATAATTCATCACTTGTCTAATACATAACATTATCATCATACAATACTTATTACAACTCTAATCGTACACATTAACTTTACGCTGGAACTGTCTTTAACCTTTCCTTGTATCTGACGTATTCGCCTTAATCTGTAATGTTTATCATGATATAGCAAGGGTGAGCATAAAAGTTGCCCAACAAGTTTAAGTTCAACAATTTAACGATATATCATGATTGAAAGAATCTGAATAATAAGCTGGCTATAATTCAACAATATAATTGTGAACTAGCAGGAACAAACTTTTGACTGAACAAGTATATAACATGAACAAATATATTTGAACCGAAGGTTAATAAAGGTGATCAGCCTTTCATACCTGACTTATACATGCAATATGTACAGAGTACAATTCTACTATGGCAATCAATAATGATTATCCATAAGCATATCAGAATGAAACAACTCTTAGTAGAGTTAAATAAAAACAAACTTGCCTGAACCGTTGATTACCGCTACGTAATTTATTACGCTTTATCCGAAGACCTAATATTAGTAATATAGATCTCCAATATTAGAATAATATCATCACAATATAATATTATTATATATATATAGATATACATAGAATAACCTAAACACATAACACATAACCCTATCAGTTTATAACACATATAAGACTCGATATCAAGTCAAACTATTGCAGTCTGAGTTGAATCCGACACAAATCTGACATCCCGATGGTCTAGTCGGACTTTTATCGAGTCTAAGTTCAATTAAACTCTGCCTAACCCTTAACAATTATCTTAGATAATTTTATTATCATTCAAAATAATTTTCTTAAGCTCGTAATAATTTTTTTAATAATTATTACTATTTATCAAGAATTTTCTATTATTAATATCATATTTAAATAATTTAAATACCGCATAATTCTTTTATCATTAATATTTATTTATTATCAAATATTAATGAAATATATATCATAATATTATAATATATTTATAATATCACAAAGTATTTTAATACTTTAAAATCACCTTTATATGATTTTTAAACAATTAAATTCATTATCCAATAATTGCTTTTAATATTAAAATATTAATATTTTCATGAAACAATATCAAAAGTTATATTTTATAACTAAAATATCTTTATAACACTTAAATCATTTTTATATGATTTATAAAACATTAATTCTATTTTACTATAATTTATTTAATATATTTATTAAATAAATTAATTATCATTAATATTAATTAATTAATGAAACTCATCAAAAAATATTAAAAGTCATTGAAAATATCTTTAAATATTTTCTTATACCATAATATTATTTTTCATGATTTTCATGTATTAAAATCATTTTAAAATAATTTATTTAATATTATAATTAAATAAATTAAATACTATTTATATTCCAAAAATATTAAATATTTATGAAATATACTCAAAATAGTTAAAAACTATTTTTCAGATTTTAAAATAATTTTTCATAATTTATTATGTATTTTTAATAATTAAAAACTATTCTTGGCCTGTTCTTGAGCTGCTAGAAACTTATCGACAGAGAGCAATGTACTCACTTTGACCAGCAATTAATCTTTGATCGAAATGTTTTCTGGGACGTCTAGTGCATTAATATTATAGTACATATGTAATACTATAAGAATTATCAAATTTCATGCCAATCCTGCATCATAACTTAAAGAAGATTAAAGCTTCGAAAAGTTCGATAACTTTCATTTCTTCATTTCTGGGTTTTCCAGAAAATGAAGAACTGACGATGGTACTATATCTCGATCCTTATAACTTGAGTTCTAGGTTTTGTTTGTGTAAAGTAATGGTTGCATTTTGTAGAGAACATGTCAGGCTACAACTACATAACATCAGGTACTAACAACAACATCACATAAGACAGAACAAGGACAGTCAAACTATGTCAGCAAAATCACGTCTGAAGTTTCTGGGTTTTTCTAGAATTTTGACAGAACAGACGGTCAATGCTTGTTTGACCAAGATTAAGTTTCATTATGGGCAAGATCTGGGTGATATAAAAGCTTGATGTCCTTATACCAGACTACAAGTCCATTACACAAACAAGACCAAATAACCTGTCAGTAGCAAGATCAGAAGCCTTGAAAAGATTGTCGAAGGTTTCTGGGGATTCTAGGCTGCCCAGAACTTGCTTTCCGTGAACGGTCAACGATGTTTGACCGCTCATAACTCTCAGTATATTCATGATCTGGACGTGTTTCTAGTTTCAGATCATAGTATTCATGACATAGAAAAGATATAAAACAAAAAAATATAACAAACAACTAACCAATCAAGATGTATGGGCCATGACATATGGCTGTCAGGCCATCATTTTCAACATTTCCAGATTTTTGAATTCTTTAGATTCGAGCATCGAGATGTTATGGATCCATGATCCAACAACCCAGATCTCTAAATGACACCTTATAACACATCTTTAACCAACAACTAACATCAGATTAAAGTTTTAGGAAAATTAGGGTTCATATCTTCTTAGCTTTTATTTCTTGAATCTGATTCTTTGTTGCTGATCATGAAATGTTAAGACATGATATTAGCTTTTCTTATCTCACTTTCTCACTCTATATTCCCGAATTTCTAGAGAGAGAGGGTCTAGGAGAAAATGAAAAATAAAGTGGCTCTTTCTCTCTCTTTTAATCTTCTAAAATGATACAATGTATCTATAGCTGATGTTGCTGAGATTGCTGGCATTATGTGACTGATGGAAGTGGTTTTTAATAACATGGGGTAGTTCACCAACTATATATTGGCTAAATTTGCAAGTAACCATCAATTATTCAACAAAGGACATAATAGTCATTTTGCTATTAATTTTTAATGGAATTCTAGTAAATGGCCAAACCCTTAGGATTTAGGGTTTGAACCCTTTAGGGTTTAGAGTTTGAACCCTTAGGTTTTGGCAATTCGATTTCTAAAGTTTCCAATTTAGGTTTTAAAAATAGAAATTTAATATTTCAAAATTATAATTAGTATTTTTTAATTATATTAAAATTTCTTAATCATAATTTAAATCTTGCTAATTAGGATTAGTATTTCCTAACTAAAATTGATAGTTAAGCAATTAAGGACAAAAATTGGTCATTAGGGTTTTTAACCCAGAATTAGGGTTTTAATTAGAAAAATAATATTTCTAATTTCGAAATTAGATTTCCTAATGAGATTAAGGTTTTCTAATTACTATAATCTTGAAAATTAGGATTAATGTTTCCTAATTATATAACATGAAAATTACCTAATTACAAATTAGGGTTTCAAATTTACAATTTAGGGTTTTAATAATTAGGGTTT
This sequence comes from Panax ginseng, assembly GCA_020205605.1. Taxonomy (NCBI): domain Eukaryota; kingdom Viridiplantae; phylum Streptophyta; class Magnoliopsida; order Apiales; family Araliaceae; genus Panax; species Panax ginseng. Next base: position 46,881,500 of record CM035147.1, on the reverse strand, counting down.
CTAATTAATCAATTAGGGTTATCCCTAATTAAGTTTGTGATTAATACAAAAACCATATATGTTGTACTTAAATCCCCAATTTAGGGTTTCCAATTACCGAATTAGGGTTTCGAATTCTCAGAACTAAAATTACAGTTTCTAGAATCGGTTTCTAAGGTTTTTTGTTAATCGCTAGGGTTTTTTAACCGAACGTTGACGTTCTTAATATATACTTAGGGTTTGCCACATATATCGTTTATCTGGTCAACCCTTGACCCTTTAACCACATACTGTACACATATATAACCATATACATAGAACATATTCACTTATACCCTTAATCCTGAATAATTCACCTAAATCCTTCACAGAATTTTGAAATCCTCAAAATTCCTTCTTAAAAATATCAAACGCGTACACTTATTTTCTGTCTGGGTTCTAATATTGAACCTTAACCCAATTAATTAAAATTTTAAATATTTTCTAAATTCTCGGGTTGTTACAGCTTCTTCTTATCATACACTTTATTAAGGTAAACATATGAAAAGTTCATACATGTTTTTCATAAGTTCATAACTTAAATAAGTTTGAATTACTTCTTCATGGCTTATTAAGACTTAAGTCCTTTGATTCTCCATACTCATCACTTCTTAGCATACATACTTCACTAATCAACACTTCTCTATCAAACAAAAAATAGAAGAGTTGGAAGATTAATGATATAGAATTCTTACCCTTGAAGATCACTTGATTCTTCTTCTTGCTTTTTGAAATATAAAAGACTAACTTTTCTAACTTATTCTCTCTAACCAATAAGCACTTTTACAATGTTGGATGAAAGTTAACAACTAACAAATGATCTAACACTCCTTCTATTTATAGGAAAACCAAGGTTAGGGTAGTTTAGTCAATAAACCATCCCACCTCCTTACTAAACCTCCTTACTATTTATTACTTAACCATTAAGTTTACTTGCTCATCACATCCTTTGCTTGGCCATCACAACTCTTACTTGGCCACCAAGATCACCCATGTGATTATGGGGCCCACATGGATTGCCCCATGGGTCATGCTTACCCAATGGATCCTTACCTTGGGCTTTAGGTTCAATTAGCTTACTTATGATTTGGGCTTGCATTTAACAAACACATTGGGTTTTAACATTACTTACACTTGGGCTTGCACATTAATTCCTATTGGGCTTTACTCTTCCTACACAATCCTACAAATCCAATACATATGGCTTAAAGCCTTATAACGTATTATCTTGTATTCTAACTTGTATACTCATTCATAATATACGACATACCATCATTCATATATACTCATATAATACTTTGTATCATACTCATATTCATTACCTCGTACAATACTTATGTATCATACGATCATCCTTTATCTTCTTACGTCTTCATTTTCCCTAATGTTCTCAAATTAAGTCCGTAGGCGAAAAACTGCGTTTGTCATACATGAATTATTATTACATAATGTGACACCCCCAAATCCGAGTACTTCGATTCTACGGGATTTGGTGTTCACTGTACAAATATCATCTAACTATCTACCCATAATAAATGCAAACCATGCAATAGATAGAAATAAAATCTTCCCCTTAAGGGTTATAACATCCGAATAATAATACAATCCCAAGTTAAACTAACCTTAAACATCTGTGCGGAAATATAAATAATAAGTCTTAAGTAACATCAATTCTAATTACATCACATAAATAATCAGTCTTCATTACTTACTAAGCTTGCCCTTGCCTTTACTAGTGGAAGGTTCGTCTTCTCTTTCGTTTTTAACTGCAATGTTATTATTATGCAAGAGTGAGCACGATTGCCCACAAGTATAATAATATAACAATGAATAATAACATGCGAGAGAAATAATAACTTCTGAAATAAAAGCTCAACTTCTGAATCAAGAATGAATAACAAGAATCAAAAGATTTCTGAGGGTCATAAGACCTTGAACTATGTCCTAGGTTATCAAGGGTTATGCTTGAAACCTTTAACAGTCCATAAAACTATGGACCTTTCTACTCGTACTTAGGGGGATCAGCCCTTAGTACCATACTGTGCACAATATCTTAACGCTAACGCATAAGTAAATCCCATTACAGGGTTGTTCATCTCAGTTTGGCATTCGAGTCCGCACCAAAGGAAGTTTGGTTTGGATAATTCAATAAGGGTTCTAAAATTTAGAACGTTCATCAACTATGGACTAGTTGAATCAATAAGGATTCGCTAGTCTAACAAGGTTCAACAATAATGATATTCAAATTGAATAATAATCTCAAGAAGTATACAATAGAACAAATATTGTATAACAATTCATACTTGAAATGATAATCAATCTTTAATATAACAATTCGAACTTGAATAGCAGTAATGAGAATTTACTTAAGGTAATTAATAAACTTGAACAATGATAACAAGTAGGGGTAGGAAACTTGTGTCGTGCGTAGTTTACACTTTAATTAAACTCGTTCTTTGATTTAAATCTTACATATCATTTCCATTCACAATTATAGTTAATTATAAAGTATCTAGTCATCATAAGTTCATTCGTTTTACTAAATATTGTTATTATTGTAAAATATTTTGAAAGAAAGATGAAGTGCTATTTTGAATTATCAATAGTACTTCATAACTATTGTTCAGTTATTGAAGATATACAATTCGTATATGTCAAGCATGTTGTTATTAAATTCATATACTTATTGAGCTAGTTATGCTCACTCTTGCTTGAACCATATGAATGCAGCTAAGACTGAACGTCCCGAATGATCAAATAAGGATAAAGGAAAAGCTAAGGTAGATTATTAAGCTGTCTTGTAATAGTATAGGTCTATTGTTGTAATGTAATTGATATTATGACAAAGAACCTTTGTAATGGGTATAGAACCTGGAAAATGTAAATATTACTTTAAATATATAGAAGTTATGTTCGTTCTTTGAGGCTTTTCAATTGAATGAATGTATGAATGTTTGTACAGTATAGCACCATCTGTCGGGTTGGAAGATACCCGGATTTAGGGGTGCTACAAGTTGGTATCAAAGCCTAGGTTATAAAACTTAAGGGGGAAAGTAGAACCTTAAGTCATAACCTTAAGAAAGAATAAAGAAGTAAAAGATGGATAGTAACCCTATAAAAATGCATTATATTATGTTATGTGTTTTTATTATTTTACTAACGTGTACTAATCAAACTATATTGTTTTCTTGTAGATGTCAGGAGAAAATGATATGTATAGAGACATACATGTAGTGAGCGAGGATTCGGTTAATCGGGTAGAGATACTACCAAATCCCGTAGCAGTAGAACCATAGGTGGTGACAATCGAGTCTGGAGACTTGTATGATCATATGTATCATGAATACATAAGTAAAGTTATATGTTAAGAACATATAAGGTATGATGATTATGAAACTTTAATTGTCATAAGTCATAAACAATGAAATCTTAAGTAGTTTATAATTTGACAAGTTATAAGCTCATGAAGAAATAAGTCTAAAATCCAACAAATAATATAAGTTGTTGTAATAAGTATGTTGAGATGTTCACATGATGAATGGAATTCATTTGTAATGTTGAACAAATCATAAGAATGAAGATTTGCCGAAAATTGCATGATTGAACGATAATCGTCGAATTCGTAAAATTCTCGGAATAGAAGTCAAATGTTGTGTTTGAACTCAGAACCATTGTTTTCCGATGGAGACAAGTCACATTTGGCATTTAAGAGTTACAGACTCAAAAATGACCAGATTCCGACTTAGAACGAAGAAGCGAAAGCGTTGAACGTTCACGCGAGCGTTTATCGTTTTCGTTAAAATGAACCAATAGGTGAATTTTTAGCAAACGAAGTCAAATAGATAAAATTCTTACACGAACGCGTAGATTACGTAATTTGTGAACCGTAGGCTTTGGAACGAGCCTATTTGGACTTATAACGAAGACGTTATGCGTCTAGGAAGTTCACAAAAATTCAAGGACTGAGTTTTTTTTTACAGTGGCTTGAGTTGGCGCTTGCGGCGCCAACCCTAGATTAAATTGGTCACGCCAGTAGCGGTAATGTTGTGTCGAAAGCACACTACAAGCACGCACATGGCAAATACAACCGTAGTAGTACAAATAGTGGCACTTGCATGACGCTTGACCTCGAGAACATGGATAGTGATGAATGTTTTTAATTACAAAGAAAATAAAGTTAATTTATTTAAAAGTAAACATAACCTAAGGAATGTAATGTAACATTGTTTAAACTTTGTTAAACCTTAAGGATGTTGTATAAAGGTTGAGATAACCTAGTTGAATATAAATGCAAGGATAATGATAAGTTGGAACAGATAGTAACTGAATCTAATACACAATTAGATTGAGATGAAGGGTAAGATATAGTCATATACATACTTGATTATATGTGACCTAATGTAAGGCCTTATGTGATCAGGTATTGTAGAGACTTGAAAGACTTGAACATAAAGTAAATATACCATAGCAGATGCTAAAGGAAAGTATTCTAACTCTTGTCTCAGTTCAATATGATCAAGTTTTTGAAATTCATGTATCCTTACGCATGAATTGAGGTATGTTGAAGTTAAAGCCAATTCCTTTGCCTAGACATTATATATTGTATGGATTATTGATAATCTATTCATCTATTATCAAATGTTGTTATCTTTTGTCAACTAATAGATATAGTTTTCAAAAGAAGACTGGAATGTTAAACAAATGTTTTATCGGTAAAACAACAGGCACGTGAAGTTTCCAAATGATTAAACGTACATACGTTTAATGGATGTAGTGTTGATCAACATAGAGTACAATATGCTGATCACCTAGAAGTGCTCGTAAGTAATATCGGGCTTATGGACTTAGTTTCGGGTTGTCCTTTTCCAAGAAAGAATGAATACTCGAGGTCTTTGACCGAAGTGAATGTTTTACTAAATATTGTTTTTATTGTAAAACATTTTGAAAGAAAGATGAAGTGCTATTTTGAATTATCAATAGTACTTCATAACTATTTTTCAGTTAGTGAAGATATACAATTCGTATGTGTCAATCATGTTGTTATTGAATTCTTATACTTGTTGAGCTAGTTATGCTCACTCTTGCTTGAACCATGTGAATGCATCTAAGACTGAACGTCCCGAAGGATCGAATAAGGATAAAGGAAAAGCTAAAGAAAATTATTAAGCTGTCTTGTAATAGTATAGGTCTATTATTGTAATGTAATTGATATTATGACAAAGAACCTTTGTAATGGGTATAGAACCTGGGAAATGTAAATATTACTTTAAATATATAGAAGTTATGTTCGTTCTTTGAGACTTTTCAATTGAATGAATGTATGAATGTTTGTACAGTATAGCACCATCTGTCGGGTTGGAAGATACTTGGATTTGGGGGCGCTATAGACAACATTTCTGGTGGCCAAATTTGAAACGAGATGTTGCAGAGTGTGTTGCCAAATGTCTAACCTGTCAAAAAGTGAAAGCAGAACATCAGAGGCCGAGTGGGTTTCTACAACCGTTGGAGATCCCATAATGGAAATTAGAATATATTACGATAGACTTCGTGGTTGGCCTTCTGACAACTCAGAAAGGCTATGACGCAGTATGGGTTATCGTTGACCAATTGACGAAATCCGTACACTTCCTTCCGATCAAAATCATATTCAACTTAAATCAATTGGCAAGGTTATATGTGAAAGAGATTATTTTGAAACACAGAGTTCTGTTGTCAATTGTTTCTGATAGAGATCCGCGCTTTACATCAAACTTCTGAAAACGTCTACAGGAATGCATGGGTACGCAATTACGAATGAGTACAGCATATCACCCTTAGACAGATGGACAGAGCGAAAGAACGATTCAGACATTAGAAGATATGCTAAGAGCTTGTGTAATGGACTTTAAAGGAAATTGGGATGATCACCTACCGCTCGTAGAGTTCGGCTACAACAATAGTTACCACGCTAGCATTGGCATGTCGCCTTATGAAGCGTTATACGGCAGAAAGTGCAGAACTCCACTTTACTGGGATGAAGTTGGCGAAAGACAATTGTTAGGCCCAGAATTGGTACAACAAACATCAAAAATAGTCAAAGTGATCCGAACACGACTAGTAGAAACTCAAGATAGATAGAAGAAACACGCTGATCCACATCATAAAAATGTTGAGTTCGAATTGGGTAGTTATGTGTTCTTGAAGGTCTCTCCCTAGAAGGGAAATATCTGGTTCGGAAAGAAGGGAAAATTAAGCCCAAGATTCATTGGACCCTTTGAGGTACTACGAAGAATCGGAGAAGTTGCGTATGAGGTAGCCTTACCTCCAACACTCGAGAATGTCCACAACGTCTTCCACGTTTCTGTTTTACGACCCTACAAACCCAATTACAAGCATGTAATTGAATACGAACCCCTACATTTTGAAAAAGACTTATCTTACGAAGAAATTCTTGTTCAAATTGTGGACAGAAAAGAACAAGTTCTCAGAAATAAAGTAATACCTTCTGTTAAGGTAATTTGGAGGAACCACATTATTTGAAGAAGCAGCGTGGGAACTCGAAGAATATGATGAAGAATTACCCTCATTTATTTACTTAAATTATGTGTAAGCAATTCCGGGGACATAATCTTTGTAAGGGGGGGAGAATGTAGCGAATTGAATTTATTGAGTCGTGATTACGGGGACAAAATCCTTTTAAGGGGGGAAAGATGTTACAAATGAGATTTTGTAATTTAATTTTAATATTTATTGGATTAAATAAATATTTTCGATAATTTAATTATTAATTAGATTAAATAATTAATTGATGCAATTGTGATAGATTAATTTAATTATGTGTTATATTTATTAAATTAATGTGGAGAATATTTATTATTTATGTATGTATTTATGTGAGCTTATTGAATTAAATGAAACATTTAATAAGCACAATGTTATTTTAATTAATGTAATAATTAATTAGAGAGTTAATAATTTGACATAATTAATAAATGAGAAAATTAATTATATGACTATGTGAATTAATGAGAAATTATTATATTTTATTCAAATTAAATTAAATCATATATTTGAGTTATTGTATAAATGAGTGTTACATTATTAAACTATGGTATAAAGGATTTATTAAATTAAGTGGTTTTGAGCCATTTTAGGCTTGCCAAACGAGGCCTTAGTGGAGGTTGAGAGTAGTTAACCATTACTGGTTAACTGACCACCACTCTGCGCTCAACTTTCTTTTATAAAAATTAATACGTATTATTCTTCTTCCTATTTTCTAAGTTTTCAAAGCAAATCATAGAGAGAATTTAGAAATTTTGAAAGTAAAAGAGAAGGTTTGTGAGAGATTGTAAGTTGTGATCAACCTTGTGTAATCCAAGCAGAGCAATCAAGGGTAAACCCTTAAACTTCAATTTTATTACGTTGTTTAAGTTTTTCATAAAAATGGCTTTTATGTTATGTAAAAGCTTTGTAGTGGAAAAAGGAGTAACGATTATGTGTTAATTACGTGATAAATGTTATCATATCGTATTTGATTATATATATTGCATAAACCATATCATCAGTGTCATAAAAACATGTCGTATATTGTTGCTACAAAATTACAGAGTATAAAATATGGCCATACGGCCTTACGTACCAAATTTGATACGTCTATCATAGGTTATATCATAAAGTTATACTTGTAAAGGATTATGTATAATAAAGCGAAGAGACCAAACTTCAAATGAACGGATTCAGTGTTATAACGAACCCGTAGTATTGATTTGCATGTTTTGTTTTTAAAACTTTCAAGAACAGTAAAATCACATGTGATAATTTTGTTAATTATGTGTTTTAACCCCTTAAAATCATGCTAGAAGGGTTGAGTAGTTGTTATATGTATATTATAATGTTTGGGTATATCTAAATTCGTGTAGAAATAATTTAATTGGAAGATTTGTTCTGCAATTTTTCGCGAATTGCAGAACAATTACTGGTTCACATGTGCTGCTTACTGCCAGGTCCGTGCCTTAACACCGTGCTTGCAACACTAAGAGTCAGTCAGCCATGTTGCCGAGAATAAGTATAACAGGTGGCGCCATATTTACCATCTCCAGAATGTTCAGAAACGGAAATTTTAAAGTGTTCAAGTTCATGAATGTGATGTTAACCTAATCTAATGAACATAAAAATATGTTAGAAGGATAATGAGATGTTAAAATAGATGCTTAACATGTCAATAACGTATTTATGTGCGAATTGAATTATTAAACTCATAGTTAACTTATTGTTCGTGAAATGTATATTATGTGATAATAAGTGTGGTAATTTGACTAAGTATAGTCATAACCAAAGTTTAGACAAAAGAATGAACTTATAATGACTAGTTATATTATATTTAACTAGTGTTGTGAATGGAAATGGTATGTAGGATTATATCGAAGAACGTGTATAATTAACGTGTAATCTACGCACGAGGCAAGTTTCCTAACCCTACTTGTTATCATTATTCAAGTTTATAAATCAAGTTCAGTTTGTTATATTAAAGATTATCTATCATTTTAAAGTATGATTCTGTTATACAATACTTGTTCTATTGTATACCTCCTAAGATTGTTATTCAATTTAATTATCATTTATTGTTGAACTTTAATAGACTAGTGAACCCTTATTTGATTCGACTAGTCCATAGTTGATTAACGTTCTAAATTTCAGAACCCTTATTGAATTATCCAAACCAAACGTCCTTTGGTGCGGACTCTAATGTCAAACTGAGATGAACAACCCTATATAGGGATTACTTATGCGTTAGCGTTAAGATATTGTGCACAATATGGTACTAAGGGTTGATCCCCCTAAGTACGAGTAGAAGAGTCCATAGTCTTATGATTGTTAAAGGTTTCAAGTATAACCCTTGATAACATAGGACATAGTTCAAAGTCTTATGACCCTCAGAAATCTTTTGAATTCTTGTTATTCATTCTTGATTCAAAAGTTGAGCTTTTATTTCAGAAGTCTTTGATTCACTCGCATGTTATTATATATTGTTATTTCATTTTTATACTTGTGGGCAATCATGCTCACTCTTGCGTAATAATAACAATGCAGTTAAGAACGAAAGGTACGATGAGCCTTCTACTAGGAAAGGCAAGGGCAAGGCTAATAAGTGATGAACACTTGTTATTTAATTTTATGAATGTTATTGTCAAAACTTGATGATGTTTAAGACTTATTATTTGTTTATGTTTCCACACAGATATTTAAGGTTAGTTTGACCTAGGATTGTATTTATTATTCAGATGTTGTAACCCCATAAGGGGAGGATTTATTCCTATCTATTGTATGGTTTGCATTTATTATGGGTAGATAGATAGATGATATTTATATAGTGAACACGAAATCCCGTGGAATTGAAGTACCCGGATTTGGGGGTGTCACATCATCTTTCTTTGAAAACGACAACCCGACACCAAGTCTGTAAGTCCAACATTTCTTACGAGCAGGTCTAGGTGATCAACCTATAGTACTCTATGTTATACAACACTACTTCATTAAACGTATCTATGTTTAAGTTTTGGCAACCTCACGTGTCTGTCGATTGACGACAAAACATTTGTTTATTCATACTAAGTCTTTCTTTGAAATCCATACCAAAACAGTTGGCAAAAGATAGCAACATTAATATTATTTTGATAGATTATAAGAAAATCCACAAAACTCATTAAGTCTAGCCGAAGGAATTGGATTCGACTTCGTTATACATCAATTTATGCTTAAAATACTTGAATCACAAAGCTTGTCCAAAAGGAACATAGGCAAGGGTTTAGAACACTTGCCTTCAGCGTCTTCTACAATTAATTCACTTTTTTTTTGAGTCTTTAAGGCTTCTACAATAAATAATTACATAACATACCACATTAGGTCATAAACAATCAAGTATTGTCCCTAATCTATATTCCCCTTCTTCTCAATCTAATCATTCATTAGATTAGTTAATCGTTCATTACAGTTTATCGTATTACTTTGTGTTTACATTCTCGTAACCTTTCGTCAACTTTTACTTAAAATTCTTCAGATTATAATCATCCTTAACGATGTTACTTTAAGTTAATTAAGGTATTAATTCACATTCAATCAACTTCTACTTTCTTTATATTCATTATCTTTCTTTCTCGTCCCTTCTTCTAGTATCATTCATTTATTTGACTTCTTCCTAAGTAAGTCTATATTTCTTGGCTAAAGTTAGCGTTGTGTCGAGACTTGGTCTCGTATTCAATGACATAAGCGCTTCACTATATGCTACTTTGCATAACTTAACTGTATCTTTGATTCGGTTATGGTGTTGCGGCGTCAACCTCACAAGGTTGGACGGCGCTGCGGCGCCGACCCTGTGCCTTAGAGAAATTTTTAAGTTTTCAACTGCAATCCTTTCCGCGCTCATAACTTAATAGTTATAAGTCGGAATTGGCTCGTTCAAAAGCTGTTATAATAAATACTTCATGACAAACCCCTTTTATTTGTATCAAAATTCACTTGACTAATCACATTTTAATTAATCTTTCAACATTTATTCATCATTAATTTTATAACTCACAATATTAACAACCAGATCATTCCCAAGAAAGAGGGGGCTTTCCGATAAAGACTTCTCCTTATTGGCGCGCAATTAGATGACCTAACCCCTTTCCTCGATAGAACTTTCTAAATATTGTCAATAATGCAAATAATAATATGAATAACTGTGTAGTCACAATTATTAATTTAATAATATAAAATATTGTGTAGATGATACTGTGACAATAATTGAATCAATAATATGAGATACTATGCATCAACTACTATTGCAATAATTGAATAAAACTGAGTGACTTCTCACGTAAGCATCAATAATAAGAGATACTATGCAATACCGTGTGCTACTGTGCAACCACGCGTATTACTGTACTTTTATCACCGGGTATTTCAACAGTTAACGGTAAAAGTTTTGCCATTGTTTTTATAAAAAGGTTATTTCTGTCGCTTTCTATATTTGACAATAATTCCGTTGTGGGGTCCACTAATAATTATGCTGTCGTACGAATAATCCCTGATAAAAAGAATATTCCCCGACCAAACGAATATTTTATGAAAACTTGCTTACTTTGCAAAATTTGTAAATATTACCCGCACCTATACCATTATATCAAATCCAAACCTTATTATTATTCAAAATAACATTTATAGAAAATTAAATCTTTATTCATAAAAGTTGGGGTCTTACATCCTCCCCTTCTTATGAAATTTCATCCTCGAAATTGGCGTACGTACCTAGTATGTCAAAGTGGTGAGGATACCTTGTTTTCATTTCAGATTCGAACTCACATGTCATTTTCTCAATATCGTGGTTTCTTCCCAAAACTTTGACTTGAGGTATAACATTTGAGCGTAGAATATGTTTCTTCTTATCCAAAATTTTAACATGTACCTCTTTATACATTAAATCTTCTTCTATCACGTTTGGTTCTAATTCAATAATGTGGTTGGGGTCTTCCACATATTTTTGTAACATAGATATGTGAAAAAGGTTAGGAACACGAGACATACTTGGAGGTAAGGTGAGACTATAGGCCATAACTTTAACTTTATCGATTAAAGTTGGTTCTACTCGTATATTTGATATCATCACGTGGTTCCCTAGAGTCTTTAACTCTATCTCCATCATTTATAAGTCATACGAAATGGGTCTTTGTGTTAACAATGTCGCACTCGTAACCGCACACGATCTTCTACTCAACACGTCAGCTACCACGTTCATTTTTCAAGGATGGTATTGAATGGTATGGTCGTAATCTTTCAACATCTCGAGCCAACGTCTTTGGCGCATGACACGTTCATTTTAGTTGAAGAAATATTTGAGGTTTTTAGAAATGGATTTTGTACCGGGTTCAAGGTCAATAAAATATTCAATTTCACACTCTTGGGTAGGCCAAAAAGTTCTTCGGGGAATATATCAGGAAATTTATTAACAATAGAATTACTATTCAAATCTGACGTATTTTTGTTTAAATCCGTGACATGGGCTAAGAAAGATTGACATCCATTTTTGAATAAACGAATGACTTTATGGCTTGATATGACAATGATTGACTTTAGAGGTTTGGTTTCTTGAATTCACATAACAGGTTGGTTAGGAATATGAAAGCTAACAACCTTACGAAAATAATCAATTTTAGCATGATGAGTAGTTAACCAGTCGATTCCTAGAATCACATCAAAGGCAAGTATTTTCAAAGAGTTGGGATCAACAGGTAATGTGAAAGTATCGATTTGAATCAAACAAGATTTATAAACGGTTGATGTAATGATGGTTTCTCCTAACAGAGATTCAATATATAAGTCAAAGTCTAATTTCTCAGGGGTCAAATTTAAACGTTGAGCACAAGCAGTTGAAATAAAAGAATGGGTAGAACATGATATAGAATAAGGTATAAACTTCGCAAGAATTTATGATTAGCTAACCCGTAATAACTTCGTTAGGGTTCCTCACTTTATGGGAAGTCACAAAAAATGCTCTCCCTAAAACTACCGACTTTGACTTGTCTGAGATAGCCTTTGGTGTCTCCATCCCAGCTGGACTTTACTTTGCTACATGACAAAATCGAGCTGAATGACCTTCATTTCCATAATTGAAACACACTTTGAGTTGCTGCGTACAGTTTAGACGGATGTGTGCCTCCTGTCTGCATTTGTAGCATACGAGGAACCCGAACGAAGTTATCACGGGTAAACTAATCATAAATTCTTGCGAAGTCTATACTTTATTCGATACCAGTTCTACCCATTCTTTTATTTCACCTGCTTATGCTCAATGTTTGAACTTGACTCCTGAAAAATTAGACTTTGACTTATCCGTTGAAACTCCGTTAGGAGAAACCTTCATTACATCCACTGTTTATAAATCTTGTTTGATTCAAATCGATACCCTCACATTACCTATTGATCTCATCTCTTTGAAAATACTTGCATTTGATGTGATTTTAGGAATCGACTTGTTAACTACTCATCATGCTAAAATTGATTATTTTCGTAAGTTTGTTAGCTTTCATATTCCTAACCAACCTGTTATGCGAATTCAAGCAACCAAACTACTAAAGTCAATCATTGTCATATCAAGCCATAAAGCCATTCGTTTATTGAAAAATGGATGTCAAGCTTTCTTAGCCCATGTCACGGTTTTAAACAAAAATACGTCCAATTTGAATGATATTTCTATTGTTAATAAATTTCCTGATGTATTCCCTGAAGACTTCCTAGCCTACCCCTAGAGCGTGAAATTGAATTTTGTATTGACCTTGAACCCAATACAAAACCCTAAAATATTTCTTCATCTAGAACGAACGTAACATGTGCCAAAGACGTTGGCTTGAGCTATTGAAAGATTACGATCATACCATTCAATACCATCCTGGAAAAGCTAACGTGGTAGCTGACACATTGAGTAGAAGATCGTATGCGGTTACGAGTGCGATGTTGTTAACACAAAGACCCATTTTGTATGACTTACAAATGATGGAGATAGAATTAAAGACTCCAAGGACCCACGTGATGATGTCAAATATACGAGTAGAATTGACTTTAATCGATAAAGTTAAAACCGCTCAATCTACACACCCGGAGCTGATGAATATGAAGAAGAAAGTACAAGAATGTGTTATTCCAGAAGTAAGAGTCGATGAAGAGAGAAAATCTCAACCCTCGATTTATTGGTCTATTTGAAATCCTCGACCGAGTAGGAACTATGGCCTATAGACTCGCATTACTGCCAAGTATGTCTCGTGTTCATAATGTTTTTTACATATCTATGTTATGTAAATATGTAGAAGACCCGAACCACATTATTGAATTAGAACCAGATTAGATAGCGGAAGATTTAACGTATGAAGTGGTACTTGTTAAAATCTTGGATAAAAGGGAACATATTCTACGCTCAAAGGTTATACCTCAAATCAAAGTTTTGTGGAGAAACCACGATATTGAGGAAATGACATGGGAGTTAGAATCTGAAATGAAATTAAGGTATCCTCACCTCTTCGACATACCAGGTACATACACCAATTTCGAGGATGAAATTTTATAAGAAGGGGAGGTTGTGTAACGACCGAGAAATTCGGATCTTATTGTAAAATGATTTTATTAAATTAAATAATAATAAAATCCTATTCTATGTGTTATCGAGATGGTTGTCATTGTATAACCTATTGATGTTAGAATATCGTAGTATTTGAGCTACGTGGATGAATTAAAGTGTTTGAATTTCCAAGACAAAAATAAAAGTTTTCCGAGAGATTTTCCGAAAAACACTATTCATCGCTATTTGCTCGGGATATATTTTTCCGAGAAATACGTAATGATAGAATAACAAGGTAAGATGGATTATGTAATAAAAATCTAGTTATGGAAAATGTAATAATTCGCTTGTGGACTTAATTTATAAACGTTAAGGAAAGCGAAATGGTAATGAATAAGTAATAATTGTATGATACTTAAGTATTGTACAAGTGAAATGAAAACGAGTATAATACGAGTTGGTATGAAGAATGAAATATCGTATATATTTTCTATATGAATTAGAATACAAAAATAATACATAAACTATATGTACATGTATTAAGAAATGTTAATGGACTTGGAAGATTGGTTAACAGTTATATACAAGTCTAAGTGAATTAAAGGGAGAGGCCCAATCATTAATGAATGAACAAACTAGTGTTTATTAATGCAAAGCCCAAAGATTGATTTAATGTAAGCCCAAACTAGAATCCATGAGTTGTATGACCCATGGGGCAAACCATATCAATATGGTTAATATGTAGTGATCAAGTTAAGAGTAATGGCCAAGACTTAAAAGTAATGACCATGTATTAAGAGTAATGACCAAGTTAAATGAGTAATGACCAAGTATAGGATAAGAGTTGTGCTAGCCAAGTAATGAATAGTAAGGAGGTGGCTTAAGTAGGTGGGTGATTTAATGACTAATCTACCCTAGCTTTGCAAATTCTATAAATAGAGAAGGCTTACAAGCCATTTGTTAGTTGTTCAAATAATCCAACATTTCAAAAGTGCTTAAGTGTTAGAGAGAATAAGCTACAATAAGTCATTTCCATAAGTAAAAAGAAGAAGCAAGCTACCTTACCAAGACTACAAAAAGTAAGACTTCTTCTCCATTATCTTTTATCTCTACCATGATAGGTGCATAAGAAAAGTTTGGATTAAGGAATATGAATAATAAGAAGCAAGAAGAATGTATAAGTCATGAACTTAAGCTACATAAGTTGGCAATAAGTCATTTGAACTTATAAAAGTTATAAACTTATTATAAGCTAACCTTGAATGTTAAGTATGAAAATGTGAACTTGTAATGAGTTAGTAAGAGAAGTGAATTAAGAACTTATATGATTATATGTATCATGTATACATAAGTAAAGTTATATGTGAAGAACATGTAAAGTATGATGATTAAGAAACTTTAATTGTCATAAGTCATGAACAATAAAATCTTAAGTAGTTTATAATTTGACAAGTTATAAGCTCATGAAGAATAAGTCCAAAATCCAACAATGATTATAAGTTGTTGTAGTAAGTAGGTTGAGATGTTCACATGATGAATGGAAGTCATTTATAATGTTGAACAAATCATAAGAATGAAGATTTACCGAAAATTGCACAGTTGGACGATAATCGTCGAATCCGTAAAATTCTCGGAATAGAAGTCAAATTTTGTGTTTGATCACAGAACCATTGTTTTCCAATGAAAACAAGTCATATTTGGCATTTAAGAGTTGTGGACTCGAAAATGACCGGATTCCGACCTAGAACGAAGAAACGAACGTTGAACGTTCATGAATGTTTATCGTTTTCATTAAAAATGAACCAATAGGGGAATTTTTAGCAAACGAAGTCAAATAGATAAAATTCTTGCATGAACATGTAGATTACGTAATTTGTGAACCGTAGGCTTTTAAACGAGCCAATTCGAACTTATAACAAAGAAGTTATGCGTTCGGAAAGTTCACAAAATTCAAAAACTGAAATTGTTTTCTGGTGCACAGAGTTGGCGCCACGGCGCCAACCCTAGGCTAAATGAGTACACTGCAAGAGTTCGCCACAGCTCGAACCATAGTACAATATGTGGCACCGCAGCGCCAAGTATAGTACAAAAATCTTCTGGAGAGTGGCGCCGCAGCACAACCCATTAAGTAAGGACTCATACCAGCAGTCATCAAGTTTGGGACGGTCATACTTATAAGCTCGTATTTGCGGCCTGCGATGTAAGTATATAAAGCTAAGCGCCATGACATAAACCTCGTAACAAGGATGGTGATGAATGTTTCTAAGTACAAAGAAAAGAAAGCTAATTGGTTTAAAAGTAAACACAACTTAAGGAATGTAATGTAACATTGTTTAAACTTTGTTAAACCTTAAGGATGTTGTATAAAGGTTGAGATAACCTAGTCGAATATAAATGCAAGGATAATGATAAATCGGAACAAATAGTAACTGAATCTAATACACAATTAGATTGAAATGAAGGGTATGATATAGTTATATACATACTTGATTATATGTGACCTAATGTAAGGCATTATGTGATCATGTATTGTAGAGACTTGAACGACTTGAACATAAAGTTAATATACCATAGCAGACGCTAAATGCAAGTATTCTAACTCTTGTCTCAGTTCAATCTGAACAAGTTTTTGAAATTCATATATTCTTTCGCATGAATTGAGGTATGTTGAAGTTAAAGCCAATTCCTTTGGCTAGACTTGATGTATTGATAATCTATTCATTTATTATCAAATGTTGCTATCTTTTGTCAACTACTTGATATGGTTTTCAAAAGAAGACTGAAATGTTGAACAAATGTTTTGTTTAAAAAACGATGAGCACGTGAGGGTTGCCAAATGCTTAAGCGTGCATACGTTTAATGGATGTAGTGTTGATCAACATAGAGTATAATAAGTCGATCACCTAGAAGTGCTCATAAGTAATATAGACTTACGGACTTGCTTGGGTTGTCCTTTTCCAATAACGAATGAATACTCGAGGTCTCTGACCAGAGTGAATGTTTTACTAAATATTGTTATTATTGTAAAACATTTTGAAAGAAAAGATGAAGTGCTATTTTGAGTTATCAATAGTACTTCATAAGAATTGTTCAGTTATTGATGATATACGATTTATATTTGTCAAACATGTTGTTATTAAATTGGTATACTTACTGAGCTAGTTATGTTCACTATTGCTTGAACCATATAAATGCAGCTAAGACTGAACGTCCTGAAGGATCGAAAAAGGATGAGGGAAAAGCTAAGGCAGATTACTGAGTTGTCTTGTAATAATATAGGTCTATTGTTGTAATGTAACTGATATTATGACAAAGAACCTTTGTAATGGGTTTAGAACCTGGGAAATGTAAATATTACTTTGAATATATAGAAGT
This sequence comes from Panax ginseng, assembly GCA_020205605.1. Lineage (NCBI taxonomy): Eukaryota > Viridiplantae > Streptophyta > Magnoliopsida > Apiales > Araliaceae > Panax > Panax ginseng. The sequence goes on along the minus strand of CM035147.1, from coordinate 46,864,039 downwards.
TATGTTTGTTCTTTGAGACTTTTCAATTGAATGAATGTATGAATGTTGTACAGTATAGCACCATCTGTCGGGTTGGAAGATACCCGGATTTGGGGGCGCTACAGGTTGTAAGACCCCAACTTTTATGAACAAAGATTTAATTTTCTCTAAATGTTATTTTGAATAATAAGGTTTGGATTTGATATAATGTTATAGTTATGGGTAATATTTAAAAATTTTGAAAACTAAGCAAGTTGTCATAAAATATTCTTTTTGTCGGGGAATATTCGTTTTATCAGAAAATATTCATTCGATAACACAATCATTGGTGGACACCACAACAGAATTACTGTCAGATTTAGAAAGCGACAAAAATAACCTTTTTATAAAAATAACGACAAAATTTTTACCGTTAACTGTTGAAATATCCGGTGATAAAAGAATAGTAATACGCGTGGTTGCAAAGTAGCACACTGTATTGTACAGTATCTTTGATTATTGAAACTTACATAAGAAGTCACTCAGTTTTATTCAATTATTGTCACAGTAATTGTTACATAGTATCTCATATTATTGATTCAATTATTGTCACAATATCATCTGCATAATATTTTATATTATTAAATCAATAATTGGGAGGACAAAGTTATTCATATTATTATTTGAATTATTGACAATGTCTAGAAAGTTCTGTCGAGGAAAGGGGTTAGGTCATCTAATTGCGCGCCAATAATGAGAAGTCCTTATTGGAAAGCCCCATCTTTCCAGGGAATGATCTAGTTGTTAATATTGTGAGTTATAATATTAATGATAAATAATTGTTAAAAGATTAAAAATATGTTTAGTCAAGTGATTTGCGATAAATAAAAAAGGGTTTGTCATGAAGTATTTATTATAAATTTGGCTTATTATATGGACCCCCACTTACTCATTTTTCAAAATCGTCGGTAGAAAGTTGTAAGACCCCGAATTTTATGAAATAAAAGTATTCAATTTTTTGATAATTGTTATTCTATTTAGTAAATAGTTAAATTGATAAAAGGTTAAAGTTAAGGATGATATCTGAAAATTTTGCAAAGTAAGCAAGTTGATATAGAATATTCGTTTGGTCGGGGAATATTCTTTTTGCCAGGGGATATCCGTACGACGACACCATCATTGGTGGACCCCACAATGGACGTATTGTCGTAGCTAGAAAATGACAGAAATATATTTTATAAAAATAACAGCAAAAGTTTTACCGTTAAACTGTTGAAATACCCCGTGGTAAAAGTACAGTAATACGCGTGGTTGCATAGTAGCACATAGTATTGATTATTAATGCTTACGTGAGAAGTCACTCAGTTATACTCAATTATTGTTACAATGATTGCTGCATAATATCTCTTATATTATTGTTTCAATTATTGTCATAGTATCATCTTCATAATATTTATTATTATTAAATCAATAATTGAGACGATAAAGTTATTCATATTATTATTTGCAATATTGACGATTTCTAGAAAGTTCTGTCGAGGACAGGTTTGGTCACCTAATTGCGCGCCAATATGGAGAAATCTTTATCGGAAAGCCCCCTCTTTCATGGTAATGATCTGGTTGTTAAATATTGTGAGTTATAATATTAATGATGAATAAGTTCGAGTTGATTAAAGATGAAATTGTTATTTCCATTGTGTTGGGATTATTAGTGTTAGTGGAAATCGACATTTATTTCGATAAGGTTATATTGACCAATCGGGTAATTAATCGGATAAATGAGCAATTAATTACGATTAATTCAAATGCTTATAACTATTTATTCACATGTATGTACTATTGATTCACATGCATGTATTATTAGGGGAGGTGGTGCAAGATTGATAAACTTGCATGACTAAATTAAAAATGGAGGTATAAATGACGGTACTATACTATAACTATTTTTTTCACATGTATAGAACTATTGATTCACATGACTGAACTATTGATTCAGATGATGTACTATTAGGGGAGGTGTTGCAAGTTTGATAATACTTGTAGGACTAAATTAAAAATAGAGGAAAAGATGAAGGTATTATACTGTATTATTTCGAGCCCCAAAACGTGTAATTATAGAAACTATATTTTCCTATAAATAGAAGCTCATTCTTCTTTCATTCTCACCAATTCACTAAGACTCACAAGAGCTATTATAGAGAGAGAAGCTAGAGAGAGAGAAACTATAGAAAGAAAGAAGAAGAGAAGTCTGCTAGTTCACTATTCTAATATCCAATCTTCTTCTGAGGTAAAGGGTATTATTTATTTCATATTCAGAAGATATATTATTTTTTGTATTCGTATAGATATTATCTTCGTTCAATATTCGTATGAAATAATATTTTCTTCCACACTATGTAGTATTAATTACAAATAAAAAACTAAAGAAGAAGAATAATGCAGAACACCCTTCACTTCAGCTTTAATTCGCAATCGATATGAAAGTTCTTCAAAATCTTCACTCCAAAGCTCAATATGAAATTATGTCCTTAATCTCCGTTAATTGCCTTCTGTGATAATGATCTTATTGTTTTTGATGTAATTATATGTTCACACACAAAATCTTAGTGCAATCCTATGTCATTTAGAGTCCAAACGTATTCCAAGCACTAAAGTCCACGTTTTAGCAGTGTTAGAAACAAGCCAGGACTGTCAAGTTTCAGGACCCCCCACCCCGGTGGGGGTATATGCTTATAAATGGCCCACCCCGGTGGGCTAGGCTCCTGTCATGCAGACCTGAAGACCCCCCCGCCCCGACGGGGGTGTAAAGCTAAAATATGCCTACCCCGGCGGAGGTAGGCTTCTTCTCCTGATGCCCTATTTTTTGCTCTTCTTTCTCCATTCCTTGCCACAATGTACCTTAACTCCACCATTTTTGATCCAATGCAACACCACCATACCTACACAATAAAATAACACGAAACAAGTAAAAACAAATAAAAAAACAAGGAATTAACATCGATTAAGCTTGAATTACAAACCGATTCGCAGGTAGAAAACCCACTTATCACGTGGTTGTCAATATTGTAGTTATTTAATATTATTTATGAATAATAAATTGTTGATATATATGATAAAAAAATATTTATTTAATGTGGATTTAAACGGAGGAATTTTTAGAATGTGACATTTGTTGAAAGTTGGTATTTTATCTTTTCCGATAAAATAATTCATTCAAATATATTATTATAATATTACATTATAGTAGTATGATGTGATTATATAATAGTATGATTTTTAATTTGAATGGTAGCATTATTATAGTAAATTCATGGTATAAAAGTAAAATGAGGTGGAAGAGAATAAATTGAATTTGAATTCTAATGATGTAAGAAATGATGTCATCGAAACGATGAGGTAAGCAATGATGTCATCAGAACGATGAGGTATGCAATGATGTCATATGATCGATGATGTAAGCGATGATGTAATAAATTATAGCGAAAAGACTATTTTACCCTTACTCTGCCAAGCCTATAAATAGAAGCTCATTTCTTCATTATTTTTCACCAATTCATTCAAGCTATAGAGAGAGAAATTAAGTATAGAGAGAATAATAAAGAAAAAAGAAGAGTATTCTATTACTACACTATTGCAGTATCCAATCTCCTACTAAGGTAAGGGATATTATTTCTTTCGTATTCGTAAGTGATATTATTCTTGTTCAATATTTGTAAGTAATATTATTTCGTTTCATATTCCTAATTCTACACTTATGTTGATAAGTATTTCTTCTATACTCCATAAAATTAGTAAAATATCCTTGACATTTGCGCTTCATTCAGTATCTTTTCATGGAAATATTATTATGAGCATTCTTGATAATTTTTAATCTTTTCATGTCGGGGTACTATTCCCGAAGTACTATTCACAGGGTACTATTTAGTCGAGTACTATTCACTCGGGGTACTATTCATGACAAAAATTGATTTCTTTTCGATCCAAATCATTTTTGATACAATATTATTCTTAAATTTTACTCCACAAAGCAGTATCATGTTGACAATTTGGACGTTTTTGAATGCTGGATAAATTAAATTATAAATATTTAAAGTTTATCCTTTTCTTTCATTTAATTGAATTCTTATATCATTGTCATCATCCTTATGCTTATATTATGATAAAAGTCATCTTTGGCTTACGTGCATAGATGGACTGTTGATTGGTATGATTATGACCATAGATTATTTGGTATAATAATGAGCGTAATATTACAAATGATGTGGTAAAAGTCCTCATTGTCCTGTAGTGAAAAGATGATCAGGTGTTGAGATGATAATGACCATTGGTGAAAACACCAATATCCTTGGCCCGTAGTGCATGGATAATTCGTGATCGTGATACTAATGAATATCCTTAGCACGTTGTGCATGGATAATTCAGTGATGTGAATTATTTATTAAGCTGAGTCTCAGAGATAAAATTGATGATACCTTTTTAAATCATAGAAGATAGTAGATATCTTGTTCTACTTGACTCTTCTAATGGATTGCTTGTTTCGCTGCAGTTAAACTTGATGTTATTATAATTTATCAGTTTAACACTGTTGAAGGCTAACGATAATTTATTCTGCAATATCTTAGTCATAATATTTTTTACTGGATTAATTGAGCTCACCCTTTACTTTTATTATTCTCTTCAGGAAATGAGAATATAGCTGGGACTAGTCGGGGAACAGAGTGACAGTCCAGATGTTTTCATTAGTAGTCCTCATTATTCTGTGAAATAGTGTGATAATAATTGTAATGAGGACTTATTTTGAGTTTGAAAACTGTCTAGAAGACAATATTTGTATTAAAACTTCATGACTTATGTTTTGTCGTATTATTCTACGACACTTAATAGTTGTATAAATTAAGTTTGTATTTGAATTATGTACCATGTATTTGGCGACTCAGAATGGGTGATGTATACCTATTTTGGGGGCATCACAACGCTTATTACTATACTTTTACCACCGAGTATTTCAATAGTTTAACGGTAAAACTTTTCCCATTACTTTTATAAAAGATATTTATGTCGTTTCTAACTACGATAATACTTCCGTTGTTGGGTCCACCAATGATGGTGTCTTCATACGGATATTCCCTGACAAAAAGAATATTCCCCGACCAAACGAATATTTTATATCAACTTTCTAACTTTGCAAAATTTTCAAATATCACCCTTAACTATAACTTTTTATCAATTTAACCATTACTAAATAGAATAACAATTATTAGAAAATTGAATACTTGCATTTCGTAAAATTCAAGGTCTTACAGTAGAAATGTTTTTGTTGTTTTTGTTTTATTGCGACCAGACCATATAAAATGGATGCCTACGTACTCCCGTGTATTGGGATGATCAGGTCGACGTAGTTCGCCCCATGTACCTGGCAGTTTGCAGCGAAAACATTTAATCACATGTACAAGATAAACTAAAGATGTGAAAAAGTTTAATCCCTAGTGGGACAAACTGCAGGTGTGAAAAGTCATATCCCTGATGGGACAAAACTGCAGGTGTGAAAAGTTTTATCCCTGGTGGGACAAAACTGCAGGTGTGAAATGTTTTGAAAGAGAAGTTATTTAAAGGATCTGCTGATCCGAAACTAGGCTGCTGGTTGGAAAGTGTGATTGTCCCTAATGGGGAAAATGGGTGTGAGGAAAATTGTATGTAGTGAAGGTTTGGAAAACCTGAATTAACTGGGGATCTGGTGATCCATAACCAGGATGTTTGCTTGATGGTAACTTCAGACATAGTACGGTTTCATGGTGTCTGAGCTAATGAGTTGTGAAAATTCATCGTCATCCATCTCCTATAATCTGAGAGCGCCTCCTGTCAATACCTCCTTGACAATAAATGGGCCTTCCCAGTTCGGGGCGAATTTTCCTTTGGAATGAGCTTGGTCGCCAATGATCTTTTTCAAAACAAAGTCATGTTGTTTAAACTGTCACAGCCAGACTTTTCTGTTGTAGGATCTGGTGATCCTTTGTTGATACAATTGACTGTGGAAGATAGCAGCAGTTCGCCTTTCGTCTATTAGAGACAATTGGTGATACATATCTTGTAACCATTGGTCTTCATCCAGCTAAGCGTCTATCAACACTCTGAGGGATTGCATTTTCACCTCTATGGGGAGCACTGCTTCCATCCCATAGGTTAATGAATAGGGGGTTGCCCTAATGGAAGTGCGCATTGATATTTTATATGTTAGTTCGATGAGGCACAATATAGATCTAGAAGGGGGGTTGAATAGATCCTTTTCAATTTCAAATATGTTTCTGGTTTGTTTTGTATTGCTCATGAATTAGCATATGACAAATATAAGAATCATTTCAAGCATGTCGAAATAAGTAAAAGATCCCCTTCATGGATATATTCATAATCAGACATACATTGTTCATATAGTTAATTGATGAGTAGCGAGTTAAAACATACATGCATGATTATTGCGGTTAATGTACATAATGTAAATGACATAAAGTAAAAGACACAAAGGGTTTTAAGTGGTTCGGAGACTCAAGCTCTAATCCACTCTTACGCTTTCAACTAGCAAGATTTCCACTAAGGAAGGGCAACACCACGAATCACTAAGATTTCTTGAGGCCCGTGACCTTGGGACTTGATTCACTAAGAACTCTTCAAGGCCGTGACCTTGGAACTTCTCCAGTTCCCTAGGAACTCTTCAAGCCCAGCAAACTTGGAACTTTATTTAGTCCCTCCGGACAACGACCCTTCAGGCCCTGGCTTCTTGTTGTTGAGTTGTTTATTTGTTGGAGTTGTTGCTGAGCTGCTAAGATGTCTTTATGCTCTAAACATCTTCTGTACTTAGCAGCTTGGCATGATCATCCTTGAAGTGCAGTTGAGTGTTGCATGATGCTCAGCTTCTTCATTTACTCAACCTCTTCTGATGATCCCTTGATGAACTGCCTTGAAGATCATTCCTCTTGATACTTGATGGCTAGATATGATGGGTTTCTAAGATGACTGTAGGCTCTTCTGCTAGGTACTTCGAAACTTTCTCATGCTTGCCACTATGATGGCATTGGTGATCTTCTTTCTTGATACTTGATGTCTTCTCATGATGGACTAGCTAAGATGACTGTAAGCTCTTCTCTCTAGTACTTAGAGTCTTCCCATGATGGACATCAAGATGACATTGATGCTCTTCTTCTCTCGGCAGTTTAGAACACTCTTATTGTAGTAGAACTCTCACTTCTACATTGTAGAACTCTCACTTCTACTTCTTTTTTTTTATGTCTCTAAGTGTTCTTGGTGGATCATAGAGTGAGCCTTCAGACCTTCATCGGTCACTCACTGTTTACGTTGGCTAGATCAGTCCACCAGTTCTCAAAACTCAGAAACTCCAGCAACCTTTGATCTTTGAAGCTCTATTAGATTTATACTCCTTTCTAATCTTCCCGTTGGAATATAGCCATTGAAAGCTCTTTGAAATGCTTCACAGATCTCGAGTTGCTGAGTGCGAACTGCTGAGATGTGATGACAACTTTTTACGACTTTCGACCTGCTCGCGATCTACTATTTCACCTACCCTGTCAGATATATTACTTTTATACCTTGGGCAAGTCGAAGACTTTATTTTACCCTTCTAATTTCTTGATCAAAGGCTGTCCTTTTGCATCGATGCTCTCAATAAGCTCTTGTACAAATATCAACCTTCAGATTGAGCCATTGCCAGTGCTTCAATCTTCAGCTGTTCGAACTCCACGATTCTGATGCTTGTCTTTTTGGACCTGATCGTAGTGTCTTGTTGACTGGTAGAGACAACACTACGATCTTGAAGAGTGTTGATTGGATCTTCAATGTAGAACACCTTATCCTTCTCTTGTGCAGTGCTTCAAAATTTTGTTTGCCTCAACAGCTCTCAGATACTGATGACTTGACTTCTTTGTTCTGGCCCCTTCTGAATACCAAGACACTTTAGATTTGTGGCGTGTCCAGCTCACTTTCTCCTTGTGATCTCTCGTTCATTTATCATCAATGGACTGACCCAATGCTTAATCACTTTAGCCTTGTTCTTCAAAAGTTGTCCAGTATCTCTGTATGCACTCCATCAGTTCTTCCAAGATCATCATCTTTTGTCTATTTGAAAGCTACTGCACTTGTTGACTTTCCTTAATTAGTTACTAAAGTCTTCTTCTGATCTCCTTGTGGAAGACTTCATCCTAAATGGCTTCACAACTCAATCTGGATGCGATCTTTTGTTAGCTTGAATGCCATTTGTTTAGTGCTATCTGGTTTCCTTCAGATGGGATGTATCTTTGCAGTGCCAACCAGAGGCTTCATTCCTTTGGATATGCAGGAGTGCTCATTTGTTGAGAATCTTATTTGCTCTACGACTCTACGCATTTGAGCACATCTTTGAAGTCTCGGTTCTACACTCACGATTCACTTATTTACATGCAGACACTACGACTCTGAGATCAGATCTTGACACTCTACGATTTCTATCATTGTGCTTGTTGTCTTCATCTGATATTGGTCGACTACGATCTCTGCCTCTGATATGATCAGTAGACTATACGACTCTAAGTGTAGTCTACGATTCTTGACTTGGCTCCGCGGATGCTTGGTTGGCTTGTGGCAAGAGTTGTCTCTGATTACGAACATGACTTCCTCAACATACTACGGCCACGAGGAAGTTCTCCTCGACAAATTCTACGATCTTTCCTCATCTCTCACGGCGAGTCTATGAACTCGAGATCTACTATCTGCTGCAGACTACGATTACGCCTCGATAGCTCTCGAGTTTTCCTTGACTCTCTGGCGGACTACGATTTACAGTGCGATGATCGCGATCGAAATGACAAGCCTATCTATTACATCATAAGATCAACCTAACATGCTTGATCTTTCTATATTTATAGTCCTTGTACATCATTTCTTTTTAAGGACTTTACAAAGTTATTTTGCTTATGTAGGATCAACCTAACACATTTGATCAATTCATTCTAAGTCCTTGTACATATGTTTTCTATTATCTATCAAAGGACTTTACAACTTTTCTTAATGCAAGCATACTTGCATACTTTCATTCATTATATATATATCATAATCAAATCATATGTAAATAGGAATATTATTCACATGCTTCTTATTCACGACAATCTCCCCTATTTGATTATGACAAAAATAATAAGTGCATATGCATGTTATGAATGAATCTTATATACAGTGAGCAGCTGTATTTCTAAAACAGATAATCATGAATGTCATTTATAATGATTGGGAATTTAATACACTGATATTTTATATCCTGGATCCAGAACATACATAACTAGTTAGAGATGTACCTCTTTGGCTTCATGTATGTTTGCAGGATGTTTGTTGATCAACTAGTCATCTGTTTGATCTTCTTGCTCCTTCTCCCCCTGGGATGATAACTTTCTGTCTTTGTTCTTCTTCCCTTTAGACTCATGATCTTCTTTCATAATTTTCTCCCCCTCAAACTCTGCGATCATATAATCATCATCTTTTGGCTCCCCCTCAGATGATGACTCAGTTTCTTCTTGTGTTATCTTCTTTGACTTCTTCTTTTCATTCCTTCTGCATTCCTTACGCTTTCTTGAGTGCCTCTTACTCTTGCTCTTCCTCTTTCTATTCTTCTTTTTCTCCCCCTTTTTGTCATTAATCACTTGGGAGAGCTTCTCCATGTTGGACATTAGTTGTTCCATCAGGTAGGAGGAGTTAGCAACTTCAAACTTGATATCTTGTTGGCCTAGCTCAAGTTGCACCGAGAAAAGACTGATTCATGTTATCAATCTTTTCAGATAGGACTTGGAGTTGTTCTTCATGTTTCTTCTGCACTCGTAGTGCTTCTGCCTTCTGATCATGTATGGCCTTCAGATAGATGTGATCTCTCTTTTTGATTTTGAGAGATACATAAGCCATAATAGCTGTTGTCAACATCATCTTTGATTCTTCATTGATCAGAGATATCTTCTTGATCAGTTGATTAGAGTTCTTCAACAGCTCCTGCTCCATAGAACTTTGGTCATCTGGTTGGGCAGCCTCTTATTGAGCATTAGATTGGACTCTACGATTTTCATCCTTGGACAGGTTTTCAAACATTTTAAGAATCTGAACAATCGTTGAGTACCAATTGCTATTTGAGGATGAAGGAATGTCGGTTAATAGTGCTTGAGCAGATGGAATCTTTTCACTTTGGACTTGGATACCATCAGTAGTAGAGTGAACAGACTCTACGATTATTTCCTTAGTCATGATCCTTCTTCCTTCAGAGTCCACTCTACGATCATAGGGGATATAGTGGTTGTCAGCATGTCTGTAAACTCTGTAGTGAGGCTGGTCTTTGATCATCATTGTAGCAAACCTTTTCACCCTTGGGAAGTTTTGTGCCACTAGCTCCATGCTTGGAAAATGAGAGTAGCACCAGCTGAAGTAACTTCCATCTCATTCAGGATGTGCCTTTAGCCAAGGCATCCATTGGAAAAACCATTTCATCAGCAGATCATCAGGATTGTAGAGGATGGTTGTGCAGTCCAGTTCCACGTTGTTCCAGTTTTTAAACACCTCAAGCGGTGATCATCCTCACTACCTTGAAATTTGTTCATTTCCATAATTTACCCATCTTTGGGAGGTGCTTCTGGTAGTTCATTTGAGACTTCCACCACTATTCTTCTGTTAATCCTTGCGGGAGAGAGAACTGGATAGTCTTGTTGTTCTTCTGATTCCTGATGTGCATAATCAGAATCTTTCTCCATTTCTTCTCTTTCGGAGCCTGAGACATTTTGATCATTTCCATCAATGAATCCTTCTTGCTGCATTTCATTTCAAGAACTTTCTTTAGCAAGATCTTCCTCTGATTCATCTTCTTCATCACTAGTACTATCTTCAGCACTTTCTTCCTGTGATACAGACTTATCATCACTTAGTTCAATGATAGTATTGGAGTGATCACTTCTCTTTTTAGAAGCAAATTTGGCTAGTAGTCTATAGCTCTTCCTTCTCCATGGAGGTTCAGCTATGGGAGAGTCAAACTCTTCTTCCTCTTCAAACTCTGAAGCCTCTGGATCATCAGACGAACTTCCTTGAGGTTCAGCACATGCAGGGGCAAGTCCTTCTTCTTTGGACTCATCACCTTTTGAGTTATCATGGGGGCTTTCAGGATTAGAAGGGGCATGTTATTCTTCTTCAGAAACAACATCATTTGACCCATCATCTGGACTTATTGGAGCATTTGCATTTGGAGATGCAGTTGGGTCATCGTGTGGCTTTTCTTCATCATTAGAGTGAATGCTCTGAGAGTTACCTACAGGGCTTCTACATTCTTCTTCATCAACGAGATGTTTGCATTTTCTTCCATTAATCGACTTCACCTTCATTCTTTGGATTTGTTCTTGGGGAATCGATCTTGAGACTATCGGTTCCTTCTCTTCTTCTTCGACTCTACTCCTCTCTCTTTGTTTGATGTACTTTCTTGGGAAAGCTGAGGTTGGTTTGTTTACCACTTTTAGCTTTCTTTTCTTGATGGCCCTTGAAGCGACTATTACTTTTCCTCTTTGTGGTCTCTGCAGTTGAGACCTTTTCATCTTCAACTTTGTCTTCTTTGGATAGACTTCTTGGAGGAGCCTCAATTTTCCTCACACCTTTGGATTTCTTTCATTTGGTGTGGTTCTTTCTTTGTACTGAGTCATCGGACTCAAAGCTTTCTACCTCTTTTGCCTTTCTCTTCTTTGTAGAGGCCTTGCTACTGCTCCTAGTTGTTGTCAATCTCCTGTTTTCCTTTGGGTTCTTCTTCTAATTCACAAACAGTTGTGGAGACATTACTTTGTGAACATTCAGAGGTTCTCCCTCATCACCCTTGATTTTGTTTCCCAATTTCTTCTTCAGCACAATGCTCAGTAGTCTTCCATGAAACACTTTGGTAAGTGGTTTTTCTGTAAACTTCTTCAATTTAGCCTTTTCTAGCCATTTAGTGATCTGATCAAATAGGATAACTCCAAAATTGATTCGCTTCTTCAGAACAATAGCAGAAATTATTTTCAACTGTTGATCGAGCACCGTGTCGTAATGCGGTGTCCTTGCATAATATGCATTTTCCCACTATTTTGGCAAGGAATTTCGAATTCCTCTAGAACTCCTTTTCTTCATATCCTTAGATTGGGGTTTCTTTGGTACCCCATAATCTCCTTTTTGCTTGCTTTCGGTGTTGATCTCATCAAGGTTTCTCGACCCTTGGAGTTGAGGAAACCTAAACATTGATTGAGGTCAGAAGATTTCAACTTTAGAGACTGACCTTTAACCCTGGTTGAAAGGGTTCCGGCATTTATGAATGCATTTGAGTAAAATTCCTTGACCAGTTCAGTATATACTCGAGTGCTCACCTCAAGGCATTTTGAGAATCCAGCTTTCTTCACAAGTTTGAGAATGTCTCTAAACTTTTCTTTTCAGATTTTTTAAACGACTTGGTTCCGAGCTAAATGCCAGTGATTACTCGTCAATCTTCCATTTGAATAGTTCGAGGAATATGGATATTTGATTCAGAGAAGTTTAAGAGAGATGACTGATTATGATTTGGGCAAGGCTTTGGAGGGTTAACTAATTTTGGCTTTTGAGAGGGTTCTAGGGTTTGAAAATGGGAGAGACGGAGAGGTTCAATAGCTTGATAACTGTTTGCTAATTTGAATTTTCCTTTATGGAAGTTCCTTCTAACTCTGCATAAACAGTGATGTGTCAACCAACCATTAGTTGCACGATACCCGATAATGAGATTTGTAACTCCCCATTAACTCTTGATTTAATATCTCTTTTCAAACAAATAAAGTGTCGATGGCGTGGATTGATAGATTGACCATTTTGGTTAAGTAGAGTAGTATGATAAAGTAGTTATGAACTCTACGTTTTCCTTTGTTGACTCAACGATCATCTTTTGAGAGATCTTTGCGAGTGTATGGTTTTGATTGATCCTTATCTTGATCTTGCATAGCTTGATCAGCGATGAACTTTATGAAGGCTTGGGCATTCTTCTTCTGCAGGACATCTTTCCAACCAGCATTCGACCTTATCTCCCCATGATCTGAATGGTTGGGCAATTGTCCAGTTCTTTCGAGCTCCTCAATAGCTAGGGTATCCTCTGGTAGGACTACGATCGTCGAGTCTGCTTCTTCAATCGTTGAGGTTGCACTACGATCGTGGAGTTCTCTTCAACCTCGACTCTACGAATGTTAACTGACTTGGTCCTTTAGATGAACTTTTCTTAACATTCCTTCTGGGTCAAGGTAGCTCAGGAAGGGCCAACCTCTTAGAGTGAACTAAGGGTCAGGTTTGTCTCTGAGGCGGTTTCCAGATGAAATACTTTAGAAGTGATTTGTACTGATATCTCGTTTGACCTTTTCCTGCTTGGGATAACCTCTACCAACTTTAGGCAATTGCATTTGCTGTGATCGTGGTGTCCTCCAGTTCTTACACTACGATCAGATGTTTGATCGTGAGCACTCCACGACTTTGGGTTGGGTGGCTGAAAGGATATCAGAAGTACGATTTGAGACGTTCCTACTGACTATAGATCTTTATTTGGTTCATCAACCACAAAGTTTTGGGACTTTGTAGCTGGTACACTGTTTCATAGTATTACTCAGTAATATTTTCATCGTAGATATGGATATCTCTTGGACTGATCATTCAACGATCATCTTTCACGATCATTTTCTGAACGTAGTCTTCTTTGTCGACATGTGCTCATTGAGTTACGCTCCCGTAATGAGTTCCTCATGTTTGATGCTCGATGATCCTCTGTCGTGAACTTTCTTGAGGATTCTCTTCACATGACATGCTTTGCATGAATGAGCATATAAGACCCTTTCCATCTTTGGTTGATTGGCCTGCTTCCATATAAGTGACAGCAGCCAAGTGAGCTTCATTTGGATTAGCTCAGCAGGTCTTTCAAGGATAGGCTTTGACATATAGGAATTTTATCAGAATCATTTTTAAACAGTCTCAAGCCTTCTGCTGGTTGAATCTTTCTTTGACTAAAGTATCTTGCTTCATCTTCCTTAGTGTGGTCAGATAGACCAAGTACATGTATGTTAGATATATTTCTATTTTGGTACCCATAGTTAAATGGGTCCTGCCAGGTTAGTTTCAAAACCCTTGTTCGTCATATATTTGGATAGTCATCACATTTATCACCAACAATCATATTCATGCATGTAACTAATTTAGATAATACATTTTGAGATGCATGATGGTGAGTGTGTGTAGGATTTGTCAATTTATAACACAATCTTTTTCTTTGATGGTTTCATCATTTGTTGGGTTACGTTCACAAGATTTAAGTGTTCACGTAGTGAGAATCAAGTCTACGATTTATGTGTATCTAGTTGATTTATGGAGGTGATCAGTTTCTATAAATCATCAAAATACTCTTGTAGAACTTATCATACTTTATGTGTTATCAAACACTTAGAACATAGGTTTGTACATACATACTAACCCATCAACAAAGATTACTTCATATAAACTTGATTTAACCTGTGATGTTCTTATGACCTATTTCAGATTTCTTTCAAGAAGTCATCTTCATCCTAAAATATGGATGGAGAGAAAGTTTGTAAGCATTACAGTATCCACCTTTAGTGTACTTTCTCTCTTCACCTTTTTGGGTGATTATGATTTCTTGAAAAATCTTTATTATAGTTCATAAGGAGGTGCAACATGATGTATACAATTATCTTAGTGAGGAACAGTACCTTTCTATTTGTCAGTTCCTTAACAATCATTTAACTTAGACATACTGAGGTTAGGCATAGATGTGCATAGTTTCTCATTCATTTTCTCTGACGACTTGTTGCTCAAGTTGACCTTTAATCAATCGGTAGTGATCTTGAAGATACAAGCTAAGAAAATCTCAACATCTTTAGTTCTTTGACATCCTTGAGTTTACGGGTTTACATCCATTTCTTTGGTTGGCGGACATATGTTTGAGAAGTTCTTCTTTCTTATCTGGAAAAGCATTTCTTTGCATGTATGGCCTTTTCATCTTTTCAGGCAGGTGGATGTTTTACTGGATGTCTCTTGAGCTTTCTAGCTTAGTCTTTAGACTACAAGATTGACCATGAGCAAGGATTGGTCTTGTTGATATGACAATCAAGAACATGGACCAATTTGAGAAGCTTCAGGTGTATATACACATTTACCTGTACACAATATTTCCAACGTGTGACCTCATCTTCATATAACACGTGACTTACTACTAAACTAAGTTTAGAACAATGTTTGTGCCTAGGATCAGACTCAAAGCGATTAGCTTTTGAATATAACATGAGAACCTACTTTGATACCAATTGTTAGTTCCCAGTAGGCAAAATATAGATCTAGAAGGGGGGGTTGAATAGATCCTTTTCAATTTCAAATACTTTTATGGTTTATTTTGTATTTCTCATGAATTAGCATATGACAAATATAAGAATCTTTTCAAGCACAGCAGAATAAGTAAAAGATCCCCTTCATTGCTATATTCATAATCAAACATACATTGTTCGTGGAGTTAATTCAGTAGTAACAAGTTAAAACATACATAGTAGTTATATCAGTTAATGTACATAATGTAAATGACATAAAGTAAAATACACAAGGGGGTAAGTGGTTCAGAGACTCAAGCTCCTAATCCACTCTTCTACTTTCAACTAGCAGGATTTCCACTAAGGAAGGGCAACACCCTGAATCACTAAGATTCCTTCAAGGCCAACAGCCTTTGGACTTCAGTTCACTAAGAACTCTTCAAGGCCAGTAGCCTTGGAACTTCTCCAGTTCCCTAGGAACTCTTCAAGCCCAACATGCTTGGAACTTCATTTAGTCCCTCCGGACAAGGACCCCTCAGGCCCTGCCTTCTTGCTGTTGGGTTGTTTATTTGTTGGAGTTGGTGCTGAGCTGCTAAGATGTCTTTATGCTCTGAACATCTTCTGTACTTAGAAGCTTGGCGTGATCATCCTTGAAGTACAGTTTAGTGTTGCATGATACTCAGCTTCTTCATTTACTCAACCTCTTCTGATGATCCCTTGATGAACTGCCTTGAAGATCATTCCTCTTGATAATTGATGGCTGCACATGATTGGTTTTTAAGATGACTGTAGGCTCTTCTGCTAGGTACTTAGAAACTTTCTCATGCTTGCCACCATGATGGCGTTGGTGATCTTCTTTCTTGATACTTGATGTCTTTTCACGATGGACTGGCTAAGATAACTGTAAGCTCTTCTCTCTAGTACTTGGAGTCTTCCCATGATGGACATCAAGATGACATTGATGCTCTTCTTTCTCTCGGCAGTTCAGAACACTCTTCTTGTAGTAGAAATCTCACTCCTACATTGTAGAACTCTCACTTCTGCTTCTTTCTTTTTATGTCTCTAAGTATTCTTAGTGGATCGTAAAGTGAGCCTTTAGACCTTCATCGGTCACTCACTGTTTACGTTGGTTAGATCAATCCACCAGTTCTCCAAACTCAGCAACTCCAGCAACCTTTGATCTTTGAAGCTCTAGTAGATTTATACTCCTTTCCAATCTTCTCGTTGGAAAGTAGCCGTTGAAAGCTCTTTGAAATGCTTCACAGATCTCGAGTTGCTTGGTGCAGACTGCAGATGTGACATGACAACTTTTTCTGACTTTCTGACACTGCAGTCTACTATTTCACCTACCCTGTCAGATATATTACTTTTATGCCTCGGGAAAGTCAAAGACTTTATTTCACTCTTCTGATTTCTTGATCAGAGGTTGTCCTTTTGCGTCGATGCTCTCAATAAGCTCTTATACAAATATCAACCTTCAGATTGAGCCCTTGCCAGTGCTTCAATCTTCAGCTGTTCAAACTCCACGATTCTGATGCATGTCTTCTTGGACCTGATCGTAGTGTCTTGTTGACTGGTAGAGACAACACTACGATCTTGAAGAGTGTTGATTGGATCTTCAATGTAGAACATCTCTTCCTTCTCTTGTGCAGTGCTTCAACACTTCTGTTTGCCTCAACAACTCTCAGATACTGATGACTTGACTTCTTTGTTCTGGCCCCTTCTGAATACCAAGACACTTTAGATTTTTGGTGTGTCCAGCTCGCTTTCTCCATGTGATCTTCCGCTCACTTATCATCATTGGACTGACCCAATGCCTAATCACTTTAGCCTTATTTTTTAGAAGCTGTCCAGTATCTCTGTATGCACTCCATCAGTTCTTTTTTTGTTCGTCAAACACTACGATCCTGGTTGCTTCCAAGATCGTCGTCTTCTATATATTTGACAGCTACTGTACCTGCTGACTTTCCTTAGTCAGTTACTGAAGTCTTCTTGTGATCTCCTTGTGGAAGACTTCATCCTGAATGGCTTCACAACTCAATCTGGATGCTGGTTGGGTTGGTGCTTAGATCTTTTGTTAGATTGCATGCCATTTGTTTAGTGTTATCTGGTTTCCTTCAGATGGGATGTATCTTTGCAGTGCCAACCAGAGGCTTCATTCCTTTGGATATTCTGGGAGTGCTCATTTGTTGAGAATCGTATTTGCTCTACGATTCTACCTTGGCTTTGTGAGCACATCTGGTGATGTCTTAGTTCTACACTCTACGATTCAGCTTCGGCTGTGCAGACACTACGACTCCGAGATCAGATCTTGACACTCTACGATTTCTATCATTGTGCTTGTTGTCTTCATCTGATCTTGCTCGACTATGATCTCTGCCTCTGATATGATCAGTAGAATCTACGACTCTGAGTGTAGTCTAGGAGTCTTGACTTGGCTTCGGCAGATGCTCGGTCGACTAATAGGCAGGCTGTCTCTACGATTCTGAACATGACTTCCTCAGCAGACTACGGGCATGAGGAAGTTCTCCTCGACCACAACAACAAAAAGACTTATCAGCGACAACATATCAGCGACCGCATATGGTCGCAGATGAGTATCCGCGACTGAATACGGTCGCTGATAGTAGTCGCAGATAATCTGGTCGCTGGATGGACTTCAGGGACCAACAATAGCGATCGGCTTTTCAATGATCACGTGAGTTTAACCGAATCCGTCGCTATTATGACTCATCTTTGAGTCATTTGTCACCGTGATGATGCACACGTGTCAATGACCCGTGAAGAATACGAATCGATGGCCGCTAGTTTAAAAGTAGCTATTAGTGACCGAGTTTCAGATTTAGCGACCGCATGCGGTCGCTGATCTTCTTTTTTTTTTATAATATTTTTCTTGTTTTATTAATTTCCCAAAAATAACCTGCTTTGTACCTGCTTTCTATCCCAACACACAGCAGTATATATAAGCATCCATCCATGATAACTACCATATGATAAACATTCATCCATTATAACTATATATATATGATAAACATCCATCGTAAACCAACACAATACAATCGTAAACATTCATATAATATAATCGTAAACCAATACAATTGTCCAAAGAATCAATCTAAAAGAATACAAGGCTTTAAAAATCAAAAAAACAAGTCTAGCAAGGCTTTAAAAATCTAACATATATGACTGGTCTAGCTCTTTATGGATCATCCAAATTAGTACCCTGTAATTAACAAAAGAATAAAACATATATGTTACATGTGTTGATACTGCTATATGACTTGGGAATTAAAAGCTAAACAATAGACAATGTAGTAAAACATATAAGTAAGACAGTGACAGTAACAATATCGATATATATACCTGGTCGCCACCGACGATCTTTGATGATACTCACTGCCGCCGCCATCGCCTCCGCCAACTCATCAGGACTAAGAGAATGCGATTCGCCCGAAGATCGAAGAAGATCACGATTCTAGCGAGATCGCTCTCACACGATTAGCAGGAGGAGTATGATAAATTTGGATGACTGATGATTTGTGTAGGTGGGTAGCAGAGCATAGTTTTTCTTCACGACGGACGCCCTCTCCCACAATTCTTGGTCAATCGACGGACGCGGGGTGCCTTCAGGATAACGCTCGTTCATTAAGCCCTTATAAGTGTCCTGCCAGAAGGTCAACAATTAAATAGTTAAAAATAAATGTTAAAATGCTAAAAAAGGTTGTCACAATTTATAAACAACATATTAGTATAAAGTTAACTTATTATCGCTATCTGAACAGCATCAGGCAGACCATCACGGGTGGCCACATACACATCCAACCAATTGATAGGTTGACCTTTAGACTCAGACTCCTACAGTTCATGTTCTCATATTAATATGTAAACATATGATATTTTAGCTACAAAACATGATTGTAAACATAAAAACAAATAACTAAGCCAATAAGCTTGCTATACATACGTACCCTATCAGTAATATGTTGCAGCTGTGATATACTGCCGCCCTTGTACATGCCTTTTGCCTTTTCTCCTTCAAATACACCTGAGGATCTGTTCGAGGCAGCAGTCTTGCGTCTCTTGACCCAGCTCTCAGCTCTCCACTGGTCACACATCTTCATCCATATGGGATGTGCGCACCACCAGGGACTATGCTCATGCATATACTGCTCACCCTGTCCTGGATGGTCAATCTCAGCATTGTGCAGGGCTTTTTATCGTTCCTTATTCAAATTATCTTTAGTTCGAATGGCGCACTTCTGCCAGAACAATGTCTGAATAACTTATTCATGTGCGTCGTCCCATCTATACCGCTTCTGCAAATAAAACAACAATAATAATATTAAAATTGTTATATTATATTACCATAATCCAACATTACTAAACAATATTATTTGATTAACTATGTAATATCTACCAGAGTGATAAAAAAATATACCTGAAATTCAGACCAAACTGCATCCTTATGGGCAAGAGGTGTGCTCGTCCATGTAATCACTTGCGTAGGCCAGTTCTGTAAGCATAATTGTGAAATGCACTTCACAATTTTACTATCTTGAAAATCACTACAATATACAATAATTTACAGTCATATATATTTATAATAATGGAAATATTAAACCCTTATATATACGATGTTTAACTTACGTGCTTTACGGAGGAGGGACGGATCTCGTATAAGAATGCGATCATCCGGATTAGCCGGGGTCTTCAGCACATGATTAGGGCCCTGACCCAACCTGTACTTTCGTGATGCAGGTTCAGAAGACATCTATAAATACAAAATTTAGGATGTTAGTATGAGTTATAACTGAAAGGTACATAAACGCGTAAATTAACTCGTCATCGTACAATCTATACCATGTTATAAACATTAACATATTGGAATAAATTTTCAACTTACAAGATAAATTATCATGTTTACATGTGTACCTCACAAATTAAATCGATCTCTCATAATTGAGAAGAATGTAAGTATGTGCAGCATGTAATTCTTGCTCAGAGAGGAATATGCGCTTCCCTTTTCTATAAGCGCGACCTGATAGACCAAATACAGAGAGCCGACCATTTAGTTCAACATTTCCCCCATCATCATGTCTCGATACTCGATTGGCCTTTGTCAAGACTTTGTCCGAAAAATAATCTGAGACAAACGTAGATTCTCATCGAAACTGTATGCCTCACATATCGACCCCTCGACATAAGCTCTATTCTTCACCTTCCTCTTAAGGTTTCCCATCACCATCTCGAAAGGGTACATCCATCTATATTGAACTGGACCCCCAACACGAGCTTCATAGGGAAGATGGATTTGCAAATGCTCCATGGAGTCAAAAAAACCAAGTGGGTACATCCATCTCTTGATTACTATTGCTTATTAGATTGATATTTGGGTTATAATCAGATCGTCATCGCTACTGAAGATCAAAAGAAGATTACTTTCACGTGTCAATACGACACATTCGCATTCAGGAGAATGTCGTTCGGTTTGTGTAATGCAGCCGTTACCTTCCAGAGGTGTATGATGGACATCTTCTCGGACATAGTTGAGAAAAATGTGGAAGTCTTCATGGACGACTTCTCTGTCTATGGGGATGACTTTGATACATGTCTGGAGAATTTGGTGATGGTATTACAAAGATGCACTGACACGAATTTGGTCCTTAACTGGGAAAAGTGTCATTTCATGGTTGAAGAAGGCATAATTTTGGGGCACAAGGTTTCGGCTCAAGGATTAGAGGTTCATAAAGCGAAGTTGGAAACAATTGAAAAGCTTCCGCCATCGAGTTCAGTTAAGGGAATTCGAAGTTTTCTGGGACATGTTGGGTTCTACAGGAGATTCATAAAGGAATTCTCTAAAATTGCAAAACCTCTGTGCAGTCTTTTAGAGAAGGATTCAGTTTTCAAGTTTGATGAAGAGTGTAAATTGGAATTTGAGTTGTTGAAGAAAAAATGAACCACAGCTCCCGTGATTGTTGTACCGGATTGGACCATGCCCTTCGAGTTAATGTGTGATGCAAGCCACTATGCAGTTGGGGCTGTTTTTGGTCAACGCTGAGAGAAGGTATTTCACGCCATATATTATACAAGTAAGACACTCACGGAGACTCAAATGAACTACACAACTACGGAAAAGGAATTGCTTGTAGCGGTGTATGCATTCGATAAATTCTGGGCGTACTTGATTGGGACAAAGGTAGTAGTTTATACAGATCACTCGGCCATTCGATACTTAATTTCGAAAAAAGATGCTAAGCCACGCCTTATCCAATGGATTCTCCTTTTACAAGAGTTTGATTTAGAAATAAAGGATCGAAAGGGGACGAAGAACCAAGTCGCTGATCATTTATCTAGGCTGGAAAATCAGAATAAAAAGGAAGAGGACAAGTGTGTAATCAACGAGTCATTCCCGGATGAGCAACTATTTGGGATATATACAGAATTTCCATGGTACGTGGACTTTGCAAATTATCTAGTGATCAACATTCTTCCACCTGATCTTACACGACAATAGAAAAAGAAGTTTCTTCATGACGTCAAGTGGTATATATGGGATGAGACTTATTTATTCAAATAGTGCGCTGACAAGATGATTAGAAGGTGTGTGCCCCACAGTGTAGTGAAGAACATACTGCATGAATGCCACTCATCTGTGTATGGGGGACACTATGGTAGTGAGAGAACAGCGGAAAAAGTGCTTCAAGCTGGGTTTTATTGGCCTACTTTATTTAAAGACACCCACCAATTTGTTAAAACTTGTGATAGATGTCAACAGGTGGGCAACATATCGAAAAGGAATGAGATGCCACTTTAAACTATTTTAGAAGTTGAGATTTTCGATGTATGGGGCATAGATTACATGGGGCCATTCCCTTCCTCATTTAGCAATCAGTACATTTTTCTTGCGGTAGACTACGTATCAAAGTGGGTTGAAGCAGTAGCACTCCCGACGAACGATGCCAAAGTGGTTGTCAAATTCTTGCAGAAGAATATTTTTACGAGATTTGACACACCACGAGCTATTATAAGTGATAAAGGTAGTCACTTTTGCAACAAATCATTTACTGCTCTTTTGGAAAAGTATGGGGTCAACCATAAGGTAGCTACAACATATCACCCCCAAACCAGTGGGCAAGATGAGGTTTCAAACTAGGAGGTGAAGAGAATTTTGGAAAAGGTAGTAAATTCGAATTAAAAGGATTGATCTCTCAGGTTGAACGATGCAGTATGGGCTTACCGAACTGCGTATAAAACACCGATTGTTATGTCACTATACTAATTACTATACGGGAAAGCTTGTCACCTACCTGTGGAGTTACAACACAAGGCCTACTGGGTAATTCAGAAATTAAACTTTGATAAAGCAGATGTGGGTGAAAAGAGGCTACTCCAACTAAATGAGCTCGATGAATTCCGCCTGCAACCTTATAAGAACTCGAAACTATACAAAGGAAAGGTCAAAAATGGCAAGACTAGAAAATCACGCCTTTGAAAGTTCGGAGAGCAATCGATTGCTATAGCGACGCAAGAATCCGGGTATCTTCCAACCCGATAGATGGCGCTACACGATGCTACAGTTCACATAAACATTCAATTGAAATGCCTCAAAAGAACGGATATGTCTTATATATATTAAAAAAATATTTACATTCCCCAAGTTCTTTACAACCAATACATTTGTCTTTGTCATAATATCAAATATTATTCTTACAAAACCTATGCTATTACAAATTTAATCTACGGGTTCGCCTTCGCCTTCCCTTTATCCTTGCCGGATCCATCGGTCCGTTCGGTCTTATCTGCATTCATATGGTTCAAGTAAGAGTGAGCCTAACTAGCTCAGCAAGTACAATAATTCTAGGAAAATAGCATGCTTGAGACATAGGAATCGTATATCTTCATTAACAGAACAATAGTTACGAAGTACTATTGATAATTCAAAATAGCACTTCTTTTCATTCAAAACGTTTACCACAACAATATTCAGTAAAACATCAATTCCGGTTCAAGACCGTGAGCATTTCAAAAGTACTTTGAAAAGGACATCCCAGCACTAAGTCCGTAAGTCCGGCATAGCTTACGAGCACGTCTAGATGATCAGCCTATAGTACTCTATGTTGATCAACACTACATTCATTAAATGTGTATACGTTTAAGTTGTGGCAACCTCACGTGCCTGTCGTTTGATGACAAAACAATTTAGCATACTCAGTCTACTTTTGAAAACCACAACAATATTAGTTTAGTAAATCCTTGTCAACACTTGATAGATTAACAAAGCATAAGTCTAGCCGAAGGAATTAACTATGACTTCATCAGACATTAACTCATGCAGAGAATACATGAATCACAAAGACTTGTCCAGATCGAACTGGAACAAGGGTAAGAGTACTTGCCTTTAGCGTCTGCTAAAGGCAAGTACTTTAAGTCACACGTGCACTTTAAGTCTTTATGGTTTCTACAGTATATGATAACATCACATAGCACATTAGTTCATGAATGATCATACATGGTTCCTAAAGAATCTTACCCTTCTTCTCAATCCAATTACATATTAGATTGGTTATTATTGGTTCCAGCTTTCTGTTACATCATTCTTACGTTCACATGTAATTGACTTAACTTAACCCTAAGTGTTCATACTTAAGGCTTAATTATGTCTAAACAATGTTTCTTTAAGATCCTTGATTAGGTGTTTATCAATTACTATTCGTGTTCAACATGTAAACATTCCTTATTGTCTAGGTTCAAAAGTCGCCTTTATGGCCATTTATTACTCTTGGTTTCGTATTTCATGGCATCACCCATTATTGCCAGTAAACCGGGACTTCGGCGTTGCGGTAGCATGAGTCCTTTGTTACCTATCGCCTCATGGCGTTGAGTTTCTTTGGGGCTAAGCCTCACTTTGGCACTACGGCGCCGGCTAATTGGCTTGGAGTCGCGCCGCGGTGCGGAGTCTGAGCCACAGAAATGTTTGATAGATTTTTCAAATGGTGAAATTCCCGGACTCGTAACTCCTTCGTTATAAGTCCGAATTGGCTCGTTCAAGAGCCTACGGTTCACAAATTATATACTCTATGTGTTCATGCAAGAATTTTATCTATTCGACTTCATTTTATAAAATTACCCCTATTAGTCCATTTTTAACAAAACAATAAACGTTCGTAAACGTTCAACGCTCGTTTCTTCGTTCTAAGTCAGAATCCGGTCATTTTCAAGTACACAACTCTAAAATGTCAAATATGACTTGTCTCCATCGAAAACCAACGTTTCCGAGTTCAAACACAAAATATGACTTCGATTCCGAGAATTTCACGAATTCGACGATAATAAATCAATCGTGTGAATCTTTAAGAAACTCCATTACTAGTGATTTGTTCATCATTCCAAATACATTTTTTTTATTATCTAGACATATCAACTTACATGATACAACAACTTATATTAAAATTAGGTTTTGGCTTATTTCTTATAAGTTCATAACTTAACAAAATATACAATACAAGACTTTTATTTCCTTATGACTTACTCTTAATTAAGTCATTCAAGCTACATGCTTATATCTTATTATTCATACAACTTCTTAAGTTAATCATATGACCATCTCATATGTGTATTCCATAAGTTCATAACTTATATAGATTCGAGTTACATATTCATAACTTATTCGGCTTAAGTCCATTGCTTATCTACTTCTCATATCTTCTTAACAACTAAGTTCATTAGATTATACTTCTCTTATCAACCTACCATGATAGAGATAGAAGAGACAAGATCAATTACCTTTGAAGACTACTTCTCTTTCTTTGGAAATCTAACAATGGAAGGTTAAGCTTAAAAGTGCTTATTAGCTCTAACAAATAAGTTGTTTGTGAGAGAGTTTGTTGGATGAAATAACAAGCAACAAATGAAAAAATGAGCTAGCTATTTATAGAAGTCTCTAAGCTAGGGTATAATGGTCATTAGGCATCCCACCTCCTTAATTAACCTCCTTACTATTCAGTACTTGTTGCCCACAACTCTTATCCCTTCCTTGGTCATTACTTAAAGTTCTTGCTCGTCACACAAAGTGCTTGGTTACCACTTCACCCATGGGTCGCCCCATTGATCTTGCTTTACCCATTGGATCATCCTTTGGGCTTAGTGGTTAACTTAATTAACTTAGTCTTTGGGCTTGTAGTAATCTACTATGGGCTTCATGTTATTATTACATGGCTTAAGAATAATCCACATAGGTTTACACCTTAATCTTATTGGATTTATATTTCATACAAAGATACATTAATTCATTTCATTCGATTTTAATACCTACTTTCTCAATTTAAGTCTGCATGCGAAATATTTCATTTTCTATACTTAGATTATTATTACATAATCCATCTCGTCTCGATATTATAACATTACGTATTTCGCGGAAGTTCAAAAATAATTCCCGAGCGATAAACGGTGAATAGTGTTTTTCGTAAACTTTCTCGAAAAACTTTTGTTTTCGTCTTGAAAATTCAAACACTTTAATTCATTCACGTGGTTCAAATACTACGATGTTCCGACATTTCTAGGTTATAGAACGACATACATCATATTAACACATAATAATAACAAATAATATTATTTATTCATTATTTAATTCTTTCAAGTATTTTACAAAGGATTCGAATTTCTCGGTCGTAACATTCTTCCCCCCTTTTAAAGATTATGTCCCTAGAATCTCGCCCTACGTTACTCAAACAAATGAGGGTAATCCTCCTTTATCTTCTCTTCCAATTCCCACGTTGCTTCCTTGGTATCGTGGTTCTTCCATAATACCTTTACCGACGATATTACCTTGTTTCGCAGTACTTGCTCTTTTCTATCGATGATTTGAATCAGCATCTCTTCGTATGTTAAGTCCTTCTCGATTTGAATAGGCTCAAATTCTATTAGGTGCTTATAATCCGGTTTGTAAGGACGTAACACTGAAATGTGAAATACGTTATGTATTCGCTCTAAGTCTGGAGGTAATGCTACCCTATAAGCTACCTCACCTACCCGTTCTAATACTTCAAAAGGTCCTATAAACCTTGGGCTTAGTTTTCCCTTCTTTCCAAAGCATATTTTTCCTTTCTAGGGAGATACCTTTAGAAATACGTACGAGCCTACCTCAAACTCCCTATTCTCTCGATGTAAGTCTGCGTATTTCTTATGTCTATCTTGAGCTGCTACGAGACGCATACATATCAACTTCACCACTTCTGCTGTTTGCTGCACCAATTCTGGTCATAGCATTCGGCGCTCTCCCACTTCATCCCAATACAATGGTGTTCTTCATTTCCTTCCATACAAAGCTTCGTACGGAGGCATACCTATGCTTGCATGATAACTGTTGTTATACACAAATTCTACTAATGGTAGATGATCATCCCAACTACCCTTGAAATCCATGACGAAGATCTCAACATATCTTCTCTTCAATTTGAATTGTCCTCTCGCTCTCATCCATCGGTTTGTGGATTATATGTCGTACTCAACTTCAATTCGTCCCCAAGCGCTCTTGAAGACTTCTCCAAAAGTTCGATGTGAATCGTGGGTCACGATCGACACTAATCGAATCGAGTATCAGAACTTGTAGAAATCCGATCTATCTTCACACCCGGATTCCGTACGTCACGAGTACATCATTATATACTTAAATATAACAACATACACTCTCATATCCCAGTTTCTAAAAACCTTATAACCTTTTTCATTACAAATAATAATAATTACATTATTCATTTCATCTTACAAGAGTGACTTTTATCCGCCACCAATGATACATAACAGTTCCTTAAACTAGTCTATAATTCAATTTCATTTTTCTATATTACAAGTCTTCACTTGATCTTCTCGCTCATTCCCATTCTGAATGGTACTTCATCTGGATACCATCAACTTGATCTTTACGGGATCCTTAAGTTCTTTTAACCTTGTTCGCTGAAAATTGTTTTTCATTTAAAGCAAGAGTGAGCATTCAATTGCCCAGCAAGTCATAACAGTTAAACAAACAACTTCAGAATTAAAACATTTCTTTAGAACTTCTATAACCGAACAAAGGTTATGAAGTAACTTATGAAACAACCCGGGTCAAATCCCGAGACCGGAACAAATCTTGGGTCAAATCCCAAGTCCGAATCGAATCAAATCCGTCAAAATAAGGCCTCAAACTACTGGCCCAATAGTATCTTCTTGGGTCATCTTAGCCCACCACAGGCTCCCAAAAGGTCATGACTTGAAGGTACTATTGGTAGTAACTTATTTCCTTATATGCAGACAAATTTTTCCCCTATCTTTCGATGTGGGATTGGGGTGTTACAAACTCCCCCACTTAAATTTCTGACGTCCTCGTCAGAACTGATCACACACATGGCCCAAAGATCTTTGCCTCTCTAGCTATTGTGGGATAATCTGGTGGCTTGATGTCCCCACCTCCCGGGACCTCCATCTCTCCATTGTGGGATAATACCACGACCTTCGTGTCCCCACCTCCGCAACTCGATCGGATGACCCGGCCGAGCTTTGAGAGTCGGCTTTGATACCATATGAAACAACCTGGGTCAAATCCCGAGTCTGGAACAAATCTTGGGTCAAATCCCAAGTCCGAATCGAATCAAATCCATTAAAATAAGGCCTCAAACTACTGGCCCAATAGTATCTTCTTGGGTCATCTTAGCCCACCACAGGCTCCCAAAAGGTCATGACTTGAAGGTACTATTGGTAGTAACTTATTTCCTTATATGCAGAAAAATTTTTCCCCTATCTTTCGATGTGGGATTGAGGTGTTACAGCTTGAATAATAGCAATAGTCTCGATTCCTATCATCATAAAACATCAGTCATTTTCACTTTGAAATACTTTCATTCTTCGACCTTTTTCATACACATCCTATCTGGCTAGAATCATTAGCACAAACTTAACAATAACGGTTCATGTATAAGCAGAACATATTGTATTGAGCATTTCAATCACGAACAATGCATATCGGAGAACAATCGAAGTGTTCAAATTGTGACTCAAGGCCTCATACGTTCTACCACATTGTACAAATATCGCACATTCACATATAGACAGAACTTCTCAAGTACAACATCTGAGAAGTTTAAGAAACTAGCATTCATGTAATATGAATGAAGTTAGGAAACTTGCCTTACGCCCAGCTACAACTTACACTGAACTGCTCATTCCAATTCCTATATAACACATAAAGAGAAAACATAAACACCAATTAGTCATATATTGAACTTACGCATTGGTTTACTTAACTTTACTTCTTAAGGTTCGCGTTCTTGCAATATAAGTTTACGCAACTAACTTCCTTTACCAATTTACGGCTTTATGACATAGGGATATGTCTTACTCATACGTTCATCATCTTGGATGATTTATATTCTTATCTTCTTCTTATAACTTCTCTAGGACTCAGTACACATCGTTTCTCTGCTAGTAGTCCATATGGTACTCTGAGTGGTTTCCCACAAACAACCAACAAACAAGTTCCCGTGTCATCTACACTGCCATCACAGTGAGTTAGATCGGTTGCTAGTTTCGTATATACCTTCGCTCTCTGAAGGAATTGTTTAGCCCAGCTCCTATATGTCAACCATCAAAGGTTACAATTGTACCACAACCTAAAATTATCTTTACTTATCTGAATCATTAAACTTAATTCTCATTAAATCAACTTCTTATTCTTTACGGCTTCCTGGCAACTAAATGCCATACCTCTGGATTCATTCCTTATCGACTCACATTCGGCTTTCATTAATCTTATTACCGTTAATTCATTACGGCTTTCTAGATAATTCATATCTTATTAATACTTTCGTTATCCATTACATGAACCCCATGTTCATTACCCTCGTCGCTCAACCTCTAAGGAATCACAACCATATCAATCCCTCAAGTTCGTTCATCGTGACTACGGTCCCCGGTTATCGGTTACGTAACCCGCATTTATATTCTTTGTCATTTAATCTTGTTTAATCTATATGTTCAACCTTTAATAAAGGTTTACATCACTTGATTAAGTGTTACATTAGTTGAATATTATATTCTTTATCTTACCTTACATTTCCCCCAAGAGCTGATCAGTTAAAAGCTCATCTCTGGCTTTTTCCCAACACTGACGCTGCGGCGCCACTCCATTCTCTAACTCTCGCGCTGTGGTACCACTCGCCAGAAGTTTATGGCCGACCTCGTGCTGCAACGCCACCTCCCAAAGCTCAGTCGGCGCTACAATGCCGAGATTAAACCCTAGAAAATATTCTAAGTCTTGAATTAAGTTTGAGACGCTTAATTCCTGATCTCATAACTCCTTCGTTATAACTCAGAACGAAGTCATTCCAAAGCCATTCTCTTCCTTATCTTACGTACTTCAATACCTCTCAGACAGAACTTCGTTCTGAATCCATTAGTGTTCCATTCGATTGGCTTGATCTTCACCCTTTATTCATTTTACGCTTTTAATGTTCTTCGCTCGTTCGTCCGTAATTTTGTCATCCGAACTCGAAACTCGTTTGTTCTTGAATCCACGACTCATGTTTTTTTATGTTCTATTACTTTCTTATGAAACCCTACACATTCGGGTTTATTTACTAAAGTTCTAATTCTCGTTTGTCTTTTACGAAATTTTTGCCATAACTTCGTTATAGCTAAGTTTTAATCCGTTCTTCATGAATGTTTCTACTGTTCCTAACTGAGCAATACATATCTAACGTATACGCGATGGTTTTAAACTTGTCTATCAACAACAATTATCCTACGATGGTTTTAAATTTGTCCATCAACAACATTCTTTGTGTTCTTCGCGTGTTCTTCGTTCGTTCTTCATTTTAATCGATATTTTGGATTATGATTTCACTTTTTATTGGAATTTGATGTTATAAAACATCATTCCTTACTTATTTCACCTACTTATTCAAATAATCAACTCGGATCGTTCTAATTCATTACGAATCTTATACTTCCTTAAGAAATTTATTTACAAAACTTTATATTCTTATTTCTTCACTTTCTCATGATTTCAATCATATCAAATCATTACTAACATCTTTTACTCCTTAATCTCATTAAGTTGTGCTTTATCATAGAAAATGTAAAGAAAATCTATTAGAAGCTAGGTTTTAGGTTACCTCTCTTCTTTATTTTTCTTTCGCTAGACAAAGCCGGTGATTAGCAAGCTTTTCTATTTTACGATCACTTTCGATCCGATCATTAATGCTCACGCTCTTCCTTCTCCTTCTTCCTCCGAGCTCTCTCTCTCTCTCTCTCTCTAAGATGTAGGATTTTCAAAATCCCATCAAATGAACATAAGGCTTCCTATTTATAGAAAATCCAAAGCTAGGGCAATTTGGTCATTTTGCCCCCCTTAACCTCCTTACTATTCAAGACTTAGGCCCTGAGTTAACTTGGCCTCCACATTAACTTAGCCATTAAGTCTTCTTAGCCCTTAAGTTTACTTAGCCTTTAAGTTACTTAGCCCCTATGTTTACTTACTCATCACTTATAAGCACTTTACTTAACCATTAAGCACAATCACTTTACTTAGCTATTAAGTTTACTTAGTCATTACTTAACTTATCTTTTACTTAGCTATTAAAACTAATCGTATTCTACGCATCTCATTCTCATATTCTCTTCGTATATAGTTCGTACGATATTCGTATTATACGTTGTAATAATCTTCGTACTATACTCGTATAATAACTAGTATTACACTCGTATTTCTTACGCATAATAACCCTAATTATTATATGAAATCATTAAATTCTCGGAACTCACTTTTCCTAACCCTTAGGTTTTAAGTCCGCAGGTGAAAACTTCATTTTTTCCATAACTGAAATATTATTGAATTTTCCATCACGTCTCTAAATTATACGTAATTATTAAATTCTCAGAATTTCAAAATAAATCTCCGAGCAGAAACGGATGAATAGTGCCTATTTCGTCTTTTTCCCCAAAAAATATTTTGTTCCCGGAAAAATCTTATTTTTGTCTTGAAAATTATTACTCGCTCAGACTAGCTCGTAGCCAGAATACTCCCGACTTATAATCATCCTAAGTTATAGAACGATTAACAAACACATAGCACATAATAGTATAAATAAATTCATTTTATTAATAACTAATTCTTTAAACTTAAATTACTGGAAACCCAAGATTTTCGGTTAAATCACACTCTTCCCCCTTATAAAAATTCCGTCCCGAATTTCTTAAACTCCACCCTTACCCGGGTCATCACATTCACCCCTTCTTCACAGAATTTTGTCCTCGAAATTTTAGCCTACATTTCTACTCAACTTCACTTCAACGGAGTTCTTATCTTTCCCTCATTTCTAACCCCCATAACCTATCAAGAATCATGAAGTAGAAGGAATAACGAGGAATATAAAATTTCCTTTGAAAATGTTTCATACTTTTGATGAGGGGTCAAATTGACCATGAACTCTTACTAGGTTATTCAGCATTTCGCCGTAAGCCCGTCTTGAACGGACAGTTTACAATCACAAAGAAAATAAACCACCTCTTCCATGTTCTCCTCTGACTTAATCAAAACTATTTTGTTTGGCACCACTTCTTCAAAGAAAGCTTGATTTTCTTATAACATGACATACCATTTGTCTAGCCGAATCAAGTAGCTGAGACCCTACCAACAAATTGGATATCAACGTGAAACATTCGTCTAGTCAACTCAATTAACATTGACTACTTCTGTAAATTCTTTTTGCAATACATCAAAACGTTTTATGACGTCATGATACCGTACTTTTTACAGTACGTTGAGGACTTCGTCAGTTTGTGACTTCGTCATTATACATCATACCAAAGCGGGTTATTGATCCTAAGATCACATCCAACACCAGGTTCAATTGCATTAATAACTCCATCCTTTTACCATACTTACGGATGATACAAAATTCATTTTGATTTTTTTAAATCAATTTCTGTCTAGCCGAAGCAATTATCATATGTAAGACCCCAACTTTTATAAATAAAGATGAATTTTCTATAAATATCATTTCTGAATATTATGGAGTAAATTTGATATAATGTTATAGTTGTGGGTAATATTTATAAATTTTTCAAAGTACGCAAGTTTTTATATAATATTCGATTGGTCGGGAATATTCATTTTAACAGGAATATTAAATACAAATGCACAATCATTGGTGGACCCCTAGCGGAATTATTGCCGGATTGAGAAAGCGACAAAAATACTTTTATGAAAATAATGACGAAAGTTTTACCGTTAAGCTGTTGAAACACCCGTTGTTAAAAAAATGCGATGTCTGGCGTAGTTACAACGAGTACACACGGTATTGATTATTGATGCTTACGTGAGAAGTCACTCATTTTTGTTCAATTATTGCTACGAGAATAATTACGCATAATATCTCACGTTATTTGATTCAATTATTGTCGATATTTTATATATTATTAAATCAATAATTGAGATGACAATGTTATTAATATTATTATTTGCAATATTAACGATGTCTAGAAGTTACATTAAGGAGAGGTTTGGTCACCTAATTCTTGGCATGATAGGGAGAAATCCTTATTGGAAAGCCCCCTCTTTCCTGGGTACGACCTGGTCGATTAATATTGTGAATTATAATAATGATGATAAATGTGACACCCCCAAAATTAGGTATACATCACCCATCTTGGGTCGCCAGATACATGGTACAGAATTCAAATACAACTTACTAATACAAGCATGGTGTATAATACGACAAAACATAAACTGTGAGTTTGAATACAAATATTATCTACTAGAGATTATACAAACTCAAAAGGAGTCCTCATTACAATTATTATCACACTATTTCACGAGAATAGTGAGGACTACTAATGCTATCCTCGGACCATCACTCCAGTTCCCGACTCGTCCCGACTATATTCTCATTTCACGAAGAGAACGGTGAAAGAAAGGGTGAGCTCAAATAGCCGAAAGAAGAAATATTATGACTAAGATAATGCGAATAAATTATCATTAGTCTCCAACAATGTTAAACCGATAAAACATAATAGACATCAAGTTTAAGCTGCGGTGATGAACAAGAAATCCATTAAAAGAGTCAAGTAGAAAATAAATTCTACTATCTTTTATGATTAAAAGGTTTTTCATCTTCATTATCATTTGAGACTCGACAATAAATATTCCACATCATCGAATCACCCGCACTACTACGGCGGGATATTCTTTAAGTATCACGACCACAATTATCCATGCACTACGGGCCAAGAATATTTGTGTATTCATTAATGGTCATGATCATGCCAACAATCGTCCAACAATGCACTCTTGGCCAATGAGAACTTTTACCACATCATTTGTAACATTACGGTCATGATTACACCGAATAATCCACTGGTCATAATCATACCAAGTCCATACATGCACTACTGAGCCACATATGACTTTCAACAAAATATAAACATGAGGATGATGACAATGATATAAGAATTCAATAAAACAAGTTGAAGAATTATTTTATCCGGGAATTATTAACGTCCAAATTGTCAACATGATCTTTGTTTTGTAGAGTAAAATTCAAGAATGATCGGAAGAATATTTCCATGAAAAGATCTTTGGATGAAGCGCAAATATCAAGGATATTCTACTAATTTCATGTAGTATAGAAGTCAAAACTTTAACCAACCTGAGTATAATAAAGAATGGAATAATAAAAAAATCACCATGCATGCGGTATCAGCGCAGGCGGAGTTATTCAATAGAATAGTAAATAACGGAACCGGTCGGGAGAAATTCGCGCAAGCGGGATGTTCCAATGAGAATAATAAAGAATGGAATAACAAAAGAAATTACCATGCATGCGGTACTTAGATAGGCAGTTATTCTAATGAGAATACTAATAAGGACGAGAATCAGTCCGCGTAAAAGCGTCTGAGCCAGGATATTCAGCAGAATAATAATAAAAGAGCGGAACCCGGTCGAGCGTAAAAAACACGTGCAACATGATATTCCAACGAGAATATTAAAGGCGGAATTAATCAGTCAGGCATAAAAGCGCATGCACGACAGGATATTCCAACATAATAGTAAAGACGGAATAATAGAAGAATGTCACCAAGTATAGGGTAGACCGCGTATACAGGTTATTTCAACAGAATAATAAGCAATGGAATAACAATAGTTCTCTTCATGAATAAGAAAGAATAGCACCCCTTACCGTAAAATAAACTGAATATAAGAGTAGGGAAGAAGCATAATACTTTTCTATAACTTCTCTTATAATTTCTCTCTCTAGAGGTTTAGTAAATTCGTAAGAAAATAATGAAGGAATGAGCTTCTATTTATAGAAAAATGGAATGCACAGTAACTAACTTATGAACGGTCCAGATTGATTTACTTTAATCTGACGATCCATATTTAAAGCAAAATCTTTTAAATAAAATATAATATATATAATATATTATATATACATAATGCCTGATAACTCACGGGTTGCAACCCCCGTGATTACCATCTCAGACAACTTTCAACTATCAAATATATATATATTAATATATATAAAAAACATATAGTACTCCCACCATCCTGTTTCTTCTTTATTCATTACCAACTGTGAATCCATTTCTCATTTGTCAACATCACATGCACTACACATGCTTTTATATATATAATATTATATATATATATATAAATATATATATACATAGAATAACTTTCTACCGATTATTTTGATAAACGGGTAAATGGGAATCAAATAAAAGCAAAATTTACAACAATTACCATAGCAATAATTAAACAAAATCGGTGACTTCTCACGTAAGCATCGATAATCAATCTGGCGTGCTTCTTATGCAACCATGCCAGCGTATTCTTTGTACTTTAACACGGAGTATTTCAACAGTTAACAGTAAAACTTCCATAGTTATTTTCATAAAGTATTTTTGTCGTTTTCTCAATCGCATAATAATTACATTGTAGGGTCCACCAATGATTGTGATGTTGTGCGAATATTCCCTATTAAAATGAATATTCCCCGACCAATCGAATATTATATAACAACTTGCGTACTTTTGCAAAATTTATAAATATTACCCACAACTATAACATTATATCAATTTCACTCCATAATATTTAAAAATAATATTTATAGAAAATTCATCTTTATTCAAAAAGTTGGGGTTTTACAATAAATGTTGTTAAAAATATTGAAAGAATTTTTATAAGTATTTGATGTAAATTTTATTTATTTTATGAACCCTCATCTACCTATTTTTCAAAACTATCGGTAGAAGTTATCTTAGTTTTGTATATATATATATATATATATATATATATATATATATATATATATATATATATATAAGTATTATATATATATAATGAAAAGTGGGGGAGGGGATAATGGTTTCAACGTAATATATATATATATATATATATATATATATATATATATATATATATATATATATATATATATATATATACACACCATATTTTAGGTATAATGCAAATAGTTCAATGATGGGCCATGTTTACATTAGTTTTTTTTTTTTCCCTTACTCATTATTTATTTTGTAGTCTATTTATATTATGAGAGAAAGTCTACTCCACCCATCAATTTTTGAGTGTTAGATACGACAACTTTTGTGGAAAATGGTGTCACAAGTGGGTGGACGAATTTTCAAATAAGCATGTGTTTTATTTTTTTGGTTTGTTTTATTAGAGAAATTCAATCGCCAAATATGAGTATGAAGTCCGTAACTTTGAATCCATGATTTTTCTTGAAACAGTACCCTTTCCATTCTCCTATAAATAGGATGCTTAGTTAGAATAGAAATCACACAAGAAATTCAGAGAATTATCTTCTATAATCTTGAGCGTATTTCTTTAAAGTTTTCAGAAGCTTTGAGCGTAGAAAAACAGTATAAGTTTTCTTACTCTTCTTTTATGGTAAGGGGTGTTATTTCTTTTGTATTCATGAAGAGAACTTATGTTATTCCATTATTTATTATTCTGTTGGAATAACATGTATATGCGGGCTACCCTATACTTGGTGAAGTTCTTCTGTTATTCCAGTCTTTATTATTCTGTTGGAATATCATGTATGTGCGTTTTACGCCGGACCTAGTTCCATTCTTTATTATTCTATTGGA
Source organism: Panax ginseng (assembly GCA_020205605.1). Taxonomy (NCBI): domain Eukaryota; kingdom Viridiplantae; phylum Streptophyta; class Magnoliopsida; order Apiales; family Araliaceae; genus Panax; species Panax ginseng. The sequence continues at coordinate 46,827,590 of CM035147.1, read as the reverse complement.
ATATCTTGTCTGTGCGTTTTACGCCGGACCTGGTACAATTCTTTTATATTTTGTTGGAATATCATGTCTGTGCGTTTTACGCCGGACCTGGTTTCGTTATTTATTATTCTGTTGGAATAACCTGTCTGTGCGGTCTATCGCATGTATGGTGATTTCTTTTGTTATTCCATTCTTTATTATACCCAGTTGGTTAAAACTTTGACTTCTATACTCCATGAAATTAATGGAATATCCTTGATATTTGCGCTTCATCCAGTATCTTTTCATGGAAATATTCTTCTGAGCATTCTTGAAATTTTACTCTACAAAGAAGTATCATGTTGACAGTTGGACGTTATTGGTTCCTGGATAAATTAACTCTTGAACTTGTTTTATTGAATTCTTATATCATTGTCATCATCCTCATGTTTATATTTTATTGAAAGTCATCATGTGGCCTCAAAGTGCATAAATGGACTTGGTATGATTATGACCGGTGATTATTCAAATGTAATCATGGTAGTAATGTTACAAATGATGTGGTAAAATCCTCATTGGCCCATCTTGCATTGATGGATAGTTGTTGGCATGATCATGACCATTAATGAATACACAAATATTCTTGGCCCGTGGTTCATGGATAATTGTGGTCGTGATACTAAAGAATATCCTTGGTAGTAGTGCGGGGTGATTCGATGATGTCGATTATTTATTGTCGAGTCCCAATGATAAAAGTGATGAAAAACCTTTTAAATCATAAAAGATAGTAGATTTTATTCTCTACTTGACTCTTTTAATGGATTACTTGTTCCACTACTGATTAAACTTGATGTTTGTTATATTGTATCGGTTTAACCTTTGTTTAAGGCTAATGATAATTTATTACGCATTATCTTAGTCATAATATTTCTTCTTGGGCTAGTTGAGCTCACCCTTTCTTTCCTTTGTTCTCTTTGAAATGAGAATATAGCTGGGACGAGTCGGGGAACAGAGTGATGGTCCTAGATGGTGCATTAGTAGTCCTCATTATTCTGTGATATAGTGTGATAATAATTATATTGAGGACTCCTTTTGAGTTTGTATACTCTCTAGTAGACAATATTTGTATTCAAACTCACAGTTTATGTTTTGTCGTATTGTACACGACAATTGTATTATTAAGTTATATTTGAATTCTGTACCATGTATATGGCGACTCAAGATGGGTGATGTATACCTAATTTTGGGGGTGTCACAGTTGGTATCAGAGCTTAGGGATATGATCCCTGGCTAAGATGTGAGAATAGTACTAGGAAGGGAGATAAGGGGAATTCCTTCGCTAGTATGACCTACCTAAGTTTATTTGGTATTTAATTGGTCGGTCAGAATTTATGGATAATATGTTACATGTCAATTAACCTTTGTTTTGTGGTAGTATTTGAAAATGACATCCGAGAATGTTGAGAATAGTAATGGAGCACAGGCGACCGTTGATTCACCACATATCAATAATCAGGATAATGTTCATCAGGAAGGCGACAATCCTCATGCAAACAACAACACTGACCAAATGATGAATGATCAAATGTTCAGAGGGTTTATGCAATTCATGCAACAGCAGGCGAGAGCGGCTCCTGTCCAAAATGTTGGTGGAAACACTGGAAACTCTCGGACGGTCACCGCTAAACAGTTCAAGGAGCTGGGACCACCAGAGTTTATTGGAGATCCAAAACCACTTAAGGCGGAAGCATGGATAAAGCAGATCACCAAGATATTTGATGTCTTGGGATGCTCCGAGGAGCAAAAGGTTCCCTTCCGCCTTTATATTGCGAGGAGAGGCAGATTACTGGTGGGAATCGGTAAAGCGTACTCAACCTGCCACACTGAAAATGTCTTAGGAGAAGTTCCAAGAACTATTCAACGACAAGTACTTTCCCGAAAGTATTCGTCACATGAAGAAGGTGGAGTTCATCAAGTTGGAACAGAATAATATGACTGTGTCGCAGTATGAAGCATAGTTTGCCGAGTTGTCCCGGTTTGTGTCCCACTTGGTGGATAATGAAGATAGAATGACGCGGATGTTTTTAAGAGGTTTGAAGCCGGAGATACGTCAACATCTTATTTCTCATAAAATGTGTTTGTATTAGAGATGTTGTAAATAGGGCTCGATTAGTGGAAGCTTGATAATGAGTCAACGCAACCAAAGGAGAAGCGGTGACAAAATGATAATACCGGTGAGAGAGCGATCATCGAAGCGGTGACAACAAGCGTGGAGGAAATCAACGAGGCCGAAGTGGTAATCACCGGTGGTAATCGAGGCCAAAACAATAAGAATGGGCATTTCAAGAAGAGGAGATTCAACAATGATGGAAAGGCGTCGACCAAAGACTCTATCGTTAAGGAAGGAGAACGACCACTTATCATATGCTTCAAATGCGGAGGGAGGGCACATCGGTCAAAGCTGCGCGATTCCGTCTAAAGCATGTTATAATTGTGGAAGAAGGTCACTTAGCGATTTTGTCGTTCATAGAAGACAAGTTCAATTTAGGATGGAGGCACCAAAGGTAGTCGGAAAAGTCAAACCCGGTAGTGCAAGGGAGGCGTTTGTTGTGACCTCCCGGAAAGCAAGGAACCCAAATGAGGTCATCACGGGTAAGCTTATCATAAACTCTAGCGAAGTCTATACTTTATTTGATACCGGTTCTACCCATTCTTTTATTTCTCCTACTTGCGCTCAACGATTAAATTTGACTCCGGAGAAATTAGACTTTGACTTATCTGTGGAAACTCCGTTGGGAGAAACCTTCATTAAATCCACTGTTTATAAATCTTGTTTGGTTCAAATTGGTACCCTCACATTACCTGTCGATCTTATTTCATTGAAAATACTTTCATTTGACGTGATTCTAGGGATTGATTGGTTAACTACTCATCATGCAAAAATTGATTGTTTTCGTAAGGTTGTTAGTTTTCATATTCCTAACCAACCTATTATGCGAATTAAAGCAACTAAACCATTAAAATCAATCAATGTCATTTCAAGCCATAAAGCTATTCATTTATTGAAAAACGGATGTCAAGATTTCTTAGCTCATGTCACGGATCTAAACAAAAATACGTCAGTTTTGAATTATATTTCTATTGTTAATAAATTCTGGCGTATTCACGAAGAACTTCTGGCCTACCCCAGGCGTGAAATTGAATTTTGTATCGACCTTGAACTGGTACAAAACCCATTTCCAAAGCCCCATATCGAATGACTCTATTTAACTTCGTGGAGTTAAAGACCTAATTGCGAGAATTGTTAGACATCGGTTTCATTCGTCCCTAATACGCCTCCTTGGGGTGCTTACATTCTATTCGTGAAAAATAAAGATGGGAGTATCGACTTTGTATTGATTATCGGGAGTTCAATCATGTCACCATCAAAAATAGGTACCCATTGCCACGTATTGATGACATGTTTGACCAGTTGTAAGGAGCCAAATTCTTTTCAAAAATTGATCTTCGTTCCGGATATCACCAATTAAAGATTAGAACTGATGATATTCCAAAGACGGCTTTCAGAACTCGGTACAGACATTATGAATTCCTAGTCATGTCCTTTGGATTAACTAATGCTCCTGCTGCCTTCATGGATATGATGAACCGAGTATTCAAGGAATATTTGGATCACTTTGTGGTCGTCTTTATTGATGACATCCTTATTTATTCCAAAAGCCGTGAAGATCATGAGCAACACTTGAGGCTGACACTCCAAAAGCTTCGTGAATACAAGCTTTATGCCAAGTTGAAGAAATGCGAGTTCTGGCTTGAGGAAGTAGCATTCCTTGGGCACGTAGTATCAAGTCATGGAATATCTGTTGACCTGGCAAAGATTGAAGCTATTCAAAGCTGGGAGCAACCTAAATCGATGGCCGAAATCGTAGCTTTCTCGGTTTAGCTGGTTATTATCAGAGATTCATGGAAGGATTTTCTCGAATCGCTACTCCATTAACTCAGCTGACTCGGAAAGATACAAAGTTCGGTTGAAGCGAGGAATGTGAGAAGAGTTTTCAAGAACTCAAGAGGAGACTCATTTCAAGACTGTTACGACAATACCATCTGGTTAGGAGGATTTGTCATCTCTGATGATACTTGAGCAAAGGGTTATGATGTGTTCTCATGCAACATGGGAAAGTCATAGCTTATGCCTCGCGACAACTCAAAGAATATGAGAGGAATTATCCTACTCATGATCTAGAGTTGGCAGCTGTTGTCTTCGCACTTAAAATTTGGAGGCATTACTTGTATGGGGAGAAGGTGGAGATCTTTACAGATTATAAAAGCCTCAAATATTTCTTTACTCAAAAGGAACTCAACATGCGACAACGACGTTGGCTTGAACTATTGAAAGATTATGATCATATCATCCAATACCATCCTGGAGAAAGCGAACGTGGTAGGTGACGCATTGAGTAGAAGATCATATGCAAGCACGAGTGCGATATTGTCGTATGAAAGGCCCATTTTGTGTGACTTGCAAAGGATGGAGATAGAGTTAAAGACTCGAGGGACCCATGTGATGATGGCGAATATACTGAGTAGAACCGACTTTAATTGATAAAGTAAAAAGTTGCTCAAGCTCTGAGACCTAGAATTGATGTCGTATGAGGAAAAAGTGGAAGAAGGTGCTATGCCCGAAGCAAGAATCGATAAAGAAGGAATACTTGAGTCAACTCGGACTTTGTGTTCTAACGACCACGATTTAAAGTATAAAATCATGATGGAGGCGCCTAACACACACCGTTTGCAATCCATCACAGGAGTACCAAAATGTATCATGATATTAAATCATACATTTTGGTGGAGCAATATGAAGAGAGAGAGATAGCGTTGTTTATCTCAAGGTGTCTAACTTGTCAACGAGTTAAAGCAGAGCATCAAGTACCAAAAGGTCCATTGCAACCACTTGAAATTCCAGAATGGAAGTGGGAGCACATTACCATGGATTTTGTTACAGGTCTTCCTAAGGTTTCTCAAGGTATAGATGCAATTTGGGTCATTATTGATAGATTGACCAAGTCTGCTCATTTCTTACCGATACGAGAAACTTATACACTTGAACGTCTTACTCGTATATACATAAACGAGATTGTAAGACTACATGGTATGCCAGTATCTATAGTTTTTAATCGAGACCCAAGATTCACTTCACAATTTTGGGTTAGTTTGCAGAAAGCTATGGGCACAGATTTACGATTTAGCTCGGCATATCATCCTCAGACGGACAGCCAGTCGGAGAGGACTATTCAAACTCTTGAGGATTTATTAAGACTCTGTGTCCTTGACTTCAAGGGAAGTTGGGATAAGTTCTTACTATTGGTAGAGTTTTCCTACAACAACAGTTATCAAACAAGTATTGGCATGGCTCCATTTGAGGCGTTGTATGGAAGAAAGTGTTGTTCTCCAGTATGCTGGGATGAAGTGGAAGAAGCAACGTTGTTGGGACTGGAGTTGGTACGTATGACTACAGAAAAGATTCAAATGATCCGAAAACGTATAAAAACCTCACAAGATCAACAAAAGAGTTATGCTGATCTTCATCGAAAGGACGTGGAATTCGATATTGGAGATCATGTGTTGTTACGTGTTGCTCCATGGAAAGGAGTTACGAGATTTGGAAAGAGAGGAAAGCTCAATTCTTGATTCATTGGCCCATTTTTAATCCTCGATCGAGTAGGAACTGTGGCCTATAGACTCTCTTTACCGCCAAGTATGTCTCGTGTTCATAACGTTTTTCACATATCCATGTTACATAAATATGTGAAAGACCCGAACCACATTATTGAGTTAGAACCGGACGATATAGCGGAAGATTTGATGTATGAAGAGGTTCCTGTTCAAATCTTGGATAAGAAGGAACATATTCTACGCTCCAAGGTTATACCTCAAGTCAAAGTTTTGTGGAGAAACCACGATGTTGAGGAAATGACTTGGGAGTTAGAATCTGAAATGAAATCAAGGTATCCTTACCTCTTCGATATACCAGGTACGTACCCTAATTTCGAGGGCGAAATTTTATAAGAATGGGAGGTTGTAAGACCCCAACTTTTATAAATAAAGATGAATTTTCTATAAATATCATTTTTGAATATTATGGAGTAAATTTGATATAATGTTATAGTTGTGGGTAATATTTATAAATTTTTGCAAGTCACGCAAGTTGTTATATAATATTCAATTGGTGGGGAATATTCATTTTAATGGGGAATATTAAATGCAACGGCACAATTATTGGTGGACCTACAACGAAATTATTGTCGGATTGAGAAAACGACAAAAATACTTTATGAAAATAATGGCGAAAGTTTTATTGTTAAGCTGTTGAAACACGGTGTTAAAAATACGATGTACGCGTAGTTACTGATGAGTAGCACGGTATTGATTATTGATGCTTACGTGAGAAGTCACTCGGTTTTGTTCAATTATTGCTACTGATAATTCTTTGCATAATATCTCATGTTATTTGATTCAATTATTGTCAATATTTTATATATTATTAAATCAATAATTGAGATGATAATGTTACTAATATTATTATTTGCAATATTAACGATGTCTAGAAGTTACATCGAGGAGAGGTTTGGTCACCTAATTGCGCATGATAGGAGAATTCCTTATTGGAAAGCCCCCCTCTTTCTGAGGAACGACACGGTCGATTAATATTTTGAATTATAATAATAATGATAAATGTTTTAAAAATATTGAAAGAATTTTTATAAGTATTTGATGTAAATTTTATTTATTTTATGAACCATCATCTACCTATTTTTCAAAACTATTGGTAGAAGTTATCTCAGTTTTTTATATATATATATATATATATATATATATATATATATATATATATATATATATATATATATATAAGTATTATATATATATATAATAATGAAAAGTGGGGGGGATAATGGTTTCAACGTAGGAAATATATATATATATATATATATATATATATATATATATATATATATATATATTTTAGGTATAATGCAAATAGTTCAATGATGGGCCATGTTTCTGTTAGTTTTTTTTCCCTTACTCATTATTTATTTTGTAGTCTATTTATATTATGAGAGAAAGTCTACTCCACCCATCAATTGTTGAGTGTTAGATACAACAACTTTTGTGGAAAATGGTGTCATAAGTGGGTGGATGAATTTTCAAATAAGCATGTGTTTTATTTTGTTGGTTTATTTTATTAGAGAAATTCAATCGCCAAATATGACTATGAAGTCCGTAACTTTGAATCCGTGATTTTTCTTAAAACAGTACCCTTTCCATTCTCCTATAAATATGATGCTTAGTTAGAATAGAAATCACACCAAAAAGTATTTCTTTAAAGTTTTTAGAAGCTTTGAGCGTAGAAAAACAGTATAAGTTTTCTTAATCTTTTTTTACGGTAAGAGGTGTTATTTCTTTTGTATTTATGAAGAGAACTTATGTTATTCCATTATTTATTATTCTGTTGTACCTGTATACGCGGGCTACCCTATACTTGGTGAAATTCTTCTATTATTCCAGTCTTTATTATTCTATTGGAATATCACATGCATGCGTTTCTTTGGGACACAGTTCCATTCTTTATTATTACTGTTGGAATATCTCGATATATGCGTTTTCGTGGGACCGGGTTCCGTTATTTATTATTACATTGGAATAACACCGTCATGCATGCGGTCTCATCGCATGCATGGTGATTTCTTTTGTTATTCCATTCTTTATTATACTCGGTTGGTTAAAACTTTGACTTCTATACTCCATGAAATTAGTGGAATATCCTTGATATTTGCGCTTCATCCAGTATCTTTTCATGGAAATATTCTTCTGAGCATTCTTGAAATTTTACTCTACAAAGCAGTATCATGTTGACTGTTTGGACGTTATTGGTTCCTGGATAAATTAGCTCTTGAACTTGTTTTATTGAATTCTTATATCATTGTCATCATCCTCATGTTTATATTTTATTGAAAGTCATCTGTGGCCTATAGTGCATAGATGGACTTGGTATGATTATGACAGAGATTATTGTAATTGTAATCATGGACCGTAATGTTACAAATGATGTGGTAAAAATCCCCATTGGCCCGTAGTGCATTGATGGATAGTTGTTGGCATGATCATGACCATTAATGAATACACAAATATGGCTCGTAATGCATGGATAATGCTGGTCGTGATACTAAAGAATATCCTTGGTCAGTAGTGCGGGGTGATTCGATGATGTGGATTATTTATTTATTGTCGAGTCCCAACGATAAAAGTGATGAAAACCTTTTAAATCATAAAAGATAGTAGATTTTATTCTCTACTTGACTCTTTTAATGGATTGCTTGTTCATTTATGCAGTTAAACTTGATGTTTGTTATATTGTATCGGTTTAACAACATTTATGGCTAATGATAATTTATCTCGCATTATCTTAGTCATAATATTTCTTCTTGGGCTCGTTGAGTTCACCCTTTCTTTCACTGTTCTCTTCAGGAAATGAGAATATAGCTGGAACGAGTCGGGGAACGGAGTGATGGTCCTAGATGGTGCATTAGTAGTCCTCATAATTCTGTGATATAGTGTGATAATAATTGTATTGAGGACTCCTTTTGAGTTTGTATACTCTCTAGTATACAATATTTGTATTCAAACTCACAGTTTATGTTTTGTCGTATTGTACACGACAATTGTATTTTAAGTTGTATTTGAATTCTGTACCATGTATCTGGTGACTCAAGATGGGTGATGTATACCTAATTTTGGGGGCATCACAGCATAGACATACCAAGAATAGCTCTTTTAAAAATTTGTTGGTTCCAAAAGTTGAACCAATTTTTTCCTTTTAAAAATGTACATATCAGCACGATTTCAATAAAGTTCGAAATCTAGCATATCTAGATGACTTGGAATATCATATTCTCCATCTGCCTTCATTGTCTTACTGCGACAATACTTAATCTTCTCTAGCACCTTCAATACTAAGCCTACTGAAAAAAACTCATTTTTCGTTTAAACATTCCTTTATCTTAGTATAGTCCATCAACTTACCACACATTATGAGTTCAGGAACTTTTCACAATAATATGAGTTTAAGAACTATCCAGACAGACCATAAGCGTCCATTTGCTGAGACATTCGAAAACATACTGTAGACACTCAAAATTTTATGTACTGCTGTCACTAACATTGTAGAAGGACAGATTCGTCTTTTAAGAAGGAACCCTGAAAGACAGTTCACATCCATACCAGATACTACTGGAAATTCAGCATCAACCCCAGAACACACACTGGGAGTAACAATTCCAACCTCGGAGATTACCCCAAGGCGTGCAGATCCAATACCGGAACACACACCGGAGAAGACCTATTAATCTCGGAGATAACCCCGAGGTATCCAGTCTCAGTCCCAACCATGGGAATAGCCACCAACCTTGGTGATAACCCCAAGGAATGCAGTTTTGGTGATAACCCTGGAAATGCTTGTTTCAAATGAGACCAGCTTCAATCTCGGCGATAACACCGAGATACACTGTACCAACCCGGTGATAACATCCGGAGGACAGGCACACCTTAAAGATGATAATGAAGACCTTCAACAAATGTAGCAGTCCAATCTCAGTGAAGCTCTGAGCAACGTCTGCTTTATCAGCCCAAAACCAGCGATAACACCGGTGAGGGGCAACATCGTCATCTCGCCAACACGATGCCACACCACGTCGTCTCAACATTTCAGACATACATCTATACACAATGATGTCCCACAAGAGCTAAGGAAAACCAATCCCGACTGACTATTGTGCGGGGTAACGGATGGAATTTGAAGCTTGAAAAGTGGAGGGCATCTTCCCATCTTCAATGACTTCGTACAAACTCTAATCCCATGCCATCGTACAACTCTCGACAATGACAGTCCGAAATAGGTCCTGTATACCTCAATCGGATGCCCGAATTGCACTTCTGAAAGTTCGAGCAGACATTACAGTGCCTCGAGTGCACGTACTACGAGATGACCCGACCCGAGAAAACCGGGCCCACATTTGCCTCTGGTACACTGCGGCTGTTGCAGTACCTCTGACTCGCCACCACAGTAGTACACCTCTGGCTCCACCCTCTATAAATAGAGGGCTTGGGGTGGCCATTTTGCAAGAGAAAATGGCGAGGAAGCCCTGCCAATTTGCTCTGCACTCACCCCATGCAGTGTACATTCTCATTTTAAACACCTGTGAGCTCATATATAGCCTCTTTTGTACCTACAAAAGCTAGTGTTTACCCACTCTAAAGATATAGAAGTCTTCTTTGGCAGTCAACTGTAAGCCTTCTCACACACTTTAGAGTCTTTCTCTTCATCTCTGCACACACCCTTCTTCACGTTGAGAGTCGTGTTACGTGCATTTGCCTGGACTTTGGTCCGTGGTTTTGTTTCAAACTTGTATATATATAAATTATATATATATATATATATATATATATATATATATATTGACTAACATTATCGAGTTATGCCTCGATTGAGCCTGAACTTGATGCAGGCGTTTAATTGCTTTTTTTATATATATATATATATATATATATATATATATATATGATTTATAATCGAACTTTGTTCGATGAGCCTAGACTTGATCTGGAGCGTTTATTGCTTTAATATATATATATATATATATATATATATATATATATATATATATATATATATATATATATATTAAATCTGCCTGGAGTTTCCTTCGTGGCAGTTGATCGCTTTTACGGCTTTATTTTCATTTTGTCCCGCCTGGAGTTTCCTTCGTGGCGGTTGACCGTATTCTGACTTTATATACGTTTTCGTCACTTTGGAGTTACCTCAAGTGGCGGTTGATAACTTTCTGACTTTATTTACATTTTTTGTATCCCCCATGGAGGTGCTTCGTGGTTAGTGATCCTGTCTGTATATATATATTTACAGCTTTTATATATATACTTGCTTACTGCTTTCATACAAATTGCGGTATCATGTGCGCCTAGGAATCATGTGATCACAGATTCAACCCATTGGATCTAGAATCGATTCCCGTAATGGACATTTTCAGCTGTAAGAAGCTTGTAAATTATTCTGCGGTGTCTGAATTTCCTTAGATGGTTTCCATACCAATGAGGAAGTCGGCATTATTTTGTACATTATTTTCTTATGGATGACTCACATCTGTAAAATAAAATCAATCAAGCCGAACACTTAATAAAATAGGAGTGTAAAAGGTCTCAATTACTATTGAGCATCAGGGTTTGAAAAACCTCTTTTATAAAACATCATTGCCATATCTTGCTTAAAATTGAATTTTTACATAAATTCAAGCCCTGTGTATATAGGTCCGAACGAGGCCTCGCACTACTTCTAAATAACAGCACATTGACCCACACAAACACACATTCAAATAATAGTTTCTTGAAAAGAGGCGGTCACCGTGGTAACACGGATGTCGGGGGGTGCCTAACACCTTCCCTCCGCATAACCAAGTCCCCGGAACCTAATGAATCTCGGATTCACCAACCCGTTTAGCAGTGTCACATAACTGGGTCAATGTGCAAACCTTTTCTCGGTTGTGTTGGTACAACCATTGAAAAAACTAACTGGCGACTCTTAACAGTCTCATTGTCGACATTATACATGTCGGACCTTTTTCACTTGTTTTTTCAAACAAATCTCACCTAAAATGAGAACATCAAAGAACAAGTAACGGAAAGGGACATCTAAAAATCCCGACGTCGACAAGTGGCGACTCTGCTGGGGACTCCAGTAAGAGGACTTAAGCCGTTATTACAATCTTTTCAAAACTGTTATCTGCTTGTGTGTGGATGTTGCATTTACATTTATGATGAATGTGTACGAATGCATTTACTTATTGCACTTAGTGCCTCGCACCATAACTGCTTGTGATATTAGTGCTTCGCACATGTCATCATTTTCATACGGTGAGACGCGATGTATGTGAATGTATGTTGTGTGGTCCCTCCACCAGGAGGTTATCCCGTCGGTGTTTGATTACTGGACTCATGAGAAGACTAATTCTCTGAGGCTCAGGAAAGGCACCACCCAAATTCGCTCCAGTTGAAAGACTGGATTAACTTCCCATCAAGTAGATTGCGATGATTTGGGAACCTTCATGCCAAAAAGCCGCGAGAGTAACCTAAGATAGATCAGCCTCTAATAAACCCAAAATGGAGGAAAGTCTCTTCATGCTCTCATTTTAATTACTTGTAAACACAATTACTTGTAATTACATTCCATATATATCTCCATGTAATGGGAAATATGAAGAAATGTGTATACATACATATTTTAATTAACATGCTACAAACAACTGACATCCGTTTTGCAGGATAAAATTCCTAAAATGGACACATCACATAACATGTTATTATACACACTCCCTAAAGACTAAACTATGCAAGTCTTTCGTAGGGAATCAATCGCACCTACTACCTGGTCAAAGTCCAAAAAGGTTGCAGGCCTACAGTCAATCATGTCGTCATCAGACCAGACTGAACATAATCCAGTTTCTCGAAAAGAATTCGACGGATTAAGCAAGCAAATTATAGATTCGGCTGTTCTGCTCAAAGAATTACACCAGTCTAATCAGGATCCAAAAATACCCATACATGCTGAATCCTCCACACAAGGAGGAAACCAGGTCATTACAATACCTGAACTGCAGTTGGATACAACCAACAAAACTCATGATGATGCCCATCCCACTTGAGACATAGACACTAGTGACATTCATAAGAAAGTCCTTCAAATGGAAGAGACCCTTCGTGCTATCAAAGGAATTGGAATACACGAGAGTGTTTCACATACTGATCTTTGCATTTTCCCTGGTGTTCATTATCCAGAAAAGTTTAAAACTCCTGACTTTGAAAAATATGACGGGTTAGGAGATCCTTACACACATTTAAAAGTGTTTATTGGAGAACTTAGATCTTATGCAGAGGACGAAAAGCTTAGAATGCAATTGTTCCAAAAAAGTCTAACTGGAGAAGCCCGTTCATAGTACACAAGATTAGACAATTCAAAGATCCATAGCTGGGAAGAGCTAGCACATGTTTTCCTCACTCAATACAACTTTCAATCTCAGATGGCTCCTGATCGGTATCAAATTACCAAGATCAAGAAACAGTCTAATGAGTCTTTCAGTGAGTATGTTCAAAGGTGGAGACGCTTGGTTTCCCAAGTTAGTCCTTCCATGACAGAATCAGAGATGGTCATGACTTTCATAGACATACAAGAAGCGCCTTTCTATGAAAGTGTTTTAGCCGACATCGGCAAACCATTTTTTGAAATGGTCAAACATGGGGAGATGACTGAGATGGGATTGAAGTCCGGAAAAATTCAAGACCTAGCAGCACTCAAAGCTGTTGCAGATCACATCCAATTCGGAAATTATGGGAACAACCCCAAGAGGGTCCATAAAAATAAAGAGGAAGATGTTTCCCTGATACTACATGGTCAAAAGGGCAATCAAAACATGCCTATTCAAAGGAGAAACTACACTCCCTTTCAAGCACAGTCTGCGAACCCTCCAATACCCAAAGGTGGAGAAGTCAAATGCCATCGAGTGTTTACACTCTTAGGAGATACCCTCGAGAACATTCTCAATCTTCTGACAACACAGAAGAAAATTACACATCTTCTTCCACCAGCCAGCCCTAATGGACGGGGTTTCAATGCTGCTCGGAAATGTGCTTATCATGTCGGGGCACCTGGACATGATACTCAGGATTGTTGGGCCTTGAAACACAAGATCCAGGATCTTATAGATAACGGGGAAATCGTGGTCACCAAACTAGATCAGCCTCACGTTCAAGACAACCCTTTTCCTCAACACAAAGAAGAAGAGGTTAACATGATAAATTGGAGTAATGGACAGAATTCCAATTTCAACTGTGAATCCTCCCAGACCCTCAAAGACGGTGATGACAAATGGGATTATGCCAAGTTCCAGTTCACAATGGAACAAAAGATAAAAGCTTTAGGTAAACAAATTGAACAATTGGCAGAATTGGTGAATTATCAGCATCAAGTGACTCGTCAATTAATCAGCTAGGAGCATGCCAGTCTCCTACCTCTTGTCATGAATGTTACCTCGTCGATTTCAGAAAATGAAATGTTGGAAGACAAAGTGACAAAGAGAGCAAATGCCAAAGCCCGTCGGGATTTTGCCAACAAAAGGGAATTCACCTATCTGGGCCAACCTATGGAGGAAATCCTTTATATGTTAATCAATGAAGGAAGGATCAGTTCCCTTTTACCTCCAACCAACCCCTTCAGGGCAGTACAACTCTGATGGATTATGTCAATATCACTCCCAGTCTCGCGGTCACAGCACAGAAGAATGTTGGGCACTCCGCCACCTTATCCAAAATCTAATTGACAGTGGTGTCTTGCGCCTAACGGACGACGATACTGTGTTACGTGAGAGTGAGAATTCAGGTCCTACTAAGTGGAAGAGTGTAGTAATAGTCATATCCACTGAAGCTGATGGGATTAATCAATCACTCACAATGCCAACAATTCAACTCAAGGGAAGTAACGATCCTTTGAAAGTGGCCGCTCCTGAGCCAATCAACTTGCCGTATAGAGCATAATATCCCATTGTTAGCTTGCGCAAAGTTTCATGGAATTATGGAGAAGGTGAAGGATCCACCTCACATACAACTGCTATAGTGTCGAAGGAAAATCCATTGTATCTTCCCCAACGATTGATGAAGCCTACCATCAAATCAAAGGGGAAAATACCCATGGAGAAGATTGAAAAATTCCTCCGCACTATGGGACGTAACGATGCCACGGTGGTTTTAAGCTTAAAAGAAGCTCCACAATAAATATCAATTCTGGATTTGGTCCTAACTTCCGAGAATCACCGGAAGGTCTTGCTGAAGGTTTTAGAAGAAGCCTATCTGCCGGCATCAGTTGATACGGAAAAATTTCAACATCTGGTTGATCATATTTTCAACAACAATGTGATATCCTTCAGTGATGATGACATACCGCCCAAGTGGACCGGTCATTGCAAACCGTTGCACATTGCGGTCTTGTCCTCTGGATACATGCTAGCTGGAGTATTGATAGATGGAAGTTCATCTCTAAATATCTGTCCATGCCCTACCTTGGTGAAGATGAATATCAATCTCAACCGAATTCGGAGTAGCCATACTATCATCAAAGCTTTTGATGGAGCCCGTCGGAATTCGGTCGGAGTAATTGAACTGCCAATCAAAATTTTCTACGTGTATTTCCATGTACTCAAGATAGATTTAGGATACAACCTGCTCTTGGGATGACCATGGATTCATATGGCAGGGGCAGTCCCCTCCACTCTTCATCAACAGTTGAAATACATTATCAACAATAGCCTGGTCACGGTCAACGCTGAACCAGAGATTCCTCAGCATGGAGACATGTCATTCATCAATGCCAATGCAGACGTTGAACCAGTCAGTTTTCATTCTTTGGAAGTAAGCAATACCCAATACCATACTATTGGAATGCCATTGCCCGAACCCAAAATTTCTGCCGAGGTAATGTCGGCTACTCAAGAAATGATGTCATTGGGTCATAAGCCGGGACAAGGGTTGGGTAAAGATTTCCAGGGTATCAAATACCCAATTCGATTAATCAAGCAAGCTGGAACAGTTGGACTAGGCTACTCTGCCAGTTCTAGTCACAGGAATCCTCATAAGCATCAGCAGGTTCTTTCAGCTTCAACCATGCGGCGTTTATCTTCGCTTTCAAGCTCTGAATCCGCACAACCTCCTGTAAAGTTGCCAGCCAGTGTCATGGCTATGTTATTCCCCAAGCCTGTACCGGTGAAGGAAAAATAAGTCTTTGTTCCAAATCCCGCAGTGGAAGAAGAGGAACGAAGAATCAAACAAGACGTCATCCGAATGATGTCAGGCATACACATCATCATTCATGATAAACATACCAATAGATACACCCCAGACGATGATTGCCCAAACATAATGGCCATCATTCGGGACAGGGAGGATGATGACAATCCATCCATCACTGCGGTCCACCCGGACTTTGCCCTTGCAAATTGGAACAGTACTCCTTGCATTGGTCGTTATAGGTAAAAGCGCGGCGAAACTCTTTACGCCTGTAGATATAATCTTGCTTACTTTTTTGTACAGTATTATCAGTTTATTTTGCCAGTATATGCTAACACTGTGTATGATAAACACATTTCATATATACTAAGTGAAAGCATATTTTGTTTCAGGACTCTGAATTTAGATGTGCATGTACTTGCTGATACGATGCCTCTTCTCCACAAGGATTGTACCTTTGATATAGATATGAATTCAGCCTTGATGGAAATATAGGATGACATTGAGGTGCCTCCAGAAATTCAAGAATGGGTCAGAGACAAACCTAAACCCAACCTTGATCAAATTACTTCTTTCAATCTCAGAACCTTAGAAAGCCCTAAGTTAATCCAGATTGGTTCAGACCTTACCCCAAACCAAAGGAATAACATGGTTACGCTATTAACCCAATTCCAAGATGTATTTGCATGGTCTCATGAAGACATGGTGGGTTTGTCCACTGACATTGTCCTTCATCGCCTTCTAATTAAAGAGGGATTTAAGCCAGTCAAGCAAAAGCTCAGGCGATTGAAACCTGAGTGGAGTTTAAAGGTGAAAGAGGAAATTATGAAACAATTTCAAGCTGGCATCATCATGGTTTCTACATATCCTGAGTGGATATCCAACATTGTGCCCGTGCCTAAACCCGGAGGGAAGGTACGAGTATGCGTGGATTACCGGGACTTGAACAAAGTTTGCTTAAAAGACAGCTTTCCCGTGCCATTTATCCACATTCTTATTGACAATACTGCAAAATACGACATTTACTCCTTTGCTAATTGTTTTGCGGGGTACCATCAGATCATAGTTGCTGAGGAAGATCGTGAGAAAACTGATTTCATTATGCCTTGGGGAACCTTTTGCTATAGACGGTTGTCATTCAGCCTCATCAATGCTGGAGCCACCTATCAATGAGCTATGATGGCTCTTTTCCATGACTTAATGCACAAAGAGATCAAGCTCCACTTGGATGACATCATTGTCAAGTCCCGCAAGGAGGATGACCATATAGACCATCTCAGAAAGTTGTTCAACAGGTTGCGTAAGTACAACTTGAAGTTGAATCCAGCTAAATGCACCTTTGGCGTTAAATCAGGCAAGTTGCTAGGATTTCTAGTAAGCCACAAAGGGATTGAGTTGGATCCTGTCAAAATCCAAGCCATCACGGAAATGCCCATTCCTCAGACAGAAAAGGAAATACGGGGATTTTTGGGAAGAATCAACTTCATTAGTAGGTTTATCTCTTAACTCACAGCAACCTGTGAGCCAATCTTCAAGCTATTAAGGAAGAACTCATCCATGAAATGGAATGATGAGTGTCAAAATGCCTTCCTTACAATTAAAGAATAGCTAGTCAAAGCTCCTATGTTGGTACCTGATAAGTGATATTTTTACTCACTTATTGTATATTAATCCATGCGAATTGTTCCCACCTCGAGTACATTTCATTTTGTTTTAGTTATATTTCACGTTATTTTGCATTGCATATACTTAAAACTCATTTTGGTGAATAAGTGCAGGAATCGGCTTCATTTTGGTGGAATTCGAGGTATCGGTGAGCAGATGCGTGAAGGCTAGTTGAAAAGCGAGGATGTGAATGGCATGGAGGTACAATGAGGCATGGAAATCAAGCAAGCATGAGGATTAAAGCCAGTAGCAGCAGCAGCAGCAAAAGGTGAAACCGGACTCTGGAATTGCGGGACCTGGCCGCATGTGGCCGTCTTGTGATACTAAAGGCGGAACTCGTGCGCGCCCATGCAGTGAGAGCTTTACATGGGAACCTTCGCAAGTCAAATAGCGCTTGATGAGCAATGGATGTCTTGACCGTAAGAGACACCTCACCTCGCGCTTGAGGTATGGTAGTATGACCGCCGCAAGAAGGGCGTCTAGTTTGGTGCGAACCTCATCGTGAGTCTCATGGTACCATGAGCCGAAACATTAGGGATCTTGTGGCATTGCTGCGATGCTTGGCGATCTTGATCTTGTAATTTGTTTTATTTTTATTTCTCAACTTAATGATGTGTAAAGCGGTATAAAACGATTCTGACGTGTGTTAGAGAAGGAGACTAGACTTTTATTACGTAACTTTCATAGTAGAAACTAGGGTTTACACCTTGGGAGAGATTCCAACGTAGGAGAAAGCCATAACGTCTATTTTTCTCTACTTCTTCTTGGAGATCTTTGTCATCGTGGATATTGATTATTGTTTATGGGAATTCTTTGTGGATTCAATAATTAATCATTGGTTTCTATTCAACGATTGGGTTTGATCATTCTAACTTTCTTCCACTCGTTTGTTTATTGATCATGTTTAGCCTTGATCCCATAATGGCTTTTGGTTCAGTCATGAACTAAACTCCATTATGGGATTCTAACGGATTTTAATATGTAATTTGGTTGCACATCTAAGTGTTAGATTTGTTTTTCATATCATTGGGTTATCTATCATGGTTGGTTTGTATGTATGAATGACTGATAATCTTCATGTTAGTATTTGTATGGAATTGGAAATGAACATATGAGTATGGATGAAATCATGATAGCATGCGAATATGGGGATTGAATATGAAACAGATAGGAATATATTGTTTCGCCGTATGAGCTAGAATAAAGGTTGTGCTTAAAATCAATAGGATTACAATTGCGCATAGGAATATGGTAATTATGATGGTATTAGTGATTACATAGATTCTACCATCTGTAGATGATATATGAGTCGGTTATAGTGCATTGGAAAATGGTTATAACTCGCTTTTATGCCCTTGGCTATTATCTTGTGATATGTGAACACTTCTTGCATGACATATGGCGATTGAATGAAATATTGAATGAAGTTAGGATCCTATTGTTTCCACATTATATTTAGTCCATTTATACTCTTATTTTTAGTTGGTAATCATAATTAGTTTAAATCAACAATTAAGTCCATAGTCTTAGCATATAAATATAGTGAGTTAATTAATGCATAGTAGTCTAAAGTTAACACTTTCTCTGTGGGATCGATACTTTACTTACTCTGTATTACTTGTTGACCCGTGTATACTTGCATGAGTTAGAGCTCTTTTATAAGAACTATAAAAGAGGCAACAAGTTTTTGGCGCCGTTGCCGGGGAAAGGCGTTAATTTAGATAATTATCATTAGTTTAAAGCTGTATTGTATGACTTAGACAATTCTATCATTTCTCATTTCTATATTTGTTTTGTTTTGAGTACAGGTGCTTGTAGGATTTTATGCACACGCGATCCTCCAACTCAGAGTTAACACCAGCATTAGCTAATATAAACAGAAAAGGTTGGAAAGCGAGTGTGCGGATAAATCTGCAAGAGCAGTTTGAAAGCATTACAGTCAATATGGCAGAAAAACAAAGGATTGATCCAAGAGAAGAGCATCGGGCTCTAAGGGAATATTCCATGCTTAGAACATAAATGAATTACGATCTAGCATAGTCAAAGCCGTGATAAACACAAACACCTTGAAATAAAAGCGGGCACTATTCGGATGGTGCGAATTCAAGATTAGGTGGTGCTTTCGAGGATGATCCGAATGAGCACCTATTAAGCTTTATCGAGATTTGTGAAACATTCAGATATAATGGTGTTACGGAAGATGCCATCAGACTACGGTTATTCCCATTTTCATTGAGGGATAAAGCAAGGAGTTGGTTACATTCTTTGCCAGCTGGATCGATTACTACATGGGAGGATTTAGCATAGAAATTTTTAGCCAAGTTTTTCCCAATGGCTAAGACTGCAAAGATGAGGACAGCCATATCTCAGTTTAAGCAACAACAGGGTGAATCCTTATATGAAGCATGGGAAAGGTATA
Source organism: Panax ginseng (assembly GCA_020205605.1). Lineage (NCBI taxonomy): Eukaryota > Viridiplantae > Streptophyta > Magnoliopsida > Apiales > Araliaceae > Panax > Panax ginseng. The sequence goes on along the minus strand of CM035147.1, from coordinate 46,807,648 downwards.
AGGAGATGCTTAGGAAGTGTCCACATCATGGTTTACAAGACTGGCTGGTAATTAATTCATTTAACAGTGGTTTGGGATGGCAGTCCAGACTGATTGTAGATGCAGCCGCAGGAGGGGCATTATGGGCAAAAAGCTATGATGAGGCTTATATGCTTATCGAGATAATGGCCGTGAATGACTATAGAATCCTACAACTCAGATGTCTCAACCTAAAGTTGCAGGTATGTTGGAGGTGATTACACAGCTATCGGCACAAATGGCAGCCATGGCTAAGAAAATAGAGACGTTGGCAGAGAGTAAAGTGAAGACGGTTACTTTTGTTTGTGAGATTTGTGCGAGGTCACACTCCACAGACCAATGTGCTATCAGCTCAGAAGCAGTTCAGTATGTAAACTCCTACAGAAAGGACCAAGGCCAATTCCAAAACACATACCACCCCAACAACCGTAATCATCCAAACTTCAGTTGGTCTAACAACCAAGGACAACAACAAAATCAGTTCAAGCCGAATCAACAGTTTCAACAACAGTCAGCACAACCACAGTTTATACCGAAACCACCATTTCCACCGGGATTTACTCAACAACAACAACACCACACTCCAGCTGCATCACATCCAGAGAAGATATCAGAAGTGGAGGAGATTATATTGAAATACATGGCAAACACCGAGGTCATGATCAAAAAGCCAAGCGGTGGCTATCAAGAATTTAGAGACCTTAAATGGGGCAAATGGGCTACCATGCTTACTAATAGGCCCCAAGGTGCTTTTGCCAAGTAACATAGAGGCAAATCCTAGAAGAGACGGGAAGGAGCAGTGTCAAGCAATAACATTGCGATCTGGGAAAGACTTGACAGTATCTGCAAGTCGCGCGCCCGCGCATGATACCACTAAGGAGGCCATGCGGCCGCTCAATGCAGAGAAAGAAACTGAGGAGGATAAAAATCTTGAAAATTATGAGGTTCAGCAAAACGAAACGCATAAAGCAGGTTCAGAAGATAAGGTCAAGAGTCCACTACAACCACTGCACCCTCGAATACCATATCCGCAAAGGTTAGCAAAGCAGAAAGATGACAAACAGTTCAGCAAGTTTTTAGAGGTCTTCAAAAAGGTGCAAATAAATATACCATTTGCCAAAGCATTGGAACAAATGCCAAGCTACGCAAAGTTCATGAAAGGTATACTATCAAGGAAGAGGAAATTAGATGAGTTTGAAACGGTAGCTTTGACAGAAGAATGCAATGCAATGCTTCAACGTAAGTTACCTCCAAAGCTGAAAGATTCGGGTAGCTTCACAATTTCGTGCACTATTGGGAAGATGGAGTTTAACAAGTGTTTATGTGATTTAGGAGCAAGTATAAATTTGATGCCACTGTCAATATTCAACCAGTTGGGATTACCGGCCCCACAACCAATGAACATATCATTACAGTTAGCAGACCGGTCCGTCGTATATCCACGGGGAATTGTTGAAGATGTATTGGTTAAAGTGGATAAGTTCATCTTTCCGGCTGATTTTATCATTTTAGATTTCGACGAGGACAAGAATATACCGATCATACTAGGAAGACCATTCTTCGCCACGGGAAGGACTTCCATAGATGTTCAGAAAGGGGAATTAACTATGCGTGTACAAGATCAGAAGGTTACATTCAACGTCTTCAACACAATAAAGCTCTCAGCTGATGAAGAAGAGTGTTTTCTAGTTGATCTGGTAGATGGAAACCGCAAGGATTGGATACATAACCCGAGAATAGATGACTCTTAGAGATATGTAACGGATAAAAATGCAAAGTTGAAGGTGGAGCCGTTGATGATAGCCGAAGTGATCAAATTGCAGGGTGCCAAGGACAGCAAGGAAGGCACCACACTTATTGATATGACGTGAGAAGTTCGAGACAGTCAAGCTAATTAACTATAACTTAGCGCTGGATGGGAGGCAACCCATCAATTCTTCACCCAAGAATTCAATTATTGTCGTTATTTCCTTTTGATTATTTTAGTTTAGTTCAAATTCAGTGATAACAAGTTATGGGATAAGCGAGCGTATACACATGATATTAACGTCGCATAACACTACCACTATTATATGTCTTATTCATGTGAATTAATATCTGTGCAGGTACAATAATTAAAGAGCATCACCGATGGAAGAGTAAATCAAAGCAGATTGGTTGTACTTGGAGTCTCGCGGCCGCGCGTCCCAAACAGTATCAACTTCATACGCGCAAGACGTTCAACAGTTAATCCACGAGCCGCTACGCAAGTCTCGCGCGCGCTACCAATGAAGCTTATCATCCATGTACGCCGCGCGTCGGGTCGATTGATAAAAATAGTTCAAAACTGAAATTGGAATCAGTTGACTCTTATATACGATAATAACAGAAGCAGAAATCTCTCAGTCTCCCCAACTCACGTCACTATCTCTCTATCAGTTACAGATTGAGGCGTATTTCTCTCCCTCAAATCTCCACGATTTCCTCCACGATTCCGTGCTCATCCCCATCTCCGTCATGATACAAAGCTAGGGCTCTCTATTGGGATAGTACAAGCAAGCGTGAATTTCATCATTTTGCAAATACATTCGTTCCTTTAGTAAATTCATTTGCGATCTCTATCTCCAATGGGTCCAAAGAGAATAAGGGCATCTTCATCCTCTTCATCTTCCTCCGACGGTCATGAGGAGGATATTGTCGATCATAGCAAATTTCTGTGTTTGGAGGCCCAGCAGGAGTACTATCGCATTGTCGCGAAGACATTCATCAAGGAAAGAGGATTTAGGCCAGAAGGTCAGGATGGGGAACTATGTGCCATGATTCGCGAACAAGGTTGGGTTGGACTGACTGCTGCACCCACGCCGATTCCCATGAGCATAGTTCGAGAGTTCTATGCTAATGCCAAAGCCACCATGAACGATACCTCTATGGTTCGTTGTACAGAGGTAAACTACCAACCCAGCCACCCCCACAACCCGATGAAGCAGGTCCATCTATGGTAGTGAGAAACTGTCTCTAGCGAGCGACGACACCTCCGAAGGTTGGAGCGCAAAGTCGACGCATTGTATGACAATCTTGGAACTTTTGCTACGGGACTCACCAGGGCTTTGGTCGAAGCTTTCACGCAGAAAGGAACCATGCTTGAATGGCCCCAGTTCGGGACCGTCGTGCCATATCCACCACCAGATTCACCACCCGAGGAGGGTGGTCATGCCGATCAATAGGGGAGCTTTTCTCGTACCCTTTACCTTCATTCAATGAGGACATTGAACATTTTAAGTTTGGGGGTATTGGAGTACTTGCATAGTAGCAGTTTAGATTGCATTTTATGTTAGCATGTTTAGTTTAATTTAGTTTAGTTTGCATTTTATGTTAGCATGTGTAGTTTAATTTTGCATGACTTTGGGTTAGTTAAATGTTTAGCATAAAAATTTTTTTTTATTCATTCTTAGTATGTTCTAGTTTAATGTCTCACATAAATTCTTGCGTATAAATAGAAATTTTTGCCTAAGCCAATGATGATAGTGAATTGTGTACGATTTCAGAATATGTTGCATAACACAACGTGGATATAATGTTTTACATAATGCGATTCATGTGGCTGTTTATATGCCTTCGGTTTGCACAATTGTGTTCGTATTCACTTGTAAGTCTAAGATGTGTGTCTTGCATTGCTCAATAGAACATGTAGATTTAAAATGAGAAACATGAGGAAAATGTTGTAGATTGTAAAGTCATTGAAGTGCAAATTTTGGGGAAACATGGGTATGATATTTATAATATATATATATATGCAATAACGTGACTAGTCTTAATTTAGGAATACAAGCTACTTGAGTAAGTACATGCTTGGAGTGGATTGTCTCTACACCTAGCGCCCTAAGGTCTTTCATGGTCTGGGAGTCGTTGGTTGAAAGCTCGCTAAAGGGTAGCAGTGTGCCTAATGGATTGAGACATTGCACGGTCATGTGGAAAAAAAAAGGAAAAAGAGAAAATAGCAATAAACACCACGGGAAAGTGTGAAATCGCCCTCGTGGGTAGTAATAAAGCAATAAACCCATTGTTGAGCCTTAGTTTGCGGTGATATGTTTAAACAGTCTATGTTGCATGAATATACATGAATCTTGATTTAGACTATAATTTTCTATTTGGAGCAGTGTAGGATATATAATCTTTTCTTGGATCAAGTTTCTGTGAACAACACACACACACAGCATCTCTATAGCAGTCATGAATTATCTGAGTGTATGATGTTATGTCTATGGTTTGGTTTGAAACTATGTTCTGGAATCTGGATAGTTCCTTTGAGGTTATTTGAAGTTTTGAAATTGCATTATGGCTAAGATTATGTGAGACTAGGTTGCATCATAGAGTAGTTGCATAGTTTAGTAGTTACATTTTCAGTGTTCATTCATATTCATTGCTTAAGGGCAAGCAACAGTTCAAGTTTGGGAATATTTGATAAGTGATATTTTTACTCACTTATTGTATATTAATCCATGCGAATTGTGCCCACCTCGAGTACATTTCATTTTGTTTTAGTTGTATTTCACATTATTTTGCATTGCATATACTTAAAACTCCTTTTGGTGAATAAGTGCAGGAATTAGCTTCATTTTGGTGGAATTCAAGGTATCGGTGAGTGGATGCGTGAAGGCTAGTTGAAAAGCGAGGATGTGCATGGCATGGGGGTACAATGAGGCATGGAAATCAAGCAAGCATGAGGATTAAAGCAAGTAGCAAAGCAGCAAACAAGGTGAAACCGGACTCAGAATTACAGGACACAGTCGTCTTAAAAGACAAAAGCGAGAATAAGCTGCGCTTGCATGAAATCTGAGCTTTACATAGGAACCTTCTCCAAGTCAAGTGCCCGCGAGGCAATGGACGCCATGACCATGAGAGACTCGATTCGCGACGCGAGGTGAATGAGCACGGATCGCTGAGAGAGGATTTCTGGTTTGGTCTAAACCCATTGTGAGTCTCGCGGCCGCGAGCCAGAAACACTAGGGACGCTCACGGTCGCGCGCGATGCGGATGCTGTAATTTGTTTTATTTTTATTTCTCAACTTAATGATGTGTAATGCTGTATAAAAGGATTCTGACGTGTGTCAGGGAAGGAGACTAGACTTTTATTACGTAACTTTTATAGTAGAAACTAGGGTTTACACCTTGGGAGAGATTCCAACGTAGGAGAAAGCCATAACGTCTATTTTTCTCTACTTCTTCTTGGAGATCTCTGTCATCGTGGATATTGATTATTGTTTATGGGAATTCTTTATGGATTCAATAGTTAATCATTGGTTTCTATTCAACGATTGGGTTTGATCATTCTAACTTTCTTCCATTCGTTTTTTTATTGATCATGTTTAGCCTTGATCCCATAATGGCTTTTGATTCAGTCATGAACTAAACTCCATTATGGGATTCTAACGGATTTTAATATGTAATTTGGTTGCACATCTAAGTTTTAGATTTGTTATGCATATCATTGGGTTATCTATCATGGTTGGTTTGTATGTATGAATGACTGATAATCTTCATGTTAGTATTTGTATGCAATTGGAAATGAACATATGAGTATGGATGAAATCATGATAGCATGCGAATTGCATATTTTGTGAAACAGATAGGAATATACTGTTTCGCCGTATGAGCTAGAATAAGGGTTGTGCTTAAAATCAATAGGATTACAATTGCGCATAGGAATATGGTAATTATGATGGTATTGGTGATTACATAGATTCTAACATCTGTAGATGATATTTGAGTCGGTTATAGTGCATTGAAAAATGGTTATAACTCGCTTTTATGCCCTTGGCTATTATCTTGTGATATGTGAACACTTCTTGCATGACATATGGCGATTGAATGAAATATTAAATGAAGTTAGGATCCCATTGTTTCCACATTATATTTAGTCCATTTATACTCTTATTTTTAGTTGGTAATCATAATTAGTTTAAATCAACAATTAAGTCCATAGTCTTAGCATATAAATATAGTGAGTTAATTAATGCATAGTAGTCTAAAGTTAACACTTTCTCTGTGGGATCGATACTTTACTTACTCTGTATTACTTCTTGACCTGTGTATACTTGCATGAGTTAGAGCTCTTTTATAAGAACTATAAAAGAGGCAACAATACCACCCAGGGATGATGTTCCCCTGTTCATGTACCTGTCCATAAGTGACAATGCCATGGGTTGTATGCTGGGACAGAAAAATGATTGAGGCCAAGAATGAGCTATCTATTACCTCAGCAAAAGATTCAGCAGCAGTGAACATAAGTACACTCTGATCGAAAAGACGTGTTGTGCTTTAGCATGGGCTTCCATGAGATTACAACATTATCTTCATGGTCACACAACCCATCTCATATCCCACGTGGATCCTCTCAAGTACATGTTCAACAAACCCATGTTAAATTGTCGGCTGTCCAGATGGCAGTTGAACCTACAACAATTTGACATCATATGTGTGACTCAAAAGTCCATCAAAGGTCAAGGAATCGCGAATCAACTGGCCACCGCACCTTCAGGAGATTTCAAACCCTTGGATACGCGCCAATCATGGAAGATGTATTTTGATGGAGCTGTTAATCTGGATGGTTCTGGAGCTGGAGCAGTTCTAGTATCCGGTACAGGGGAGCAGTATCCCGTCGCCGTCAAAATATAGTTTGTCAGCACCAACAATACGGTTGAGTATGAAGGCTGTCTCATGGGGCTAAAACTTGCCCGTTCAATGGGCATCAGGTGGTTAACTGTCTTTGGAGATTCAGAGTTGGTAATCAGACAATCCACCGGAATCTATCAAACTAAGGAACTACATTTGCTGCCCTACCATCGGCAGGTTTTGAAGATGGCTTTGGAGTTCGAAGAAATCTCCTTTATACATGTTCCTCGTAATATAAATGACTTTGCGGACGCATTAGCAACTTTGGCCTCCTTGATTCGCATATCAGATAAGGAACACTTGTCAAGCGTCACAATTGCCCTGCACAAGGCACCAGCCTACAGGAATTACGTTGGAGAAGTATCGGATGAGCTACCTCCCATCCAACATCCTTGGTATCAGCATATCAAGGAATACCTACGAGATGGATCTACACCCGCTGAAGCGAGCCCGACTGAGAAAAGGCGGATCCATCGACTTGCTATGAAATTCTACCTGAGTGGAGATGCTCTCTACAAAAGAGATGCAGGACTAGGCCTCCTCAGATGTTTAGACAAAGATCAAGCCCAAAGGTTTATGGATGAAATCCATGGCGGAGTCTGTGGCCCCCACATGAGTGGCCCCCTCCTTGTTAAGAAAGTACTCAGGACGGGACATTATTGGCTATCACTCAAAGTTGATTCCCATGACCACGTCTAGAGATGTTATTAGTGCCAGATTCATGGGAATGATATACACGCTCCTCCAAAGGAACTCCATAATATGAGTTCACCTTGGCCCTTCTCAATGTGGGGAATGGACGTTATCGGACCCATTGAGCCTAAAGTCGGTAATGGTCATCGATTTATCTTCACCATGATCGACTACTTTACCAAGTGGGTAGAAGTAGCCTCCTTCCCCAGGGTTACTAAAGAAGTCATCATTCCTTTCATCAGAAACAATGTCGTTTGTCAATACGGACAACCAGATGTGATTGTGTCAAACAATGCTAATAACCTCAACAACAAAATGATGGAGGAATTATACAGTAAATTCCAAAAGAAACATCTCAACTCTGTCATCTATCGTCCGAAGATGAATGGTGTTGTTGAAGAGGCTAACAAAAACATCAAGAAGATTATGCAAAAGATGTCTGCCAACCACAAAGAATGGTCGGATCTATTGCCTCTTACTCTGTTAGCCTACAGAACCTTAATGCGCACTTCCACTGGGGCAACCCCCTACGCGTTAACCTATGGGATGGAAGCAGTGCTCCCCATAGAAGTTGAAATGGAATCCCTCAGAGTGCTGATAGACGCTCAGCTGGATGAAGACCAATACGTACAAGACAGGTATCACCAATTGTCTCTGATAGACGAATGGCGAACCACGGCTATCTTCCATGGTCAGTTATATCAGCAAAGGATCGCTAGATCCTACAACAAAAAAGTCCGGCTACGGCACTTTAAACAACATGACTTGGTTTAGAAAAAGATCCTTGACAACCAAGATCAATCGAAGGGAAAATTCGCTCCTAACTGGGAAGGCCCGTTTATTGTCAATGAAATATTAACAGGAGGCGCTCTCAGATTGCAAGAAATGGACGGCGATGAATTTCCACAACTCATCAACTCGGACACCGTGAAACGGTACTATGTCTGAAGTAACAAGCAAACACCCTGGTGTTGGACTATCAGATCACCAGTCATTCTGGTTCTTTAACCCTTTACCACATACAACTCTTCCACACTTTGTCCCTCAGGGAAACATACTTTTCAAGCCAGCAACCTGGCTTCTCTGCGTTCCTATGACTTAGGTCATCCCACTACGGATTGAACCTCTTGCGTTTACAGTTTGGCTACCCATACATGGGATCAAACTTCTTATACCTGCAGTTTATCCTCAACCTAGGATTAAACTTTCTCTTCCCCATAATCGACACCTTGCATGGGATTACACTTTTCGACTACATACGAGGGGCGAACTCACGTCGACGATCTCCTCTTCAATAGGAGTGCGAGGCAACCATTTCATATGGCCCTATTGCAATAAAACAAAAACAACAAAAACATTTCTACCTCTTCTCCTCGATAAAATAAAAACAACAAAACATTCCTACACCATTTCAAACCCATATCTGACGTTGAACCTCTTACACCAGGTTCGAACTACGCAGACCTAATCTCCTCTTCAATAGGAGTACGTAGGCAACAATTCATGGTGCGGTCTCACCCCCTACCAAAACACAAATCATTGTCAACTGATATTGGGATCATCCTTCAATCCACTACATTTCATTCAGCTTCAGACCAAAGGGATGGAATTACCTGAACTCCTCCCAAATAGAAGATTCGGCGACCATCTAAGCTGCGGTCATACCTTGAAGAGCAACACCAATCCATAAGAGATGAAATTAACTAGGCTTCTCCTAAATAGAAGTACTACCAACCATCTGTGGTGCGGTCAATCTCAGAGAGGAAAGCCACACTCCTCTCCATATTTTTATTCAAAAACTAGTCCCAAGACACCAAAGATGGTAGGGATACATACAGATCAATAATATATTCTGAACTATCCAGAGACAACTCAATGTCCATCCACCCAGGAGGAATTCAGAATACATCAAGATCACAAGCCCTGAAGTAGCAGGCAAAATATGAAGCAAGTATTCAGGCATATCTAAAAGGGAAGTGATCAAAAATATATTTCCCTGCCATATATATAATGATGTTTGATATACACAATGTAAACTGTACATGACAAAATGGCTAAGCTAGTCCGTGCAGGTAAATACAAATCCATCTACAAGTCAGGATATATGCGAGCTAACAAGCCTAACATGGCATCCCTCTCAGAAGAAGGAGGTGAAGTTGTGGTCTCATGTATGAGAATATCCACACAACCCAATAGATCTGCAGCCATCTGCATGGTGACCATATGATCATCAATATATGCGCTCATCTCTGTGATCATGCCAGTGGTAAGGGACCTCACTGCAGTACTATCTATGATGGCTACATCCTGGGAAGATATAGCACTATCCCGCTCAACTATCACTGCATCTCTGGCTGATCTAGCCTCATCCCGCTCAGTGACAGCGACATCTCTGTGAGCTAATGCCTCGTCTCTCTCTAATAGAGCTGCGTCCCTCCCATCAAGGGAAGTTAACATCAAAGATCGAGCCTGATCTCTCTCAAAGGTCATCAGATGAAGACTCGCTCTAAATCTTGTGTTGAGTGTCAATGAACAACAAGATCTTGGTAATTGGGAGAATTCAGGAGAAATGCTTGCAACCCAAAGAACGGACTCATTATCCCAGATCAGATCTGCTGCGGTAGATAAAATCTTTGTCTCCATCCATGCGGAATACTCTGCAGAACAACCTGGATGACTGACAGAAAAAGCAACTATCTCACGCTGATCCCAACAAGCATACACACGGGATCGGTCCTCTGCTGAGAGATATCGAGAAGCTAAACGCTGACCTATCGCCCCCTTGAAAGGATGAAAATCCTAAAACTGGTCAAACTGTGACATCACGGCCAGTGGGTGGTAAGTAGTCACGCCCCTCAAACAAGCAAGAGGGAGATAGTCCATGCCCGGAGCATGAGTAATAAAGCTATATGGTGACCTAAGCCCCGAACACAGCAATATGCTGAATGGATCTCTGATATCTTCCAAAAATGTGGACCAAGACAGAGCGTCTATACACTCCGATGGCTGAAAGGAGTATGACATGGCTACATCATGGGAAAACCAATACCCATGTCGTCTAAGAGTGCCAATCGGTCTCAAGTATGACATAAACCACACATATAGCATGACCGAACTCCTAGTGAACACTCATGTCGGATAAGTACAACAGTAGGATGTTGATCGCAGGGTCTCTGTTATAATCATAGGTGCAATGGTACTACCCTCCCTAAGAGTTCTCACGGCCATGATGACACCAATGTCTATCTCATCCATGTATCGTGGCATATAGACATATGACAGTACGCATAACAGCAGTACATCAACCCTGGCCAAACGCTAATGATCCTCCGGTGCGGTGAAATCCCCGGAATGTCGTGAATAGCTATCCTCAGAACAAAATCTATCATACAGAAAACGTTGGGATATCACGTGGCCAGACGTAAGCTGATCCTATACCACTCTGCGGCGCAATCCAGTGAGAGTCATGAATCATCTACTCATGTCTCCCAAAGCTAGGTGCACGCAAGGTCTATCTAAAGACAGCATCGTCAATCGTGCATACTCCTCCAGAGTAGGAGTCAACTCATGGGTCCCAAATCAGAAAACCTGCCTATCTAGTATCCAATGCTCTAGCATCCCATCCACAAACCCTGCGGGAACCTGAAACATCAATAAGGTCATGGTATGCTGCAGCAAATGATCTACAGTCACCCTGTCTGGTGGTGACATGATATCATACCACGATCACATACCCAATGCCACCAATGATGGTGGGGTATAATCTATACTGACTAATCGTCGAAGAAGACATCATGCGGGCCATGTCATAAGACCATCCAGGTCAATGATCTTAGAATATCTACGGACATACATACATATGCATAACATGATACATGCATAGCGAGATAATAGATGGCAATATGATATAGGGAATGGAAAAACGTGTATACATTCCTAAGTATATCATCATCTAATACATCATCTCTCAGACATGACTACAAATACGGTGAAAAGGGGCATGAGCGCCTCTACTACTAACAGAGGCTTATCAAAAGATATAGCGAGAATGGGGTACATCCACCCAATATCTAACAAAGGCCTATCAAAAGATATAATGAGAATACACATCAGAAGAAGACAATGGTGTCGATGTCCACATCATCAATCCTGTCCACCTGATGTAACTCCTCCTGAGTCACTGGATCTCTATCAACAGGAATGTCAAGCCTATATAGAGGAGAATTTGTGCCGGCAAAACCAAATGGGTCATCTGAGGGGCCAGCGCCTAAGTTGGAAGGATCAAAGGAAGCCGCCTCTGCCGGAACTCTGCCCAAATGCCGGATAAATATATGTGCCTAGTCCAACTGCCGGGTCAAACTATTAATCTGTGTCATATGAGTCAGATCTCGGACACAAGCTATCCAATCCGTCATCATCACTGATCCTGGAACCATATCCCCCATAAACTGTGTGGCGCGGGACTGGGCTCCAATAGTACGAGGGAACCACCAATGCTGGAACATCTCCTGAGTACATGAACCCTCTGACAATGCAAAACCATCAACCCCCAACAATGGGATATCAGTGACGGGTGACTGTGATACAGGTCAATGACGCCTGGCAGGAGGTAAGATTGGCATACGAATCTCCCCTGTGGTGCTCCTAATAGCACGTTCTCCTAAATAGAGCTCTCAGCCTCCATCTGTGAAGAGAGGAACTCTCCTGGTGGAAATCACATACTCGACTCCAGTCGGGTATCCATCCTCAAAACCGATGGTCAAGTGTTCCCCTGAATAGGGAATCCATGTGATGGTGTCATTTGTCAAGAACTCCATTTGCATCTGCAAGATGAGTGAAGCCTTCAGCTACGGGGACCTCCGGCAAAATGGAATGATGCCATCGTCGTCCTCGTGGATAGGTATCTAAACCTAACACACTCATAGGACGCAAGCATGGGAGCCTCTCATAGGCCCAAAACTGCCAACACAATGGCAAAACATCTGTTATCAGTAAACACTCTTAACCTATAAATGGGAAATGACAAGAGAAATACTCACCAGCAGAAATGGGTAAAAGCCTAGCCAAGCCTCGGTCAAACCCTCTGAGCATATACGCATGCCCCGGAGGAAATAGGCGAAGGTGTAGGAGCCCTAATCATACTCTCCAATACGGTCCACGTCACGCGTGGCGCTGATCAAAGCAAAAGAAATCGTAGAAAAGTTATCTGCTATGAAGCAGCCTCTAATGATCATCAGGAATAAATGCCGCAAAATGCGATCCCTGATTCTGACATCATCAGGCATGGGCTCACTCAAAATCCCGCTCATAGCATCTACGCTCAAAGGACCTGAACAGACAGTCCTGCCTTTGAGCACCTCCGCCGAAACTCCTAACAAGGATCTGACGGCAGTAGGGTAATATTCGCCATGCAAGGCATTGGCTCCCCTCCAAACTCCATACCTGTGATAAATCGCCAATCCATCAGCGTCATCATCACCTCACAATCCAACAGATGGAGTGATTGAGTCTGATGAAACCATCGCTCAAACAATGCCCTAAGGTAACCCCAGGGACAATGATGGGGAAGGATGGAGAAGAATGCCCCGAATCCCCAATCATGCACCTCTGACTCTATAGTCGGGATCAATACTGGTACATGGAGTGAGTCTTTGAACCGAGTCCCTCGAGGCTGTGTAAAACCAGGAACCTGAATGAAATGCAGATCAACATCAAAACCATTTAATCCTCATCAATAGGAAAGAAGAAAGATTAAATTCTAACGACATACCTCGTTAGCATGCAAGTACATCGATGGATGTTTGCTCAAATCACCCAAAAGCTCTAGGTTCGCCACTTGAATACAAGGTAGTTCCCTACGAGGGACATGTGCAGCAGGAGCGGGATCCTCAATCGGAATACCTGCATCCACGTCCTCAATGTCTGGCATGTTTGCCTGGACTGGACGAATCACGGCCTCCACCAATCGACGAGGCTGTCTGACAAAACAGGGACGAGGCACTTCAGAAGCCCTCTCCGCCAGATACCGGAAGTGGTCCCACGGAGGCGCTCATTCGATCCGGATCCATAATATCTGGACAACAAGTCTCCAAATCATCTCAGAAAGGGTGTGGTATTTCCTTACCTAGAGCTTTCTAAAATTCATTTTATGACTATATGCATGCATGCATTTACTTTAACATACAATAGAGTTAAAATGCATGACTACCCAATGCCTATTTGGAAAATTTTTGCCATAGTCCCCTTTGAAAATAGGACTATCCACATGCACATAGGCATGTCTAGGTGTCCATTCAGTAGCACACCTGCCCCAAAGTCATATACATAATATAAGCATTAAAAATCAAAATCATCATGCATAAGGTTAACCTCAATATCAGGAGTACTTTTGCCTTTATACCTTTTGCTCATTGGACCTCAAACAAGACAAAAAATAACAAAAAAAGGTGCCAATTTGACTGTCTCAAAAGTCAAATTTATTCACATCATTATGTTCACCATGGTTTAATACTAACATTTTCTATGTTGAATATTTTTTATCAAGTCATTTATGCATACATAATCACTACTATGTGTTTAGATGCATTTCATGCTATAACTCAAAATTCAACGAATAAAAACTGGAAAAAAATACATACATACGTTACCAGGATAGTGTAGAACACTTGTACGGTGATAGAATTTGCAAAAAATAGCCCGAACTCAGCAGATCTGAAGGAGGCTCATGGATTTCTCTTTGCGCGACAAGTTGAAAATGACTTGTGAGACCAACCTGCTGGATTTTATCATCCACGATTGGCCCTAGAGCTCATCTCATATGGGCCAGCAGTAGTAGTGTACTGCACACCCTTTGTGGGCCCCTTCCCTCCGGCTCGATCCAGTTCAAGTTGCAAAGGAGTTCTTGTGGACTAGAAAGGTCAAATCAAGGATAAAAATGCCACGCGATTGAGCAAAATAGCATACAATCATGGCCTTCTCAGATGAAAATTTGAGTCTGTACATCACTCATTGGTAATCACCCGAACACGAGGTATACCCTGCCAATGATCTCATTTGTCATAAATCACATCCTACAATACCTTATACAGGTCTGATGCTGCCAACTCTGGGTCGTTACCCTAAATGAGTCCCCGACGGGGGTTACAATATAGGTCCCCAACAGGGGTTACAACGTAGATCCCCAGCGGGGGTTACAATGTGTGTTTATCCATTGACACACAAATAAGCGAAGGTCAAGCAGCCTTGACATCATGATAACCGTTGGAAGCAAACCCAACAGAGCATCAGAAGCTATCCGATGATCAGCCGCTGCTACACATATCGGGGGGGTTACAACGTAGATCCCCGATGGGGTTTACAACGTAAAGCCCCAATAAGGGACTAAAACGTACATTCAAGCTGTTGACACATATATCAACGAAGGTCAAGCAGCCTTGACATTATCTCAGCCGATATCAATTAAACCTATCAAAGCTCTAGAGCTATTCGAGGATTTCATGGTCGATTACTCATATTCCCCAGCGGATCCCCGACGGGGGTCACAACGCAGTGTTACGTTGATAGACACGTCAGCGAAGGTCAAGCAACCTTGACAACCTACCCACAGAGTATCAGCCGTTGATTCACACGTCAGCAAAGGTCAAGCAACCTTGACAGTATATCCCATAGGATTTTTCAGCTGTTGATTCACATATCGGTGAAGTACACATCAACGAGGGTCAGGCATCCCTGACAGCATTTGCTGTTGGCAGTAAATCCAATAGAATCGTGACATGTTCTGGCAATACCAACTAGGAAAGGTCAACATTATCAAAGAGGATTGATGATGGAATATGTTATACACATCCTCAAACAGGCCAAGCTTTATCCCCACAGATCTCTTACGCATAAGAGGTACATCTTCAGGATCAAGTCGTTTCCAAGGATATAGGAATTTGGTGATAACTCCAACATCAACATCCTAACAAATTCGGTTTACACATAAAATCGTGTTGTGACGCCCCCAAATTCGGGTATCTTTCAACCCGACAGATGGTGCTCCACGGTACTAACATCCATACAATCATTCCATTAAAAATACAACAAAATGAAGGTAATTACTATATTCTTATTACAATCAAAGTATAATCCTTCCCAGGTTCATAAACCGGTTACATCGTTAATTGTTCATAATGTATAATACATACAAACTTACTAAATTATGACACAATGCCTAAGCATCCATCTTAGCTTTGCCCTTATCTCTCTTGGCATTCACAGTACGTTCATCTTTAACTGCAGTTATATAATTCACGCATAAGAAGTGAGCATGACAAAATTCAAAGAAGTTTAATTAAGGATAACATGAATACCACATTCATGAATTATATAACAATTCCAACATAACTGAACAATAGTTATGAAGTATTATGAATCAATAATACTCTAACAGTTCATAACATCAATCCCCAAAGTATAGAATAGATTAGGAATTCTGAACTGGTCAATAGACCATGAACAGTAAATTTCAGTTTTTATACTTGAAAAGGAGTCCACAGCACTAAGGTCGTTCATCCGTATAACTTACGAGCACTTCTAGGTGATCAGCCTATAGTACTCTATGTTGATCAACACTCATTCATTAAACGTATTTACGTTTAATATTTTTGGCAAACTCACGTGCCCATCGAATAATCGATGCAAAATACTTTTGTTTGTTCATAGACAAACCTTACCTTCACGTCCGTACCAATTACTTGGCATAGGATAGCGTTAACATTTCTATATAGAATGATATGAATAATAATCAATCTATACATTTACGAATAGTCTAGACATTTACGAATAGTCTAGCCGAGTTAAAATCTGGCATCGACCCTTTCTTTAAAACAAGTCTTGCAATTCAGTTCAACGAATCACATAAAACTTGGCTAACATGGAAGTTAGATAAGCGTTAAGAAAACTTGCCTTTCAGCGTCTTCAATAACTTACACTCGACCCACTGACCTTCTGAGAATCTACATGATATATTCACATAAAGACAATCGTAATTAGCGATCAAACAACTATTCACATTGTTCCTACAAGCTTCTTTCTCTTCTATGTCTTTGTTAACTTAATATCTTTATTAAAGTCAACATGACATATTACCCTTCGTCCCAGTTTATCACTCAACTGACGTTTATTAACCGGACTCAAACATCGTTAATAACGTACCAACTTTGTTCATCATACCTATCTTGTTAACATGCATTACATTCCTAAGGTTTATACCATATACCTTAGTATAGGTAATATAGGATTAGTCTTAGTACATTCATCGAGTATATAAACTCAACTCAGGTAGGTCTCGAAACAACTGAAGTTTAAAACCTAAGTTACTATCACAAGTTTCGACCTCGTACTGCGGTACGACATCCTAAAAAGTTTTCTACAGTAGCATGCAGGCCACTCTCTGAAAAGGTTTTGCGGGACTTGGCGTCATGGCCACAGTCCATAGATAAACTCTCACGCCTGGCGTGAGTCTCCAAACCTTTTTATTTTTTTCCGGCCATAACTGGCGCTACGGCGTGGCTTTTTTAGACTAAATCAGGCGCCACGACGCGCACCTCGATACCGATTCTCATAGCTTTTGAAAATCTTTGTAAAATTCCCGAGGTCGTAACTTCTTCGTTATACCCCCGATTTGGTCCGTTCAAAAGCCTACACGTCATAAATGACATACCCTACGCGTTCATATAAGAATTCGACACTTTCAAATCCGTTAACACAAAATTCACTATTAAGTTCATTTTATAGACGTTCGGAAACGTTAATGAGCGTTCAATGCTCGTTTTCTTCGTTTTAAGTCGGAATCCGACGATTTTCGAACCCACAACTCTTAATCACCCTATCTCATGTTTTGACATTGAAAACCAACGTTTTCAAGTCTCACGGCAACTTTCGACTACCATTCCGGAATTTCTATTTTTTCGACGGTTAACGTCTATTTCTGTAAAATTCGCCATAACTTCGTTACTAATGTTCTCTAAGCCAAATCACATGGAATACTCCATGGATTTTGTAATAACCAGATATTTTCTATGTAAATAAATAAGAAATTTTGCATATACATTTTTTTTTATTATTTGAAGAAGGGAATATGTGCCAAGTAATGTGTATGTATATATGTAATAAATAAAATTTATTTATTACATGAATAATTTCAAATAATTTTATTTTAGAATTCATTGATCATTATAACGTATATACTTATAATAATTAATTTTATAGTAGAAATGTCTTTATTGTTTATTTTCTATGAAAATATGATTTTTATATTATTTAAATAATATATGAAATAATTATTGGAATTATTATAATTACTATTTTATTATATGAATTTTAGTATGATTATTAAGTTAATTATTTTAACTTAATTAATAATGTTAGATATGAAAATAAATCGAGATATGGAATCTAAACCCTAAATTTGGGTATTGATCAAGGGATGAGAATAATAATATAATATTAATTATATTTTTATTTTTCGATCTTTATAAATATGTCTTTGTAAATGCATAGGACCGATAATCTGATGGGCCAAATATGGTAAATTATGGCATAACCCTCATATCGTGTTATTAAACCCTAATTGTTAAACTCGGTTATGAGTTCGAGACTGTGTAGTAATTGTGTTATATGAATTTTACTGTGTATTATATAATTTCTGTAATTATGAGAAACCCTAATTATTATTTGAAAACCCTAATTTGCTAAAATTAGAAACCCTAATTACTATTTTAGTAAATTATAATGATAATTAGGAAATCCTAATTGTTAATTTGGGAACCCTAATGATGTTAAGGAACCCTAATTATTTAAACCTTAATTTTCTATTAAAAACCCTAATTTCTATTAAAAACCCTAATTTAATTAGTGTGTTTAAATTTAAAATTTTATTACACTTTAATTTTTAATTGTCCAAACCCTAGTAATTAATTGGGAAACTTTAAGATGTAAAATCTAGTGAATAAATCCTAGATTAAAGCACCTTGGACAAGAATGCCCTTAAATTAAAATAAAATTACCAAAATACCCTTTTGTCCCATTAGTTGAATTATTGCTAGCCAAATCTTTGCAAGATCTGGCCAGCCACCCCCTAGACCTACCTATGAGCCTACAATCTATAACACATCACATGATCAGCCATCCCATACATGCATACATGATTTGCTAGATTTAAGAAAGAGAAAGTGCTCATTTTTGGCCTAAACTATACACAAGCACTTAGCCATTCTCTCTCAAGCTCAAACCCACGAAATTCTGGTGTTAGATCAGTCCCCAATCAATCCCCACGAACACCAATATCAGATCAGAAGAACAGAATCAAAATCAAAGCTTAGAAAAGGTACAAAAACCCTAATTTAAAAATCATGTGATTTGATATTAGATGTTAGATTTTTTTTGTTAAACATGATATATAAGGTGTCTAATGATGATCTGGGTTGCTAGATGTTAGATCCATAACATCTAGAGGCTCGGATTTGATGTTCTTCAAAATCTGGGAAAAATTCTGTTTTGGTGTCTGACAACGAATGTCAGGCCTTATATCTCTGTGATCTTTAATGATTTTTGTGTTTTGAAAGTTTGTAGTTGTAGTCTGTTATGTGATCTTGGATCTGGATCAAGAATCAGGCCTAGATTAGTTGTATATTGTAAGTTATAATCGGTCGTAGGTCGTTGACCGACATTGACTGGACCTTTTTTGGGTAGCCCAGAAACCGAGAACTAGAGTCTGACAAGTATTTGTTGGCCATGGATCTGTCTGATTGTAGATGTTTTGAGGTTTTGTTGAAACAATATTGTAGTATGTTATGTTAACTGTTGATTCAAACTTTTATATAGTCTAAATATCATTCGTGTTGGATTTCATGAACGGTTAAACCGAGCAGGAAGAACATGAAATACATTTTCTAGGTAACCCAGAAAACGTATGATCATGTATTTCTGATAAGGTTTGACCGATCTGTATATGTCAATTGTGTTGTGATTTTGTTAATGTTTTGTAATAGATCTACTCCATTACATGTTGGTTACATACTGCATCTTGTAAATCACTAAACCATTACAAGGATTACAAGTTGTAGAAGCCCAAAAATAGAGCAATTGAATCGTTTCTTCATTTCGGGTAACCCCAGAAATGAAGAAACGACTTCCGACAAACTTGTTCATGAGCCTAGATCTTGAAATTCAGTTATGTTATGAACCTGTTGGTGTTTGGATCCTGTAGTCTTGTACGCGTACTACACGATCTGACCAAGATCATGACCAGAATCATCACGGTTTACAAACTATTGTTGGTCAAACTAGCTACCTCGTCAACTGACATTGGTTTATGGGTTTGGCCAAGAACAGCTCAAGAACACCTATAGAGACAGTTTCATCGCTATAGGGCCCTTTAGCGATAGACAAAATATATTATTTTCCGAAAATTATTTAATTTCATTAAATAAATAGAAAAAAATAGTTTTTTATTATTAAAAATAGCAAATAAATTATTAAAAATTATTTTAAATTCTGAAAATTAGTTTTTAATTATTTTAAGTATATTTCATAAATATTTAATATTTTTGAAATATTATTAGTATTTAATTTATTTAATTATAATATTAAATAAATTAGATAAAAATGATTTTAATATTTGAAAATTCATTTAAAATTATGTTATGATATAAGAAAATAATTTAAGTTATTTTTAATGACTTTTAATATTTTGTGATAAATTTCATTAATAAATTAATATTAATGATAATTAAGTTATTTACTAAATGAATTAAATAAATTAATTAAAATGATTTTATTATATTAAAAATCATTTTAAATAATAATAAGGTATTTAAAAATATTTTAAGTTATAAAATATAACTTTCAATATTTAAAGGTAAATTTAATTAATTAATTATTATTAATGATATTAAAGTTATTTAATAATTATATTAAATAATTTAGTTTAAAATGATTTTAATATTATAATAATCATTTTAAATGAAAATAAAGTGTTTAAAGATATTTTAAGTTATAAAATATTACTTTTAATATTTAAAGGATAATTTCATTAATAAATTAATATTAACAATTATTAATTTATTATTAATGATATTAAATTTATTTAATAATAAATATTTTAAAAATGATTTTATTAATTTAAAAATCATTTAAAAGGATATAAATGAATTAAAAATATTTAAATTATAAATAATGACTTTTAATATTTTGATAAATAGTACATTAATATTTAAATATTAATGGTAATTATTTAAAAATGATTTTAAATGTTTTAAAAATCATTTAAGGGTAATATTAATACTTTAAAAATATTTTGAATTATTATAAATAACTTTAATATTTTGGCAATAGTTTCATTAATAGTTTAATATTAATTAAATATTAATGATAATAGAATTAGTTAATATTTAAATCATTTAATAATGATTTCAGTGTTTGAAAATTCATGATAAAGTATAAATTATTTAAAAATTATTATAAGGCTATGAAAAATAATATGACTGATATTTAAAATATCTAAATGAATATTGAACTACACGATAGAGTCTTAGACTCGATATTTACCCGATAAAACCGTCGGTAAACCGAAATATTTCAGAAACTGATCTAGACTTAGATAAATTGCTAGATATGTGTTTGTTAGTGAATCAATAATTGTTAGATATATGTGACAAAGTGATTAGGTTATGTGCTGACTGCAATAGACGGTGTTCTGTGTTACGATATATTATTCTAATCGAACGAATGATCTTATTACTGATAGGTCGCTGTATAAAAGATTAATCTAAGTTGCGTTATTGTAAGCAGCAGCTCAGGTAAGTATCTAAACCTTATGCACTACTATTATTTCGTGCAAATAGGTATATCATGTTATGCAAGTTTCCTAAACTTACTCCAATTATTATTGAGCAAGTATCCGAACTATTCTTTATATTGTGCAAGTATCCTACTTTTGCATTTACTTTATGCAATGGACATGAGTAAGAAAGTTTTAATTATATTATTATTGTGCGGATTATTAACTCTATTATTATTGATTATGTATCCAATCTTTGTATTCATACAAGTTCTTACATTATCCGATCATTGTATTATTGTATAATTCAGATATTTATTTTGCTCGTTAATTCGTATATAGGGTTAGACAAGTGTCCCCACTTGGATAATCATTGTATTTAATTATATGTTGATACATACTTATTGATTTCAAGTATGTATACGTTGACTTAAAATAAAATCTAAGCTATTTGATTCAAATTTAGACATAAGAATATTGTTGAACAAGATAGAACGTTATTGTATCCAACCAGATTATTTTGGTTCGGATTCCCGACTAAGTATGAACATCCCGAATATGGGAAAACTTTTGTGCACCTAAGGTGGATAGAGTGAACGATAATATCGTTCTTGCATGTAGTATTGATCAATCTGTAGGCATAATGGTCGATCACCCCCCGCGCTCAGTAAGTTATGATTGCATTTCTATGATGAATTTACATTTAACCTTTTCAAAAATAGAAAACAATGTTCATAGTATGTTGGTCGATCTCCGATTTATAGTCTATACGTAGTTTCAAAAATTACATATGGAAGTGATATGTTGTTATTATTGGTTCAAATTTTACTTCATTTGTTGATTCGTTGTAGAAGTGTCTTTCAAAGAAAACATTTAATTCTTTCACTAATATATATTATTGTTACTACTTGTTGGGCAATCCAATGCTCATTCTTGCTTTAAATTTAAATGTTTTCAGTTAAGTATGATCAACCAGAATGTTCAGGCAAGAACAAGGGGAAAGGAAAACTGTTCGAATAAAATTTATAATATGTTGTGTAATAGTTATAGTTTATTAAGACAATGATACTTATTGTCCATCCATGCTTAGCCTCCTTAGCCTCCTGCTCCAATTGATCCTCATGTCATGCATCCAACAGCCTCATGCCATTTACATCACCAAATCATGACATATCCTACACTTTTACACCAAAGGAGTTTTAAGTAAATGCAATGCAAAATAACATGAAATTCAACTAAAAACACACTAAAATATACTTGAGATGTGCCTAGTTCGCGTGAATTAATATCCAATAAGTAGGTGTAAAACCCACTTATCAGCTACGGCACGGGAAATGAGCTATCCTTGGCGCTAATTCCCAATTGTGCCCCTGGAAGCTGGAAAAGATAAGCAAAGCCCTGCATCATAGACATTAAACATAATAACAACAAAATATAAATAAAAGCTAACTAAATAACTGAAAACATGAAAGAACTTAAACCACAAAGTATCTGATTCGCATATATAAATTCCACTCATCAAATACCCCCAAACTTAAGACTTTGTTTGTCCTCAAGAAAACTAACCGACACCCACACCTGCACTACTATAAGACACTAATGAAGAAAAATTCTATAGACTAATATCATGGCCTCGAAGCACAATTATAAACCCTCTCTAAGAATAGGACAAACACGCATATGAACGAGGGCTTAATGTCTATTAATAAACATGAGACTGTAATCGATCCATTCTGTGTGTGTGTGCAGACCAACCATCTTAACTAGCCATAACCCAAATTAAGATCACATAATCGACTGTGATAACCAATAAGCTTACTATGCAACTCACATAATTAACAAGCATTAAGAGAAAGATACAAAAACAAGAATGGATCCAAAGGCTCTAGTATAATGAAGTAAATTCTGACTCAGACAGTACTTGATTACTTTTAGGCTAAACAGAGCACCCATTAGCAAGCTTTCGATCAATGACTCCCAAGACAGATGACTTTAGGGCATTAGGTGTAGAACACCGCTATGAATCTAATAACTCAAGCAACAAAGGCCACGTAATCAACATAAATCCAAAATAGATTTTACCAGCATGCGTTTATGGGCGAGTGCGTTTCCACGCTCCATCTCAACCCACCGTAGGACTGTTATTATAATAGTTTTTTTTATAATAATAGAACTATAGACTCGAAAGTGTAAAAGCCTCTAAGTCTTTTATAATCTTGAAATCAGCAGAGTTTTAACAGCGTACAAATTTTCAACACAATAAATAGACAACCTAAATCTGGACACATAACTAGAAAAAACAATTTGTCAGTGCTCGATAAACGAATGGATCGAAAATAGTCTCGCCTTATCTAATTAACATGCCTCTAGTTTACATAAATTTGACACTACTCTAAGAAAATGATATAATTACTTGGCGCTTGTCATAGGCCACAATCAAAACTTAAGTGCTATAACACCCTAACCCAGCATATAAACAATTACAGACCGGGGGATAGAGTTAATCAAAATGTAAAAGGAAAAATACTATAAAATATAAAGTACCCCTGTCAAAATAGGGCAAAGCCATCACACAAGGCATTAAGTATACCAATAATCAGTTTAAAACCCAAAATGTATGGCTATCCACAAAATAATATTAGACTTAATCAAGATATCCCCAAATTTCACCTGGAAACTACACCAACCCAAAAGATATACAACCAAAAGCATGCATACATACATAAAAAAATACTACTTTACAAAACATGCATCCAAAATAAATCATTCACCATAAACAAAAATCTAAACCATAATAATAATCACATAAATAAACTATAGTTAATAAGTAGTCTGGGGCTATCCAACCCAAATGAGTCACTCAAGTCCTCACACCATAAACATAAATAAACATAAGCAACATAGCAGTTCAAATATTATTAGACTAACACAATTCTTATATAATTAAAATAAAAGGAATTCTCTCCCCCAAACTTGAAATATGGCTAGTGTCCTCAATGGCCTATGAACTCAGCATCAAGCATCCTGAGCATTGCCACCTTCATCACCCTCATTATCCTCATCATCCTCCACATTGACAGGTTCATCCTCGCATGCCTCCTCTCAAGGCAGAAATTGTGGCGGATAAGGCGCATAGACTGTAGGCGAGGGAAATTGGAAAGGCATAAAGTTCGCGTCATCACCTCCCTGTGCAACATGGATGTTGGAAAGTGTGCTCGCGAACTCGGCATGATAGTGGTTGAATTGACTCTGCCATTGGGCCACAATGTCCACCCTGCAGTGAAGGAAGTTCAGGCTATTCAAAATCTCCGTGAGGACCCTACGAGGAATGGCCTCAGATGCTGGGGGCTTAGGCACTTGTGTGGAAGTCCCGACTGGCTTCGGATCCCGGATGGCGGTGTACGGTGGCAAATGACCATCTCTCTCGAGGATGCATTGTCGCGCCTCCCAAATTCCATAACGGGAAATGATGTTATGATCAATGACAGCCATAGGTGGCTGGGTGATATCTTCCTTTTCCCACTTCACACCCTTTTTTTTGCTTAGACGTGTAATTAGAGATAGGTGAGGAAGCCCGGACATAACATTGCTCAATATGGCCTTCTTTATAGATTCCTGAATAAGCACCCCGAAATCAACCTTAAAGCCCGTGACAATTGCAAAGAGCCTAACTGCCTTCTCCTTGGTAACATCGCTGATGTGATGTGTTGGCATGATATTTGCACAAATGAAAGAATACCAGGCCTTACCATAACGACTTAAGGCCTGCTGGGGGGAAGGACGTCTTTTCACCATGGTATTCATTGGTTTTCCAAATAGTCCTAGGCTTGCAAAGTTTAGCAATGATTTCAGCAGTGTTGTAACTCCGCAGCCCAAGCTCCCGGTAGTCTTGACCATCGTAGTTGGGAGTCCCATAGACTTTATTGATAGCCCGTGTGACATCCCGAGAATTTGGATATTTATAAAATCTTAAAATATTTAATTAAGGTTAAATAATAAACCTAGACAGAAAATAAGTGACTGGATTTTAGATTTCCGAGAAGGAATTCTATGGATTTAAAAATTTCTGTGATGAATAATTCATGATTAAGGGTACACGTGAATATGTTCTGGGTATATGGTATTATATGTGTACAGTATGTGGTTAAGGGTCAAGAGTTGATCAGATAATCTATATTAGTGGCAAACCATAATATTATATTAAGAACGTCAGCGTTCAGCTAGAAAATTCTTATGATTTATAAGAAACCCTAAAATCGGTTCTGGAAACCCTAATTTCAGTTTCGGGAATTCGAAACCCTAATTCAGAAGTTAAAAACCCTAATTTGGGAATGCAATGTTAGTATAAGGTTTAAACGTTATTAATAATAACCTAATTATGGATAACCCTAATTGATTTAAAAAACCTTAATTTCTAGATTAGAAACCTTAATTTATAATTAGGAAAAACCTAATTGTTAATTTAATAATTTTAATGTTAATTAGGAAACATTAATCCTAATTTACAAGATATAAGTAATTAGGAAACCCTAATCTAATTAGGAAACCTAATTTCTAAATTAGAAAGATTATTTTTCTATTTAAAACCCTAATTCTTGGGTTATAAACCCTAATATACAATTATGACCCTAATTGCTTAATTGGCAATTTTAATTAGGAATAATAATCCTAATTAGCAAGCTTAGATTATGATTAGGAAATTTTAATATAATTATAGAATCCTAATTATAATTTAGAAATATTAATTTTTTATTTTGGAAACCTAATTTGGAAATTCTAGAATTTATTTTTAAAACCTAAAGGATTAAACCCTAAACCATAAGGGTTAAACACTAAACCCTAAGGGTTGTAGCAAAAGACAAGTATGTCATTAAATTAAAAATCAAAAAGACTAAAATACCCTTAATGCATTATTTGGACATAACTTGCAAATCTTGCCCTAGTGTGAGTTGTTGACCAACTAAAGGCTATTCCATGTGCTTATATCTATTATTTCAGCCAACATTGCCAGCCATATACACTACATCATGATTTATATAGATTAAAAGTAAGAAAAAGTCTCACTTTATTTTCCAAACTTGTCCAAGGCCATTCTCTCTCTTTAAATTCGGGAATAAGAGTGAAAGGGAGTGAGAAGTTAAGCTCATATCATCACATAACTCTCTGTAACGACCCCAAAATTCAAACAATAATATTCTCCTTCTCGATCGTTAACAATACAACTTTAATCTATCTTTACATTATTATTCGATATTAAAATCACTAAAAAATGCGGAATATTTAAAACTTTTATACATTTCCTTCTATATTGCACTAAATCACAACCTTACATTAGATCTCTTCGATTCAAATATATATCATGAATTGTTACAACAAAATGACTATACAAAGTCTTACATCATAAATAGATATCCATATACACCGGATAGTGTTGATCGATTTAGCTATTGCCAAATCGCGCGCAAGTATACGCGGTCTAATAAGTAATACAATGATAAGGAGTGTGTCGTACCCACGAGGAACTATGACTAATATTTACCGAGTACCGACTATGTATCGCTCAAGTCTTATTCGAACAGTAGTAAATGGAAATGTGGTTAATCTAGTTAAAACTAATTAACAAAGCAAGTAAATGGATAACGAATGGTAATCGAGGGAATTCAAGCTAAGGTCACAACTTAACCCCACATAGGCATTCTGCCGAACACCTAGCGTGTTATGATTCATCAAACTAGCTACCCTTCTCTCTTTGGTCTTAATGGTCATGATGATTTGTCGACCGAGAACGCATAGGTGCCTATGCACCTCTGTCGAGGTTTGCACAAATATATCCTCTCCAGATCCACCCGACATGGAATAGAATAGAGAAGAACGTCCAAGCTAGATGCAATCCTACATATGTCTATATGAATTAATCATAACAAGGATTTAAGCATAAGTTCTCAATAGGTCGCACGTGGCGCACAGAGATATGTCTATTCTACGCACAACTTATGCAGTCAAAACCCACAATCACATGCCAATATATTTAGGTGTAAATATAATTCCTTCTGTTGATATCATGCAGATTACCAAAATCGTCACTAATGTCTTAGCGAGAATCATTAAGCACAAATATATCAATCCAAATCATAGAGTGCCAACCAAAGAGATAAAAGACAGTCAATTTAAATAACAAAGGGTTCCATTATAACCTTGGAGCAAATATTCAGTTCATAGCTATTAAATCGAATACAAGTAGCAATAAAGACAACATTTATAGATTACAAAATCAGAGAAGATAAATTGATAGAAGAAACTCTGTCAAAGCCCCTTTAGTCTCCAATCAATCCGCTCCTTCCAAGCTTTCCACTTCGTGTCGATCGTTGCTCTTGTGCTCCAAAGAAATGCAAGACTTCTCCCTAAATCTACCTAATCTATATGTACAGACATCAACTAAGAACTAGATAGAGAAAATACAAAAGAAAACTAATCTAAGCTAAAACTACTAGATTATATGTTATAGGATATCTGATGATCCGGAGATGCAGAGACTCCCTCTATTTTATACGCCTCCCCACTTTTTGCTAGGTCAAACACAAGCCCTCTCTGCCTGGACACCGGAGCTCACGCTGCGGCGCGAGAAATAGCATTGTAGTTGGCGCTGTGGCACCAAGTATGTTAGGAAAAATTGGAGCTCGCGCTGCAGCGTGAGCCCAAGAAGGAAACTGCGGCGCATAGCTGACGTCAGCAAGGACAAGGAGATGGCACCGCGGCGCGAGTCTAATATTGCGCATTGGCGTTGCGGCGCCAGTGTATAGAAAATGACAGTTTATCCCATGAATGCTAGAAAACACCTGTATATCTCTGCAATTCATCGATTAAGGACAATAACACTATAATCATATAAATCCATATAAAATCTACGAGAACAGGCAACTATTTAAGTCATAAAATATCTGATTCGCGGGTATAAATGCCACTCATCAAATACCCCCAAACTTAAGTCTTTGCTTGTCCTCGAGCAAACTATCAAACACAACACTACTAATAAAACACACGGGAAAGAAAACTAAAACTGTAAAGTATTATCATGGCTTCAAAGCTTGATCATAATCACTCCAAGATAATAGGGCTAACACAGAAATGAATAAGGGTTCATTCAATTTCGATCCATTCTATGTGTGTGTAGAGACCAACCGCCCTAACTATTCATAACTCAAATAAGCTCCCACAGTCGATTGCTAATATCCATAAGCAAACTCTGCAACTTAAACATTTAACAAGCACTAAGAATAAGACGCAAGTGCAGGAAAAGATCAAAAGACTCTAGCATGACGATAGTAAAATCTAACTCGAACAGTCCTTAATTACCTTAGGCTATTTAGAACTACCCATGAATGATCTTTTGATCAGTGACTCCCAAGCCAGATGACTTTAGGGCACTAGGTGTAGAACACCCCTATGAGTCTCATAACTTGAGTAGTAAAGGCCACGTAATCAATATAAGCCACTGAGATTTTACAACAAAAACGAAGATTATTTAGCGAGTGCATTTTATGCTCCATCTCTATATTGATCCTGCGTTTATGGGCGAATGCGTTTTACGCTCCATCTCGACCCACCGCAAAACTTTCAATATAAACTCGTCTTTTCAATTTTTATTTTCATTTCATACATTTTTTTTATATATGTCAGCATGCCAGAAACCAAGATCCAAAACTGTATAAACGTCTAAGTCTTTTATTACATTGTAAGAATGAAAGTTTATAAAAGTGAACAAACTCTCAAAGCAATCAACATGCTAACTAAATTCAAAAAACTAACTAGTTACACAGTTGGTCGGTGCTTGCTAAGAAGGACGGATCAATAACAGTTTAAACTGATTGAACACCCCTAGCTCATACATGCTTGACAGGACTATAAGAGATAGGCATAAATACTTGGCGTTTGTCATCAGCCACAATAAAAAATTAATGATAACTATAACCCTTGCTAAATAACAGCCCAAAATAGGGTAAAAAGGCCATTCAAATGGCACAAACATCTAATCTATATAAGCCCCAAAAATATGGCTATAAACCACAATTATGATGATAATAATCAAAGCATTAATAAAATAAAAACCAAAACAGTATATGGCATTCATAATGATAAAAAAAATCCAAACATAAACCCGCAGTTCAAAACGACTGCACCACAATACTGATAAAAAGTCATAACAAAATACTAAATATTCAACCTAGCATGGCAGTACGGAAATAAAACAGATAATAGCTAAAAACACCCCAAACTTGAGGTGAGCAATGTCCTCATTGCTAAACATAAAGCAATCGTATGCAAGAGGGCTTCCCTGAAGTTCGCTACTCAGCAACAGTCTCGTCCTCGTCAGCCTCGGCAGGCGGGGATGGTGGATGGTATAGTGGGAAGATAGGCAGCTCTGGAAACTGGTATGGCGTGAACTCAGCATTCTCGCCAAAGTAGTCGATGTAAATGCTCTGTATGGTGTTCACCAGCTCAGCCTGGTACTGCATATCTATCTCATGCCTCTGAGCCACTGCAACTATGTGCCTCCGCTGCCTCTGCGCCTCGGCGTCCAGTTTCTGATGCAACAGGGTGAGGGATGCCATGATGTCCATCAGTAGACCATGTGCAACTGGGCCGGCGTCTGAAGTCTGTGCCTGCTCTGGCTCTGTAGTAGGGGGCGGCGCTATAGGTGACCCGTAGCCTTCCCTTCTGACATGCGACTCTGCCCCGTTCCACACAATGAAGCGTGAGATTGTCTGGTGGTCGATGATTGCCATGGGAGGCAAGGCTATCTCCTCTGGCCCCCACTGAATTCCTGCCTGCTTGCAGAACTGGGTGATCAAGGAAGGATGTGGAAGTCCCGAAGCCACTGTGCTCTTGATCGCCTTAATGATGGACTCGTGTATAAGAACCCCGACATCCACGTTCAGGCCCGTGACAAAAGCAAATAAGAGGATCGCCCTATCTTTGGTCAAATCGATCAGGTGTCGAGTAGGAGTCATATTAGCACAAATGAAGCTGAACCACGCCTTCCCATAGCCACTGAGCGCTAAAGACGGGAAACTAGTCTTTTCACCCGTGTAGTCGTTCTTTTTCCATGAAGTCCCGGGCTTGTAGAGCCTCTTGATAATATCCTCTAAGTCATAAATGCGGAGTCCCGACTCCATATAGTCCTTGCCCGCATAGTTGGGCGTGGTAAATAGTGCATTGATGGCTTCACTACCAAACGCCACTAGCTTTCCCCTAACTTGGACAACCGCTTCACCCTCAGGATTTGTGTTGGCATAGAACTCCCGAACCACTGATACGACAGCTGACCCAGGTGGTTTTGTGAAATGGGTCCATTGGCGTTCTTGTATCATGGTTGCTAACTCACCATCCTTTTTGTCTGGCTTGAACCCCCGCTCAGGAATGAGATTTAGCGCGGCAAAGGAGCTTTTGTACCTTTTCCAGGCCTCCTCATTGATAAACTTGGCTCTATCCCAAGCCGTCGGTGGTGCGGCGGACGATGATCCTCCCATGCTAAGGCGTTGTCGCTTTTGTGCCATTTCAGAAATTGCAACAATTTGTATGAACACAAACAGAAAATCAAAGCACACACTCCCCCAAACTTAATGCAGATAGTCCCCAATAAAAGCCCAGTGAATCCAAGCCAAAACAGCCCCAAATCAGTCAAATTTTTGGTTCAGGAATTTTTTCAAACACCTAGAGTGCACTCTTCAAAACCAATTTGGACAAACCTTTGTTTGTATTTGCTCTAGCCAGATTTTCGTCAGTAGAAATCACACAAATCACCAGAGAAAAAGAATTGCACAAAGCACCAACCCACAATTCGATTCAAATCTTAGTGCCAACTGAAATCCAAAAGATTTACCTTGAAGGGGGCGAAAACCTGTTGATCTCCTTTTGGATTCACGCCTGACTCGAAGTTGGTCTAATTTTTTGAATTATTTCGCAAATCGATTATGCTTTGTAGAGGGTGGGGGTTTGTGTGGAGAAAGGGACGGTTGTTTATTCGTGGTGCTGAATTTTGTCGATAGAATTGCGAGATAGTGGTGAGGCGTGGTTAACCGCTTGCTAAACTCGTATTTAAAACTCAAATTTTCGCCACGGTGCACGGGGCGTAGGCTTTTTTTACTTACTTGAGGCGCGAAAGTTAACAGGGGTTGGGTTTGCCATGAATGGCCAGCCATGAAAGTGTGGTTTTGTTATTCGGTCTTGTTGCCATGAGAGAGAGAGAGTGGGTAAATAAGTGAGGCGTTGATGTGCGAAAATTGACGCTGGGGTGCGAAGCCGGTGCTGCAGCGCGGTTTGTAATACACTTGGTGGCGCCGCGGCACAAGATGCCATTTTCTGATATTTTTCTAACTGTTATCCGTACATGCCAGGACAAGAACAAAAACTACACTACAGAGCAAATATGCATTATTCCAAACAATATAATAACTGACTACAAAGTAAACTAGATATAACTACAGGAAAATAGATAGAATTTATACCGAGATGGGGGTGCCTCCCCACCAAGCGCTTGTTTTAAAGTCGTCAGCTTGACTATACCGACGCCGTTCAATCCGGCTCATAAGCGAAGATGACCTTTTTATGCCACCTATTCGTCAATTCCTTTGGATTCTTGGCAAACATGGATGATTGGTTATCCTCATTCTCCTCGTCCATCCAGTCATCCATCGGCACAAAGAAGCTTTCACCACTGTAATTATCCACTAATTCGCCTATTTCATTAAGTTGAAAACGGTCTTTGTGCGCTATTGGGCCCTCACGGATTTCCACAGCCGGGAGTGTGGTTTCTGATTGTAGATCAGTATGGACTATACAACCACTGTTTATCCTTGTGTCTCCAACTTCAGACTCCACCGGTTGGCCAGTCTACACTATGACGTCTCCCTCAACAACTGTGTGAGCCTCATTGCATTTTCCTTGCGTATCCACCGTGCAATACTCTACTACTTCATCGTCGAGATCAATTATGACCGGTAGATGGCATTATGGTGGATTTTTGATGGCATTGACGAGTTGCCCCAATTGATTCTTAAGGTTGTGCAATGCGGCTTCTTGGCTTGCCATCCGAACCTCATTTCTCTCAATAAAATCGGCGAGAAGCTCTTCAAGCATGTTCTCTTCTTCTTGTGTTGAGTACTCAGAAAAGCTGTCATTGGGTTGAGATGTCAATTCATATTGTGGCGAAGACTGATAGTTAAACTGAGATGCATGATTCGGATCATGATATGGCTCTTGACTGTAGTCCCAAGAGTTTGGATATGTGACGCCCCCAAATTTGGATACTTGAAACCCGAACTCGGTGCTTCACGATACCATTTCTATGAGCGGAATAATACTAATAATAATAACAATAATATAAATAACAAATTTAGTTTACATATATCAGAGTCTAATCCCAAGTACGCAACCTTTACTATAATTCCTTACATGA
This sequence comes from Panax ginseng, assembly GCA_020205605.1. Lineage (NCBI taxonomy): Eukaryota > Viridiplantae > Streptophyta > Magnoliopsida > Apiales > Araliaceae > Panax > Panax ginseng. Next base: position 46,775,009 of record CM035147.1, on the reverse strand, counting down.
TAGATAATATATATCATTTGCCTTAATACAGTCTAACTATTACAAAAGATACCATTAAACATATTATGTTTGCTTTTCCTTTTCACTTGTTCTTGTCTGAACCTTCAGGTTGATCACGCTTAGCTGAAAACATTTAAATTAAGCAAGGATGAGCATTTGAGTGCCCAGCAAGTCATAACAATTATAATTATATTTAGCTGAAAGAATTAAATATTTTCTTTGTACATCACTTCTACAATGAATTAATAGTTGTGAAATCAACTGAACCTATAATAATAACATAACAATTCTATCTCAAATTTTTGAAACTATTATTGACTATATATATAGGGTAGTCGTACATACTATGAACATTGTTTTTAGTTTTCGTTAAGGTTTAGCGTAACTTCATCCGCAAAACGCCATGACTTACAGCACGAGGGTGATATGCCCAATGTGCCTGTGACGATCAATACTACATTACAAGAATGATATGATCGTTTCACTATGTCCGCCTTTCAAGATAAAAGTTTTTTTTCCGTGATCGGGATGTTCAGTATTTTAGACTAGAATCCAACCAAAACAATTTGATTGGATACAAAAAGATTTTTATCATATTCAACGACATTTCAAATTTGTGTCTAATGATCAAATACCTGAGCGACTTATATATATATATATATATATATATATATATATATATATATATATATATATATATCAACATGTGATTAAATACAATGATTATCCAAGTAGGGACACTTGTATAACCATATTTCAAAATTAATGAGCAGAATATATATATATATATATATATATATATATATATATATATGAATTACTATATACTAACATGTTGATAATCAATGATCGGATATAGAATATATCACAATAGGTTAATAATATAGCATAATAATAATATATTTCGAAACTTCTTACTCATGTCCATTGCATAAAGGAAATGCAAATGTAAGATATCATCGATGCTACCGCCTTATATTCTCAGAACTTAGTTCTATCCTTTATATCACGACCTATCATTAATCAGATCATTTTACTTATTAGAATAACATATTATAACACATAACACTGCTTATTGCAGTCAACACATAACCTAATCACATTGGTACATAGGTTTAACAACCATTGAATCACAAATAATCACATATTTAATTAAATTATCTATGTCCAGATCAATTTCTGAAACATGTCGGTGTACCGACATCTTTATCGGGTAATTATCGAGTCTAAGACTCTGTCCTGTAACTTAGTATCAGTCATATTATTTTTAAATGACTTAATATAATTTTTAAAAATATTTATTATAATTTATTATGAATTTTCAAACACCGGAATCATTATTAAATGATTTAAATATTGAATAATTCTATTATCATTAATATTTAATTAATATTAAACTATTAATGAAATCATTTTCAAAATGTTAAAGTTATTTATAATAACTTAAACTACCTTTAAAAATATTAATATTACCCTTAAATGATTTTTAAATAATTACTTTTAATATTTGAATATTAATGTACTATTTATCAAAATATTAAAAGTCATTAATTATAAATTAAAATATTTTAATTTATTTGTATTCTTTTAAATGATTTTTAAGTTAATAAAACCATTTTTAAACTATTTATTTAGTATAATTATTAAATAAATTTAATATCATTAATAATAAATTAATAATCATTAATATTAAATTATTAATGAAATTATCCTTTAAATATTAAAAGTTATATTTTAAAACTTAAAATATCTTTAAACACTTTATTTTTATTTTAAATGATTATTATAATATTAAAAATCATTTTTAAACTAAATTATTTAATATAATTATTAAATAACTTCAATATCATTAATAATAATTAATTAATGAAATTTATCTTTAAATATTAAAAGTTATATTTTATAACTTCAAATATTTTTAAATACCTTATTATTATTTAAAATGATTTTTAATATAATAAAATCATTTTTAATTAATTTATTTAATTCATTTAGTAAATAACTTAATGATCATTAATATTAAATAATTAATGAAATTTACTTTAGAATATTAAAAGTTATATTTTATAAATTAAAATATTTTTAAATAACTTATTATCATTTAAAATGATTTTTAATATTATAAAATAATTTTTAATTAATTATTTAATGTATTTAATTAATAAATTAATTATCAATAATATTTAAATAAATACTAATATTTATGAAAAATATTTCAAATTATTAATATTTAATTTTTATAACTTAAAAATAATTTTTAAAATTATTTTTGAAATTTTCAAAAATTAATAACTATTTTTAAATAATTTTCAAAATTTTAAATAATTAATTTTAATAAAAGTGTCGCTAAAGACTGCCTATAGCGACAAAACTTTCGCTATAGGTGTTCTTCGTGTTCTTGGCCAAACCCAGAAAATCATAAGCCGTTACCGAGCTACTAAGTTTGACCATTCTTATTTCTTGCCTCGTGATGTTTCTGGTAAAACGAATCATCAACTCGTGTAGTACTAGTGTAGTACTACATTATCCAACAGCAATAATGATCATACAGTACATAACAAAAGAGATCTGGGCATCCCAAATGACTGTCAGAGTTGTTCTTCATTTCTAGGTTACCCAGAAATGAAGAACAGGTCGTGGGGCCTACTTTGGGCTTCCACAACTTGTGATTACGGTAATGTTTAAGTGATCTAAGAATTGCAGTGTTTAGCCAACATGTAAGGCTACAAATATATTACACAACATCAACAAAACATCAACAACATAACGAGATCTTGTCCGGTCAAACGATGTCAGAAACCACGCTCATGAACTTTCTGGACTTTCTGCCTAGTTTGACCATCCCCCAATTCCAGTATGTTTGTGATATAAGCTATATAAAAGCATCAAGATGTAGTATAACTACTATACTATAACCTGAATACAATAAGAAATACAATTCAACCACAACTTGCAAGATCAGAGGCGACAAAGATCTTGTCAGACCATTTCTGGGCAAGATCTGGGTTACCCAGATTTTGTCTAGTCATGGTCGGTCAACGACTTTTGACTAACAATAACTTACAATCTAGACCAGATCTAAGTCTGATTCTTGTTCCAGATCAAAGACTACATAACAGACTACAATATTCAACACTTAAAACACAAAAATCAAACACGTACAGAGATCTACACGACCTGACATTCGTTGTCAGACGACTATTGAACTTTTTTTCTAGATTTTGTAAAATACCAAATTCGAGCCTCTAGATGTTATGGATCTAACATCTATCAACTCAGATCATCATTATACACTACATACAACATATTTAACACAAAAAAATTAACATCTAACATAGGATGAAAAGTCAGATTTCATTTTAGGGTTTATACCTCTTATGAATAATCCTTGATTCTGTGCTTCTGATTTGGTTATGGATTTCGTGGGGCTTGATTTAGAGACTGGTCCACTACTATATTTTGTAGTTGTTAGAGAGAGAGGGTCTTTGATGAGTATAGATGCATGAATGAGCAAAAATGTGAACTTTTTCTCTCTCTTAACCAATTTATATAACTTAGATTCATTGAATCTAACTTGCAAGGTGTCAAAGAGGATAAGCTTGGAGGAGTTTTAGGCATGTGCTATAAATCTAGAGTGGTGACTTGCAATCTAGCTTATTAAATAAATACCAAAAGGCTATTTTAGTAAACTAATAAAATATTTTAAGGGTATTCTTGTCCATGGCACTTGAATCTAGGTTTTAATCAATAGATTTTAAACCTTAAGGTTTCCCAAATAATTTCTAGGGTTTAAAAATTTAAGTTTAAAGTTTAATAAAATTTTAATTATAACTTACTAATTAAAATTAGGTTTTTTTAATAAAAATTAGGTTTTAAAAATACTTAGGTTTTTTGATCTAATTAGGTTCCTCTAATTAAGAATTAGGGTTTCTAATGAATATAATTATTTACTAAAATAATAATTAGAGTTATCATCTTAGCAATTAGGGTTTTAAATTGGAAATTAGGGTCTCTAATTTACAATTAGGGTTTCAAGACAATAATTAGGGTTTACCTAATTAGCATAATATAATAATGGTCTTAAATCACGTACCATAATTTCTTACCAATTGCAAACTCCGGTTTGAGTTTCAAGTTAGGGTTTAACGAATTAATGCTACTGTTTTAACATGCCACAACATAATTGACCAACCATTTTCTTTACGTATATATACAAAGATATATTAATAGCACTGAAAATTCAAATATAATATTATTATATTATTATTCTCATTCCTTGATAAAAATCCAAAATTAGGGTTTTGATTCCATATCTGATTTATTCTTTCATATTTAACCTTAATAATTAAGGTAAAATAATTAACTTATTAATTTGTACTAAAATTCAGTATAATAAAATAATTATTATAATTATTCTAAAAATCACTCCATATATTATTTAAATAATATATGATTATATTTTCATGGAAAATAATCAATAAAACATTTATGTTATAACAAAGAATTATTATAAGAATATACTTTACAAAAATTAATAATTCTAAAATACAATTATTTGTAAACATTTATGCAATAAATATATTTTTATTTACCACATAAATACAGATACACATTATCTTGTACAAATCCTCATCCTTAAAATAATAATAAAAAAAATTTATACGCAAAATTTCTTATTTATTTATATAGAAAATATCGAGTTGTTACAGGATAACCCTGACAGTTTGAATGGTAAGGAATCAGGTCAAAGTCAGCTTGTTCCTGATAGTAGGCATTATGAGTGGACTGACACTCAAGGTTGTTAGAAAACATCAAGGAATTAGCAATTTGAAGTTGCAATTTCTCGAGCCTTCTTCAGAACTTGGTTGTGTTGTCCCCTCGAAAGGCTATTGATAACATTGATTGTCCATAATCTGTAAACTTAAAAACAAATATTAGAATTAAATATATATACGTTCAAAGTAAGACTAAATTGATTGAAATCAATATTGGACAATATTAGAATAATAGTTCCCCGACAACGGCGCCAAAAACTTGTTGATCGATTTAGCTATTGCCAAATCGCGCGCAAGTATACGCGGTCTAACAAGTAATACAATGATAAGGAATGTGTCGTACCCACGAAGAACTATGACTAATATTTACCAAGTACTGACTATGTATCGCTAAAGTCTTATTCAAACAGTAGTAAATGGAAGTGTGGTTAATCTAGTTAAAACTAGTTAACAAAGCAAGTAAATGGATTATGAATGGTAATCTAGGGAATTCAAGCTAAGGTCACAACTTCACCCCACACAAGCATTCTGTCGAACACCTGGCGTGTTATGCTTCATCAAACTAGCTACCCTTCTCTATTTGGTCTTAATGGTCACGATGATCTGTTAACCGAGAACGCACAAGTGCCTATATACCTCTGTCGAGGTTTGCACAAACATATCTTCTCCAGATCCACCCGACATGGAATAGAACAGAAAAGAACGTCCAAGCTAGATGTAATCCTACATATGTCTATGTGAATTAATCATAACAAGGATTTAAGCATAAGTTCTTAATAAGTCGCACGTAGAGCACAAAGATATGTCTATTCTACGCATAACTTATGCAGTTAAAACCCACAATCACATGTCAATATATTTAGGTGTAAATCTACATTCCTTTTGTCGATATCATGCATATTACCAAAATCATCACTAATGTCTTAGCGAGAATCATTAAGCATAAATATATCAATCCAAATCATATGGTGCCAACCAAAGAGATAAAAGACAGTCAATTTAAATAACAAAGGGTTCCATTATAAACTTAGAGAAAATATTCAGTTCATAGCTATTAAACCGAATACAAGTAGCAATAAAGACAACATTTATAGATTAAAAATCAGAGAAGATAAATGGATTGAAGAAACTACGTCAAAGCCCCTGCAGTCTCCAATCAATCCGCTTCTTTCAAGCTTTCCACTCTGTGTTGATCGTTGCTCTTGTGCTCCAAAGAAATGCAAGACTTCTCCCTAAATCTACCTAATCTATATGTACAGACATTAACTAAGAACTAGAGAGAGAAAATACAAAAGAAAACCAATCTAAGCTAAAACTACTAGATTATATGTTATAGGATGTCTGATGATCCAGAGATGCAGAGACTCCCTCTGTTTTATATGCCTCCCCTCTTTTTGCTAGGTCAAACACAAGCCCTCTCTACCTGGACACCGGAGCTCACGATGCGGCGCGAGCAATATCGTTGTAGTTGGCGCTGCGGCGCCAAGTAAGTTAGGAAAAACTGGAGCTCGCGCTGCAGTGCTAGCCCAAGAAGGAAATAGTGGCACTACTACTACGGAGTCGACGTCAAGAAGGACAAGGAGATGATGCATGCCATGCTGAGTCTAACATTGGGCATTAGTGCACATGCTAAGGCTTAGTATAGAAAATGATAGTTTAGCCCCTGAATGCTAGAAAACACCTGTAAAGCTCTGTAATTCATCGATTAAGCACAATAACACTATAATCATATAAATCCATATAAAATCTATGAGAACATGCAACTTTTTAAGTAATAAAATATTCGATTCGCGGGTATAAATCCCACTCATCAAATAGCTCAACTTACAATTCAACAACATGTTAAATTCAAAATATTAAATACATTCCTCATAAAACATAAGTAATCTTCATGAATATGGATCTCTATAATTCACTTAGCATATATCCTTACCTTGAAATCTTGACCTGCAAAAATTGTTATTTGCAAGAGTGAGCTCGACAGGTCAATAAGTTCTAATAGTTTTCATGCATCACATAGCACATAATAATATGCTGAACATACATATCATAATAATTAAAGTAACATGGCATACATGCTTTAATTCACATAGCAAATATAAAGATTGAGTTCCTTACTCAATCATCATTATTTAACCAAAACAATGTAGTCATAAATTGACTTTAACATTTCATGATTTCAACACGTATAACATATCATGCTCGCTTACAACACATTTAACATATCATGCAATTCAAAACAGTTCATCAAGTTAACGTAGAAAATAGGAACTGAAAAACTTGCCTTGATCGTTGTTTACCAATAACAGTTTAACAGCTTACAGTTATCTGCACTTCACGTGCCCTACACAGTTATATAATCATACACATCAACTATTAGTCACATAACAACACATAGTAATTGTAATATAAACTCTACTCCACATCTCATAATCTTTCCTATTAATTAGCACACAATGTTCAATTAGATTGTGTTAACTTTTCGACTTATGTAATATTTTAAATTCATTCAAGTGTTTAAATCTTTCTAGGAATCATTATTGGTTTTATATTAAACACATTTCATATTTTATAATATTCATTTCATTTGACTTAAAACACTTTTTATGTTCATTAACATTTATCACGGCGTTTCGACGTTTATTCGTCACACGCCCGATTTGTCTCTCTTGTGTATGCTTACTATGCTTCTATAACTTATCTAATACATTCTTTATTAATGTCAAGCATCATTATGTTTACTAACATTCATGTTTCATAACTTAGAACAACATTGTTTATCGTCAGAAGCACTACACATGCATACGTGCATGCCCGACGCCCTCCGATTTCCTCTGAAAACACAAAAGTCCTAAAGATGAAAATTTTGACCACTGTTTACGATATCAAATTGAAAGACTTAAAGAAAAAAAGTTGTAGGTCTACTCGTCTTCATTCCGGATCATCTTGAATCACCTCAATCGGAGTTCGTATGAAAATGTTATGCTCATTTTAGTAAAACATGTCCGGTCAATTATTTTTTCCAAAATTTGGCTAGCAGATTACTTCCCCCACCGCGCCGGTGGGATTTTGTATTATAAGGGGGCCATTAGGGGCTAGGGTCCCTTCTGCGTTTCTGCGATTTTTGATCTAGAACACTACAGAAAGCCAAATTAGGCCTACAAACTCCTTTCTAACAACCATACCAACCTACCCAAGGTGTAATAGGTTTACAGAAATATAAACTAATGTTTCTAACACGTTTCTACCCACATAAATAACATAAACATCAAATATTATAACCTTTAATTTCACTATTTCTATTATTTCTTCTTCTTTTGACATTCATAGCGAAATTGAACACCACATATTTGTTTCTTAACTATTTGACACAATTCCAACTACGTTGTTTTCGTAATTCAACATACTAACAACATATATCATCAATTTCATATTATATCACAACTTCATCATAAATTTTGATACCAAAATAAGCCCTAATGTGTGTGTGTGTGTGTGTGTGTGTGTATATATATATATATATATATATATATATATATATATATCAATAAAACTCAGTTTCTTCACTTTCAAACATGCTTTCATGAATTCGATACTTCAAAAATCATCTATAGACAACATATAACAGATTATGTAATCCCAATACACATAAAACTAATTTCTCAACAAATTAACCATAGAACTTCAATTACAGAGAACTTAGAAAACAAAACTAAGAACTCAAAACTTTAATCTAGATTGCTTACCTTTAATTAGCTAGATGATTAGAGAAGCTTGATTAAACTTTTTCCTCTTCTTTGATTCTCAAAATTCTCTTTCCAAATTACAGAGACTTCTCTCCCTTTCTCTATTTCTCTCTTCTGTGTTCTTAACCTTATAAAAATAAGTTACGTATATTTACTTAGCCCTCAGTTACACAATCCAATAGTCTCAGCAGTTATAGAATACAAAGGGTCTCTAGGCCATGTTTGGCTAGAACCCAAAATCCTTTTTTTAAAAATTTATTTTAATACTCCTCTATTATTTTGGTACATTTGTCACACATAACCAAACCAATCTTATAATTTCATATTAAGTGACATTGTGTTTATTAATAACTTAATTTATCAAATCACTCCTTATCAACATAATAAATTTATTTAATAAATCATTCATCTTTAATTAAATTAGAGCATTGTCATTCTATTAGCGTAATAAAATACGCACCAATTATAAAATCAATTTACTTAATATCATCATACATGAATAAATTATTCCATAATAATTTCCATCAAATATTTTATTATTTAATAAATATCTCAACTAAAATATTTATTTTACTTGATAATTATCTTAACTATTTATAAAATTCACAATTAAATTACATTAACATATTACATTTATATGTAACACATTACCTCTCATTTTATTAAAACAAAATATTTACATTAATTCACTATTTCAATTAAGTGAATTACTCACAATAATTATGAAATTTAATTCATAACAATTCCATTGCCAATAAGGAATAATAATCAAATTATATTATTTCATACTCAAACTCAAAACATCTCATAATAAGAATTTTAATTATTAAATTCTTATTTTAATAACTTATAAAAATTTGGGTTGTCACATCCTTCCCTCCTTATAAGGATTCCGTCCTCGGAATCACCGAAACCCTACCTTACTAAGGTTTTTACAAAATCTCTTTCACAATTATCGTTGAATAACTTCAACACGTTAACTTAGCAAAAGTTTTACAAATACATATACTTCATTCATTTCTTCAACAACTTTTAAGTTTTATTACATAACCTTCAATTAAACACAGTCATATATCAAATATCATATATTCTTTAACCCATTTATTTACTTTTCTAAGGATCGTTATCATAAACACTCGGGATATTACATTCACCATTTCTTCTAAGAATTTCGTCCTCGAAATTTTATTTATTAATCTTTATTCATTCAATCTATGAAACTAGATTTTACGTTCATTGGGTTCTATAACCCCTGCTTTTCACACGGATCTTTCTACAATTATTAAACTTTTCTATTAAAAGTTTTACATTATTCTTTGATAACTCATCTCCTTCTCATTTCAAAATTTCTTTTCTAACTTATTCAATATATTCATCATTAAGTTTCGCATTCTACAACTTACTTCTTTCTAAGGAATATCATCCTTACCACATTCGCCTTTTAGAGTAGCAAGAATCTTCCACAATTGCTCAATAATTGGGAAGCAGTATGAATAACTCAGGAATTTAAAAGATTCCAAATCATGCTGAGGGGTCATAGACCTTGAACTACATCCACGGTTATAAGTACTCTTTCAACTTAAACATTAACAGTCATTAGACTATAGGGACTCCCGTACTTAGGGTGTTAAGCCCTTCGTACGATGTATTGTGCACAAACATTCACTTAATCAAAACATTCATATCTAACTACACAATCATAATAAAAATTGAATAATAAACCTTCCCTTAAGGGATTACATTAATAAAATCTCCCAAGTTATCTGACATTTAAATACAATCATTCAAATGCGGAATTTAAATAAGTTCATTACAATAATTCAAATAAAGTCTGATAATAACATATCAACATAATTACAAGTCTTCAATACTTGTTCATATTTTCCTTTCCCTTACTGGTGTTAGGTACGTCAACCTTCTCAACTTTAGCTGTAATGTTTATATAAGCAAGAGTGAATAAACAAGGCTCACTTCAAATGAAATTGAATAAAACTATACATTAACTGCCAAATAATAGGCTCAATAGAACTGAACAATATGTTCTATTAACATTCTGAATTATACAACTGAGGGTCTAATGACCACGAACCATGTCCACAGTTATAATTACTCTTTTAACTTAAAGTTTAATACCATAAGACTATAAGGACTCCGCATTTTAGGGGGATCACCCTTCGTATAAATGTATTGTTCACAAACATTTCAACGCTAAAGCGTAAACCCTAATAATAGGGTTGTTCATCTCAGTATTTAGATTACAAGTTCGTACCAAAGTAAGTTTGGTTTGGATACATTTCAAGGTAATTTGGAATTCAACGAACATCAACTAAGGATTACTTGAATAAAAGGTAATCACATTATGCTATGGAATAAATCATAAGTGAATTAACATTGTATATTAAAGTTATGCTTTAGGAATAATCTAAGAGCATAAATATTGAATAACTATAACATACCTTGCTTGAACAATATTAAGCCAAGGTTATTTAGAATTGAATATTAAGCATGCATAATGAATAGCAATTTGAACAATAAAAACTATTCAACATCAGTATATCAGATTATATAAACTTGCATGCTAATTAACAAGTTAAAAAGAAGAATAACTTGCTCAACATCAAAATAAGGTTTAGAAAACTTGCATCATCATGAACAAACTAGATACAAGAGCTTGAGAAATTATAATTGAAATAGGACAAGAAAGCTTGCACAATAATAAACAAATTAACTCAACGAAATTGTAGAGTTAGAAAACTTGTTCAAAGAGGGTTTAGATACTTGCACAATTATAAAAGTAGAGTTAGAGAACTTGCTCGAATAAATATTAAGAATAAATGAATTCGCTTAATCCAAGTTTAAAGTAAGTAACTTGCTCAAAGTAAAGAGGTAAGGTTTAGAAACTTGCCTCAAGCGTAAGCTATAATATTAAAATTCATGTTCACCTACACATAGTATTAGAACCACAATATCTATTAGATATACTAGCATTCACGTATCAAAATAACACTCTTTTCTAGTTAGACTTGCTAATTCAATACAAGTCTTATGTCACTTCATAAATATCATAATTTACAAGTGTTAACCTTCACAACACATATTTACCAATCCTCGTGTTCAATAAACCACAACATAACGCGTTCGTAACTTGCTAATCATTTTTACAACTTTGAATTTATCAATTACATATCACGGTTCTGTTTTAACCTTCTTACTACATGTTTGACACATTAACATAACCTTAGACTAAGTTATAATGGTATCCAAGGATCGCGCACATGATGAGCGAAGCCATCATTATAGATCGGGGTATGGCGCATTGACGCACGCCATACACAGAGGCTTGGAGGCCAAGAACAATAGCAGATTCTTAGCCTTGGCACTCAAATAAGTAACAATTTCCGTGAAAAGACAGTAACCGTAAATAACCATGAACAGTATAAAACTATTACAAACATGTTTGCAAACATATTCAACCAATTAGAATAATTTAACAACAACTTAAACTAGTTTAATTTCTCAAATTCCATATTTTCATATGAAAACTATATTTTTGACATCTTTTACAAAAATCATCACTGTGATTACAATTCTTCACCAAATCACTTCGTTCAAACTACGTTTTCTTCGTTTCTTAATGAACTAACATAAACAAGACTCAATTTATAGATTAACATACAAATTGACCACTAAAATTGGTACTTTTACAAGCCAAATGAAAAATATAAACACTGTCATTATTTTTCTACTTTTAACTGTAATTAGCATACAAATTCCTTATTTAAACACTAGTTCTCACATCTCAAACACATATAATCATCATAATTTAAATGTATAACAACAATTCTAAACATATAAAATTCACGGAGTATAAAATTTGTTACCGTAAAATTTATATATATATATATATAATATTAAAGCTATGAATAATACCTTCAATTAGCTTGATAATCTTTACTAACACCACTGAAATTGCTTTGAAATCATAGACTTTCTCTCAATCTCTCTCAATTCTCTCTTAGCTTCTCTCTGAAATTCTCAGTTTAGCAAATAACCAAGCTAATAACCCAGTATGCGTAAAACAAAATAAACCTATATGGCCATAACTCACATATTAAGTATATCAGTTACAGACTAAATAAACGTATAGATTATAAATACCTTTTATTTATTAATTAATTTATTTTATTTATATTATTATAATTCAAAATTTAAAAATCCAAAAGCCATAAGGCTCCGTTTGGCAAAACTCTTTAAAATTAAAGACTTAATATATTTAAGCCTTATTTGGGCTAAACTAATTTAAAACTACTTTAATTATTTTAATAAACCATTTAGTTTATAATTTATAATCACATAGTATTTATTTGGATTTCCATATCCAATATTAACCAAATAAATTAATTACCCATACTATATTTTAAATAAATATTCCACTTAAACAATTATTACAAAATTATAATTTCATTATAATTTTATTTAATAACTTAACATACTACTTTAAATTATAAAATTAAAACAACAATATAACCTCTCATGTTATATTACAACTCTCTAAATTACAAATTAATTTAATTTAGAATATTTTCTAATAAATTTAATTCATAAATATTTAATAATAATAACCGCATCAATAAAATATTTATTTCATTAATTTCAACAATAAACACATCAAATAAATATTTATATAATTCAATAAATATTTAATATTACAATTTGAAATTCCGGATTGTTACATCCTTTCCTCCTTACAAGGATTCTGTCCCCAGAATCACAACTCAAACAATCAAATCGTCACATTCTTCCCTTCTTACAAAGATTATGTTCCCAGAATCAAAGACACAGTTTAAACAAATAACTCAGGGTAATTTTTCATCATTTCAGCTTCGAGTTCCCACGTTGCCTCTTCGACTTTGTGGTTTCTCCATATCACATTCACAGAAGGTATCACTTCATTTCTGAGTACTTGTTCTTTCCTGTCGACTATCTGAATAGGAATCTCTTCATAAGACAAATCTTTACTGAACTGAAATGGTTCATACTCGATCACATGCTTGTAATCGGGTTTATATGGTCGTAACAACGAAACGTGAAAAACATTATGAACGTTTTCCAACTCTGGAGGTAGAGCTACCACATAAGCCACTTCTCTAACTCTTCGCAGCACTTCGAAGGGTCCAATAAACCTCAGGCTTAGCTTTCCCTTTTTACCAAAATGAATTTTCCCCTTCCAAGAAGAAACTTTTAGGAATACGTAATTTCTTATGTCGAATGCACGATCTTGTCTGTGTTGATCAACATACTTTTTCTGTCTGTCTTGGGCTGCTACCAATCTTGTCCTAATGAGTTTGAAAACCTCAATAGTTTGTTGTACCAGTTTTGGTCCTAACAGTTGGCATTCACCGACTTCATCCCAGTACAGTGGAGTTCTGCACTTTCTGCCGTATAATGCCTCGCGTGGTAACTTTTGTTGTAGGCAAATTCCACCAACGGTAAATGTTCTTTCCAGCTCCCTTTGAAATCCATGATGCATGCTCTCAACATATCTTCCAACGTTTGGATTGTTCGTTCGCTTTGGCCATCTGTTTTTGGATGGTATGCCGTGCTCATTCGTAACTATGTTCCCATACACTCTTGTAGTCTCTTCCAGAAATTTAACGTGAATCACAGATCTCTATCTGACACAATTGATATTGGCACTCCATGTCTCGAGACGATCTCTTTAATGTATAACCTTGCCAACTGATCAAGATTGAACCTAATCTTTATTGGCAAAAAGTGTGTTGATTTCGTTAATCTATCCACTACCACCCAAATCGCATCGTACCCTTTCTGAGTTGTTGGAAGACCTACCACAAAGTCCATTGTGATATGCCCCCACTTCCATTTCGGTATTTCCAATGGCTGAAGTAATCCACTTGGTCTTTAATGCTCGACCTCCACTCTCTGACATGTCAAGCACCTTGCAACGCATTCTACAACGTCTCTATTCATATTTGGCCACCAAAAATGTCACCGCAAATCTTGATATATTTTCATACTTCCCGGATGAATCGAATATCTTGAGCTATGAGCTTTTATTAAGATTTCGTCTTTAATCTTCAGTACTGCTGGAACTCAAATTCTTCCCTCGAACCTCAGTAACCCTTTGGTATCGATCTTGTATTTTGTATCACTACCCTCAACCACTTTCTCTTTGATCATTTCATATTCTTCATCTTGTAGTTGAGCATTCTTCACTTTGTCCACCAAAGTTGGACTAGCTTCTATCTGGTATAATTTTTTGTCGATTTCTTTTGGAAATTTGATTTCCAACTCTAGCCTTGTCATCGCTAAAATAAGCTCTTCCTGGTTGGTTAACAACATAAACTTTTCCCGACCTTTTCTGCTTAAAGCATCTGCAACCACATTCACTTAGCCTGGATGATAAAAGATCTCAAAATCGTAATCTTTTATCAATTCCACTCATCTTCTTTGACGCATGTTCAGGTCCTTCTGTGTGAAAATATACTTCAGACTTTTATGGTCTGTGTAGATCTCACATTTTTCTCCATAGAGATAGTGTCTCCATATCTTCAAAGCAAATACTACTGCAACCAACTCTTCATGAGTCGAATATGTGATGCCCCCAAATCCGGGTATCTTCCAACCCGACATATGGTGCGCCACGGTGCTACAGTTCACACAAACATTTAATTAAAATGCCTCAAAAGAACGAATATGTCTTATATATATTCCAAAACAATACTACCATTCCCCAGGTTCTTTATAACCGTTACATTTGTTCTTGTCATAATATCAAATAGTATCATTACAAACCTATACTATTACATAGGTAATCTACAAGTTCGCCTTAGCCTTCCCTTTATCCTTACCGAATCCTTTGGTCCATTCAGTCTAAGCTGGATTCATATGGTTCAAGCAAGAGTGAGCATAACAAGCTCAGCAAGTACAACAATTTCTTTTAAACAACATGCTTGAAACATAGGAATCGTATATCTTCAATAACTGGATAATACTTATGAAGTACTATCAATAATTCAAAATAGCATTTCCTTTTTCTTCAAAATATTTTACAATGACAATATTCAGTAAAACGTCAATTCTGGTCCAAGACCATGAACGTTTCATAGTTCTTTAAAAAGGACAACCCGACACTAAGTCCATAAGTCCGGCATAGCTTATGAGCACTTCTAGGTGATCAACCTATAATACTTTATGTTGATCAACACTACATTCATTAAACGTGTGTACGTTTAAGTTGTGGCAACCTCACGTGCCCATCGAATACACGATGAAAATACATTTGTTTATTCATATTCAGGCTTACCTTGACTCCGTACCAAATAATTGGTGTAGGATAGCGTTATCAATTCTATATGAAAGGACTTATAAAGAAATCAATCAATCTATCAGGATTTGTCTAGCCGAGTTAAAACTGGCATCGACTCTTTCTTTAAAACCATACATGCAACTCATAACCTGAATAATTTGAAAACTTGGCTAACACGAAGGTTAAACAAGCATTTAGAAAAACTTTCCTTCAGCGTCTGCTACAGTAAAATTACGTTTCCTTTGAGTCTTTGCGGTCTCTACAACACATAACCACATAACATACCACATTAGGTCATGAATGAACATACATAGTTCCTAAAGAATCTTACCCTTATTCTTAATCTAATTATGTATTAGATTTGTTATTATTGATTCAGACTTGCCGTCGTTCTTTTACATCGTCCTTACCAACTTTTGTCTTTTCTATAACTTAATTGAAAGTATTTCATTAATATAACTCGGTTTGAGTTATTCATCTTTCCTCACGGCTTACTAATGTCCTTACGTTATTAATCAAACTCGCTCATCATTGGTGAAGTACCAACAATAAATACCATTCATGGTTTACTTAATTACCCTTCACGTTCTTCGTTTAATTATTCTTTCTGTCAACCTCTGGTGTATTACTTAAGGTTATACATCCTAAATGATGTTTCATTAAGTTGATTAAGAATTTAATTTACTCTTCATTCACTTCTCTTTTACTTTACATGCAAACCCATTCTTTTCTATGCTTCACTTAGCGGTATTTGTGGTGCCGATTTATTGTTTCTACAACTTCATGTTGTTGCTTACGGTTATTTTGTACCTAGGACTCAATTTCTATGCGGCGTTGTGGCGCCATCTCCTTTGATATTAGCCGTCTTTAACGCCAATTAATGAGGGGACTATGTGGGTCTCACACTATGGCATGGGACTTTACGCTTTAAGTCGTATTGCTGCATGGCCGGACTCTGTGCATCGAGATAACTTTGATGATTTTTCATTTTGTGAGATTCTCGGACTCGTAACTTCTTCGTTATAAGTCCGAATTGGCTCGTTCAAGAGCCTACGGTTCACAAATTACATACTCTACGTGTTCATACAAGAATTTTATCTATTTGACTTCGTTGACTAAAAATTCACCTATTAGTCCATTTTTAACAAAAACGATAAACGTTCGTGAACGTTCTATGCTCGTTTCTTCGTTCTAAGTCAGAATCCGGTCATTTTTGAGTTCTCAACTCTATAATGCCAAATAAGACTTATCTCCATTGAAAACCAATGTTTCCAAGCTCAATATCAAAATTTGACTTCCATTCCGAGAATTTTACGAATTCGACGATTATCGTCCAATCGTGTAAATTCTGGCAAAACTTCATTACTTAAGATTTGTTCTTCGTTTCAAATGGATTCATTTTATCATACTAACATCTTAACATACTTACTCAATTAAATTATAATCATGATAAGTTATTACTTGTTCTTTGTGAGTTTGTAACTTATAAAAATATAAATTACTTATGAATTCTTTTCTCACGACTTATGATAGATCATGACTTATAACCCTTATTATTGCTTCTTGTTATCATACTAACTTCATTAATGTAGACATGGCACAAATCTTAAAGGTTCTTCTTTAGTTCATAGTTTATATGATTACAAATAGCTTATTCATGACTTATACGGCTTAAGTCCATTCATTAATCATTCTTACTACTTCTTAGCCTACAATCTCACCATTACTCACTTCTCTAACAAATGAAGAGAAAGAGATTCATGGTTCAAGATTGCTTACCCTTGATGATCACTTGACTAGGCTTGGTTCTTCTTCTTGCTTCTTGAAATATGCAATCTAGCTTTCTAGCTTTTTCTCTCAAGCAAATAAGCTCTCAACTTATAAGTTATAAAGTGTTGGATGAAATAAACAACCAACAAATGAAATGAAAGCTTGCTATTTATAGGAGTTGTTAGGTTAGGGTATAATGGTCAAAAAGCCATCCACCTCCTTACTATTCCTATCTTAGCCATCAAGTTTACTTGATCACCATATTATTTGCTTAGCCATTAAGTTAACTTACCTAGGACATAGCTTATCCTTTATTTGTTCATCACATAAAAGAACTTTGCTTTCTCACCATATTAATTACTTGTTCACCACAACACTTAGCCACTAAGTTACTTGCTTATCACTTTAGATCACCCATGGGTTGCCCCATGGTTCATGCCTACACATTGGATACTTACTTTGGGCTTTACATTTAATTAGCTTAACTAACTTAACTTATACATTGGGCTTACAATTAAAGAAACATTAGCTTTGTTTATTAATTCACATTGGACTTATCCATTTCCTACATTTGGGCGTTATCATAATTCCCATTGGACAATACAATTTCCTACACAACTCAACAAATCCATTACATTTGGCTTAAAGCCTTATAACGTATAATATACGTATTCCAATTCATATAACTAATCATCATATACGACAAACCATCATTCATACATACTCGTATAATACCTTGTATCGTACTCGTATTCATTACCTTGTTTAATACGTACGCATTATACGATCATCGCTTTAATTTATTATACGCATTTAAATTCCTTCTCGGAAATCATGTTCCCTAACCATTAGATTTTAAGTCTGTAGATGAAAAACTGTGTTTGCCATAACTGAAATATTATTGGATATTCCATCTCACCTCGATATTCTATCGTTACATATTTCTCGAAAGTTAAAAAATAATTCCCGAGCAGAAATGCGTGAATATTGTGTTTTTCGGAAAATTTCTCGGAAAGCTTTTATTTTTGTCTTAAAAATTCAAACATTTTAATTCTACAATGTAGCCAAAATACTACGACGTTCCGACATATCTAGGTCATAGAACGACCTTCAATTCGCTTACTCCCATAAATAATCAATTAAATTCATTTAATCAACATAATTAAATAAAATTTTAATTTTCCTAAAAATCTAATTTTTTTGGGCGTTACACTCTTCCCCCCTTATAAGGATTCTATCCCCTGAATCTTGCTAATAATACATACACCATTGAGGAAAATTTTTCCTTTATTTTAATCTCGAGTCCCCACGTTGCTTCTTCGGCATTGTGGTTCCTCATATTCACCTTTATCGAAGGTATTATCTTATTTTACATGACTTGTCACTTCCTATCAATAATTTGAGTTGGAAGTTAAACACTTATTAACATATTACGTTATCTTACTTTTATTAGTCCTCCTTTTAACTCGGAATTATATGAAACTCAAATTCCTCCTTCAAAACGAGATGATACATGATCTTCTCTTCATCCTGCATCTGGTTCTTCATTCGCTTACATTCCTCATTACCAATTTGTACTTACTTAACTCGTTCCATTTTCATGGATTGAGTCTATATTGTGAATAGCATTTCTACCACTTCATTCTGTAATTTAACTTTTAACTCTGATCTTGTCATCTCCGTTATTAACTCATTCTGAGTCGTTCACATTAATAGATTTTCCCTACCCTTCCTACACAACATGTCGGCTTCTACGTTTACCTTCCCTGTATGATATAAGATATCTCAGTCCTTCTCTACTGCATATTCAACTCCTTCTGTGTGGAGATATATTTCAGACTCCTATAGTCCGTGTATATCTCACACTTCTCCCCGTATAAATACTATCTTTAAATTTTTAATTCAAAAACTACAGCTGCCAATTATAGATCATAAGTAGGATAAACCCTCTTATAATCCCTTAATTGGCATGATGCATACGCAATGACCTTGCCATGCTACATGAGTACGCAATCTCGTCATCCATGCGAAGCATCGAGATACACTACAAAATTCCTCGTATCATCTGACAAAGACAATACAGGTGCCTCACTTAACCTTCCTTTTAGCTCCGGAAAACTATTTTCTCACTTCTCATTCCCCACATACTTCTCAATAACAAATTTGTCTATCTCTTAAGCTATAATTCACATGTAGTGAATTCCGTATCCAACTTCTCCCTCTGTAGTGTTTCCCACACAATCTTCAAATGTTCAACATGATCTTCTGCCATCTTAAAATAGACTAGAATATCACCAATGATCATTACGACATCTGTGTCCAAATATTATTTGAACACTCTGTGACGCTAATGGTATTTCAACCATAACACCTCACAAGAGAACCTATTAGCTTACCACCGACTTGCTCGGTGCCCCTTACGAAAAGTCTAACTTCCGCACATTAGTCAACCTAAACGACATAACCAGAACTTGTCATAACTATAACGAGTTCTGAACGTCATCTTAGGTACCTCACACTTCCTGACGTTCCATCGACAATATCCCGTACGCAAATCTATCTTAGAAAAATTCTTTACCCCTTTTCAACTGGTCAAATAGATCATCGATCATGGGCCATTGATACTTACTCTTAACCGCTAACTTACTCCTCTTACGATAGTCGATATGCAAACGTAATAACTCATCCTCCTCTTTAACATCCTCCTAACTTGCGTCAAGATTAGACAACAAGAAAGTCGCGGTGTTTTATTACCGTAAATTACTACTTTGGGTTTTCTTAGAAAACTGACTATTCATACTTTTATTCTAACAATTTATTAAAGTTCTAACGATACTTGCTTACCTTTATTATTCATGAAACAATTTCCATGAATATAATTAACGAAAGTTATTTCCTCCTCCTCTACCGTAATGTTTAAAGGTACTTATAATCCCTTTCAGATAGACTCCTAGATGAGTCTTCCCACATGTTTTATACTCTTCGATCTTATGCTTAGGATCCCCTTGTCCCACTCCAGTATTCCCGGAGTTAAAAATTCTTTCTTTTTGGCATACTGCCACAACCATTGGCACTTTCTTCCTTGGTTCCTCCCTCTCATTTGCTCTTATCCTTCCTCTCTTTGTGGTATTGAGTCAACGCCTCACTACCACCCTCTGCTATAATTACCTTCTCCATAATGGTCCCATAGGAAACACTCTGGAACACCACAATCCTACTATAGAGCTAGGGTTTCAGGCCCTACTCAAACCTACGAGCCTTCCTCTCCTCAGTGTCCACTTGATGTGAAGCAAACCTTGCCCATTCATTGAATTTAGTCGCGTACTGGGGAACCGTCATGTCCCCTAGTTTAAGTTCTAAGAACTCAATCTCCATTCTCCTTTGCATGCTTGTAGGGAAATAATTCTCAAAAGAAAACCTTCTTAAATTGTTCCCCTGTTACCGCATCTGTTCTAGCCCCACCCTGGTGAGCCTTCCACCAAAAGTTGGCTTCCCCTTTCGTCATGTAAGTCGCAAAGAAATCTTGTGGGTCCGTCATTCCTTTGAACTCGGCGGACCTACGCTTTAATATTCTTTAAAGGTAGTCATTCTACCTACGCTAGGTTCCGCGGGTACTCTACCCCCGGTTTGGTTAGATGCAACCGTTAATAAATTAACAAACTCTTATATAGGGTTATTTTGACCCCCCCCCCTTGGTTATCATTATGTGATTCTACTTTCTGATTATGTTGTCTTCTCCTTAGTGGCATTTTCAGATTAAATCAATAAAATTTCATTATTATCTATTTACTTACTTCGTTATTATTGCCACATACCAACTCATACCATAACAAAGCATATTAAATGAAAACTTCATTATATTCATATGCTTCTTCATAGTTTGAAACTATTTACAATTTGCTTTCATAGCCTAAAAGCTATTACATCTCTATCCCGTAACTGTACTTCACAAAAGTGAAGATTTTACAAAAAGACTACCCTTTTATACAAAAGAGAGCTTTACGTCACTACACACATATTTATAAATCTAGATTTCTAATAATGTATAACAGCGTTCTCGTGTTTCTCATTCTCAATCTTCGCTACAGTATCCCGACTAATAGTATATCGAGTTTGTCCTGACTCATTGGAATAACAAGCAACTTTCAGCTTGAAATCCTTATGAGCACTCTCATGGATGTAAGACATCCGTGCTATCTTCCGGTCCTTATCCCCAGTTCTTTACGAAGCTCATCGGCCTCGTTCTTATAGTCTCTAGCCTTATTTATCATGAGCACTTCTCATCATGCTCTGACTCAAAATTTGATTCTGCAGACTCCTTCGCTATATAAAGAGCACTAATCTCTTCATTCTATTTCTACACAACTATACCCAGTTGCACATTCCTATCAAGCACTACTAGATACAATGATCTTATTGCATCTGGAGGTGATGACTCTAGTGTAGGTACTACTATATCAACCGATGTCACCTCCATTTCTTCCTCCAAATCATTCATCATACTAAGGTATAACGATATATCCATATCTCCCTCGGAGTAGTTCTCCTCTAGCTCCGACTCCTCTAGAATCACTAATGGTACCCCCGCCAGTGGCATGAGTATAGGCTCTACTCTGTTCACAAGCTCTTCGTTCACCACGTGTATATCTCTATAAATTAAGCTATCGATCGACATCCTACAATAACACATAACATGTTGATTAGTACATAACACTTAATAGTATAAACATAATTCATATTTAATTTATTTAGGGTTACTTTCCATCTTTTAAATCTTTTGATACTGAGTTTCCTCAATACCTTATTGACCCATTCAACTCAAGTAAAGCTCGAGTTTACTTCCTTCGGACTTTTCCTTCCTTAACGAGGTTATTAGCCTAAGGTTCTTCCCCCCTTAAGTTTTATAACCTAATGCTTTGATACCAACTGTGACGCCCCCAAATCTGGGTATCTACCAACCCGACATATGGTGTTTCACGGTGCTACAGTCCACACACACATTCAATTGAAATGCCTCAAAAGAACGAATATGTCTTATATATATTCCAAAACAAGACTACCATTCCCTAGGTTCTTTATAACCGTTACATTTGTTCTTGTCATAATATCAAATATTATCATTACAAACCTATACTATTACATAGGTAATCTACAAGTTCGCCTTATCCTTCCCTTTATCCTTGCTGAATCCTTTGGTCCATTCGGTCTAAGCTGGATTCATATGGTTCAAGCAAGAATAAGCATAACAAGCTCAACAAGTACAACAATTTCTTTTAAACAACATGCTTGAAACATAGGAATCGTATATCTTCAATAACTAGATAATAGTTACAGTTACGAAGTACTATCAATAATTCAAAATAGCATGCCAATTTCTACCAATTTCTTATTTTCTACACGAGTTTAGACATACCCACGTGATATAATTCATGCATAATCATTACCCAACATTTATATAATGATTTTTACCCATTAAAACACATAATTACAGAATTAAAATATGTAAATTTCACTGTTCTTGATGTTCTTGAAGGTTTTGAACATAAATCATGAAAATTAATACAACGGATTCGTTATAACACCGAATCCGTTCATTTAAGATTTGATCTCTTCGTATCAACATGCATAATCAAATAAGAGTGGGAATTTTACAAAAACATTTATGTTTGATATATTAAAATCACGTATAAGGCCATATGGCCATATTCTATACTCTGTAAGTTTTGAGCAATATATGCGACATATTTTATGATACTGATGATATGGTCTACATAATATATATATATATATATATATATATAATCAAATACGATATGGTAACATTTAACACATACATAAACTCATAATCATACCCTTTTACAAAAGCTTTGAAAGCCATTTTCATAAAACTCAAACAACGTAAAATAGAAATTGGTTTGGAGAAATTACCCAGAGTATAGATTAGAAGGGATGATCAATGATGATCCTTTCACAAATACTTGTTGATTACACTCTCACAATTTCTCTCTGTGAACTCTCAACCTTTCTCTGTTTATTTTCTAGACTTAGAAAAATGAAAAAGAAAGAATACGTATAATATAATAAAGGAAAAGGAACTGACGCGCATTAAGGTCAGTTAACCCAATCATGGGTAACTGCTAATAACTCCCTTTAGGGCCTTGTTTGGCTAGCAAGAATAGATTTCAAAATCATTTAATTTAATAAATCTCTTATACTATAGTTTAAAACATGTCACACCCAATTATACTATAACTCAATTATATTATTTAATTTACTTTGAATAAAATATAATAATTTCTCATTAATTCACATAGTCATATAATTAATTTTCTCATTAATTATAAAATGATAATAGGCTTATTAAATATTTCTTTTAATTTAATAAACTCACATAATTACATATTTTGAAATCATAAAATTCTCTATATTAATTTAATAAATATAACACATATCATTAAATTAATCTATCATAATTGCATCAATTAATTATTTAATCTAATAATTAAATCATCAAAAATATTTATTTAATCTAATAAATATTAAAATTAATTTACAAAAATCTCGTTCATCACATCTTTTCCCCTTAAAAGGATTTCATCCCCGAATCATGACTCAATAAATTCGACCGTTACATTCTCCCCCCCCTTACAAAGATTCATGTCCAGGAATCGCTATACATAAATTAAGTAAATTAATGAGGTAATTCTTCATCATATTCTCTTCGAGTTCCCACGTAGCTTCTTCAGCGTTGTGGTTCCTCTAAATTACCTTAACAGAAGGTATTACTTTATTTCTGAGAATTTGTTCTTTTCTGTCGACAATTTGAACAGGAATTCCTTCGTAAGATAAGTCTTTTTCAAAATGTAGGGGTTCGTATTCAATTACATGCTTGTAATCGGCTTTGTAGGGTCGTAACACAGAAACATGGAAGACGTTGTGGACATTCTCGAGTGATGGAGGTAAGGCTACCTCATACGCAACTTCTCCGATTCTTCGCAGTACTTCAAATGGTCCAATGAATCTTGGGCTTAATTTTCCTTTCTTTCCGAATCTGATCTTTCCCTTCCAGTGAGAGACTTTCAAGAATACATAACTACCCGATTCAAACTTAACATTTTTACGATGTGGATCAGCGTATTTCTTCTTCCTATCTTGAGCTGCTACTAGTCGTTCTCGGATCACTTTGACTATTTCTGCTGTCTGTTCTACCAATTATGGCCCTAGCAATTGTCTTTCGCCAACTTCATCCCAATAAAGTGGAGTTTTGCACTTTCTGCCATATAACGCTTCATAAGGCGGCATGCCTATACTAGCGTGGTAAGTGTTGTTGTAGCCGAACTCTACTAACGGTAGGTGATCATCCCAATTTCCTTTAAAGTCCATCACACAGGCTCTTAGCATATCTTCTAATGTCTGAATTGTTCTTTCGCTCTGTCCGTCTGTTTGAGGGTGGTATATTGTACTCATTCGCAATTGTGTACCCATGCATTCTTGAAGACATTTCCAGAAATTTGATGTGAAGCGCGGATCTCTATCGGAAATAATTGACACCGGCACTCCGTGCTTCGAAACAATCTCTTTTACGTATAACCTCGCCAACTAATCTAAATTGAATCTGATTTTGATTGGAATGAAGTGTGCGGATTTCGTTAGTCGTTCAACGATAACCCATACTGCGTCATAGCCTTTTTGAGTCGTCGGAAGGCCAACCACGAAGTTCATTGTAATATGTTCCCATTTCCATTCTGGGATTTCCAACGGTTGAAGCAATCCACTTGGTCTCTGATGTTCTACTTTCACTTTCTGACAGGTAATACACTTGGCAACACAATCTACAACATCTCGTTTTAAATTTGTCCACCAGAAATGTTGTCGAAGATCTTGGTACATTTTGGTGCTACCAGGGTGAATCGAATATCGTGAACTATGAGCCTCGCTCAAAATTTCTTCCTTAATCTTTTGTACTGGAGGAACCCAAATTCTACATTCAAATCTCAGTATTCCTTCCTTATCCATATTAAATCTCGGTTCAGTTCCTTCAGATATCTTCTTTGTCACCTTTTTACCTTCTTCGTTCTGAAGCTGAGCCTCCTTTACTTTATCTAGTAGAGTTGTACCAGATTGCATCTGAAATAGCTTCTCATCAATCTCCATAGGATACTTCACTTCTGTAACGACCGAGAAATTTGGATCTTATTGTAAAATGATTTTATTAAATTAAATAATAATAAAATCATATTCCATGTGTTACCAAGATGGTTGTCATTGTATAACCTATTGATGTTAGAATATCGTAGTATTTGGGCTACGTGGATGAATTAAAGTGTTTGGATTTCCAAGACAAAAATTAAAGTTTTCCGAGAAATTTTCTGAAAAACATTATTCATCGGTATTTGTTCGGGATATAATTTTGAGATTCCGAGAAATAAGCAATGATGGAATAACAAGGTAAGATGGATTATGTAATAAAAATCTAGTTATGGAAAATGTAATAATTAGCTTGTGGACTTAATTCCTAAACGCTAAGGAAGTTGAAATAGTAATGAATCAGTAATAATGGTATGATACGTTGGTGTTGTACAAAGTAATGAAAATGCGTATAGTACGAAGTATTATACGAGTTTGTATGAATGATGAAATACCGTATATAAATTTTATAAGAATTAGAATACGAAAATACATCAACAATATGTATTAAGAAATGTTAATGGACTTGGATGATTGGTTAACAATTATATACAAGTCCAAGTGAATTAAAGAGAGAAGCCCAACTATTAATTAATGAACCAACTAGTGTTTGTAAATATAAGGCCCAAGGATTTATTAATCCAAGCCCAAGCTAAAATCCATGGATTGTATAACCCATGGGGTAAACCATATTGATATGGTTAATGTGTGGTGACCAAGTGATGTAGTGATCAAGTAAGTGTGATGATCAAGTAGGAGTATTGACCAAGACTTTGAAGTAATGACCAAGTGTAGGATAAGTTTTGTGCCTTGGAAGTAATGAATAGTAAGGAGGTGGCTTAAGGAGGTGGGATGATTTAATGACCAATCTACCCTAACCTTGGAAAGTCTATAAGTAGAGGAAGCTTACAAGCCATTTGTTGGTTGATCAAATAATCCAACACTTCTAAAGTGCTTACGTGTCAGAGAGAATAAGCTAGCAATAAGTCATTTCCATAAGATAGGAAGAAGAAGCAAGCTACTTACCAGGACTACAAAAGAGTAAGACTTCTTCTCAATTATCTTCTATCTCTACCATGATAGGATGATAAGAAAAGTTGGATTAAGAAACATGAATGAGTAAGTAATGAACTTAAGCCAATTAAGTTGGTAGTAAGTCATTTAAGCTAGCATACGTTATGAACTTATGTGAAAATAATATGAACTTGTAAGAAGTTTATTAAGAGAAATGATATGAAGGTAAAAGAATTTATATGATCATATGTATAATGTATACCTAAGATTAGTCATATGTTAAGAACATATAAGAAATGATGTTTAAGAAACTTTAATTGTCATAAGTCACTAACAATGAAATCTTAAGTAGTCTATAAATGACAAGTTATAAGCTCTTGAAGAATAAGTCCAAAAAAATCCAACAATGAATATAAGTTGTTGTATTAAGTATGTTGAGATGTTAACATGATGAATGAAGTTCATTTGTAATGTTGAACAAATCATAAGAATGAAGAATTGCCGGAATTTGCACGATTGGACGATAAACGTCGAATACATAAAATTCTCGGAATGGAAGTCAAATTTTGTGTTTGTTCATGAAACTATTGTTTTTCAATAAAGACAAGTCATAATTGGCATTTAAGAGTTGCGAACTCGAAAATGACCGGATTCCGACTTAGAACGAAGAAACGAGCGTTGAACATTCACGAACGTTTATCGTTTTCGTTAAAAAATGAACCAATAGGTGAATTTTTAGCAAACGAAATCAAATAGATAAAATTCTTGAATGATCATATAGATTACGTAATTTGTGAACTGTAGGCTTTTGAACAAGCCAATTCGGACTTATAACGAAGAAGTTATGCGTCAGGAAGTTCTAAAATTCACTGGCTGAATTTGATATCACGGTGCACTGAGTTGGCACCGCAACAACAACCCAAGGCAAAGAAGACCATGCAGATGCGGAATAAAGAATCGAGCCTCATGCAGAAGAGTTCGTCGCAGTGTGAACCTTAGTTCAATAAATAAGTGGCGTCTGACGCCATGAACAAAGGTCAAAAAAAACCTCGAGGTGTGGGCAGCAAATATGACCATTAAGTAAGGACTCGCAGTAGCCAAGTCCAGGATAGTTATACATTAAGCTCATGCCACAATGATGAGATGTAGAGTATAAAAATTTGGCCATGACATGACATGATCTGTAACTAAGATAGTAATGAAGGTTTCTAAATACAAATAAAAGAAATGGAAGTAAACATAACTTAAGGAAGGTAATGTAACATTGTTTAAACTTTGTTAAACCTTAAGGAATGTGATATAAAGGTTGAGATAACCTAGTCGAATATAGATGCAAGGGTAATGATAAATCAGAACGAATAATAACCGAATCTAATATACAATTAGATTGAAATGAAGGGTATGATATAGTCATATACATACTTGATTATATGTGACCTAATCTAAGGCATTATGTGATCATGTATTGTAGAGACTTGAACGACTTGAACATAAAGTTAATTTACCATAGCAGACACTAAAGCCAAGTATTCTAACTCTTGTCTCAGTTCAATCTGAACAAGTTTTTTTTGAGGTTCATGTATTATTTCGCATGAATTGAGTTATGATAAAGTTGAAGCCCATTCCTTTGGCTAGACTTGATGTATTGATAATCTATTCATGTATTATCAAATGTTTCTATCTTTTGTCAACTACTTGATATGGTTTTCAAAAGAAGACTAAAATGTTAAACAAATGTTTTCTCGGTAAAACGACAGGCACGTGAGGTTGCCAAATGCTTAAACGTGCATACGTTTAATAGATGTAGTGTTGATCAACATAGAGTACAATAGGTTGATCACCTTGAAGTGCTCGTAAGTGATATCGGGCTTACGGACTTGCTTCCGGGTTGTCCTTTTTCAATAAAGAATGAATACTCGAGGTCTCTGACCAGAATGAATGTTTGACTAAATACTGTTGTTATTGTAAAACATTTTGAAAGAAAAGATGAAGTGCTATTTTAAATTATCAATAGTACTTCATAACTATTGTTCAGTTATTGAAGATATACAATTTGTATGTGTCAAGCATGTTGTTATTAAATTGTTATACTTGCTGAGCTAGTTATGCTCACTCTTGCTTGAACCATATGAATGCAATTTAAGACCGAACGTCCAGAAGGATCGAAAAAGGATAAGGGAAAAGCTAAGGCAGATTAATAAGCTGTCTTGTAATAGTATAGGTCTATGGTTGTAATTTAACTGATATTATGACAAAGAACCTTTGTAACGGGTATAGAACTTGGGAAATGTAAATATTACTTTAAATATATAGAAGTTATGTTCGTTCTTTCAGACTTTTCAATTGAATGAATGTATGAATGTTGTACAGTATAGCACCATCTGTCGGGTTGGAAGATACCCGGATTTGGGGGTGCTACAAGTTGGTATCAAAGCCTAGGTTATAAAACTGAAGGGGGAAAGTAGAACCTTAAGTCATAACCTTACGAAAGAATAAAGAAGTAAAAGAAGGAAAGTAACCTTATAAAAATGCATTATATTATGTTATGTATTTTTATTATTTTACTGACGTGTACTAATCAAACTATATTGTTTTATTATAGATGTTAGGAGAAAATGATATGTATAGAGATATACATGTAGTAAGCGAGGATTCAGTTAATCGGGTAGAGATACTACCAAGTCCCGTAGCCGTAGAACCAGCGTTGGTGACCATCGAGTCGGGAGACTCAGATGATTTAGACTACATGTCTATATTTGATGGCATGCTAGAAGAGGAGGTGGACGTGATGTCTTTTGACCAGGTTCCACCTACAGAGGACCAGGTTCCACCTACAGAGGAAATGTCTAAGGAGGAATCAATGAAAGCACTATTTATGTCGGTATTGGATAGGAATGTCCATTACTGCCAAGAAGTTAAGGAGTTGAAAGAGGAACTCCAAGCTGTCCGTGAGGACAAGGCTAGTATGGAAGGAATGTGGGAAGAGGAGCACGATGATAGAGTCCTAGCTATGGACAAAGTCCGAGATTTGAGAGGTGAAGTCTTTGAGCTCAAGCAGGAGCTAAAGACTAAGAAGCAGAAGTTGGAGAGGATGTCCTATATTCATAGGAGTTCTCATATAGATTTCTAGCAGCAGGTAGCTGGATATCAGGTAAAAGCAGGACAGACCCGTCATACCATCAGTAGAGATGTTATTGTCGGTTTGGCCAGAGCAGATTTTGAGAATGCCTTACGGCAGATGTAATCTAGCAATAGCTAGAGTAGAATAGATATGTAAATATTATGTATCTAGTAGTGACGTAAAACCCTCTTTTGTATAACAAAGGGTAGTCTTTTGTAAATCCCAATTTTTGGAAAGTAATTGCGGGATGGAAATGTAATCACCTAAGGTTGAGTAATGTAAACAATGTAGTATTATACTACAAGTTATGAATCAATATAAATCTTTTTATGGAATATGTTGAGTAATGAGTATGAGTTGTTGTTTTATTACAAACAATAACAAACCAACAAGAATAAAGTAATAATGATGTGTTGTTTTCTTAACAGCGAAATGCCGCCAAGAAGGAGACAACGAAATCGTATGCTTAATGTTAACCAACCGGAGGGTGGTCAGTTAATCCAATGCAGGAGTTCGTTAATCTATTAATTAAGTGCATTTAAAAGAACGGGGCTAATGTACGTAATTCACCAGAGTAATACGAGCTACTACTTTTAAGGATTTTAAAAGTGTAGGTCCATCGGAGTTCAAGGAACTACGGACCCTATAGAAGCCAGGACATGGGTAAAAGAAATTGAGAAAGCATTTGTAATAGCAAATGTTGAGGAGGGGTCAAAAGGTTGCCTTTGCAACCTATTTGATGAAAGGAGAGGCCAACTTCCGGTGGGAGGCAAACCAAAGTTAGGCCGATATAGGAAATCTAACGTGGGAAAGGTTCGAGGAGATTTTCTTCAAGAACTATTTTCCCACGAGTATGCAAAAGGAGGATGGAGATGAGGTTTCGGAATTGAGACAAGGGATATAGCAGTTCCTCAAAGATGTCGCCAAGTTTAATGAACTTGCACGATTTGCTCCACATCAAGTGGACTTTGAAGTGAGAAAGGCTAGAAGGTTCGGAAAGCGGGGCTTGAAACCCCGGCTCTATAATAGAATCTCGTGTGTTCCAAAGTACTTCCTTTGGAACCATACTAGAAAAGGCAATAATTGGTGAAGGTGGGAATGAGGCTCTTAGCCAAGACTACAAAGATAAGAAGACCAAAAGCGGGGTTGATGGAGGAACCAAGACCGAGGGAACTAGTGGGAGTGGCGACGGTCAGAAAAGTAAGGGCTTTAACTGGGAATCTTTGGAGTAAAACAAGGGACTCTAAGAGGAGGATGGAGGCCTCAGAAAACTGTGGGAAGACTCACTTAGAGTCTGTCTCAAAGGTAAGGCGGTATGTTATAATTGTGGACAAGAAGGGCACATTTTTCCTAACTGTCCCAATCCGAAGAAGAATCACGGATGCTTTGTATGTGGATCAACTGACCACAAAGAAAAGAGCTGCCCGAAGAAGGGGATAGAAGGAAATAAGGGACCTAATAGTGGGAAGTTAGCTATTAGTGGTCCAGCTCAGCCGGGGAAATCAATGGCCCGCATTTTTAATATGATGGTCCAAGAAACGGTGGCATCAGGGGATGTAGTTGCAGGTATTATTCCGATCAACAATATAAATGCATACGTGCTATTTGATTCGGGTGCTACTTGTTCGTTTATAGCATGTGATTTTGCTAGATGACTAGAATTATTTCCCAAAAAATTGCCTATACCTTTGAACATTAAGATAGCAAACGAAGAGATAATTCCTGTTGAAGATATTCATAGGAGTTGTTGCGTAGATGTACGTGGTTGTAAGTTATCGGTAGATTTAATACCGATAAAGTTAGGAGAATTCGACGTAATTCTCGGGATGGATTGGTTGATTAACCATGGAGCAATTATAGATTCCCAACAGAAATGTGTGAGCATCAGGACGTTGAAGCAACCTCCTGTAGTATTTTACGGTAGTAAATTGCCGGGACGTCCGTGTTGCCTTACGATGACATAAACGAGAAAACTCTTAAGGACGGGTTGTGTAGGTTACCTATGCCATGTTATTGATACCCAGAGAGTGGGAGCAACCATGGAATAAATACCTATAGTAAACGAATTCGTGGATGTATTTCAAGTGAGTTACCAAAGTTTCTCACGGATAGGAGATCGAATTTGTGATGAACCTTTGTGCGGTGAATGGCACTTGGGTCTCAAGGGCACCGATCGTATGGCTACTGTGGAAATGAAAGAACTAATGG
This sequence comes from Panax ginseng, assembly GCA_020205605.1. Classification (NCBI taxonomy): domain Eukaryota; kingdom Viridiplantae; phylum Streptophyta; class Magnoliopsida; order Apiales; family Araliaceae; genus Panax; species Panax ginseng. Next base: position 46,742,858 of record CM035147.1, on the reverse strand, counting down.
TTCAGCTACAGGAACTATTGGACAAGAAGTATATTCAACCAAGTGTTTCGCCGTGGGAGCACCCTGTTGTTTGTCAAGAAGAAAGACGGATCGTTAAGGTTTTGCATCGACTATCAGGAGTTGAACAAGTTAACGATAAAGAATAAATACCCATTGCCGGGATCGATGATCTCTTTGATCAATTGAAAGGGCAAAGTATTTTCTAAAATAGATTTTGAGATGTGGTTTCATCAGTTGAAGGTTAGGAAGGAAGATGTACCAAAGACTACATTCAGGACTCGTTATGGTCATTACGAGTTTCTAGTGATGTCATTTGGGTTGACGAATGCACTTGCTGCATTTGTGGATATGATGAACAGAGTGTTCAAACTATATTTGGACAAGTTCGTCATGGTGTTTATCGATGATATTCTAGTTTATTCTAAGACGCCAGAAGATCATGCCGAACACTTAAGATTAGTATTGGAGACACTAAGGAAGGAGAAGTTATATGCGAAATTCACCAAATGTGAATTTTGGCTGGAAAGGTACAGTTTTTAGGTCATGTCATTGACCAAGAGGGGATTTCAGTGGATCCAGCGAAGGTGGGAGAAGTAATGAATTGGGAACAACCGAAAACGCCGACTGAGGTGCAGAGTTTCCTAGGGTTAGCAGGGTACTATCGAAGATTTATCCAAGATTTTTTGAAGATAGCTACCTCGTTGACTAATTTAACAAGGAAGATGGTGAAATACGTATGGACGGATAAATGTGAAGACAGTTTTCAAGAACTGAAGAAGAGGTTAAGTGAAGCTCCCGTTTTGTCATTACCAGATGACACGGGAAATTTTGTAGAGTATAGTGATGCTTCGCATAAAGGACTTGGTTGTGTGCTTATGCAGCATGGCAAAGTCATTGCATATGCATCTCGGCAGTTGAAGGATTATGAGAAAGTTTACCCTACTCATGATCTGGAACTGGTCGCGGTAGTGTTTGCCCTAAAGATATGGAGACATTATCTTTATGGGGAAAAATGTGAGATATATACGGACCATAAAAGTCTAAAGTATATCTTCACTCAGAAGGAGTTGAATATGAGACAGAGAAGATGGCTGGAGTTGATAAAGGATTATGATTGTGAAATCCTGTATCACCCTAGAAAAGACAATGTAGTTGCTGACGCCTTAAGTAGGAAGGGTTGGGAAAAGTTGTCTATGTTAACGGCTCAAAATGAGTTACTAACAGAGATGGCTAGGATGGAAATAGAAGTAAAGATGCCGAGTGATTGAGGCGATTTACTCTTTGCATGACGGAGATGCGATCTACCATCGTAGAAAGAGTCAAGGAGGTACAACTCAAGACGGATGAGTGTAACCAAATGAAGAAGCGGTTATCCGAGAAGGAAGAAGTTAAGTATAGTCTTGATAATGAGGGATTATTAAGATTTGAGGGAAGAATTTGGGTTCCGAATAAGACAGAATTAAAGGAGCAAGTATTACAAGAATCTCATAGTTCGAGGTACTCGATACATCCTGGTAGCACTAAGATGTATAAAGACCTTCGACAGAGTTTTTGGTGGCCAAACATGAAGAAAGAAATAGCAGAGTATGTGAGTAGGTGCTTAACTTGTCAAAAAGTTAAGGCCGAACATCAACGACCCAGTGGTTTATTACAGTCATTGGAGATTCCAGAATGGAAGTGGGAGCATATCACGATGGACTTCATGGTGGGACTTCCGACGACGCAGAAAGGGTACGATTCGATTTGGGTAATAGTGGACCGGTTGACGAAGTCGGCTCACTTTTTGCCAATTAGGGTCAAGTATAACTTAGATCAGTTAGCTAAACTTTATGTTAAGGAAATCATTTCCAGACATGGAGTACCAGTATTGATTGTGTCAGATCGTGATCCACGATTCACATCGAACTTTTGGAGGAGTTTGCAAGAGCAGTTGGGAACACAACTGAGGTTAAGCACGGCTTATCATCTATAAACCGATGGTCAGAGTGAAAGGACAATTCAGACGTTAGAAGACATGTTGAGGTCTTGCGTCATGGATTTCAAGGGTAGTTGGGATGATTACCTACCACTAGTAGAGTTTGCATATAACAACAGTTATCATGCAAGCATAGGCATGCCGCCGTATGAAGCTCTGTATGGGAGAAAGTACAGAACACCTTTGTGTTGGGATGAGGTGGGAGAATGCCGAATGCCTGGACCAGAATTGGTGCAGCAGACAACGGATGTGGTAAAGTTAATACGGATGCGTCTCATCACAGCTCAAGACAGATAGAAGAAGTATGCGGACTCACATAGACTAAATCGAGAGTTTGAGGTGGGCTCGTATGTGTTTCTAAAGGTACCTCCCTGGAAAGGAAAGATACGCTTTGGAAAGAAGGGAAAGTTAAGTCCAAGGTTTATAGGACCTTTTGAAGTATTAAAACGGGTGGGAGAGGTAGCGTATATGATAGCATTACCTCCAGACCTAGAACGAATACATAACGTGTTTCACGTATCTGTATTATGTCCATATAAGCCAAACTATAAGCATGTAATCGAGTATGAGCCGATTCATATCGAGAAAGACTTATCATATGAAGAGTCGCCGATGCAGACCATTGATAGAAAGGAACAAATTCTGTGGAACAAAGCAATATCATCAGTAAAAGTATTATGGAAGAACCACGACGCTGAAGAAGCAATGTGGGAACTAGAAGAAAAGTTGAAGAAAAATTTTCCTCATCTATTTAATTAAAGTAAGACGAGATTACGGGATGAGAATCTTTATAAAGGGAAGAATGTAACAATTGAGAAATTCGGATCTTATTGTAAAATGATTTTATTAAATTAAATAATAATAAAATCATATTCCATGTGTTATCAAGATGGTTGTCATTGTATAACCTATTGATGTTAGAATATCGTAGTATTTGGGCTACGTGGATGAATTAAAGTGTTTGGATTTCCAAGACGAAAATAAAAGTTTTCCGAGAAATTTTCTGAAAAACACTATTCATCGGTATTTGTTCGGGATATAATTTTGAGATTCCGAGGAATACGCAATGATGGAATAACAAGGTAAAATGGATTATGTAATAAAAATCTAGTTATGGAAAATGTAATAATTCGCTTGTGGACTTAATTCCTAAACGTTAAGGAAGTTGAAATAGCAATGAATGAGTAATAATGGTATGATACGTTGGTGTTGTACAAAGTAATGAAAACGCGTATAGTACGAAGTATTATACGAGTTTGTATGAATGATGAAATATCGTATATAAATTTTATAAGAATTAGAATACGAAAATACATCAACAATATGTATTAAGAAATGTTAATGGACTTGGATGATTGGTTAACAATTATATACAAGTCCAAGTGAATTAAAGAGAGAAGCCCAACTATTAATTAATGAACCAACTACTGTTTGTTAATATAAGGCCCAAGGGTTTATTAATCCAAGCCCAAGCTAAAATCCATGGATTGTATAATCCATGGGGTAAACCATATTGATATGGTTAATGTGTGGTGACCAAGTGATGTAGTGATCAAGTAAGTGTGATGATCAAGTAGGAGTATTGACCAAGACTTTGAAGTAATGACCAAGTGTAGGATAAGTTTTGTACCTTGCAAGTAATGAATAGTAAGGAGGTGTCTTAAGGAGGTGGGATGATTTAATGACCAATCTACCCTAACCTTGGAAAGTTTATAAATAGAGGAAGCTTACAAGCCATTTGTTGGTTGATCAAATAATCCAACACTTCTAAAGTGCTTAAGAGAGAATAAGCTAGCAATAAGTCATTTTCATAAGCTAAGAAGAGGAAGCAAGCTACTTACCAAGACTACAAAAGAGTAAGACTTCTTCTCAATTATCTTGTATCTCTACCATGATAGGATGATAAGAAAAGTTGGATTAAGAAACATGAATGAGTAAGTAATGAACTTAAGCCAATTAAGTTGGTAGTAAGTCATTTAAGCTAGCATACGTTATGAACTTATGTGAAAATAATATGAACTTGTAAGAAGTTTATTAAGAGAAATGATATGAAGGTAAAAGAATTTATATGATCATATGTATAATGTATACCTAAGATTAGTCATATGTTAAGAACATATAAGAAATGATGTTTAAGAAACTTTAATTGTCATAAGTCACTAACAATGAAATCTTAAGTAGTCTATAAATGACAAGTTATAAGCTCTTGAAGAATAAGTCCAAAAAAATCCAACAATGAATATAAGTTGTTGTATTAAGTATGTTGAGATGTTAACATGATGAATGAAGTTCATTTGTAATGTTGAACAAATCATAAGAATGAAGAATTGCCGGAATTTGCACGATTGGACGATAAACGTCGAATACGTAAAATTCTCGGAATGGAAGTCAAATTTTGTGTTTGTTCATGAAACTATTGTTTTCCAATAAAGACAAGTCATAATTGGCATTTAAGAGTTGCGGACTCGAAAATGACCGGATTCTGACTTAGAACGAAGAAACGGCGTTGAGCGGCCGAACGCTTTATAACGTTTTCGCTTTCAAAAAAATGAACCAATAGGTGAATTTTTAGCAAACGAAATCAAATAGATAAAATTCTTGAATGATCATATAGATTACGTAATTTGTGAACTGTAGGCTTTTGAACGAGCCAATTCGGACTTATAACGAAGAAGTTATGCGTCCGGGAAGTTCACAAAATTCACAACCCGAATTTGATATCTGGTGCCTGAGTTGGCACTTGCATGGCGCCAACCAAGGCAAAAAGACCCATGTGCGCAATATGAACGATGAATGAGCCTATTGCAAGAGTTTGCCGCAGCGCGAACCTTAGTTCAATAAGTGGCGTCGCAGCGCCATGAACAGTGTCAAAAAACCTCTGGAGTGTGGCGCCGCAGCGCGGCCCATTAAGTAAGGACTCACGCCGCAGCGCTAGTCTCAGAACAAAGATAGTAATGAAGGTTTCTAAATACAAAGAAAAGAAATGGAAGTAAACATAACTTAAGGAAGGTAATGTAACATTGTTTAAACTTTGTTAAACCTTAAGGAATGTGATATAAAGGTTGAGATAACCTAGTCGAATTGATGCAAGGGTAATGATAAACCAGAACGAATAATAACTGAATCTAATATACAATTAGATTGAAATGAAGGGTATGATATAGTCATATACATACTTGATTATATGTGACCTAATCTAAGGCATTATGTGATCATGTATTGTAGAGACTTGAACGACTTGAACATAAAGTTAATTTACCATAGCAGACGCTAAAGGCAAGTATTCTAACTCTTGTTTCAGTTCAATCTGAACAAGTTTTTTTTGAGGTTCATGTATTCTTTCGCATGAATTGAGTTATGATAAAGTTGAAGCCCATTCCTTTTGCTAGACTTGATGTATTGATAATCTATTCATGTATTATCAAATGTTTCTATCTTTTGTCAACTACTTGATATGGTTTTCAAAAGAAGACTGAAATATAAACAAATATTTTGTCGGTAAAACGACAGGCACGTGAGGTTGCCAAATGCTTAAACGTGCATACGTTTAATTGATGTAGTTTTGATCAACATAGAGTATAATAGGCTGATCACCTAGAAGTGCTCGTAAGTGATATCGGGCTTACGGACTTCCTTGCAGGTTGTCCTTTTTCAATAAAGAATGAATACTCAAGGTCTCTGACCGGAATGAATGTTTTACTAAATACTGTTGTTATTGTAAAATATTTTGAAAGAAAAGATGAAGTGCTATTTTAAATTATCAATAGTACTTCATAACTATTGTTCAGTTATTCGTAGTGACCATATCGCGTTCTGAACGCTGTCTTCCGTACATCCTCTGGCCTCACCTTCAGTTGATGATAACGACTTCTCAAGTCTATCTTGGAAAAGTATCTCGCTCCATTCAATTGACCAAACAGGTTGTCGATCCTCGGTAAGATATATCTATTTTTAATCGTGACCTTATTCAGTTCTCTGTAGTCAATGCAGAGCCGCAACGATTCGTCCTTCTTTAATAAAAATAGCACTGGCGCTCCCCATGGCGATACGCTCAGTTGAATGTACTTCTTGTCCAACAATTCTTGTAGTTGTACCATTAATTCTTTCATCTCTACTGGTGCCATTCAGTATGGTGCCCTCGATATTGGAGCAGTTCTTGGCGCCAAATCGATCACAAAATCAACTTCTCTATCTGGCGAAAGTCCTGGTAAATCGTCTGGAAATACATCGACGAAGTCTCTCACAATCGGTATCTCCTCTACTTTAGGATTCTCTTTACGACTGTCAACTATGTAAGCTAAATAACCTACACAGCCTTGTCTTAACAACTTCCTGGCCTGCATCATCGTCAGACAACTCGCTTGTCTAGGCGACCTGCTACCATAAAACACAACCTTTGACGGAGTCATAAGGTTAATAAGCTTCTTTTGGCAATCAATTACAGCCCCATAATTGAATAACCAGTCCATTCCCAAAATAACGTCAAATTCCCCAAGTCGAATAGGGATAAGATCTACGTTCATGATATTACCCTTAATATCCACTCTACAGTTCTTATGTACGTACTTAATAGGGATTATTTCTCTATTCGCAATTTCTATGTTCATGGGATATTCAAACTCATCCTTAGACAAATCTAAATTCTTAGCAAAGTCATCGGATATAAAGGAACAAGTAGCACCCGAATCAACTAAAACATAAGCATTAATTTTATTGATCGGAATGATACCTGACACCACATCACAAGACTAAACTGCATCCTGCACCGTCATGTTGAATGTCCTGGCGGTCGGTCGGTTTGTTGCGGTTGGTCCTGTGATAGTCAAGGTGTTTCTACTATTGTATCCCCGGTTTCCTCCTGATCCTGCCCCTCCAGATCCCTTCTTAGGACAGTCTCTCGCCAAATGATCCTTTGAACCATAGGTGAAGCAGGCACCCTTCTTTGGGTTAGGACAGTTAGGTGCTATGTGGCCTTCCTGACCACAATTGTAGCACACTCTTTTTCCCTTCATGAAAACTCCCAAATGAGCTTTTTCGCAGGTCGGGCATGCTTCGATTCTTTTCTTCTAACTTCCTTGTTGATTCCCCGATGATGAGTTGTCATTCCACCTTTTCTTCTAATTAAAATTACCACCTCATGTGTCACTTCCACTAGCCTTGTTATTTCCTTCACTTTCACTCTTCTTCTTCTTCTTCAGCGAGGATGGCCTTTTCCAGTACTCCAGCAAAAGTATTTATCTGAAACATTGATACTTTACTATATACCCAGGGCTTTAGTCCTTGTTCGAATCTTCTGGCTTTTCTCTCGTTCGTGTGTACTTGATACGGGGCGAACCTCGCCAACTCGTTGAATCTAGTGGCATTATCAGGTACGATCATATTCCCTTGCTTCAATTCCAGAAATTGAATCTCCATTTGGTTCTGTGAGCTGGTCGGGAAATACATCTCGAAAAACATCTCTTTGAATCTCTCCCAAGTAATTACACCTTCACCTCCACGAACTTTGTTTCCTTGCCACCAATAGCTAGCTTCAGACTTTAGCATAAATGTTGCCAAAGCGGTCTTCTGGTCTTCTCTAACCCTAGTAACGTCGAAAACCTTCTCCATCTCCATAACCCACGTTTGAGCCTCGATCGGGTTCATGGAAACTTTAAACTCTGACGGTCCCACCGCCTTGAAATCTTTAAACGTAGTATTTGGTGGAGCTTGAGGTTGATTATTCATTGCTCCAGTCAGTAAGTTAACCAACTGCTGAACGGGATTAGCATTAGCATTATTGTTGTTATTTGTTGACTCTTCCTGAGCTGGTTGACGTTGTTGTCTTCTTCTTGGCGGCATATTTCTGTTAAAATATATGCTTATTAAATCTCTATTAAATTCTCGAAATAGTTAAGACTTAACTCAACAATTTAATATAATTATTTAACACATCATCTCAAACAACTTGATATATATTCATTCAAGTCAAAAGTTTTACATCAAACGATAGCATCACTGCTATTTACATCAACTATCCTGAGATAAAGAGTCTCTGAGTTTAAATATTAAAATATTCCTTTGTTCCTAACTACATCGGAATTTACATCTAAGTACTAGATAAGTTTCTCACATAAGCAAGCAAATTCTATTCTTTATGCGTCAAGTATTTGAATAGCCTTGCTACGCTCTTCTTCCATGATGCGAGACATCGTCGTCCTGCGATCCAGCATGTACGATGGAAGTCCTTCGAACTGGATGGGGTACCTCAAAACTCGATCCTGGGCCTCATCCATTGCATGATTAAGTGAAGAGTATGTCTCCCCAAGCTTCGCCTTCTTTGCACGACCGTCCTCTTCTGCAAGATCAGCACGAAGTGACTCTCTTACCCGACCTTTCTCTGCTATGATCGCCCTTTCGAGCTTTCCTTGGTTCCTTCTTGACTTCTCTATCTCCTCGGTCTTATCTTTGGTTTGACCCTTCTCGTGGACCAAATCCCATTCTACATTTCCCAATCGTGAGTGAAGAGTCAAAATCTCCCTCTCCTTCTGCTCTAGAGTAATCTACTGAATAATAGCCCGCTCAGTCAGATCCTGGACATCGTCTCGTAACTCTACGTTATGATCGTATAATGCGTCGTACATCTCAGCATCAATGGAATGCTATAGAAAATCCTCTTCTTCCTCTTCCTCTTCAAATTCCTCCTCAGGATCCTCCTCAGGATCAGTCTCAGGTTCATGCTCCTGACCAACAACGGTGATCAATGGAGATGACTCCCTCTGTACCAATAGTTCCCTAACAACATGAATGTCTCGGGGTTCCTCCTCTGTAGGTACTGTAGGTACTCGGGGTTCCTCCTCCCCTGGTCGGCTAGTTTCTCCAACATCCGACATCCTGACAACCAAATTTTGAGTTTTAGTTACTAAGTCGTACTAGTGAGCACATAATTTAACACATAAGCACATAAAGTCTTTAATTATCTTCAATGAATTACAGAAATTCATTTCTTAGAACTCGATAAGAGTTTTCCATCATTATGTTCTTCCTATAAGGCTACTACCTAAGGTTGTTCCCCCACCTAAGGTTCATAACCTACAGCTCTTATACCAACCTATGACACCCCCAAATCCAGGTACTTCGATTCCACGGGATTTGGTGTTCACTGTACAAATATCATCTATCTATCTACCCATAATAAATGCAAACCATGCAATAGATAGAAATAAATCTTCCCCTTATGGGGTTACAACATCTGAATAATAAATATAATCCCAGGTCATACTAACCTTAAACATCTGTGCGGAAACATAAACAAATAAGTCAACATCATTAACTTAAGTCTTAAATAGAAATACATCATCATATAAAACAACAAGTCTTCATCACTTATTAATCTTGCCCTTGCCTTTGCTAGTAGAAGGCTCGTCGGACCTTTCGTTCTTAACTACAATGTTATTATTACGCAAGAGTGAGCACTATTGTCCACAAGTAAAATAATGAAATAATAATGTATAATAACATGCGAGTGAATCAAAGACTTCTGAAATAAAAGCTCAACTTTTGAATCAAGAATGAATAACAAGAATCAAAAGATTTCTGAGGGTCATAAGAAAGCCCGCTTCGAAACCTCTATTGCTACTAAACAGTTTGTTTATGAGAAAATTTTGGATCTATTTTATTTCAAAAATTTATCTTTGGAAAAACTTTTAACTTCTTGTGGTATTTCTGTTATGCTCTCTCACTAGGGCATATCCCTGTATGGTACAATAGTTTTACATAAATTTAGAGTGTAATGGGGATTGTTATGCGTCCTTTTTGAAGGGAAAGTCTCTATTTTTCACAAGAGTCGATTTTGGAAGTATAATTAATATTTCTTCATCTGGTCCTTGTCCATTTACTCTCAAGGGTGCTGCAAATATACCATTTCCTCCTCTTGAACAACTCCAAACTGCGATGAACGATTCATCTCTGATAACTCTATTTACCCCCAAAACTGTTGATGTATGTCCATTTGCATGTGTTTTTCACAAACTTCTTCGTTAGAATCTGCTTCCACGAGTAGGTGGTGGCGCAGATTTTACTTACCAAGATTTGTAGTTGTTGCGACGCCCCCAAAACAGGTCCATTCAACCCAACCCATTCTGAGTCGCCAAATACAAGGTACAAAAACAAATACACCTTCAGTAATACAATTGTCGTGCAAAATACGACAACACATATACTTTGAGTTTGAATACAACTATTTTCTAATAGAGAGTATAAAAACTCAAAAGGGGTCCTCATTAAAATTATTGATACACTATTTCATTGAATAGTGAGGACTACTAATGCAACCATCTAGACCGTCAATCCATTCCCCGACTAGTCCCAACTATATTCTCATTTCCTGAAGAGAACAGTGAAAGAAAGGGTGAGCTCAACTAGCCCAGTAAGAAAATATTATGACTAAGATAATATACAACAAATTATAATTAGTCTACAACAGGGAAAAATCTGATAAAATATAACAGACAACAAGTTTTAGATCAACAACTGCAACGGAATAAGCAATCCATTAGAAGAGTCAAGTAGAGAAAGAATTCAACTATCTTCTAAGATTTAAAAGTTCATCATCAATATTTTATCCCTATAACATCAATCAATATACATCTTGAATCAAATATTCATCTTTGCACTCTGAGCCAAAGATATTCATTTGTATCACCCGAGTTGGTCATGTTCATCTCAACACTGTTCATCTTTGCACTCTGGGCCAAAGATATTCATTATGTAATCATTCATCATCAGACACACTGGTGCCAAAGATATTCATCGATTAAATATTCATCTTTGACTCACAAGCCAAAGATATTGAGTAATATCGTCATTTAGGGTCGAGGATGATGAAAATATTTTAAAAAAACGAATCCGGTGAAACAAAATAACACATATTAGAGATTCGTATTACAGTTTATCCAAGATCAATAATACTCCATAATAACCAATTTTGAAGCAAAATTCAAGAATAAAGATCAAAACATGGATACAATCAAAGATAGTAACCATAATAGACATCTTGGACAAAAAGGAGAAAATTTCATTTTTAGATGAATAGTCTTGCGTGATTCGTGAATAAGTGTCGATATCGTGAATAGTAACTCCGACACCAGAAGATAGAAATTCCACAAGAAAAATCATCATGCTTCGCGACTAGTACTCATGAATAGTAACTCGTGAATAGTAACTCATGAATAGTAACTAATGAATAGTAACCCAAGCATGAAAAGTTCCAAATTTGATAAAAAGTTCAACCAATATTTAAGATAATGATATTGAAGAAATAATATCACTTACGAAGAAAATAACATCCCTTACCTCAAAAGATAATACTTCATTTGGAATCTTTGGATATAGTGATGAAGGAACTTGCATCAGAGTATAGCAACACTCAAAGTATCAAAATACTCACAAGAATACGCTTCGATAATATAAAAGAGAAAGAGAAAACTTATGAATTCGGTGTGATTTCCAATTCTAACTAAGCACCTATTTATAGGAAAATGCTTAGAACGCCACAGAAGACTAACTTTGCTACCGATGGCTTTACTCGTTACTATTGCCACCCACCACATTTGAAATTCAATTGAGCACATTTCTCACCAACCAATTCTAGAATTTTCCAAAATGTTTTATCATTTAAACAATAATCGTAAATTTAATAATTCATAGAAAATAGCATAGTTTATCGTAAAAATACTAATTTTATGTCCATTCCACGAAATCGAATTCTCTACAACTTTGTAGCTTTGATTTTTCCAAATTCCAAATGCATAAATACCCAAATCCACAAACGGATGATTTTAAATACTTCCAATCGACAAAATCTTGATAAAACACCTCGGCATTAATTCCTTCATTAATAACCACATAAATAAATCCATCATTTATATCCACATAAAATAAATAATTCCTTATCATATGAATCAATAATTAATTATTCACAAATAATATTACATAATCACATTTATGACAACAATTTGTCGTTCTCGGAAAGAGGGGCTTTCGGTAGAAGGATTTCTCTCATCTTGGCGCCCAATTAGGTGACCAAACCTCTCCTCGATGAACTTTCTAGACATTGCCAATAATGCTATCTAATAATATTATTCCAAATAATATGAATTTTGATCCGATAATGGAGATGATGTGCGATGACAATTATTGAGCAACAATAATATAAAATATCAATGCAAAGAATTGTTGAATCAATAAAATAAAATATTGAAGCGGTAACTATTGTAACAATTATTGAGTAGTGCCTTCTACGTAAGGATCGATGAATTCAACAATAATGTGCAATACTGCACTCTTTGTGCAACCATAGCGTATTACTATATTTTAACCATAAAGTATTCCAATGATCTTAATGAAAGAATAACTACAGTTATTCAATTTTGTTGTTTTTTCTTCATAAATAGTTATCCGTTATGGGGCCCATAAATGGTCTGCTTGTGGTTTGTACGAATATTCCCCGACAGAAAGAATATTCCACAACCAAACGAATATTCCCCGACACAATGAATATTTTATAACCACTTGCTTATTTTGAAAAAATTTCATATTTCACCCATAACCAAAGTATTATATCACATTATCACCTTATTATTCACAATAATAAATAGAGGAAATTCGATTTTTATTCATTAAAAAGCTGGGGTCTTACAACCTCCCCTCCTTATGAAATTTCATCCTCGAAATTGACATACGTACCTGGTCTTTCGAAAAGGTGAGGATACCTCGCTTTCATTACTGATTTCAACTCCCAGGTCATTTCTTCAATAGCATGGTTTCTCCACAAAACCTTAACTTGTGGTATAAACTTGGTGCGTAGGACATGGTCTTTCCTATCCAAGATCTTAACATGTACTTCTTCATACGTTAAATATTCGGCTATCTCGTCTGGTTCTAACGCAATAATATGATTCGGGTCGTCCAAATATTTACGTAACATCGATACGTGAAAAACGTCATGAACACACGACATACTTAGCGTTAAGGCAAGTCTATAGGCCACAGTTCCTACTTGATCGAGGATTTCAAATAAATCGAAGGCTTGAGCTTTCTTCTCTTCATCGACTCTTACTTCTAGAATTACGCATTCTTGCACCTTCTTCTTTATATTCATCAACTCCAGTGTGTAACTTGAGTGGTTTTAACTTTATCAATTAAAGTCGATTCTACTCGTATATTTAACATCATAATGTGGGTACTTTGAGCCTTTGACTCTATCTCCATCCTTTGTAAGTTATACAAAATAGGTCTTTGTGTTCGACAATATCGCACTCGTACTTTCATACGATCTTTTACTCAACGCGTCAGTTACTACGTTCACTTTCCCACGATGGTATTGAATGGTACGATCGTAATCTTCAACAGCTCGAGCCAACGTCTTTGGCGCATTATACGTTCGTTTTGGTTGAAGAAATATTTAAGGGTTTTAGAAATGGGTTTTGTACTGGGGTCAATACAAAATTCGATTTCACGCTCTAGGGGTAGGCTAAGAAGTCTTTAAGAATACCTCAGGAAATTTATTAACAATAGAAATATCATTCAAAACTGTGACTCTCATCCAAGACTTGGATAGTACATGTAATGAAGGTTTCTCCTAACGGAGTTTCAACCAATAAGTCAAAATCTAACTTCTTCGAAGTCAGATTTAAACGTTGAGTTCAAGCAACAGAGATAAAAGAATGGGTAGAACTAGTTTCTAATAAGGTATAGACTTCGCAAAAATTTATAATTAACTAACCCGTGCTAACTTCGTTCGGGTCACTCGCTTTTTGAGAAGTCACAAAAAACGCTCTTCCTGAAACCACCGACTTTGTTTTGTCCGTATCCACCTTTGGTGCCACCGTCCCAACTGGACTTGATTTCGCTACAGGACAAAATCGAGCTATATGATCGTCTTTTCCACAACTAAAACATATCTTGGAAAGCTGTGAACAGTTTAGACTTATATGTCCCTCCTCTCCGCATCTGTAGCATCTAACTGGCGGTCGTTCTCCTCCCCTAGAATTTGTTGTTGTTCTTTGGTCTTTGTTTAAGCGTCTTTCCATCATCGTTAAATCTTCTCTTCTTGAAATTTCCACTTAAATCATTTCTTCTATTATCTTGGCCATGATTACCACCGAAGTGGTTACCATTTCTGGCATGATAATTTCCTCCACGATGGTTATCATTGTTCTGATGACCGTTGCCACCGGTACGATTATTATCGTGTTGTTGCTCGTTATCCTTCGGTTGGGTTGGCTCATTATTGCGCTCCACTAACTGAGCCCTATTCACAACATCTGAATATAAACAAAGTTTGTGAGAAATGAGGTATTGATGTATTTTCGGGTTTCAAACCTCGCAGAAACATTCGTGTCATTCGTTCCTCATTATCTACCAAATGAGATGCAAATTGGGATAACTCCACAAACTTATCTTCGTACTGCGACACGTTCATATTATTTTGCTCCCGCTTGATGAACTCAACCTCCTTCATGTGACGAATACTTTCGGGAAAGTACTTGTCGTTGAACAATTCTTGGAACTTCTCCCAAGACATCTTCAGTGCGGCATGTTGAGTACGTTTTACCGATTCCCACCAATAATCTGCCTCTCCTCGCAACATGAAGATGGCAAAGGGAACCTTTTGCTCCTCGGAACATCCCAAGACATCAAATATCTTGGTGATCTTCTTTGTCCACGTCTCTACCGTAAGTGGTTCTGGCTTTCCCAAAAACTCCGGTGGTCCCAGCTCCTTGAACTGCTTAGCGGTGACCGACCGTGGGTTGCCATTGTTTCCACGCATTTTGAATAGGAACCGCTTTACTTTGATGTTGCATGAATTGCATAAAGCCTCGAACATCCCATCGTTCACCATTTCATCGGTGTTATTGTTTACACGAGGATTATTGTCTTCTGTTTCACCTTATCACGGTATTGATTAAAGCTGTCTCCACTGTCTCATTCACTCCATCGTTAATATTTTCCACTGCCATTCTTAAATACTGCCATAAAACAAGGGTTAATTAAACAAATTAACATATTATCCCTATACTCTGACAGACCAAATAAATACCAAATAAACTTAGTCAGGTCATACTAGCGAAGGAATTCCCCATCTCTCCCCTTCTAGTTCTGGTTTCACATCTCAGCCAGGGATCATATCCCTAAGCTTTGATACCAACTGCGACGCCCCCAAAACAGGTCCATTCAACCCAACCCATTCTGAGTCGCCAAATACATGGTACCAAAACAAATACAACTTCAGTAATACAATTGTCGTGCAAAATACGAAAACACATATACTGTGAGTTTGAATACAACTATTGTCTAATAGAGAGTATAAAAACTCAAAAGGGGTGCTCATTACAATTATTGATACGCTATTTCACAGAATAGTGAGGACTACTAATGCAACCATCTGGACCGTCAATCCATTCCCCGACTAGTCCCAACTATATTCTCATTACCTGAAGAGAACAGTGAAAGAAAGGGTGAGCTCAACTAGCCCAGTAAGAAAATATTATGACTAAGACAATATACAACAAATTATCATTAGTCTACAACAGGGAAAAATCTGATAAAATATAATAGACAAAAAGTTTTAGATCAACAACTGCAGCGGAATAAGCAATCCATTAGAAAAGTCAAGTAGAGAAAGAATTCTACTATCTTCTAAGATTTAAAAGTTCATCATCAATATTTTATCCCTGTAACATCAATCAATATACATCTTGAATCAAATATTCATCTTTGCACTATAGGCCAAAGATATTCATTTGTATCACCAGTTGGTCATGTTCATCTCAACACTGTTCATCTTTCACTACTACGGCCAAAGATATTCATTAGGTAATCATTCATCTTTGCACTACATGGGCCAAAGATATTCATCAGTTAATCATTCATCTTTGCACTACAGGCCAAAGATATTTAGTAATATCATTATTTAGGACTGAGGATGATGAAAAATATTTTTAAAAAAACGAATCCAGTGAAACAAAATAATACATATTAGAGATTCGTATTATAGTTTATCCAAGATCAATAATACTCCACAATAACCAATTTTGAAGCAAAATTCAAGAATAAAGATCAAAACATGGATACAATCAAAGATAGTAACCATAATAGACATCTTGGACAAAAAGGAGAAAATTTCATTTTTAAATTGAATAGTCAAGTATTCATGAATAAGGTCAGAGTATCGTGAATAGTTACAGATATCGTGAATAGTAACTCCGACACCAAAAGATAGAAATTCCACAAGAAAAATCATCATGCTTCGTGAATAGTACTCGTGAATAGTAACTCATGAATAGTAACTCATGAATAGTAACCCCGACATGAAAAGTTCCAAATTTGATAAAAAGTTCCAACCAATATTTCGGCATAATGATATTGAAGAAATAATATCACTTACGAAGAAAATAACATCCCTTACCTCAAAAAGATAATACTTCTGGCTGGAATACTGGATATAGTGCTGAAAGAACTTGCACCGTATAGCAACACTCAAAGAATCAAAATACTCACAAGAATACGCTCGATAATATAGAGAGAGAAAGAGAGAAAACTTATAAATTCTGGTGTGATTTTCAATTATAACTAAGCACCCTATATATAGGAAAATGCTTAGAACGCCATAGAAGACTAACCTGCTACCTGATGGCTTTACCTGTTACTATTGCCACCCACCACATTTGAAATTCAATTGAGCACATTTCTCACCAACCAATTCTAGAATTTTCCAAAATGTTTTATCATTAAAACAATAATCGGAAACTTTAATAATTCATAGAAAATAGCCCGTTTATCAAAAAAATACGAATTTTATGTCCATTCCACACGAAATCAAATTCTCTACAACTTTGTAGCTTTGAGTTTTTCCAAATTCCAAATAGACAAATACCCGAAATCCACAAATTGATGATTTTTAAATACTTCCAATCTGACAAAATACTGATAAAACATCTCAGCATTAATTCCTTCATTAATAACCACATAAATAAATCCATCATTTATATCCACATAAAAATAAATAATTCCTTATCATATGAATCAATAATTAATTATTCACAAATAATATTACATAATCATATTTATGACAACCAGGCTGTTCCTAGGAAAGAGGGGGCTTTCCGAAAAGGATTTCTCCTTACTGGCGCGCAATTAGGTGACCAAACCTCTCCTTCATAGAACTTTCTAGACATTGCCAATAATGCTATCTAATAATATTATTCCAAAATATGAATTTTTGATCTGATAATGAAGATGATGTGCAGTGACAATTATTGAGCAACAATAATATAAAATATCAACGCAGCAATTATTGAATCAATAAAATAAAATATTGAACAGTAACTACTGTAACAATTATTGTGACGCCCCCAAAACCGGTATACAACACCCATTTTGAGCCGTCAAAATACATGGTACAGAAACAACTACAACTTTATTAATACAACATAAAAACTGTGAGTTTAAATATAAATATTGTCATCTAGACAATATCCACACTCAAATAAGTCCTCAGTACAATTATTGATACATTTATTTTACAAAAATGGTGAGGACTACTAAAACGACTTCTAGAACCATCATTCCACACCCCGACTAGTACTCGCTACATTCTCGCCTCCGAGAAGAAAAATGGAACAACAAGGAAAAGGGTGAGCTCAACTAGCCCAAAAAAAGAACATTATGACTAAGATAATATAAAACAAATTATCGTTAGTCTTCAACAGGGAAAAATCTAATAGAATACAATAGACAACAAGTTTTAAATCAATATTCGTAGCGGAAATAATAATTCATTAGAAGAGTTAAGTAGAGAATGCAAACTACTATCTTCTATATATGAATTTAAAAGTTCATCGTCTATCTTTTATCCCTGTAACATCAATCAATATATATCTGGAATCAAATATTCATCTTTGCACTACAGGCCAAAGATATTAATCAGTTGGTCATGTTCATCTAAACACATGTTCATCTTTGCACTACGGGCCAAAGATGTTCATCAGAAATCATTCATCTTTGCACTACAGGCCAAAGATATTCAATTATATCATCATTTAGGACGGAAGATGATGAAAAATATTTTAAATGAAACGAATCCAGTGAAACAAAAGAATAAATATTAAGGATTCGTATTTCAGCTATTTCATGTCCAAAAATACCTCATAAATAATCATAGTGGAGTAAAATTCAAGAATGATCAAAACATGGATACAATCAAAGCTAGTATCCATAATAGATATTTTGGATGAAAAATAAAAATTTAATTTTTTACGTGAATAGTGTAAATGATTCGTGAATAGTGTCGTATACGTGAATAGTGCCGTATACGTGAATAGTAACTCCGACACCAAAAGATAGAAATTTCATAAAAAACATCATCATGCTTCGTGAATAGTACTCGTGAATAGTAACTCGTGACATGAATAGTAACTCGTGAATAGTAACTCATGAATAGTAACCCCGACATGAAAAAGTTCCAAATTTGATAAAAAGTTCCAACCAATATTTCAGCATAATGATATTGAAGAAATAATATCATTTGAGAAGAAAATAACATCCCTTACCTTAGCTAGAATAGTACTTCTGGTTGGAATATTAGATATAGTGCTGAAGGAACTTGCACCGTATAGCAACACTCAAAGTATAAAAATACTCACAAAATACGCTCGATATTATAGTGAGAGAAATCTGTAGTTTCTGGTGTGATTTTCAATTCTAACCTAAGCACCCTATTTATAGGAAAATGCTTAGAACACCAAAGCGGAAAATTGAATATAATAATAATATATATAACCAAATTTTTTACGCCCACTCTTAGATCTGAAATCAGCCATTTACATCACATGCAAGACCCAATTATATGACCAAAAACGTTTTTGTAATAATAAATATTTAAAACTTCCAAAAATCAATTATTTCGGAACTACGGAACTTCAATAATTCATAATAAATAGCCCTTTTATCAAAAAATTCAAATCTCATAATTTTTATAGGAAATTAAATTCTATACAACTTTGCGTAAGAAAAGTTTTCCAAATTCCAAAGTAGAAATTGATGAAATCCATAAACGGACGATTTTACAAGCTATAATCAAATTTCAGTCAAGAAATGGGGTCCACCGACACACAAAAAATGCAAAAAAATACTCTTCCTCCTCATATACTCATATATCCCACATTCATTGTAAAAATATCACCATTATTATATTATTAAAATATAATAATAAATTATTTTATCGAGAAAAGATAAAATATCATTTTTCAACAATTGTAACTTTAAAATTTTCTCCATCTATATCCACATAAAATCAATATTTTCCTCATCATATAAATCAATAATTAATTATTCACAAATAATATTACAGAATCACGATCTTGGTAACGTGTAGTTTCAGAAAGAGGGCTTTCAATAAGAATTTCTCCTTCTTGGCGCCGCAATTAGGTGACCAAACCTCTCCTTAGACATAACTTTCTAGACATTGCCAATAATGTTTTCTAATAATATTATTAGGATAATATGAATTATTGCTTCGATAATGAAAAATATCGTGTAGTGACAATTATTGAAACAACAATAATATAAAATATCAACGCAAAGAATTATTGAATCAATAAAATAAAATATTGAAAGAATTCATCGTAACAATTATTGAGTAGTGTCTTCACGTAAGAATCAATAATTGGTGCAATACTGAGTATCATCTTCTTTGTGCAACAACGGCAGACATCTTGTGTTTTTAACCCATCGGGTATTCCACGAAGATACTTGGTAATAATCATGGCAGTTATTTATAAACAACTTATACTTGTCATTTTTTTCATCCAATCGCTTTCCGTTATGGGGCCCACAAAAGACTGCGCCGTAGTACGAATATTCCCCGATAGAAAGAATATTCAACGACCAAACGAATATTCCCCGATAACAATGAATATTTTATAACCACCTGCTTATTTAAAATATTTGTGCATTTTACCCATAACTAACCACATTAATCAAATCAACCCTTACTATTTCAAAATAATAAATAGAGGAAAAAAAATTTCATTTATTAATAATTTGGGGTCTTACAATTATTGAGTAGTGCCTTCTTACGTAAGGATCAATAATTCAACAATAATGTGCAATACTGGTATGCTCTTTGTACAACCACGCAGACATCGTATTTTAACCACCGGGTATTCCAACAGGTCTTATTGGTGAATAACTTCACGCCGTTATTCAATTTTGTTGTTTTTTTCATCCGACCGTTATCCGTTATGGGGCCCACAAATGGTTGCGCCGTAGTACGAATATTCCCCGACAGAAAGAATATTCCACGACCAAATGAATATTCCCCGACACAATGAATATTTTATAACCACTTGCTTATTTTGCAAAATTTGCACATTTCACCCATAACCAAAGTATTATATCAAATTATCACCTTATTATTCACAATAATAAATAGAGGAAATTCGATTTTTATTCATTAAAAAGTTGGGATCTTACAGTTGGTGCAATGATTTTAAAAGGTGTCAGTTTTAATTTCTCTCTTATGATGTTATCCCACATGATGAGTTGTATTCGACAAGTTAAAAAGTGGTTGCCCTATGGTTTGTTTTTGACAAATATGTTTCATCATTTCAAAATCTAACTTGATGATGAAATTGTGGTGTCACACAATGAATCCATTGATTCTGCTAATTTAAAACAATCCCATATCACGTGTGTTGATGGTCTGTTTTCTCGAATTGTTCCTGATCCAATATCTCCTCCACCAAGTTATATCTCGTCTGATTTACTATTTGATAATCTAACTTCTTGTACACTTCATACTTCATCAGTCTCATCTCCAGCAATAATCGATATGTTGACTCAAATCCTCAAAAATCAATAGCTTATGCGTTCTGATATTCTTGATGTAAAACAAAGGCTTTTGGTTTTAAAAAAAGGAAAACTGCCTATTCGGGAAAATGATTTGAACAAATGTTTTTTCTCAAATTGAAGATGAATTCATTGATTTACCAGCCGGATTTGAGTTGCACACAATGGCTATGGTTGAATCTCTTCACCGAAAGATCAATAGAAATTCTTGTCAATTAAGTCAAAAACTTAAGTTTGTGAGTTACCAAATTGGCGAATTTGCTGATTTTATGTCTCATCGTATGAATGATGCTGGTAGATAGCTACAGTTTGACAGGATGCATTCTCCAGTCCCTGAATGGCCTCGATGTAATTGGATGGCCGAGTACATTGGAGATTTTCTTGACCTGCCTCTAGCCAATGAAACTTTTATTCCTCGTCCTCCTAGGCTTGCTCATGAATTTTCTATGGAAGAAAGGATTCATCGTCTTATCCATCGTCCGTATTTCACTACTCATCCTCTACTTGTGATTCACGTTGACGATATTGATATCTGATGCTCTTTTTGGTGATGACAAAGGGGGAGACATGTTATGTTGTTACTGGCTATTGTTGTGGCTATTGCTGTGAAGACGTATTTTGGATTTTGGAATTTTGTGTTAAAAATGATTTGGTTGGCACCAATATTTGTTTAAGTTTTTAAGATTCTATTTTTAATGGGTTGTTTAAAACAATTTGGCTGGAGACAGTATTAGATTTTATGACTGCTATGTTTTGTGTTATAGTTATTTAATATTTGTTATATCTAACAATTTTGCGGGTTAAATTATGCCTAAACAAAAGGCATGATGGTAATTAGTTTGGATTATGTTTGTTTCCTTCTGAAATTTTAAATATGCATGAATTCAGGGGAAGTCATAATTTTTGGTGTTGTCATCATCGAAAAGGGGGAGAATGTTGACTTGTTAATATTCTAACCTTATTGTTTTGATGATGACTTGATAATATGAACTAATTTGTTTATTATGAAATTTCAGGAAGTTGATGAAAGGATTGTTGTCTAAAGACTTTGAAGTTTTGAGTCTTAAGAAAAATGTGTAAGGTCATTGCAAATATTTAATTTTTCAATACAAGGCTCTAGGACATTTTATGTGTGCATTAAAATGTGATTAAATATTTTTGTACATGCTTAAGAATTTTATATTTTATGCTAACTGTTACTACATGATTGATTTCAGATGGTTAGTATTTATATATTATGCATGCGTAAAATTAAAATGATAAATTATGTTATCCGGTTTAAATGAATTATATTGCCATGTGTTATGAGAGAGTTCTGATTTTATATAATCTGTATAACACGTGTAAGAAAAATTCATATGATTAAGATTTGCTGGAAACATGAAAGCTTATGGCGGCAGAGATGTAATCATTATCTGTTGGTAGGATTAATTGCATAAGTTTTGGAAATATAAGATAATGATTATACTGGAAAGTATTTGAAAATTCCTAGTCACAAATATTACGGAACTAACACTCCTATATTCATATTTGTGATATTCTTTGTTGTTGCTTGTACTTCAGAAATGATATATAGACGGCAAATTTTTTACAGTCATAATTAATATAGGAAGTTGAATAGTCCATGCGAAAAAAATGTCTTATATAAATCTGTTTCTTACTGGATCAACTTTGAAAGAGTCCATATAAATATTTGTTACAATTGAAGATATCTTAGATTGATTATCAGTTTAGTTTCAACATAAATATTTTTATAGTCAACGAAACATTATTGGAGCAATGGTAATATATTGTTTGGGCTACAAAAGAAGAACTGTGATACCAGTGAAAAACACAACACTTGAATTAAAATTTGCACTTATATACTTGAAGAGCTATTAAATTATTCTTGGTGCAAAATTTTGAGATGATATGTTATTCATATTCATATTATTCTCAGCTATTTTTGTGAGCTTCATATTGGTGATATTTCTTTTACTACTTGATCATTGCATTCATTAGTTGGGCCTTGCATTGTTAAATTGCTTATTTTCTTTGATCATTAGACCTCTATATTTGTAATCTTATATTTTTAGACTAAGTATTGTCTAAAGGAATTTAATCCAGGCGGATTAAGGTTTGTTTACAAACAGGTTCAAGAAAGCATAGGTGCTTAAGGGGTGCATTGGTGCACAGGGAACAAGTGTGCTCAAGTGAATTATTATAATTCAATTTGATAGAATCTTTTTTTTAACAAGGGTCATTTTAAAAGAAATAAAAGTAAGTCTCCAATACTAGTTGGTATTGGACGTGGACTATGTGACACCCCTAAATCCGGGTACTTCATTACCTCTAGATTTGGTGTTCACTTAATAAAACATTCATATCTAACTACCCAATCATAATAAAATTAGATAATAAACCTTCTCATTAAAGGATTACATTAATAAAAATCTCTCAGGTTATCTAACCTTTAAATACAAACATTCATATTCGGAAAATTAAATAACTTCATTACATTAATAAAAATAAAGTCTGACAATAAAATATCAACATGATTACAAGTCTTCAATACTTGTTCATCTTTCCTTTCCCTTTACCGGTGCTAGGTATGTGACGCCCCCAAAACAGGTATACAACACCCATTCTGAGTCGTCAAAATACATGGTACAGAAACAACTACAACTTTATTAATACAAAATAAAAATAGTGAGTTTAAATACAAATATTGTCATCTAGACAATATCCACACTCAAATAACTCCCCATTTCAATTATTGATACATTATTTTACAAAAATGGTGAGGACTACTAAAACGACTTTTAGAACCATCATTCCACACCCCGACTTGTACTCACTACATTCTCGCCTCCTGAGAATAAAAATGGAACAACAAGGAAAAGGGTGAGCTCAACTAGCCCAGTAAAGAATATTATGACTAAGATAATATAAAATAAATTATCGTTAGTCTTCAACAGGGAAAAATCTAATAGAATACAATAGACAACAAGTTTTAAATCAATCTTCGCAGCGGAAATAATAATTCATTAGAAGAGTTAAGTAGAGAATGAAAACTACTATCTTCTATATATGAATTTAAAAGTTCATCGCTCATCTTTTATCCCTCAGTAACATCAATCAATATATATCCGGAATCAAATATTCATCTTTGCACTATAGGCCAAAGATATTCATCGATTGGTCATGTTCATCTAAACACTGCTCATCTTTGCACTACGGCCAAAGATATTCATCGAAATCATTCATCTTTGCACTTTCTGGGCCAAAGATATTCAATTATATCATCATTTAGGACGGAGGATGATGAAAAATATTTTAAATGAAACGAATCCAGTGAAACAAAAGAATAAATATTAAGGATTCGTATTTCAGCTATTCCATGTCCAAAAATACTTCATACATAATCATAGTGGAGTAAAATTCAAGAATGATCAAAACATGGATACAATCAAAGCTAGTATCCAGAATAGATATTTTGGATAAAAAGAAGAAAATTTCATTTTTTGGTAAATAGTGTCGTATTTGTAAATAGTGTCGTATACGTGAATAGTGCCGTATACGTGAATAGTAACTCCGACACTAAAAGATAGAAATTTCACAAAAAAGATCATCATGCTTCGTGAATAGTACTTGTGAATAATAACTCGTGAATAGTAACTCATAAATAGTAACCCCGACATGAAAAAGTTTCAAATTTGATAAAAAAATTCCAACCAATATTTCGGCATAATGATATTGAAGAAATAATATCATTTTCGAAAAAAATAACATCCCTTACCTTAGCTAGAATAGTACTTCTAGTTGGAATATCAGATATAGTGCTGAAGAAATTTGCACCGTATAGCAACACTCAAAGTATAAAAATACTCACAAAATACGCTCGATATTATAGAGAGAGAAAGAGAGAGAAATCTGTAGTTTCTGGTGTGATTTTCAATTCTAACCTAAGCACCCTATTTATAGGAAAATGCTTAGAACACCAAAGCAGAAAATTGAATATAATAATAATACATATAACCAAATTTCTTACGCCCACTCTTAGATCTGAAATCGGCCATTTACATCACATGCAAGACCCAATTATATGACCAAAAACGTTTTTGTAATTATAAATATTTAAAACTTCCAAAAATCAATTATTTCGGAACTACTGAACTTCAATAATTCATAATAAATAGCTCTTTCATCAGAAAATTCGAATCTCACGACTTTGTATAGGAAATTCAATTCTCTAGAACTTTGCAGAAGAAAGTTTTTCCAAATTCCAAACAGAAATTGACCGAAATCTACAAACGGGCGATTTTACATGCTATAATCAAATTTCAGTCAAGAAATGGGTCCACCAACATATTTAACATGTTTTTAGTATTTATTGCAACAAAAATACTCCTCCTCATCATCTACTCATATATCCCACATTCATTATAAAAAAAATCATCATTATTATATTATAATAATATAATAAAATATTATTTTATCAGAAAAGATAAAATATCGATTCTTTTAACAATTGTCACTTTAAAAATTTTCTCCATCTATATCCACATAAAATCAATATTTTCCTCATCATATAAATTAATAATTAATTATTCACAAATAATATTACAGAATCACAGTACTGGCAACCAGGCCGTTCCCAGGAAAGAAGGGCCTTTTCATTAAGAATTTTTTCTTACTGGCGCGCAATTAGGTGACCAAACCTCTCCTTAGACAGAACTTTCTAGACATTGCCAATAATATTTTCTAATAATATTATTCAGATAATATGAATTATTGCTTCGATAATAGAAAAAATGTGTAGTGACAATTATTGAAACAACGGTAACATAAAATATCAACGCATGACAATTATTGAATCAATAAAATAAAAATAATGAATAGTAACTCATTGTAACAATTATTGAGTAGTGCCTTTTACGTAAGAATCAATAATTGGTGCAATATTGTGCTATCGTCTTGTACAACAACAGCAGACATCGTGTTTTAACCACCGGGTATTCCAACAAGATAATTCTGTAACAACTCATACCAAGTTATTTATAAACAACTTATACTTGTCGTTTTCTTCATCCAATCGCTTTCGTTATGGGCCCACAAAAGATCAAGGCCATCGTCACGAATATTCCCCGATAGCAAGAATATTCCACCACCAAAACGAATATTCACAACAACAATGAATATTTTATAACCACACCTTATTTAGAAATATTTAGCATTTTACCCATAACTAACCACGTTAATCAATTCAACCCTTACTATTTCAAAATAATAAATAGAGGAAATTTAAATTTCATTTATTAATAATTCGGGGTCTTACAACCTCCCCTCCTTATGAAATTTCGTCCTTGAAATTGACGTACGTACCTGGTTTTCGAAAAGATGAGGATACCTCGCTTTCATTTCCGTTTCCAACTCCCAAGTCATTTCCTCAATAGCATGGTTCTTCCACAAAACCTTAACTTGTGGTATAACCTTAGTGCATAGGACATGCTCTTTCCTATCCAAGATCTTGACAGGTACCTCCTCGTACATTAAATCTTCGGCTATCTCGTCTGGTTCTAACTCAATAACGTGGTTCGGGTCTTTCACATATTTACGAAGCACGGATACGTGAAAACATTATGAACACGAGACATACTTGGAGGTAACGCGAGTCTATAGGCCACATTTCCTACTCGGTCAAGAATCTGAAATGGACCAATAAATTATGGATTGAGCTTTCCTCTCTTCCCAAATCTTGTAACTCCTTTCCATGGAACAACACATAACAATACATGATCCCCAACGTCAAATTCCACGTCCTTCCGATGAAGATCCGCATAACTCTTTTGTCGATCCTGTGCCGTTTGTATACGTTGTCGAATCGTTTGGATCTTTTCCGTAGTCATACGTACCAACTCGGGTCCCAACAACGTTGCTTCTCCTACCTCATCCCAACATACTAGAGAGCGACACTTTCGTCCATATAATGCTTCAAATGGAAACAAATCCATCCGAACCAGATGGTATTGTCAAAACAGGTGCCGAAATGAGTCTCCTCTTGAGATCTTGGAAACTCTTCTCGCATTCCTCGCTCCATACGAATTTTGTATCTTTACGAGTCAGCTAAGTTAACAGAGTAGCGATTCTAGAAAATCCTTCCACGAATCTTCGATAATAACCAGCTAAGCCCAGAAAGCTACGTACTTCAATCACCGTCTTCGGTTGTTCCCAACTTTGTATTGCTTCAATCTTCGCCGGGTTAACAGACACTCCATGTTTTGACACCATGTGCCCAAGGAATGCTACTACCTCAAGCCAGAACTCGCATTTCTTCAGTTTGGCATATAGCTTGTTATCACGAAGCCTTTGTAGTACCAGCTTCAAATGGCGCTCATGATCTTCACGGCTTTTGGAATAGATGAGGATGTCATTAATAAAGACAACAACGAACTGATCCAAATATTCCTTGAATACTCGGTTCATCATATCCATGAAAGCAGCATGAGCATTAGTCAATCCAAAAGATATGACTAAGAATTTATAATGCCCGTGCCGAGTTCTGAAAGCAGTCTTTGGAATATCCTCAGTTTTAACCTTCAGCTGAAGATATCCAGAATGAAGATCGATTTTTGAAAAGAATTATGCTCCTTGAAACTGGTCAAACAGGTCATCAATACGAGGTAGCGGATACTTATTCTTGATAGTGACATGGTTTAATTCCCGGTAGTCGATACAAAGTCACATACTCCCGTCTTTCTTATTTACGAATAAAACAGGAGCACCCCAAGGAGATGTACTAGGACGAATAAAATCGATGTCCAACAACTCTTGTAGTTGAACCTTTAACTCCTGAAGTTCAATAGGAGCCATTCGATATGGGGTTTTAGAAATGGGCTTTGTACCAGGTTCAAGATCAATAAAGAATTCAACTTCACGTTCTGGGGGTAGATTGGGAAGTTCTTCAGGAAATACGTCAGGAAAGTCAATAACAACAGGAATATTATTCAAATCTGACGTGTCTTTATTCAAATCCATAACATGGGCTAAGAAAGCTTGACATCCGTTTTTCAATAAACGAATAGCTTTATGACTTGATATGACAGTGATTGATTTTAATGGTTTAGTTGCTTGAATTCGAACAAAAGGTTGTTTAGGAATATGAAAACTAACAACCTTACGAAAACAATCAATTTTGGCATAATGAGTAGTTAACCAATCAATCCCTAAAATCACATCAAAAGCAAGTATCTTTAAAGAGATAAGGTCAACGAGTAATGTGATGGTGCTAACTTGGATCAAACAAGATTTATAAACAATGGATGTGATAAAAGTATCTCCTAACGGAGTTTCCACAGATAGGTCAAAGTCTAATTTCTCCGGAGTCAAGTTTAAACGTTGAGCACAAGCAGGAGAGATAAATGAATGGGTAGCACCGGTATCAAGTAATGTATAAACTTCGCATGAATTTATGATTAGCTTACCCGTGATCACCTCGTTTGGGTTCCTCGCATGTTGACCAGTCACAACAAACGCTCTTCCAGACAGCCTTTTGAGTCACCATCCCCACTGGACTTGGTTTCGCTATAGTACAATCTCGAGTGATATGTCCTTCCTTTCCACAATTATAGCATACCTTGAACTGTTGTGGACAGTTTGGGCTGATATGTCCCTCTTTTCCACATTTATAGCATACGACCATTTGTGGTCGTTCTCCTCCCTTGGAACCGATTCTTTGCTTGTCTTTGACGTCTTCACATTATCATTGTTGAATCTCCTCTTTTAAAATCTCCCCAAAGTCGCTTCTTCTATTTTCATGGCCATGATTACCACCAGTAGTGGTTACCGCTTTTGTCCGAATGTTTTTCTCCCCCATTGGTTTTCATTACTCAGATGATCGCCGCCAACCGGTATGACCTCAGTTGCGGTCCCTTGGTTGAACGTACTCATTATCTCGCTCTAATAATTGAGCCACATTGACAACATCCGAATATAAAGAAAATTTATGAGAGATAAGATATTGCCAATCTCGGGTTTTAACCCTCTCGAAACATCCTCGTCATTCGCTCCTCATTCTCTACCAAATGAGGTACAAACTCGATAACTCTGCGAACTCCGCCCAGATTGGGACACAATCATGTTGTTTTGTTCTAGTCTAATAAACTCTACCTCCTTCATATGGCGAATACTTTCAGAAAGTATTTTTCGTTGAAAATTTTTGAAACGTTTCCCAAGACATCGCCGAAAAAATTGGTCGGGTCCGTTTACTGACTCCCACCATGAGTGATGCCTTGCCACGGAACATAAAGGTGGCGAATGGAACCTTCTGTTCCTCCGTGCATCCCAAGACATGGAATATCTTGGTAATTTTCTTGACCCATGTTTCCACCATGATCGGATCCGGCTTTCCCTTAAATTCTGGTGGTCCCAACTCTTTGAACTGCTTGGCCATGACAAGCCGTGCGTTGCTATCATTTCCACCCGTATTCTGTACACGAGTCTCCCTCGTCTGGTTTTGCATGAACTGCAAAAAGCTCCTAAACATCCCGTCGTTCATCGTCTGCTCAGTGGTGTTGTTTACAGGAGGAATATTGTCTTCCTGTTGCACGTTCCCTTGGGTGGTGATTAAAGGTGTTTCCACGGTCTCATTAACTCCACCGTTAATATTCTCAGCTGCCATTCTTAAATACTGCCATAAAACAAGGGTTAATTAAACAAATTAATATATCACATATTAACCATATACTTCAACTGACCAACAAATAAGCTTAGGTATGACACACTAGCGAAGGACTACTCGTCCCTCCCATCCTAGTACTATTCTCCGATCTCCGCCAGAGACCATATCCCTAAGCTCTGATACCAACTGTGACTCATGTCCCAACTGTGGGACAAAGACCTCACAAGTGGTACCTATCGATTTTCCATCTAGTGAGCAGCGTCCCGGAGAGTCGGCTTGGTGCATCCCCCATCAACAGAAGTCACCAAAGAAGAGGCTGGGGCTCTTTACTTATAGCTCTGATACCAACTGTGACGCCCCCAAAACAGGTATACAACACCCATTCTGAGTCGTCAAAATACATGGTACAAAAACAACTACAACTTTATTAATACAACATAAAAATAGTGAGTTTAAATACAAATATTGTCATCTAGACAATATCCACACTCAAATAACTCCTCATTTCAATTATTGATACATTATTTTACAAAAATGGTGAGGACTACTAAAACAACTTCTAGAACCATCATTCCACACCCCGACTAGTACTCGCTACATTCTCGCCTCCTGAGAAGAAAAATGGAACAACAACGAAAAGGGTGAGCTCAACTAGCCCAGTAAAGAATATTATGACTAAGATAATATAAAACAAATTATCGTTAGTCTTCAACAGGGAAAATCTAATAGAATACAAATAGACAACAAGTTTTAAATCAATCTTCGCAGCGGAAATAATAATTCATTAGAAGAGTTAAGTAGAGAATGCAAACTACTATCTTCTATATATGAATTTAAAAGTTCATCATCTATCTTTTATCCCCCGTAACATCAATCAATATATATCCGAATCAAATATTCATCTTTTACAAAGCCAAAGATATTCATCGATTGGTCATGTTCATCTAAACACCTGTTCATCTTTGCACTACGGGCCAAAGATATTCATCAGAAATCATTCATCTTTGCACTACAAGCCAAAGATATTCAATTATATCATCATTTAGGACTGAGGATGATGAAAAAAAATTTAAAGAAAACAAATCCAGTGAAACAAAAGAATAAATATTAAGGATTCGTATTTCAGCTATTCCATGTCCAAAAATACCTCATACATAATCATAGTGGAGTAAAATTTAAGAATTATCAAAACATGGATACAATCAAAGCTAGTATCCAGAATAGATATTTTGGACAAAAAGAAGAAAATTTCATTTTTCGGTAAATAGTGCCGTATTTGTGAATAGTGTCGTATACGTGAATAGTGCCGTATACGTGAATAGTAACTCCGACACTAAAAGATAGAAATTTCACAAAAAAGATCATCATGCTTCGTGAATGGTACTTGTGAATAGTAACTCATGAATAGTAACTCATGAATAGTAATCCCGACATAAAAAAGTTCCAAATTTGATAAAAAAAAATTCCAACCAATATTTCGGCATAATGATATTGAAGAAATAATATCATTTTCGAATAAAATAGCATCCCTTACCTTAGCTAGAATAGTACTTCTGGTTGGAATATCACATATAGTGCTGAACGAACTTGCACCATATAGCAACACTCAAAGTATAAAAATACTCACAAAATACACTCGATATTATAGAGAGAGAAAGAGAGAGAAATCTGTAGTTTCTGGTGTGATTTTCAATTCTAACCTAAGCACCCTATTTATAGGAAAATGCTTAGAACACCAAAGCAGAAAATTGAATATAATAATAATATATATAACCAAATTTCTTACGCCCACTCTTAGATCTGAAATCAGCCATTTACATCACATGCAAGACCCAATTATATGACCAAAAACGTTTTTGTAATTATAAATATTTAAAACTTCCAAAAATCAATTATTTCGGAACTACGGAACTTCAATAATTCATAATAAATAGTTCTTTCATCAGAAAATTCGAATCTCGCAAATTTTTATAGGAAATTCAATTCTCTACAACTTTACAAAAGAAAGTTTTTCCAAATTCCAAACAGAAATTGACCGAAATCCATAAACGGGCGATTTTACATGCTATAATCAAATTTCAGTCAAGAAATGGGTCCACCAACATGTTTAACATGTTTTTAGTATTTATTGCAACAAAAATACTCCTCCTCCTCATCTACTCATATATCCCACATTCATTGTAAAAAATATCATCATTATTATATTATAATAATATAATAAAATATTATTTTATCAGAAAAGATAAAATATCAATTTTTTTAATAATTGTCACTTTAAAAATTTTCTCCATCTATATCCACATAAAATCAATATTTTCCTCATCATATAAATCAATAATTAATTATTCACAAATAATATTACAGAATCACGAAGATTGGCAACCAGTTGCTCCGAGGAAAGAGGGCCTTTCCAATAAAAAATTTCTCTTCATCAGTGCGCAATTAGGTGACCAAACCTCTCCTTAGACAGAACTTTCTAGACATTGCCAATAATGTTTTCTAATAATATTATTCAGATAATATGAATTATTGCTTCGATAATGGAAAATACTGTGTAGTGACAATTATTGAAACAACAGTAATATAAAATATCAACGCAGCAATTATTGAATCAATAAAATAAAATCTTTGAATAAAGAACTTCTGTGTAACAATTATTGAGTAGTGCCTTCTTTCATAAGAATCAATAATTGGTGCAATACCGCTGGCATCTTCTTGTGCAACAACGCCAGACATCGTGTTTTAACCACCGGGTATTCCAACAAGATAATTGGTAAACAATCGCTGGCAATTATTTATAAACAACTTATACTTGTCGTTTTCTTCATCCAATCACTTTTCGTTATGGGCCCACAAAAGACTGCGCCGTCGTACGAATATTCCCCGACAGCAAGAATATTCCACGTCCAAACGAATATTCCCCGACAACAATGAATATTTTATAACCACCTGCTTATTTAAAAATATTTGCACATTTTACCCATAACTAACCACGTTAATCAATTCAACCCTTACTATTTCAAAATAATAAAAAGAGGAAATTTAAATTTCTTTTATTAATAATTCGGGGTCTTACAAGGTACATCGACCTTCTCAACTTTACTTGTAATGTTTATATAAGCAAGAGTGAGCAAACAAGGCTCACTGGAAATGATAATGAATAAAACTTTACAACATTTGCCAAATAATAGGCTCAAAAGAACTGAACAATATGCTTTATTAATGATAATCAAAAATTCTGAAAAACATATTTGAGGTTCATAAGACCACGAACTATGTTCATAGTTATAAGTAATCTTTCAACTTAAACTTTAACAGTCATAAGACTATAGGGACTCCTCGTACTTGGGGGGATCAGCCCTTCGTACAATGTATTGTGCACAAACATTTCAACGCTATGCGTAAATTATCCCCTATAATAGGGTTGTTCATCTCAGCATTTAGAATACAAGTCCTCCCCAAAGTAAGTTTGGTTTGGATACATTTCAATATAATTTGGAATTCAACGAACATCAACTACAGAGTGGTTGAATAAAAAGGTAATAACATTATGTTATGGAATAAATCATAACGAAATCAACATTGTATACTAAGGTCATGATTTAGGAATAATCTAAGAGCATAAACATTGAATAATTATAACATACCTTGCTTGAACAATATTAAGCCAGGGTTATTTAGAATGGAGTACTAAGCATGCATATCAAATAGTAAATTGAATGATAAACTCGTTCAACATTAGTATATCAGAATATATAAACTTGCATGCTAAATAACAAGTTAAAGACAAGAATAACTTGCTCAATATCAGAATAAGGTTTAGAAAACTTCAATATCAGAATAACTTGCATCATCATAAACAAACTAGATACAAGAAACTTTCTCAACGAAAGTGTAGAGTTAGAAAACTTGCTCAATGTAACAATAGATTTAGAGAACTTGCTCAATGTAACAATAGATTTAGAGAACTTGCCTTGAGTGTAGGCTAAACCGTACTAGTTTGATTGACAATATCCTAATCACATATCATTAGGATACAATTAGTCATTACAAATACTCTATAAGTATCTATTTCATGTATGGTTTGATTGTTAACCACATAGTAAAACTACATCAATAAAATAATAATAAAACTCGTTAAGTATTAGTAATAACATGCTCATTCATAGCACTATAATACCACAATAACACAATTACATTTTTAATAGTCATAGTATCGCATTATATCAACAATTACAGACTTTGTCCAAAACAAAAGTCATTTCGGACATTACATTAGCAAATTAGGTGTTGGCTGCCTACGGTTTGTACTTATGGGCGTTATGGCAGGTGCTAAGTGCCGCAACGCGTGGCGCTGACTCACATGCGTGGATCGGCACGTGGCACGACAATAACATTATGGTAGCGATGCCTAGCTAAAGCGATGTATATACAATGCTGATGATCGTTAAATATTCTGACTCGACTTTACCGAGGCGCGAAGTTTAGAAACTTGGTCTTTGTTTTTGGCGTTAGGGCTCCGAGTTATAGAACCAAGCATGAAGAACAGAACAAAGCTAACTTTGTTGCTGTATCTTAATTTCTAACAACAATTTATAATGTATAACTTACATAAATTACACATAAACTTTACCAAGCATACATATACTAATTTAGCACAACTTAAACAACAATTTTAGAAAATTAAATCCTTGAAGCCATATTTTAAAACCAAAACTCCATGTTTGATATTATCTGACAAGATTAACTGAAATTCAACAATTATACCCCAAATTTATTCCTTTAAACTACGTTCTTTTTATTTCCTAACAAATTAACATATTTCGGTTCAATTTCACAAATTCGTATACAATTTAACCACCAAATTTGGTACTGTCATAAGTCATGTATATTAACATACACTGAAAAATAGTTTCTCTTCCTTTTAAACGTAATTAACATAATAATTCTTGTCTAAACACTAGTTCTAACATCACAAACCCATATAATCACCATAGTTCAGTTGTATAACAACAATTACAGAAATTTTGAATTTACAGCAAGTATAAAAACTCGTGAAAATGGAACATCATGTATATAATATTAAAGTGTTAAAAAAATACATTTTCTTGCTTTGAAACTCCTTGCTAACCACTGAGAAACGCTTGAGAACTCAGAACTTTCTCTCAATCTCTCTCTAGTCTCTCTCAAACTCTCTCTGAAAACATTTTTTTCTTTCTTCTCTCAGTATTAGACTAGGCTACTAGCAACAGTAAGCGTAAACTAAAATGATAGGCTTGCCAACGTAAAATAAAACTGATAGGTAATAATACGCCTACAAAATAACATCAGTTACAAAAATATAACGTATAGGTTATAAATTTATTTTATATTTTATTTGTTCTTTTTATTTTAATTATAATTCAAAATCCAAAATCCAAAAGTCATAGGGCTTTGTTTGGCAAAACTCTTTAAAAATTAAAGACTTAATATCTTTAAACCTTGTTTGGCAAAAACTAAATTAAACTCCTTTAATTTATTTTAATAACCCATTTATAGCATAGTTTATTGTCACACTTTTTGCCAAATTAAATTAAAAATATTATAATAATCAATTTAATCCCTATCAACTCTCTAATTTAATTATTAAATTAAATTAGAGTATTATCTCATAATAATTAATTTTCTTCACTCATAAATTATTTATTTAACAAATAATTAACCAATCAAATCAAATCAATTCCAATTAAACAAATACAAATATTTATTCAACAATAAACATATCCATTAAATATTTATATAATTCAATAAATATTTAAAAAAATTACAATTAATATTCTGGATTGTTACATCCTTCCCTCCTTACAAGGATTATGTCCCCAGAATCACAACTCAAACAAATCATTCATCACATTCTTCCCTACGTACAAAGATTATGTCCCTAGAATCGAAGACACAGATTAAACAAATAACTCAGGGTAATCTTTCATCATTTTATCTTCGAGTTCCCATGTAGCTTCTTCAGCATTGTGGTTCCTCCATATCACCTTCACGGAAGGTATTACTTTATTCCTGAGCACCTATTCATTCCTGTCAACTATCTGGATAAGAATCTCTTCATAGGACAAGTCCTTATCAAATTGCAATGGTTCGTACTCGATCACGTGCTTGTAATCGGGTTTATACGGTTGTAACACCGAAACATGAAAAACATTGAGAATGTTTTCCAACTCTAGAGGTAGAGCTACCTCGTAAGCCACTTCTCCAACTCTTCGCAGCACTTCGAAGGGTCCAATAAACCTCGGGCTTAGCTTTCCCTTTTTACCAAAACGAATTTTCCCCTTCCTAGGAGAAACTTTTAGGAATACGTAGTTTCCTACGTCGAATACACGATCTTGTATGTGTTGATCAGCATACTTCTTCTGTCTGTCTTGAGCAGCTACCAATCTTGTTCTGATGAGTTTGACAACCTCAATAAATTGTTGTACCAATTCCGGTCCTAACAGTTGGCGTTCACAAACTTCATCCCAACACAGTGGAGTTATGTACTTCCTGCCGTATAATGCTTCGTAAGGCGGCATGCCAATGCTTGCGTGGTAACTATTATTGTAGGCAAATTCCACCAATGGTAAATGTTCATCCCAACTCCCTTTGAAATCTATGATGCATGCTCTCTACATATCTTCCAACGTTTAGATTGTTCATTTGCTTTGGCCATCTATTTGCGGATGGTATGCCGTACTCATTCGCAACTGTGTTCCCATACATTCTTGTAATCTCTTCCAGAAGTTTGACGTGAATCGCGGATCTCTATCCGATAGAATTGACACTGGAACTCCATGTCTCAAAACGATCTCTTTAACGTACAACCTTGACAACTGATCAAGATTGAACCTAATCTTTATTGGCAAAAAGTGTGCTAATTTTGTCAGTCTGTCCACTATCACCCAAATCACATCGCATCCTCTCTGAGTAGTTGGAAGACCCACAACAAAATCCATTGTGATGTGTTCCCACTTCCATTCCAGTATTTCCAACGGTTGAAGTAATCCGCTTGGTCTTTGATGTTCGGCCTTGACTCTTTAACATGTCAAGCATTTCTCAAAACATTATGCAACATCTCTTTTCATATTTGGCCACCAAAAATGACGTCATAAATCTTGATACATCTTCGTACTTCCTGGATGAATCGAGTATCTTGAATTATGAGCTTCGGTCAAGATTTCTTCTTTAATATCTGGTACTGCTGGAACCCATATTCTTCCCTCTAATCTTAATATTCCTTCGACATCGATCTTGTATTTCGCATCACTACTCTTAGCCACTTTCTCTTTGATCTTTCCACATTTTTCATCTTGTAGTTGAGCATTCCTTACCTTGTCCACCAAATTTGGACTAGCTTCCATTTGGAATAGTCGTTCATCAGGTTCTTTTGGAAATTTTATTTCCAACTCTAGCTTTGTCATTACTGAAATAAGCTCCTCCTGAGTGGTTATCAGCATCAACTTTTCCCGACCTTTTCTGCTTAAAGCATTTGCAACCACATTCGCTTTGCCTAATGATAAAAGATCTCACAATCGTAATCTTTTATCAATTACATCCATCTTCTTTGATGCATGTTCAGGTCCTTCTGAGTGAAAATATACTTCAGACTCTTATGGTCTGTGTAAATCTCACATTTTTCTCCATAAAGATAGTGTCTCCATATCTTTAGAGCAAATACTACTGCAACCAACTCTAAATCATGAGTCGGATACCCTTTCTCATAGTCCTTCAGTTGCCTTGATGCATATGCAATAACTTTGTCGTTCTGCATAAGAACACAACCCAATTCTTTATGTGAGGCATCACTATACACCACAAAGTTTCCTGTATTATCTGGTAATGACAACACAGGTGCCACACTTAACTTCTTCTTCAAGTCTTGAAAACTTTCTTCACACTTCTCCGTCCAAACAAATTTAACAGCTTTCCTTGTCAAATTTGTTAACGAAGTGGCTATCCTGGAAAAATCTTGAATAAATCGTCTATAATAACCGGCTAGTCCCAAGAAACTCCTCACCTTCGAAGGTGTTCTTGGTTGTTCCCAATTGATTACGGCTACAACTTTGATGGATCCACTGAAATCTCATCTTTGTCAATCACATGCCCAAGAAATTGTACACGATCTAGCCAAAATTCACACTTTCGCGTACAACTTTTCTTTTCTTAGTGTCTCCAACGTCAAACGTAAATGTTCCATGTGTTCTTCTTGAGATTTGGAGTATACCAAGATGTCGTCGATAAATACCACCACCACAAACTTGTCTAAGAATGGTTTAAACACCTTGTTCATCAAATCCATGAATGCGGCAGGGGCATTGGTCAAACCAAAAGACATCACCAGAAACTCGTAATGTCCATACCAAGTTCTGAATGCCGTTCTAGGTATATCCTCCTTCCTTACTTTCAATTGGTGATAACCACTTCTCAAATCTATTTTTGAGAAGTATTTAGCACCCTTCAATTGGTCAAACAAGTCATCTATTCTTGGCAACGGATATTTATTCTTAATAGTGACTTTTTTAACTCCCTATAATCAATGCAAAGACGCATTGACCCATCCTTCTTCTTCACGAATAATACTAGCACTCCCCACGGTGATACGCTTGGTTGAATATATTTCTTGTCTAACAGATCTTGCAGTTGTACCATCAGTTCCTTCATCTCTACCAGAGCCATTCTATACGAGGCCTTCAATATCGGTGCAGTTCCTGGCACTAAGTCGATCACAAACTCAATCTCTCTGTCAGGCAGAAGTCCTGGAAAATCCTCCAAAAACACATCTATAAATTCCCTAACCACTGGTATCTCTTCCAGTTTCACACCCTTCTTCTGAGTATCGACTATGTAAGCTAAATAACCCACACAGCCTTGACTCAACAATTTCTTGGCCTACATAATCATCAGACATCTCGCATGCCTAGGCGATTTGCTACCATAGAAAACTACCTTTGACGGAGTCAAAGGTTTACACATTTCTTTTGGCAATCAATTATCGCTCCATAGTTGAACAGCCAATCCATTCCCAATATAACATCAAAATCTCCAAGTTTAATCGGGATTAAATCTACCATCATGATATTCCCCTTAATATTCACCCTACAATTCATGTATACGAACATAACATGAATTACTTCCTTATTCACAATTTCTATGTTTAAAGGGAAATTCAATTCTTCACTAGGCAATCCTAACCTCTTAGCAAATTCATCAGATATAAACGAGAAAGTAGCACCCGAATCAAATAATACATAAGCATCAATATCATTGATTGGGATAATACCTGACATAACATCCTTTGATTGCACAGCATCTTGCATAGTCATGTTGAAGGTTCTGGCTATGGGTTTGTTTGATACTGTTTGTCCAGCAATGGCTCATGTACCTCCACTGCTACCTCCCTTGCTTCATGTTGTCTCCCCAGCTTTCTTCTTAGGGCACTCACAAACAAAGTGATCCTTGGACCCGCACGTGAAGCAAACGTTCTTCTTGGGTTGATTGCAATTCGGGGCGATGTGACCCTCCTGGCCACAGTTAAAGCATACATTTTTCCCCATTAAGCACACACCCTTACGAAACTTTCCACATGTAGCACATGCTTTGAACTTCTTATTATGCTGGTTACCCTGTTGATTTCCAGAACTCACATTTCTATTCCATTTTCTCTTCAAATTATTGTTACTGTTTCCACTACCACCACCACCATTCTTAACCTCCACTTCATTCTTCTTCTTTTTATGTTCTTGATTAAACTTTGTTACAGCCTCACCTCAACCTTCAGCGAGAATTGCCTTCTCCATTACTGCTGCAAATGTCTTCAGCTAAAACAGGGAGACCATACTGTACAACCAGGGTTTCAGTCCATGTTCAAACCTCTTAGCCTTGCGTTCATCTGTGCTGACTTGATATGGCATAAACCTCGCCAACTCGTTAAATTTACAAGATACCGATCACCGTCCTTGATCCTCGCTTGAGATTCTAAAACTGAACCTCTAGCTGACTCTTCGAACTCTCTGGGAAATAAGTCTCAAAGAATATCTCCTTAAACCTATCCCAAGTCATAACCCCTTGACCTCCTTGAGTTTTATTGGTCTGCCACCAATAACTAGCCTCTGCTCTCAACATAAATGTTGCAAAAGCAGTCTTCTGATTCTCCCCTACTCTCGCAACATCGAACACTTTCTCTATCTCCATGATCCAGGTCTGTGCCTCAACTGGATTCATGGATCCACAGAATCCTAGTGGTCCAACCGCCTTGAAATCCTTAAAAGTTGTAGCCTGATTCTGCGGTTGATTCTGCAATGCACCCGTTAGTAACGTCACTAACTGCTAAACGGGGTTAGCTTCGGCGTTGTCTTTATTGGTAGTTCCCTCAGCGGTTCTTTGTCGGGGTTGACATCTTGGAGGCCTTTTCTGTTAAAATATACTTATTAGATTGTTTCTCAATTCTTTTAAGTATTTCCTACTTAACATGCATCTCACAAAATAAAGCATCACATAACACATAACACTTTGAATAAAATAATAACTTTTATTCATTCATAATCCTTTTTGAAAACATAAGAACAATAGCATCACTGCTATTTACATTACTTTCCTAAACTACTAAAGTTCTAGGATAACATCATCATCATATCCCATAGGTTACATAACACTTGGGATTTACATATTATTTAACATTTATTAATTGCATATCAAGTACATTCCCTACGATGTCCTACTAAGATACTGTGCCTTACGACGCTCTTCCTCCATAATTCAGATCATTGTTTTGCGGTCTAATATATACGATGGCAGCGTCTCGAACTGAATTGGATAACCCATGACCCGATCTTGAGCTCGATTAATCACAGTGTTGAATACGTTATTCATCTCCTCCATCTTCATCCTCTTTGCTTGTACGTCTCTCTCTGCTATCCCGACTCGTTGATAAGCTTCCTCGTATGCGTCTTTGGCTCTTTCCCTCTTAGTAGATTCTTCCTTCAGCTTGTTCTTTAGTTCTGCGATCTCCGCTGTCATTTGTTCATTCTCTTCTTCAGTGTGGACCAGCTAATCTTCAACATTATTCAGATGTTCCTCTTGATCCTGGATCTTGTCGTCCTTCTGTGCCATCGAGGTCTGTTGTTCAGCTATTATCTCTTCCAACTCCTCGACGGTATCCTGAAGTTCCACATTGCGGTCATATACTTCATCGTACATACGAGCAGCTATCGAGTTTAGTGGAATC
Source organism: Panax ginseng (assembly GCA_020205605.1). Classification (NCBI taxonomy): domain Eukaryota; kingdom Viridiplantae; phylum Streptophyta; class Magnoliopsida; order Apiales; family Araliaceae; genus Panax; species Panax ginseng. The sequence goes on along the minus strand of CM035147.1, from coordinate 46,702,088 downwards.
TCTTCCTCCTCCTCCTCGTCATCCTCATTCGACTGTGGCAGCTCCACGAGATCCTCCTCATCCGTTTCCACATCATCATCCTCATCAGGTAAACCCTCATGTTCAACTACTGTGACCAACGGAGCTGACTCACGTGGAAGTAGTTGTTCCTAAATCACTTGAATATCTCGAGGTTTCTCCTCTCTAGGCATCTTAGGTCCTTCCTCCCTAGCCTGACTGGATTCTCCAACATTAGTCATCCTGACAACAAAAATTTTAAGTTTTAATTACTAATCATTACTACTCGACACTCACGAGCACATAAGTGGTAATCACATAAGCACATAAGTGTTTTATTACTTTTCCCTTAAAACTCGATAAGAGTTTATCACCACTGGTTACTTCCTAAGGCTTTTCCCCCACCTAAGGTTCATAACCTAAAGCTTTGATACCAACTTATGACACCCCCAAATCCGGGTATTTCATTACCTCAAGATTTGGTGTTCACTTAATAAAACATTTATATCTAACTACCCAATCATAATAAAATTAGATAATAAACCTTCCCATTAAAGGATTACATTAATAAAAATCTCTTAAGTTATCTAACCTTTAAATACAAACATTCATATGCGGAAAAATAAATAACTTCATTACATTAATAAAAATAAAGTCTGACAACAAAATGTCAACCCGATTACAAGTCTTCAATACTTGTTCATCTTTTCTTTCCCTTTACTGGTGCTAGGTACATCGACCTTCTCAACTTTAGCTGTAATGTTTATATAAGCAAGAATGAGCAAACAAGGCTCATTGGAAATGACAATGAATAAAACTTTACAACATTTGCCAAATAATAGGCTCAATAGAACTGAACAATATGCTCCATTAATGATAATCAAAATTCTGAAAAACATATCTGAGGGTCATAAGGCCACGAACTATGTCCATAGTTATAAGTAATCTTTCAATTTAAACTTTAACAGTCATAAGACTATAGGGACTCCTCGTACTTAGGGGGATCAGACCTTCGTACAATGTATTGTGCACAAACATTTCAACGCTATGCGTAAATTATCCCCTATAATAGGGTTATTCATCTCAGCATTTAGAATACAAGTCCGCCCTAAAGTAAGTTTGGTTTGGATACGTTTCAAGGTAATTTTGAATTCAACGAACATCAACTACGGAGTAGTTGAATAAAAAGGTAATAACATTATGTTATGGAATAAATCATAACGGAATCAACATTGTATACTAAGGTCATGATTTAGGAATAATCTAAGAGCATAAACATTGAATAATTATAATATACCTTGCTTGAACAATATTAAGCCAAGGTTATTTAGAATTGAGTACTAAACATGCATATCAAATAGTAAATTGAATGATAAACTCGTTAAACATTAGTATATCGGAATATATAAACTTACATGCTAAATAACAAGTTAAAGACAAGAATAACTTGCTCAATATCAGAATAAGGTTTAGAAAACTTCAATATCAGAATAACTTGCATCATCATAAACAAACTAGATACAAAAAACTTGCTCAACAAAAGTGTAGAGTTAGAAAACTTGCTCAATGTAACAATAGATTTAGAGAACTTGCTCAATATAACAATAGATTTAGAGAACTTGCCTTGAGTGTAGGCTAAACCGTACTAGTTTGATTCACAATATCCTAATCACATATCATTAGGATACAATTAGTCATTACAAATACTCTATAAGTATCTATTTCATGTATGGTTTGATTGTTAACCACATAGTCAAATTACATTAATAAAATAATAATAAAACTCATTAAGTATTAGTAATAACATGCTCATTCATAGCACTATAATACCACAGTAACACAATTACATTTTTAACAGTCATAGTATCGCATTATATCAACAATTACAGACTTTGTGAAAAACAAAAGTCATTTCTGGACATTTTGTTAACCGGCGCTGCGGCGCGGTGCTGGCACTATGGCGCGACTCACATGCAGTGGACTGGCGCTGTGGCGCGACAATGGAGCTGCGGTGCGATGCCTAGGCCGGCCAAGTGGTAGTGCCATGCACATGAGGTTAAATCTTTCTGACTCTAACTTTGGGTATGAGGCGCCAAGTTTAGAGCTCAGGCGTTATTTTTAGCCTAGAGGCTCTCGAGAGTTCTGAGAACCAAGCACGAAGAACAGGACAAAGCTAACTTTGTTGTTGTATCTTAATTTCTAACAACAATTTATAATGTATAACTTACATAAATTACACATAAACTTTACCAAGCATACATATACTAATTTAGCAAAACTTAAACAATAATTTTAGAAAATAAAATCCTTGAAGCCATATTTTAAAACCAAAACTCCATGTTTGACATTATCTGTCAAGATTACTGAAATTCCACAATTAAACCCCAAATTGATTCCTTTGAACTACGTTCTTTTTATTTCCTAACAAATTAACATATTCCGGTTCAATTTCACAAATTCGTATACAATTTAACCACTAAATTTGGTACTGTCATAAGCCATGTATATGAACATACACTGAAAAACAGTTTCAATTTCTTTTAAACGTAATTAACATAATAATTCTTGTCTAAACACTAGTTCTAACATCACAAACTCATATAATCACCATAGTTCAGTTGTATAACAACAATTACAGAAATTTTGAATTCACAACAAGTATAAAAACTCGTGAACATAGAACATCATGTATATAATATTAAAGTGTTGGAAGAATACCTTTTCTTACTTTGAAACTCCTTGTTAACCACTGAGAATCGCTTGAAAACTCAGAACTTTCTCTCAATCTCTCTCTAGTCTCTCTCAAACTCTCTTTGAAAACCTTTTTTTCTTTTTTTCTCTCAGTATTAGACTAGGCTACTAGCAACAGTAAGCGTAAACTAAAATGATAGGCTAGTCAACGTAAAATAAAATTGATAGGTAATAATACACCTACTAAATAACATCAGTTACAAAAATATAACGCATAGTGTGAGACCCAAGATTTTATGAATAAATATTTAATTTTCTCGAAATAATTTTTTGAATATTATGGTGTGGATTTGATATAATGTTATAGTTGTGGATAGTATTTATAAATTTTGCAAAGTATGCAAGTTGTTATATAATATTCGATTGGTCGGGGAATATTCATTTTATCAGGGAATATTCATACAACGGCACAATCATTGGTGGATCCCGCAACAGAATTATTGTTGGATTGAGAAAAACGACAAAAATATTTTATGAAAATAATCGGGGAAGTTTTACCATTAATCTTTGTTGAACTACTCGGTAGTAGTAAAAAAGAATGATGTCTGGCGTGGTTGCGTAGTAGCACACGATATTGATTATTGATGCTTATGTGATAAGTCACTTTCGGTTTTGTTTTATTAGTATTATTAATGTAATAAAATGAAAAGCTTTTATATAAAAATGAATACTTTTATAAAGTTATTCGTTTTATTAGACTATAAATAAAATATATTATATTCTATTATGCATAGTGTTTTGCATAGTAATATCTTTTTATATAAAAGAATACTTTTATAAAGTTATTTATTTTATTAGACAATAATTAGAATATATTATATTTTATTATGCATAGTGTTGCATAGTGCACTGTATAGTGTTTTGCATAGTAAAATCTTTTTATATAAAACAGAATACTTTTATAAAGTTATTCGTTTTATTAGATTATAAATAGAATATATTATATTTTATTTAAAAAATTTGTTTTAAATATGGACCGTCCGATTAAAAGTAAATCAATACTGGACCGTTCATGAATTAGTTACTATCTTGCGATCCATTCTTACATAAATAGAAGCTCATTCCTTCATTATTTCTTACGAATTCTTTGAAACTCTAGAGAGAAACTATAGAGAGAGTTCTTCTTCTATAATCTTGAGCGTATTTCTTTAGAGTTTAAGAAAGCTTTGAGCGTAGTGCAAGTTTTCTTCGAGTATATCATCGCCCTACCAGTCGGAATACTCTTCTTTTAAAGGTAAGGGATATTATTTGTTGTACTCGTAAGGGGTATTATTTTTTTCTTATTCATGAAGAGAACTTCTGTTATTCCATTCTTTATGATTGTGTTGGAATAACCTGTATACGCGAGCTACCCTATACTTGGTGAAATTCTTCTGTTATTCTATTCTTTATTATTATGTTGGAATAACCTGTCTATGCGAAGTACCGCATACATGGTGAAATTCTTCTGTTATTCCATTTTTTATTATTCTATTCGAACATCCTGTCGGTGCGTTTACGCATGACCTGGTTCCGTTCTTTATTATTCTGTTGGAACATCACATGCATGCGGTTTACGCATGACACAGTTCCGATTCTTTATTATTATGTTGGAACATCACATGCATGCGTTTACGCATGACTCGGTTCCATTCTTTATTATCTTTGTTGGGATAACACATGCATGCGGTCTATCGCATGCATGGTGATTTCTTCTGTTATTCCATTATTTATTATTCTATTGGAATAACCTATCTATGTGGATTATCACATGCATGCTGAATGATCCTTTGTATTCATTCCTTATTAAATTGTGGAAATGATGCATGCAAGTGGATTACCGCATGGCGGACAAAAATCCATTCATAGATTTCACATATTCTCTTATACTTAGTTCAAGTTAAAGCTTTGACTTCTATACTCCATGAAATTAGTGGAATATCCTTGATATTTGCGCTTCATCCGAGATCTTTTCATGGAAATATTCTTACGAGCATTCTTGAATTTTTACTCCACAAAGCAGTATCATGTTGACAATTTGGACGTTATTGGTTCTTGGATAAATTAATTCTTGAACTTGTTTTATTAAATTATTATGTCATTGACATCATCCTCATGTTTATATTATGTGGAAAAAGTATATGTGGCACATAGTGCATAGATGGACTTGGTATGATTATGACCAAGGATTATTCGTTGTAATCATGACCGTAATGTTACAAATGATGTGAAAAAAATCCTCATTGGCCGTAGTGCATTGATGGACAATTTTTGGTATGATTATGGTTATGGATTCTCTTCAGCCAAGGGTGCAAAGATGAATTGTTTTATGGCATGATCAGGACCGTTGATGAAAACACGATTATCTTTGGCCCGTAGTGCATGAATAATTCGTGGTCGTGATACTAAAGAATATCCTTGGCCTGTAGTGCAGGGATGATTTGATGATGTGGATTATTTATTAAGCTGAGTCTCAGCGATAAAAGTAATGAAAAATATTTTAAATCATAGAAGATAGTAGATTTTATTCTCTACTTGACTCTTCTAATGGATTGTTTGTTCTACTGTAGTTAAACTTGATGGTTGTTATATTGTATCAGTTTAACACTGTTGAAGGCTAACGATAATTTATTCTGCATTATCTTAGTCATAATATTTCTTACTGGGCTAGTTGAGCTCACCCTTTTTGCTTTCATTGTTCTCTTTAGGAAATGAGAACGTAGCAGGGACTAGTCGGGGAACGGAGTGACGGTCCAGATGATAGCATTAGTAGTCCTCACTATTCTGTGAAATAGTGTGCTAATAAATGTAATGAGAACCCTATTGAGTTTGTATATTATCTAAATGACAATATTTGTATTAAAACTCACAGCATATGTTTAGTCGTATTTTACACGACTGTTGTATAATTAAGTTGTATTTAAATTTTGTACCATGTATTTAACGACTCAAGATGAGTGATGTATACCTATTTTGGGGGCGTCACATATAAGTTATAAATTTATTTTATGTTTTATTTGTTTCATTTATTTTAATTATAATTCAAAATCCAAAATCCAAAATCCAAAAGCCATAGGGCTTTGTTTGGCAAAACTCTTTAAAAATTAAAGACTTAGTATCTTTAAACCTTGTTTGGCAAAAACTAAATTAAACTCCTTTAATTTATTTTAATAACCCATTTATAGCATAGTTTATTGTCACACTTTTATTACCAAATTAAATTAAAAATATTATAATAATTCATTTATTCCCTATCAACTCTCTAATTTAATTATTAAATTAAATTAGAACATTATCTCAGAATAATTAATTTCCTTCACTCATAAATTATTTATTTAACAAATAATTAACCAATCAATTCCAATTAAACAAATACAAATATTTATTCAACAATAAACACATCCATTAAATATTTATATAATTCAATAAATATTTAAAAAAAAATTACAATTAAAATTCTGGATTGTTACAGACTAGGCTATTATTAGAGGGTAATAGCTGAACCACGTAAAAAATCTTGGTGTTGATTTTATTACTTGCTTTATTTTATTTACTCACTAAAGCTAGTTAATTATTTTATCTAAGTTTGAATATTTGCATTATCTTGAGATAAATCAAATGGACAATTCGGTAGGCCATATTAATTCAGCAAACTGCATTCATCAATATAGTAGGCTGAATTTAGTAGTTTGGTTTAAAGTTTAAAAATTGGTCATTGATTGCTCCCACACTTATTTAACCCCCCTTCTAAGTGTGCTTTATCTAAATTTCAACTATCTTCTATGATTTAAAAGTTCATCATCAATATTTTATCTCTGTAACACAACTCAATAATAATCCGCATCATCGAATTATTTGTGAACTATGGGCCAAGGATATTCATTAGTATCACATCCACGAATTATACATGCACTACGGGCCAAGGATATTCTTTAGTATCACCAGTGGTCATGATCATGCCAAACAACTGTCCATTAATGCACTACGGGCCAATGAGGACTTTTACCACATCATTTATCTATAACATTACAAGTTATGATTATATCGATACATAATTTCTGGTCATAATCATACCAATCAACAGTACATCTATGCACTATAGGCCAAAGATGACTTTCACCACAATATAAGTATAAGGATGATGACAATGATATAAGAAATCAATCAAGTGAGATCAAGGATAAATATTAAAGATTTATAATTCAATTTATCCAGCTTTTAAGAATGTCCAAATTGTCAACATGATAATTAATTTTGGAGTAAAATTCAAGAATGATATTCATGTATCAAGAATAATTTGGACATAAAAGAAACCATTTTTTTATCGAGAATAGTACCCCGGGTGAATAGTACCCGAGTGAATAGTACCCCGTGAATAGTGCCATATGTATGAATAGTACCATATGTATGAATAGTACCCTGTGAATAGTACCCCGGCATGAAAAGATTAAAATTTTATAAGAATGTTCAGAAAAATATTTCAGTGGAACGATATTAGATGAAGCTCAAATTTCAAGGATATTCTAATAATTTCAAGGAGTATAGAAGCAATACTTATCAAAATAAGTGTAGATTTAGGAATATAAAACGAAATAATATTACTTACATACTACAGAGTATGGAAGAAAATATTATTTCTTATGAATATTGAATGAAAATAATATCCCTTACGAATATTGAATGAAAATAATATTCTTTACGAATATTGAACAAAGATAATATCCCTTACGAATATTGAACGAAAATAATATTCCTTACGAATATTGAACGAAAATAATATTTCTTATGAATACGAAAGATAATATCTCTTACGAACTTGAAATAAATAATACTCCTTACCTTAAAAAGAGGGTAATTCTGACTGGTATAGCGGGGATATTCTTGAAAAAAACTTGCACTATTTGCTACACTCAAAGTTTTCTTAAACTCAAAAGAAATACGCTCAATATTATAGAAGAAGAATTCTCTGATTCTGGTGTGATTTTCATTTCTAAACTAAGCATCCTATTTATAGGAGAATGGCATGGTACTATTTAAAAAGAATTCACGGGTGAACAGGACGAAAGTTTCACGGGCGCAATTCGGCTGATTTTCTGATTTTATTATGCAGCACTATGCAATAAAATATTCAAATAAAGCGAAATCTTTATATAAAATATAATATATTATATTTATAATCTAATAAAATGAATAACTTTATATATAATATAAAAAGTATTATGTTTTATATAAAAAGTTTTCTATTTTATTACTATTATAATAATAATAAAAACAAAAATTGAGATAACTTTCTACCGGCGATTTTGAAAAATGAGTAAGTGGGGGTCCATGTAATAAGTCAAACTTACAACAAACACTTCATGAAAAACCCCTCTATTTATCACAAATCACTTGTCTTCAATAAACATATTTTTAATCTTTCAACATTTATTCATCATTAATATTAGAACTCACAATATTAACAACTATATCATTCTCAGGAAAGAGGGGACTTTCCAATAAAAACTTCTCTTTATTGGCGCATAATTGAATAACATAACCACTTTCCTCGATAGAACTTTCTAGACATTATCAATAATGCAAATAATAATATGAATAATTGTATCATCTTATTTATTGATTTAATAATATAAAATTGTGTGCAGATGATATTGTGACAATAATTGAATCAATAATATGAGATACTATGCAGCAATTACTGTGGAAATAATTGAATAAAACTAAGTGACTTCTTAAGTAAGCATCGATAATCAAAGACACTGTACAATACCGTGTGCTACTATGCAACCACATGTATTACTGTACTTTTATCACCGGGTATCTCAACAGTTAACGATAAAAGTTTTGTCGTTATTTTTATAAAAAGATTATTTCTGTCGCTTTCTATATCCGACAGTAATTCCGTTGTGGGGTCCACCAATGATTTTTCCATCGTACGAATATTCCCCGACAAGAAGAATATTCCCCGACCAAACGAATATTATATGACAATTTGTTACTTTACAAAATATGCACATATCACCCATAACTATACCATAATATCAAATCCACACCTTATTATTCAAAAAAATATTTAGAGAAAATTAAATTTTTATTCATAAAAAGTTGGGGTCTTACAACCTCCCCTTCTTATGGAATTTCATCCTCGAAATTGATGTATGTACCTGGTATGTCGAACAGGTGATGATACCTTGTTTTTATTTAGAATTTGGTCATTTCCTCAATATCATGGTTTCTCCATGAAACTTTGACTTGGCGTATAACCTTTGAGCGTAGAATATGTTCCTTCTTATCCAAGGTTTTAACAGGTACCTCTTCATACGTTAAATCTTCTACTATCTCGTCTAGTTTTAATTCATACGTTAAATCTTCTACTATCTCATCTAGTATGGACACGAGACATACTTGGCGGTAAAGCGAGTCTATAGGCCACAGCTTTAACTTTATCGATTAAAGTCGGTTCTACTCGTATATTTGACATCATCGCGTGGGTCCCTAAAGCCTTTAACTCTATCTACATCCTTTGTAAATCATACAAAATGGGTCTTTGTGTTAACAACATCGCACTGGTAACCGCATACAATCTTATACTCAACGCGTCAGCTTCCACGTTCATTCCAGGATGGTATTGAATGGTATGCTCGTAATCTTTCAACAGCTCGAGCCAACGTCTTTGGCACATGTTACGTTCATTCTGGGTGAAGAAATATTTGAGGGTTTTGTATCGGGTTCAAGGTTAATACAAAATTCGATTTCATGCTCTAGGGGTAGGCCAGGAAGTTCTTCGGGAAATACATCAGGAATTTTAATAACAATAAAAATATCATTCAAATCTGACGTATTTTTGTTTAAATTTGTGACATGGCCTAAGAAAGCTTGACATCCATTTTTCAATAAACGAATGGCTTTATGGCTTTATATGACAGTGATTAACTTTAGTGGTTTGGTTGCTTGAATTCACATAACATGTTGGTTATGAATATGAAAGCTAACAACCTTACAAAAACAATCAATTTTAGCATGATGAGTAGTTAACTAGTCGATTCCTAAAATCACATCAAATGCAAGTATTTTCAAAGAGATGAGATCAACAGGTAATGTGAGAGTGTCGATTTGAATCAAACAAGATTTATAAATTGTGAATGTAATGAAGGTTTCTCCTAACGGAGTTTCAACAAATAAGTCAAATTCTAATTTCTCGGGGGTCAAGTTCAAACGTTGAGCACAATTAGGTGAAATAAAAGAGTGGGTAGTAACCCGTGAATAGTAACTCGTGAATAGAACTCCAGCACGAAAAGTGTCCCGAATACCCGAGTGAATAATATTCGAGTGAATAGTAATCGGGTGAATAGTAACCCATAAATAGTAACTCATGAATATTACTCCATGAATAGTACTCATAAAAGGAAAATACAAAAGAAAACAATATTCCATGACAAGTACAAAAGAAATGATATCTCATACGAGTATAATAGAATATACGAAACTGCAAATAGATTTACACCCGTCATGCGGTAATCCACGTAAATAGATCATTTCCATAATTAATAAAGAATGAATGTGAAGGGTCATTCACCATGCATGCGGTAGTCCGCGTAGACAGGTTATTCCAATAGAATAATAAAGAATGGAATAACAGAAGAATTTTACCATGCATACGGTAGTCCGCATAGATAGTTTATTCCAACAGAATAATAAAGAATGGAATAACAACCCTTACGAGTATTGAAAGAAAATAACTCTCTTCATGAATACGAAAGAAATAATACCCTTTACGAATATTAAACGAAAATAAAATTCATACGAATACGAAAAATAATTTATCTTCAGAATATGAAATAAATAATACCCCTTACGACTGTTGAACGAAAATAATATTCCTACGATTATTGAACGAAGATGATATTCCTTACGAATATTGAACGAAAATGATATTCCTTACGAATATTGAACAAAAATAATATTCATACGAATACGAAAAATAATATCTCTTCAGAATATGAAATAAATAAAACCTCTTACAAATACAACAAATAATATCCCTTACCTCAGAAGAAGACGGGATACTGGAATAGTGAAGTAGCAGACTACTCTTCTTCTTTCTCTCTATAGCTTCTCTCTCTATAATTGCTCTTGTGAGTCTTAGTGAATTGGTGAGAATGAAGGAAGAATGAGCTTCTATTTATAAGAAAATATCGTTTCGATAATTGCACGTTTTGGGGCTCGAAATATTACAGTATAATACCTTTATCTTTTCCTTTATTTTTAATTTAGTCTTGCAAGTATTATCAAACATGCACCACCTCCCCTAATAGTATATCATGTGAATCAATAGTACAATCATGTGACTCAATAGTTCTATACATGTGAAAAAAATAATTACAGTATAGTACCTTCATCTATACCTCTATTTTTAATTTAGTCATACAAGTATTATCAATCTTGCACCACCACCCCTAATAGTACATGAATGTGACTCAATAGTACACACATGTGAACAAATAGTTATAAGCATGTGAATTAATAGCAATTAATTGCTCAATTATCCGATTAATTACCCGATTGGTCAATAAAACTTCCAGACATCAATTATTATCGAAATAAATGTTGATTTCCACCAACACTAATAATCCCAACACAATGGAACTATCAATTTCATCTTTAATCCACACAAACTTATTCATCATTAATATTATAACTCATAATATTTAACAACCAGATCATTTCCAGGAAAGAGGGGGCTTTCCGATAAGGATTTCTCCCTATTGGCGCGCAATTAGGTGACCAAACCTCTCCTCGACAAAACTTTCTAGACATCATCAATATTGCGAATAATAATATGAATAACGTTGTCATCTCAAATATTGATTTAATAATAATAAATATTATGCAGATGATACTATGACAATAATTGAATCAATAATATGAGAGATATTATGCAGCAATTACTATAGCAATAATTGAGTATAACTGAGTGACTTCTCACATAAGCATCAATAATCAATACCGTATGCTACTATGTAACCCAGCGCCAGACATTGTATTTTTTTACTCTTTGGGTAGTTCAACAGTTTAACGGTAAAACTTTCGCCGTTATTTTTATAAAAAGATATTTATGTCGCTTTCTAACTCCGACAATTATTCTATTGTGGGGTCCTCTAATGATGGTGTTGTCGTACAAATATTCTCCGACAAAAAGAATATTCTCCGATCAAATGAATATTTCCCGACACAACGAATATTTTATAACAACTTGCTTACTTTGCAAAATTTTTACATATCACCCTTAACTCTAACCTTTTATTAATTTAACCATTTACTAAATAGAATAATAATTATAAAAATTGAATACTTTTATTTCGTAAAATTTGGGATCTTACAATCTCCATTCCTTATGAAATTTTGCCCTCAAAATTTACGTACCTGGTAGTTTGAAGAGATGAGAATATCTTGCTTTCTTTTCGAATTGTACCTTCCCGATTATTTCCTCTGTATCATGATTTTCCCCATTGCTCATCTCCTGTATTTCAGATATCATTCTAGAATATATCTTCAAAATAAAGGTTAATTGACATATCACAATTTGTCAGTTTATCAAGTAAACAATTTCAGCTTAGGTAAGTCACACACTAGCGAAGTATATTACTCGTCTCTCCCTCCTAGTTCTAAACTCATATCTCGCCAAATGACCATATCCCTAAGCTCGATACCATTTGTGACACCCCAAAATAGGTCCACACGACTCATTTCGAGTCGCGAGATATCACACTACGTAAATCAAATACAAACTTCATTTATACTGTTGTTGAAGCGTAAATGCAGTACCACAACACATAAGTTATGAGTTTTAATACAAATATATGTAACTCTAATGGTGCCTCGACCATAACACCTTACAATGGTACTTTACATAAAAATACAATCAATAATTGTTTTAGAAACTAAAATCTTTGGAAAATGCTCAAGGAAACATTCATACATGGGAGGCCATGCATCTAAGTTATAATAGATATCATATGTCCACAGAATTATCCTTGGTTGACCCAATAGTCCCCAAAGAAAGATTGCTATCATGTTCTTTCCAATGGTGAGTCTTCTCTTGACATATAATTATCTCCATTTTCTCCAATTAAGAATTATATTTCAACCAAACTTCTAGATTATATAGGTAGTCCTCTTAGATATACGCAGCAAGTGGATGTGCACAACCCTGTCTTATGATAACACGAAGTCGTATGTCATTAGACATCTTGTATGATGGTGGTAAAACACCCTTCTAAAGTTGGGTTCGCCTCACCCTATTTGATTCACCAAATATAACTATTAAATGATGTATAAAATACAACATACGTATCTAAAGTTCTCAATAAAATTATTTACATACTGTTTAGGGAGAACCTCAATAGTTATAGACCACCGTTCTAATCCCTTGTTACCCCCACTCGACCCAGCTACTCTCTTATTACCTGAAAGGAATTGTGAAGCAAAAGGGTGAGCACAACTAGCCCAGTAAAGAATATCATGACTAAAGATAATTACATTATCAATAGCCTTCGTCAGTAATAAATCAGAGATTTAGAACATATGGTAGATTATAAAACTTTTCAACCATAGTTGCAGCGGAACAAGAAATCCATTAAAAGAGTCAAATAGACCATAAAGTCTATTATCTTTTCCATGTTTAAAGTCCACCAACAATGTTTTATCCTTGTAACATCAATCAACAATTCCTGTCCACAATCATGTGAATAACTCATAATCATAATTGTGCTTCTAAATTCCTCTTCACACCCAGGACGAAGATAATTTTCATCACATGTCTTTACCTGAAACATCAAAGATCATGGTTATACCAAATCACAGTTCATGTTCATAATCATACTAATAAATTCATCTTTGCCCTACAGGCCAAAGATATTCATTAACAGTTCATCCTTGCACTACAGGCCAAAGACATGCAACTGTGTTTTTTAGAAGAGTCAAGTAGAGCATGATATCTTCTATCTTCTACAAATTAAAAGTTTATTATCAATATTTTATCGCTGAGACTCAGAACAATAAATAATCCACATCACCGAATTATCCATGCACTACAAGCCAAGGATATTCATTAGTATCACGACCACGAATTATCCATGCACTATGGGCCAAGGATAATCGTGTTTTCATCAATGGTCATGATCACGCCATAAAACAATTCATCTTTGCACCCTTGGCCGAAGAAAACCCATGGTCATGATCATACCAAAAACTATCTATCAATGCACTACGGGCCAATGAGGACTTTTACCACATCATTTAAAACATTACGGTCATGATTATACCGAATGATCCCTGGTCATAATCATACCAATCAACAGTCCATCTATGCACGTAAGCCAAAGATGACTTTCATCATAATATAAGCATGAGGATGATGACATTAATATAAGCATTAATCAAACGAAATCAAGGATAAATATTAAAGACTTTAAATTTATCCAGAGTTTAAAAATATCCAAATTGTCAACATGGTACTGCTTTGTGGAGTAAAGTTCAAGAATAATATTCATGTATCAAAAATAATTTGGACAGAAAAAAAATATATTTTTCGGGTGAATAGTACTCTGTAAGTAGTACCCTTATTATTAAATCAATAATTGACACGACACAGTTATTCATATTATTATTTGCAATATTGACAATGGCTAGAAAGTTCTGTCGAGGAAAGGGGTTAGGTTATTTAATTGCGCGCCAATAAGGAAAAATCCTTATCGCAAAGCTCCCTCTTTCCTCGGAACGATCTGGTTGTCAATATTGTGAATTATAATATTAATGATGAATAATTGTTGAAAGAGTAAAAATATGTTGATTAAAGATAAGTGAATTATGGTAAATATTTATTCATTTTTTGATACAGATAGAGGGGTTTGTCATGAGACGTTTGTTATAAGTTTGACTAATTATTCCATGGGGAGACATGTTAATTTTTCAGACCATCAGTTGAAGTTTTAATAGTAAATCAATTTGGACCGTCAGATGAAGTTTTAATAGTAAATCAATATGGACTGTCAGTTGAAATTTTAATAGTAAATCAATACGGATCGTCCGTTTTAATAGTAAATCAATCTGGACCGTTCGTGAATCAGTTACTATTCAGTCCATTTTCCTATAAATATGTTGCTTAGTTAAGCAATGAAACTCACACGAGAATCAGAGAATTTTTCTTCTATATTATTGTGAGTATTTCGTTTAAGTATAAAGATACACTAAGTAGTGCCATAATCTCTTCAGATAACCTCTTTCATAACAGTCAGATCTAGTCTCCTAATGTAAGAGGTATTATTTCTTTTGTGTTCGTAAAGGATGTTATTTTCTTTCAATACTCGTAAGAGTTGTCATTCTATTCCTTATTAATCTGTGGGAATAACCTGTCTATTATTTCATTTCATATTCCTAATTTTAAACTTACTATGATAAGTATTTCTTCTATAATTCTTGAAATGATTAGAAATTCCTTGAGATTTGTGTTTCATCTAATATAATTTCACTGAAATATTGGTCTGAACTTTTTTATTAAATTTTAATTTTTTCATAATGGAGTACTATTTATTCGGGGTACTATTCATACTAGAGTACTATTCATCTGGGATACTATTCATACCAGAGTACTCTCCATCCGGGATATTATTCATACCGGAGTACTATTCATCCAAGATACTATTCATGTCGGGGTACTATTCATGACATAATTTATTTCCTTTTCCTTGTCCAAATTATCTTTGAAATATGAATTTTAAATATCATTCTTGATTTTGAATCCATGTTTTGATCATCATGTTGACAATTTGGACATTCTTGAACTTAGATAAATTAAATTACAAATCTATAATATTTATCCTTAATCTCACTTGATTCATTTTTTATATCATTGTCATAATCCTCAGACTTAAATTGTGTGAAAGTTCTCTTTGGCTCGTAGTGCAAAGATAAACTGTTGATTGATATCTTTTGCCCGTAGTGCAAAGATGAACTGTTGATTGATATCTTTGGCCTGTAGTGTAAAGATGAACTGTTGATTGATATCTTTGGCCCGTAGTGCAAAGATGGACATGTTTATGGCATGATCATGACCATTGATGATACAAATGAATATCTTTGGTTTGTAGTGCAAAGATAGACCATTATTTGACATGATCATGAACACAGATATTACAGTTGAATATCTTTGGCCCGTAGTGCAAAGATAAACAATTGATTGGTATAATCATGATCATTGTTGTTACATTTGAATGTTTTTGGAGTAGGGTGTAAATAGGATATGATTATCGAGTGTCTTTAACCTTTGTGGCAAGGGCACAGCTGCGCCTTCCTGCAGTTTGGTTTGATGATTTTTTTGTAATCTTTAAACTTGTAACATGTATGCCATACTTGATAAGTGATTTTATAACCACTTATTTGGATATTAACTGACTTGAATTTGTGCTTAATCTCATGTTATTGTATAGATTTTTATGCCCTTGTGCTTTGTTTTGCAGTTTTAGCATTGGAAACTTCCTTGGTGTTATTTGAGCTAAGTTATGTTCAAAGCTATGATGGACTGATGATGGAAAGGAAATGGAGTTAAGCATGTTGCCAAATGTTGGAATGAAGTCTTGGAGTGAAGTGCCTTGAGTCTAAACTGCAGCAGAAGATTGCTGCAGAACAAGCCAAGCCCAGTTAATGCATGGCATGGCTTATTGTGCCCGACTTAGCATATATGACTGGCAATGTACAGCTGAATGAATGAATTTGCCCAGATTCAAGATGGTAGCAAATTACGCCCTATCTGCATAAGGCTATTCAGCAGTAGCAATTGCTTGATCTTAAAAATTAGTTAACTTTTACTTGAACGATCTAGCAGGGTGATGGATTGGAGAGGAAGACTACGACTAAAACTCTTGATATATTAGACGGCTCATTAGTATGAAAAATAGATTCCATCCCTTGGGGGATAAAGGAACTATGATTGCTTTCTCTCTTTGATTTTCAATAATAGAGTAGAGTAGATTAGTGTTGATTTTATTTTAGATTTGATTAGTTTAGAGACTTGAAGCAATTGGGTAGCATTGGAGATTCAATCTTGGATCAGGAAAACAGATTAAAATTCTCTACTCTTTCTCTCTCTATGATTCTTAAGTGTATCTCACGATGTGCCTTCAATATGTGGATGATAGCATTATTTCAATTATGATTTAAATTCTATTCTGAGATTGCAATGGAGTCTATGGATTAGTTTAATCTGATATATTTCATTGTTAGCCTTATTGATTACTATGGGTTTTTCTATTAAGATTCACACTTACTTGCTTAATTGATTGGCCATAAATTTACTATGATAATCCATATGGACTTGAGAAACGAAATATGGGTATAGATCTGATCTTATTAGCTTTTGATTGTATATTCTACATTGTGTTGGGATGTATGATTTGTGCTTAGGATAGACATATACCGAAGCACCATTCGTAGTCAATTGAGAATTTAGGATTAAACCCTAATTATTTGTAAATCACATAGACATATAGTGGTTTAGGTAATGTAGGTGTTCATGTGTATTCTATCAATTGTGGATTATATGTGATATGGGTATGGTACATTGAGAGATGGGTATACTTTACTTTCGTGTTCCCGACTAACAATCTGGAACAATTAGTTTGGCTTAACATGAAGTGTATGGTTTTGAATGAGTCAATAGATGAAATTGTGATCTCAGGTCTTCATTATCTAGTCTCACTCTAGGAATAGTTGGGTTTATTTAATTTCATAGTTTAAATATAAAAATCAAATCATTCGTTTAAATAAGACTGAAATGGTTATGGACTAGTGTTTGGTGAACTTTATTAGTTAATTCTCCATGGGAATGATACTTTACTTACTCTTTATTACTTGTTCACCGTGTATACTTGCACGCATATATTGATCGTTAAAACGACCAACAAGTTTTTGGCGCCGTTGCCAGGAAATTATTTTAATAATTTTTGTCAACATTAATTTCAATCAAATTAGTCTTAATTTAAACATTTTATTTTATTCTATTCTATTTTAATTTTCTTCCTATATTTTTCTCTTTTTAGGTACCATGGATGACTTTGCTTATCAATGGCCTTATGCGAATATGCCTCAACCAAAGGACATAAGCACTGAGGGATTCAATGTATGTGCTACATTGTCAGCACAAATTGCAACACTTTCAAAGAGGTTGGATATTCTTGCAGCCCAACGTACTCGAGACATAGCAGTTACATGTGAATATTGTGCTGGAAAGCACCCGAGTTATCAGTGCAACATCAGTGTTGGACAAGTACAGTTTGGGGGTTATTACCTCAACAACTATGTTGATCCCAATTATCATCAAGGTTGGGGGTATCACCTAGATTATGAAGGGAAGTATAACTATCAAGACCAATACTGTGTTTCAAGTCCAACATATCCATCAAATTTCTCAAATCCACCTTCAATGCAACAAGAAGACAATTCAGAGTTGAAGGAATTCATGTTATGGATTATAGCAGAAAAAGAAGAGATGATAATGAGTCAGGAGTTATCAACCCAAAATCTCAATAGACAGATGGAACAACTCATTAACTCCTCAATGAATAGTCCTCAATACATGGATTCTAAAACAGAACATGATAATTCAAGTTTGGAGAATTTGTGGTTCAAGTTTCTAGCATCAACTGAGGAGAAGATGATTGATCAAGAGAGGTCGATTCGAAATCTGCAGAATCAGATGGATCAAATGTTCGAAATCTTGAACAATCTCCCTCAAAACAATTGGTACTATGACATGGATGATGAAACTGATGGAGAGCCAGAAGTGTGCATGCCAATGGATGAACTGAAAGGAGTGGACGTTGAGGAGACAACTGGGGGTTTGGAAAATGAAGAATATCATATCACCTGTATTATACCCCAAGTACCTTCTCGACCATAGTTGAAAAATCCAGTAAGTTTTGCACACCCATGTCCTCTAAGTAGTCACATTCAAGGAAATGAGCAGTATGATAAAGATGCCTCGTATACACCATGGTGGGCTGAAGAAGAGAAAATAAAAGAGGAAAAGTCTGTTGTACTTTTCATGCCTCAACGCAACAATTTATTCCCAATTACAACGGACGAGACACCTAGTGATGCAATGGAACTAGAAACATCAGGGACAGGAAATATGCTAGGTTGTTTCAATTCATAGACACCGTGATGGAGAACCTACCAAGGCACATAGCGGTTCTATTGGATGGAGGGTTCTTAGCTTAGCATAGAGGAATTAGATAGCGGTGTCAGAAACAGAGTCCAGCTAACGGACTATAAACCGAAAGCTTGATGGGAGGCACCCCATCAAATCTCTCTCTGCCTATTTGTTTAATTCTTCAGTATCTATAGTCTATCATTTTCCTTTCGCTGTGTTTAATTCTTTTTGTTTAAATTAATTAGTTCGTTATTTTTATAGTAATTAAATTTTTAGTAGTAAGTATATGTTATAATTAAATAAAGTCTAATAGTCTTTTTGATCTGTATCAGGGATAACCAATGGAGCAGAAAAGTTAGTAGTACAATGATCAAGTCACGATGAAGCAAGTGAGTCGGGACCGAGTTCGAGGCGGCAGAATGCGCCCTCAACACAAAGTCAAAACAAGTGCAATTGATTCGCCACATGATATTGCAGATTTAATATTAAACAGTAGCAATTGCGCCCATTCTAACCATTTATAAGCAATTGTTCTTCTAACTTTATGTGGGTTTTTAAAATCAGTTTAAGGAGTCGGATCAGACCATACATTCTATGTAAGACCCCAACTTATTATTAATGAAATTTAATTTTCTCTATTTATTATTTTGAAATAGTAAGGGTTGATTTGATTAATGTGGATAGTTATGGGTAAAATACGCAAATATTTCAAAATAAGCAAGTGGTTATAAAATATTTATTGTTGTCGGGAATATTCGTTTGGTCGTGGAATATTAAATCGCTGTCGGGGAATATTAAATGCGACTTAGTAGCGACCATGTGTGGGCCCCATAACGAAAAGCGATTGGATGAAGAAAACAACAAATATAAGTTGTTTAAAAATAACGGCGTAGTTGTTACCGATAATACTGTTAAAATACTCGGTGGTTAAAATATAGTAGCACACGGTATTGCACCAATTATTGATTCTTACGTAAGAAGGCACTACTCAATAATGGTTACAGTAATTACTGTTCAGTATTTTATTTTATTGATTTAATAATTGCTGCGTTGATATTTTATATTGCTGTTGTTTCAATAATTGTCATTACACATTATTTTTCATTATCGAAGCAATAATTCATATTATCTGAATAATATTATTAGATAACATTATTGGCAATGTCTAGAAAGTTCTATCTAAGGAGAGGTTTGGTCACCTAATTGCGCGTCGAAGAAGGAGAAATTCTTATTGAAAGCCCCCTCTTCCTGAGAACCGCTGGTTGTCAATATTGTGATTACTAATAATATTTGTGAATAATTAATTATTGATTCATATGATGAAGAAAATATTGATTTTATGTGAATATAGATGGAGAAAATTTTTAATGTGACAATTGTTGAAAATTAATCTTTTTCTGATAAAATAATTCATTTAAATATATTATTTTAATAATATATTAACGGTGATATTTTTATAATGAATGTGGGATATGTAAGTATATGAGGAGGAAGAGTATTTCTGTGGCATTAAATGTTTAACACATATTTTGTGTGTTGGTGGACACAATTATTGACCAAAATTTGATTATAGCCTGTAAAATCGTTCGTTTGTGGATTTCGGTCAATTTCTGTTTGGAATTTGAAAAAACTTTCTTCTACAAAGTTGTAGAGAATTGAATTTCCTATAATAACTGGTGAGATTCGAATTTTCTGATAAAAGGGCTATTTATTATGAATTATTGAAGTTCCGAAGCTCCGAAATAATTAATTTTTGGAAGTTTAAAATATTTTAAGTAACAAAAACGTTTTTTTTATTTTGGTGTGTTTCACATGTGTGTTGAATTCAGATTCTTGGTGCGTAGGAAGTTGTGGAAAAAAATAATAATATTATTAAATTAAATTTTCTGCTTTGGTGTTCTAAGCATTTTTCTATAAATAGGGTGCTTAGGTTAGAATTGAAAATCACACCGTGAAGCTCAAGTTTTCTCTCTATATTATCGAGCGTATTCTTGTGAGTATTTTGAGTATATTTTGAGTATTGTTATACTAATGCAAGTTCAAGTCATAGCTTTATATATCCTGTTTCAAATTTAAAAGTCTTGATCTTTCGAGGTAAGGGATATTATTTTTTTTCAGTAATGATATTATTTCTTCAATATCATTATCTTTGAAATATTGATCTCAAGTTTTATCAAATTTGAAACTTTTGGTGTCTGAGTTACTATTCACGTATACTGTGACTATCCACGATATCGACACTTTATTCACGAATCGACACTATTCATCAAAAAATAAAAATTTTCCCTTTTCGTCTAAAATATCTATTGTGGATACTAGCTTTGATTGTATCCATGTTTTGATCATTCTTGAATTTTACTCCACTCTGATTACTTATGAAGTATTTTTGAACTTGGATTGTTTAAAATACGAATCCTTAATATTTGTTCTTTTGTTTCACTGGATTCGTTTCTTTAAAATATTTTTCATCATCCTCAGTCTTAAATGATGATATTCTTTAATATCTTTGGCCTGTAGTGCAAAGATGAATGATTTCTGATGAATATATGTGGCCCATAGTGCAAAGATGAACAGGTGTTTAGATGAACATGACCAACTGATGAATATCTTTGGCCTATAATGCAAAGATGAATATTTGATTCCAGATATATATTGATTGATGTTACAGGGATAAAAGATAGACGATGAACTTTTAAATTCATACATAGAAGATAGTAGTTTGCATTCTCTACTTAACTCTTCTAATGAATTATTATTTCACCAATAATATTGATTTAAAACTTGTTGTCTATTGTATTCTATTAGATTTTTTCCCTGTTGAAGACTAACGATAATTTGTTGTATATTATCTTAGTCATAATATTCTTTACTGGGCTAGTTAAGCTCACCCTTTTTCCTTTTTGTTCCATTTTTCTTCTCAGGAGGCGAGAATATAGTGAGTACGAGTCGGGGTTTGGAATGAAGGTTCTAGAGAGAGTTGTTTAGTAGTCCTCACCATTTTTGTAAAATAATGTATCAATAAATGTGATGAGGATTTATTTGAGTATAGATATTGTCTAGAAGATAATATTTGTATTCAAACTCACAGTTTTACTGTTGTAATAATAAAGTTGTAGTTGTTTCTGTACCATGTATTGACAACTCATAATGGGTGATGTATACCTATTTTGGGGGCATCACAGTTGGTATCAGAGCTTAGGGATATGATCTCTGGCGGAGATCGGGGAATAGAACTAGGAGGGGAGAGACGAGTAAATCCTTCGCTAGTGTGTCCTACCTAAGCTTATTTGTTAGTTGGTTAGTATATAGGGATATTATGTGATATATTGATTTCCTTAATTAACCCTTGTTTTATGACAATATTTGAGAATGTCGACTGAGAATATTAACAGTGGAGTAAATGAGACCGTGGAGATGCCTGTACTTACCAACGAGGAGAACGTGCAACAGGCTGGCAATGTACCTCCTGTGAACAACACCACTGAGCAGATGATGAACGAGGGGATGTTTAGAAGCTTTTTGCAGTTCATGCAAAATCAGACGAGGGAGACTCGTGTTCAAAATACAGGAGGAAATGATAGCAATTCACGGGTGGTCACAGCCAAGCAGTTCAAAGAGTTGGGACCACCAGAATTCTGGGGAAAGCCGGATCCGATTAAGGCGGAGACGTGGGTCAAACAAATTACCAAGATATTCGATGTCTTGGGATGCACGGAGGAACAGAAAGTTCCATTCGCTACTTTTATGTTCCGTAATGAGGCAGATTACTGGTGGGAATCTGTGAAGCGTACCCATCCAGCTGCACTCAGTTGTATGTCATAAGAGATGTTTTAGAAACAGTTCAATGACAAGTACTTCCACGAAAGTATTAAATCATATGAAGGAAGTGGAGTTTATTAGATCGGAGCAGAATAACATGGCGTGTGTCCCAAAGACGAGGCAAAGTTCATGAGTTATCCGTGTTTGCACCTCATTTGGTGGAGAATGAGGAACGAT
Organism: Panax ginseng; assembly: GCA_020205605.1. Lineage (NCBI taxonomy): Eukaryota > Viridiplantae > Streptophyta > Magnoliopsida > Apiales > Araliaceae > Panax > Panax ginseng. The sequence goes on along the minus strand of CM035147.1, from coordinate 46,679,158 downwards.
GACGCGGATGTTTCGAGAGGTTTGAAACCCCTAAGATACGTCAAGATCTCATTTCATAAATTTTCTCTCTATTCAGATGTTGTCACAGGCTCGATTGTTAGAGCGAGATAACGAGTACGTTCAACCGAGGGACCATAACCAGGATCATACCGAAGATAGCAATCATCAGAATAACGATAACCAGCGAAGAAAGAAGAATACGGATAAAGGCGGTAATCACTCTGGTGGTAATCGTGGCCATGAAAATAGAAGAAGCGAGTCGGGAGGAGATTTTAAAAAGATGAGATTCAACAACGACCATGTGAAGACGTCATTGCCAAAGAGTAATCGGTTCCAAGGGAAGAGAAAGACCACCGGTCGTATGTTACAAATGCGGGAAAGAGGGACATATCAGCCCAAACTGCCCACAACAGTTTAAGGTATGCTATAATTATGGAAAAGAAGGATATATCGCTCGAGATTGTACGGTATCGAAACCCAGTCCAGCGGGAATGGTGACTCAAAAGGATGTCCCGAAAAGGTCAAAGTCAACGGTTCCTGGAAGAGCGTTTGTTGTGACTGGTCAAAATGCGAGGAACCCAAACGAGGTGATCATGGGTAAGCTATTTATAAATTCTTGCAAAGTTTATACCTTACTTGATTTGGCATACCCATTCATTTATCTCTCCTGCTTGTGCTCAACGTTTAAACTTGAATCCGGAGAAATTAGACTTTGACCTATCTGTGGAAACTCCGTTGGGAGAAACTTTCATCACATCCACTATTTATAAATCTTGTTTGATTCAAGTTGGCACCATCACCTTACCTATTGACCTTATCTCTTTAAAGATACTTGCTTTTGATGTGATTTTAGGGATTGATTGGTTAACTACTCATCATGCCAAAATTGATTGTTTTCGTAAGGTTGTTAGTTTTCATATTCCTAAGCAACCTGTTATTCGAATTCAAGCAATCAAACCATTGTAGTCAAACATTTTCATATCAAGCCATGAAGTCATTCGTTTATTACGGTTGTCAAGTTTTCTTAGTCCATGTTATGGATTTGAATAAAGACACGTCAGATTTGAATAATATTCCTATTGTTATTGATTTTTCCTAACGTATTTCCTGAAGAATTTCTTGGATTACTCCCAAAGCCTGATATTAAATTTTGTATCGACTTTGAACCCGGTACAAAACTCATTTCTAAAATCTCATATCGAATGGCTCCTATTGAACTTCAGGAGTTAAAAATTCAACTATAGAAATTGGTACCTGAGCCTTTATCTGGTGACTTCCTTTGTGGAATGCACCGAAGCGGACTCTCCGTGGGGACACCATATTAAATGCGATAGTAAACCGATAGGTGTCATTGTAACGTCTTTATCCAAGGTTGGGATATGAGTCACGATTGAAAACAACCTAAGTCAGTAATCGAAATACGTAGCTTTCAGGCTTAGTTGGTTATTATCTGAGATTCGTTGAAGGATATTCTCGAATCGCTATTCCATTAATATGGTGACTCAGAGAGATACAAATTTTGAATGGAGCAAGGAATGTGAGAAGAGCTTCAAGAACTCAAGAGGAGACTCATTTCAAAGACATGTTACGACCATGCCATCCTGGAAAAAGCGAACGTGGTAGTGATAAGTTGAGATAGTTATACAAGCTGTTGAATCGTCAGATAGAATACCACCACGATTAATCGTGAGTTTTAATACAAATGTATGTAACTCTCATGGTGCCTCGACCACAACCTTACAATTGTACTTTATATAAAAGTATAGTCAAAAGCATTTTAGAAATTAAAATCTTTGGGAAGTGCTCAAGGAAACCTTCATACATGGGAGGCCATGCGTACAGGTTATAATAGATATCATATGTCCACAAAATTATCCTTGGTTGACCTAATAGACCCAAAAAAAAAATGAGAAGATTACTATCATCTTCTTTCCAATGGTGAGTCTTCTCTTGACATATAACTATCTCATTTGTCTCCAAGTGAATATTATATTTTAAATAAACTCCAAGATCATATAGGTAGTGCCCAGTAGATATACTCAAAGAAGTGGATGCGCATAACCTTGTCTTATGATAACACGAGGTTGTATGTCATTAGACATCTTGTATGATAGTGGCAAAACACCCTTCCAAAGTTGGGTTAGCCTCACCCTATTTGATTCACCAAATATAACTACTAAATGATGTATAGAATACAACACACTTTTCTATCTTTGTTTAGGAGAACCTCCACGACTAGAGACCACCGTTCTATTCCATTATCGTTATCCCCGGTCAACCTGCAACACTCTTATTACTCGAAAGGAATTGTGAAGCGAGAAAGGGTGAGCACAACTAGCCCAAAGAAAGAATATCATGACTAAAGATAATTAAATTATTAATAGCTTTCATCAATAATAAATCGAGATTTAGAACATATGGTAGATGATAAAACTTTTCAACCATAGTAGTTTAGTGAACGAAAGCAATCCATTAGAAGAGTCAAATAGACCATAAGGTCTATTATCTTCTTTATGTTAAAAGTCCACCAATAATGTTTTATCCCTATAAAATAAATCAACAGTTCCTGTCCATAATCATATGAATAACTCATAATCATAATTGTGGTTCTAAATTCCTCTTCAAAACGTGACGAAGATAATTTTCATCACCTATCTTCACCTGAAACATCAAAAATCATGGTTATACCAAATCAGAATTTCTGCTCATAATCATACTAATAAATTCATCTTTGCACTACGGCCAAAGATATTCATTAACAATTCATCTTTGCACTACATATGCCAAAGACATACAACTGTATTTTAGAAGAGTCAAGTAGTGTATGATATCTACTATCTTCTACAAATTAAAAGTGTATAACCAATATTTTATCGCTGAGACTCAACTTAATAAATAATCCACATCATCGAATTATCCATGCACTACGACCAAGGTTATTCGTTAGTATCATATCCATGAATTATCCATGCACTACGGCCAAAGATATTCATTATTATCACATCCATGAATTAATATTTCATCACTGAGACTCAGCTCAATAATTAATCCACATCATCGAATCATCCCTGCACTACAGGCCAAGGATATTCTTTAGTATCACGACCACAAATTATCCATGCTCTACGGCCAAAGATAATCGTGTTTTCACCAACGGTCCTGATCATGCCATAAAACAATTCATCTTTGCACTACGGCCAAAGAGAATCAATAGCTATAATCATACCAAAAATTGTCCATCAATGCACTACGGGCCAATGAGGACTTTTTCCACATCATTTGTAACATTATGGTTATAATTATACCGAATAATCTCTGGTCATAATCATACCAAGTCCATCTATGCACTACAGGCCACAGATGACTTTCAACATAATATAAGCATGAGGATGATGACAATATTATAAGCATTAGTCAAACTAAATCAAGGATAAATATTAAAGACTTTAAATTTATCTAAACATTATCAATCACTTAATAAAATCATAATTTAATATTGTTAATATTATAACAATATTTTAATCACTCCTTAAACTTATAAACAATTTAATTTAATTGTTTACACTTTTCTAAATAATGCAATTGATCAGTCAAAATGCCATACTCATAAGATTTCTTCACCAATAATCAAATTACTCATCAAAAATCTGCATATACCTTATATAGGATTTTCAAGCCATAAAATCCTATTTACCAATTTTTCAACTTCACATAACATATTTAATTCATATGTTCATAACCAAATCATTTTCATGAAAAATACCAAATCAATCCCTAAAATTATTCTTTTCTGGGATTAAGCAGAATATAGTCCCATACTGTACATATATTTTTCTCAAAATTTTTAAAATTCATTTACTATTTTTCAAAAATCAATTTCTAATTAATTCCTTAAGAAATTAGCTACCTCAAGGTTAACTCCAGAAATTCTCAAATCTTGGCAGGATCTTCCACATGTTAACGTGAGCTTCCAGTTTAAATTTCATGGTCATCGGAGTTATAGAACTCCGGTTATAGCGTTTTTCGTCGAAAAAACCTAAATATTGAAATAGTCATAACTTGCTCATTTTAAGTTAGAATGAGCTCATTATTGGATAGTAGGTACTTTATACCATATATTTTCATGTCCCAAAAGGCCGGAATTTTTCTCACAATTTAAGTGGCCGAAAATGCCCTTTTAAATGTTCTGGCAGTAGCTTTTTGGCACTTTTCTGTTTTTGACTCCTTTACTAAAATCACCCACATTAAAAATCTACAACACCTTTTCTAGTGATTCCACTTGGATAAGTTAGAAAACTCATAGATCTAACTCTAGAACTTGACCACACTCAAAAATTCTAAATATAATAGGAGATATGGTCAATTGAATTTCATACTCTATTTTTACCAAAATCTGATTTTCAACCCTTTGTGATTTCTAAGAAACTTTCATGTTTTCACATAATAACCAACATAACTCATCATGACAATGACATAATAATTCAATAAAATAAGTTCAAGAATAAGTTTTAAAGATTTATAAGTTAATTCATCCTGAACTCAATAATGCCCAAATTTTCAATATGATACTACTTTGTGGAGTAAAATTCAAGAATGCTCAGAAGAATATTTCCATGAAAAGATACTGGATGAAGCGCAAATATCAAGGATATTCCACTAATTTCATGGATTATACAAGTCAAAGTTTTAACCAACTGAGTATAATAAAGAATGGAATAACAAAAGAAATCACCAAGCATGCGATAGATCAAGACAGCAAAGTTATTCCTACTGTAATAATAAATAACGGAATTCAGGTCCAAACAGAAAACGCATGCATGAGGATATTCCAATGTAATAATAAAGAATGGAACTGTGTCCCCAGAAACGCATGCATACATGATATTCCAATGTAATAATAAAGAATGAAATAACAAAAGAATTTCACCAAGTATAGGGTAGCAGCAGATACAAAAGTTATTCCAAAAAAATAATAAATAATGGAATAACAGAAGTTCTCTTCATGAATACAAAACAAATAATACCCCTTACCGTAAAAGAAACTGAATATAAGAGTAAAGGAAGTAGCGAGAATACTTTTCTATAGTTTCTCTATAATTTCTCTCTAGAGTTTCAAAGTGAATTCGTAAGAAATAATGAAGGAATGAGCTTCTATTTATAGAAGAATGGATCAGATAGTAACTAATTCATGAACGGTCCGATTGATTTACTTTTTAAAGCAGACGGTCCATATTGGTTTACTATTAAAACTTAAAGTGTCATCCATACCGATTTATTTATTAAAAATTTAAACCAAATGATCCATATTGATTTACTATTAAAACTATCCACCAAATGATCCATATTGATTTACTATTATATCTTTAACCTCGGTCCTGAAAAATTAGCACATTTCCTCATGGACTAATATTGTACCCAAAAATAATTTGGATCGAAAAGAAATATATTTTACGGGTGAATAGTACTCTGTGAATAGTAACTCGTGAATAGTAACTCGTGAATAGTACTTCGACACGAAAAGTGTCCCGAATACCCGATTGAACAATACTGAGTGACTTCTCACATAAGCATCAATAATCAATACTGTGTACTACTATGCAACCACGCGTATTACTGTACTTTTAACACCGGGTGTTTCAACAGTTAATGGTAAAACTTTCGCCGTTATTTTCATAAAGTATTTTTGTCATTTTCTCAATCCGACAATAATTTTGTTGTGGGGTCCACCAATGATTGTACCGTCATAAGAATATTCCCCGACTAATAGAATATTCCCCGACAAAACGAATATTTTATATCAACTTGCTTACTTTGCAAAAACAAATTTCACATACTACCCTTAACTTTAAACTTTTATCAATTTAACTATTTACCAAAATAGAAAAATTAAATACTTTTATTTCATAAAATTCGGGGTCTCACCAATACCGAACATCTAAGAGCCCTAAATCAAACCCTTGATTCTAGTCTACATATCTATTGTTGATCCATCCAACACTATTCTTTCTTCCCCTACTAAACCATAGTTCTTCATCCCTTCAGAAGCTTTCAAACATTGTTAGCAGTCAAGGGAATCGGGTCTGCACATCACCTGTTCCAGCGAATTTTAACAAGAGGTTAGGGTTGCATTGCCACTAACAGTTTTATCCCCTAATTCACTCCTCCTGAAATCTCATCACTACTCTCCCTCTCAACCGAGCCCTAGTTCTTCATTTCTTGCAGTGGTGCACAGAGGTTGTTTGATTAAAGGTTAGAAAGGGTTAAGGGTTTACATTCGAGATGTCAGTACTAGAAAAGGAGCAGATTTTGGAAATTTGTTGAATGCACTTCAGTAGGTTGATTCAGAATTGATAGAGTTTGGGGATTCATTGAAGGGTTTAGGGGCATCTAAGATAATACTCCCATCAAAATCATGGCACCCAAGCGAATTAGAACTCCATCTCCTTCATCGAGCAGTGAGCATGAGAGCGAGGGTAATAACAGAAACGTGCTGGACACTTCCCGATTTGTGAACCTCTCGGCCCAACACTACTATATGGATGTCTTAGTGGGCAAATCCTTCGTACCAGAGAGGGGATTCAGGCCGGGAATAGAAGATGGAAAATTGAAAGATCAGAATAAGGGGCATGGATGGCTTTTAGTGGTAGCCAATGAGGACATTGTAGTTTTTAAGTTTGGGGGTATTAGGTTTATTTGTTGCATTTAGTTGCATTTAGTATAATTCATGTCGTGTGCATTTTGTCTTGTTTTAGTTGATTGTGTAGCAAGTGTTGCATTCTATTTAGTAATTATGTTTAAAAATATGTTGCATTTTGTAACTGCATGAATCCAGTGTCAGTCGATTTGTTATTTAGTAGGCCTATGATGAAATTAAAACTACTTGATTTTTGAACTGATTTGAGACTTAAGCTGGGTGGTGATGTCATAGCATTATATAAATCCTTATCTGCCTGAATCTGATATAACCGGCTAGCACTTCTGAGTAACCATTATGATATGCTTAGTTTAAATTTTCACATATTTGCGTTCTGGTGGGAATTCTGTGTTTTAATGAAAGAATGTCAGTACTTCATTAGGTAATAGCTAGAACTGTTAAAAGCTTAAGTTTGGGGGAATTCAGTGTTATGTATAAAAAAAAGAGGAAAATCTATCTTGAAACCTTCTTGAGCTAAATCATTGAATCTTTGGAATGGGCGAGATGGAGCGTAAAACGCACTCGCTGTAAATAATGGCATAAACTCCCCTATTGAATCTGAACTTAAGTAATACATGGTCTTGATTAGAACTTGTTTGATTTACTACTTATCTTGATTTAAAACTGGTTCTTTCCCTCTAAGAAGCATAGTATGTGAAAATTTTATTCAACAGTATGTTTAGTGGTTGCTTCACATTCACACACTATATCAGTGCGGACAGATTTGGATTTGCAAGGTGTTGTGCATTATGATCTTGTCTTGGGTTGATTCTCGTTTTGATTATCTTGGAGTTTTTTTTGAGGCATTGTAATTGAATTTCAATTCTGGCTGATTATTGGATTCAAGGTCATGATAGTGTAGGATGCATACATGGTAGTTTGTACATTGCATTTTCCTTTCGCTGTGTTTAATTCTTTTTGTTTAAATTAATTAGTTCGTTATTTTTATAGTAATTAAATTTTTAGTAGTAAGTATATGTTATAATTAAATAAAGTCTAATAGTCTTTTTGATCTGTATCAGGGATAACCAATGGAGCAGAAAAGTTAGTAGTACAAAGATCAAGTCACAGTAAGTAGTGAGTCAAGACAAGGTTCAGGGCAGCGCAGCTGCGCCTTAACACAGGTCAAAACAAGCGTAGTTGCGCCACATGATATTGCCAGATTTAACACGGTAATGCAATTTTGCACCCCCATTCAACCATTTATAATAGCAATTGCTACCGAGCTTTATGTGGGTTTTCAAAATCAGTTTAAGGAGCCGGATCAGACCATAAATTTACCTTATTATTTCCTCTAAATTTCAAATACTCTCAAACTCGTTTCTCTCTAACAATACCGAACATCTAAGAGCCCTAAATCAAACCCTTGATTCCAGTCTACATATCTATTGTTGATTCCATCCAACACTATTCTCTCTTCCCCTACTAAACCCTAGTTCTTCATCCCTTTAGCAGCTTTCGAACATTGTTAGCGATCAAGGAATCGAATTACGCTGACATCACATTGTTCCGGTAATTTCAATAAGAGGTTAGGGTTGCATTGCCACTAACAGTCTTATCCCCTAATTCACTCATTCTGAAATCTCATCACCACTCTCCCTCTCAACTGAACCCTAGTTCTTCATTTCTTGCAGTGGTGCACAGAGGTTGTTTGATTAAAGGTCAGAAAGGGTTGAGGATTTACATTCGAGATGTCAGTACTAGAAAAGGAGCAGATTTTGGAAATTTGTTGAATGCACTTCAGTGGGTTGATTCAGAATTGATAGAGTTTGGGGATTCATTGAAGGGTTCAGGGGCATCTAAGATAATACTTTTATCAAAATCATGGCACCCAAGCGAATTAGAACTCCATCTCCTTCATCGAGCAGTGAGCATTAGAGCGAGGGTAATAACAGAAACGTGCTGGACACTTCCCGATTTGTCAACCTCTCGGCCCAGCACTACTATATGGATGTCTTAGTGAGCAAATCCTTTGTACCAAAGAGGGGATTCAGGCCGAGAATAGAAGATGGAAAATTGAAAGATCAGATTAGGGGGCATGGATGGCTTTCAGTGGTAGCCAAACCGGTGGCTGTACCAATGGCGATAGTAAGGGAATTTTACACCAACGCTTGCGAAACTCAGAATGGCATCTCTTTTGTCCGAGGACAGCAGGTGAAGTACACCAAAGAAGCAATCAATGAGATATTCCATGTGAGGACATTGCCATCAGGTGCTGAGAACTTGGCTGAATCACAAAGGTTTGAGACAGATTTAGACAAGTTGGTGAAGGAGCTGTGCAAGCCAGGCACAAAATGGACTACAAAATCCGCACCGTGAGAAAAGTTCATTTCGCATGACTTCATTCGGTGGATTTGATAAGGCATGGTATAGCTTCATATGTGCCAACATACTCCCCACCAGCCATCATGCCGATGTCACGACTGACAGAGCTACATTGCTATATGGCATTCTGAAGATGAAATCAATTGACATCGGGCATATCATAAATCAGTCAATGTTGAAATACATGAGAGGGAGTACTTCAGGGGGCATACCACATGCTTCTTTTGTTACTCGACTGTGCTTGGTTGTGGGAATTGATTGGGATGATGAGGCTCTCCAGCTGCCGATGAGGGTTATTGACCACACCACTATTCAGAAGTACACCATTTGGAATGGTGCAGAGTCTCATCCCTGGGGCTGGGGGTTTATCATGTCTGAGGATGAGTCAGAAAGTGAAGAAGATGGAGATAACGATGAAGAAGAAGAGCACAATACTGCCCCGCATTCAGCTAGCCCACCTTTAGGCGAACAAAATCGTGACATTCACCGCCTCCAAAGAAAGATGGATGCGATGCACGCGAACTTCCAAGCTTATACTGCCGAATTTTCTGGAATTCTATCAAATGCCTTCAGTTAGCTGGGAGCACAGGTTCAATTTCTGACATATGGGACAACTACTCCTTATCCACCTCCAGCCAGTCCACCTGAGCAAGAGGAGGATGGTGATGATGCTAACAGCTAGGGGAGTTTCTTTATACCTTTTATCTCCAATGAGGACATTGTAGTTTTTAAGTTTGGGGGTATTAGGTTTATTTGTTGCATTTAGTATAATTCATGTCGTGTGCATTTTGTCTTGTTTTAGCTGATTGTGTAGCAAGTGTTGCATTCTATTTAGTAATTATGTTTAAAAATATGTTGCATTTTGTAACTGCATGAATCCAGTGTCAGCCGATTTATTATTTAGTAGGCCTATGATGAAATTAAAACTACTTGATTTTTGAACTGATTTGAGACTTAAGCTGGGTGGTGATGTCATAGCAATATATAAATCCTTATCTGCCTGAATCTGATATAACCGGCTAGCAATTCTGAGTAACCGTTATGCTTAGTTTAAATTTTCACATATTTACCTTCTGGTGGGAATTCTGTGTTTTAATGAAAGAATGTTAGTACTTCATTAGGTAATAGCTAGAACTGTTAAAAGCTTAAGTTTGGGGGAATTCAGTGTTATGTATAAATAAAAAAAAAGAAAAAAAAGATGAAAATCTATCTTGAAACCTTCTTGAGCTAAATCATTGAATCTTTGGAAGGGGAGAGATGGAGCGTAAAATGCACTCGTTGTATCTTTGGAAGGGGCGAGATGGAGCGTAAAATGCACTCGCTGTAAATAAAGGCATAAACTCCCCTATTGACTCTGAACTTAAGTAATACATGGTCTTGATTAGAACTTGTTTGATTTACTACTTATCTTGATTTAAAACTGGTTCTTTCCCTCTAAGAAGCATAGTATTGAAAATTTTATTCAACAGTATGTTTAGTGGTTGCTTCACATTCACACACTATATCAGTGCGGACAGATTTGGATTTGCAAGGTGTTGTGCATTATGATCTTGTCTTGGGTTGATTTTTGTTTTGATTATCTTGGAGTTTTTTTTTGAGGCATTGTAATTGAATTTCAATTCTGGCTGATTATTGGATTTAAGGTCATGATAGTGTAGGATGCATACATGGTAGTTTTTAAATTGCATTTTCTTTTGGTTTTGTTTTAGTTGTTTGAGGGCAAGCAACGATTTAAGTTTGGGGGTATTTGATAAGTGGTTTTATAACCACTTATTTGGATATTAATTGACTTGAATTTGTGCTTAATCTCATGTTATTGTATAGATTTTTATGCCCTTGTGCTTTGTTTTGCAGTTTTAGCATTGGAAACTTTCTTGGTGTTATTTGAGCTAAGTTGTGTTCAAAGCTATGATGGACTGATGATGGAAAGGAAATGGAGTTAAGCATATTGCCAAATGTTGGAATGAAGTCTTGGAGTAAAGTGCCTTGAGTCTAAACTGTAGCAGAAGATTGCAGCAGAACAAGTCGAAGCTGTGATTAATGTACGTGGCATGCAATTGTTGCTTGTGTATGGATGGATTCAGATTCAAAGATAAATGCAAAATGCTACGCTCTATCAAGGTTATTCAAGTAAATAAGCTTGATCTTAAAAATCAGTTGACTTTTACTTGAAAGATCTAGCAGGGTGATGGCTTGGAGAGGAAGACTACGACTAAAACTCTTAATATATTAGATGGCTCATCAGTATGAAAAACAGATTCCATCCCTTGGGGGATGAAGGAACTATGATTGCTTTCTTTCTTTGATTTTCAAAAGTAGAGTAGAGTAGATTAGTGTAGATTTTATTTTAGATTTGATTAGTTTGGAGACTTGAAGCAATTGGGTAGCATTGGAGATTCAATCTTGGATCAGGAGAACAGATTACAATTCTCTACTCTTTCTCTCTCTGTGATTCTTAAGTGTATCTCACGATGTGCCTTCAATATGTGGATGATAGCATTAATTCAATTATGATTTAAATTCTATTCTGAGATTGCAATAGAGTATATGGATTAGTTTAATCTGATATATTTCATTGTTAGCCTTATTGATTACTATGGGTTTTTCTATTAAGATTCACACTTACTTGCTTAATTGATTGGCCATAAATTTACTGTGATAATCCATATGGACTTGAGAAACGAAGTATGGGTTTAGATTTGATCTTATTAGCTTTTGATTGTATATTCTACATTGTGTTGGGATGTATGATTTGTGCTTAAGATAAACATATACCGAAGCACCATTCGTAGTCAATTGAGAATTTGGGATTAAACCCTAATTATTTGTAAATCACATAGACATATAGTGGTTTAGGTAATGTGGGTGTTCATGTGTATTCTATTAATTGTGGATTATATGTGATATGGGTATGGTACATTGAGAGATGGCTATACTTTACTTTCATGTTCTCGACTAACAAACCGGAACAATTAGTTTGGCTTAACATGAAGTGTATGGTTTTGAATGAGTCAATAGATGAAATTGTGATCTCAGGTCTTCATTATCTAGTCTCACTCTAGGAATGGTTAGGTTTATTTAATTTCATAGTTTAAATATTAAAATCAAATCATTCGTTTAAATAAGATTGAAATGGTTATGGGCTAGTGTTTGGTGAACTTTATTAGTTAATTCTCTGTGGGAAAGATACTTTACTTACTCTTAATTACTTGTTGACCGTGTATACTTGCACGCATATATTGATCGGTAAAACGACCAACAAGTTTTTGGCGCCGTTGCCGGGAAATTATTTTAATAATTTTTGCCAACATTAATTTCAATCAAATTAGTCTTAATTTAAACATTTTATTTTATTTTATTCTATTTTAATTTTCTTCCTATATTTTTTTTCTTTTCAGGTACCATGGATGACTTTGTTTATCAATGGCCTTATGCGAATATGCCTCAACCAAAGGAATTAATGTTGAGGTGTTTTATCAGTATTTTGTCGGAATGGAGGTATTAAAAATCTTCCGTATGTGGATTTCGGACATTTTCTGTTTAAAATTTGGAAAAAAAATTTTCTACAAAGTTGTAGAGAATTAAATTTTCTACGGAATAGACATAAGATTTGAATTTTTTAGATAAAAGAGTTATTTATTATGAATTATTAAAGTTGCTGATTATTGTTTAAATTTAAAATATTTTGGAAATTTTCTAGAATGGGTGGGCCCCACTTTTGGTTGGTGAGAAATGTGTTAAAATTTTATTTCAAAAGTGGCGGGCGTAATAGTAGTAGGTAAAGTCATCAGGTAGCATGTTAGTCTGCTTTTACATTTTAAGCATTTTCCTATAAATAGGGTGCTTAGTTATAACTGAAAATCACACCAGAATCGTAAGATTTCTCTCTCTATATTATCGAGCGTATTTTGTGAGTATTTAAATATTTTGAGAGTTGCTATTCAGTGCAAGTTTCCTTCAACCTTATACCTGATATTTCAGCCGGAAGTACTGTTCTTTTGAGGTAAGGGATGTTATTTTCTTTGTAAATGATGTTATTTCGTTCAATATCATTATGCTGAAATATTTGTATGAATATTATTGTGAAATTTTTACCTTTTCATGTCGAGGTTACTATTCACGTATACGGAACTATTCACGAGTACATTACTATCACGAAGTATAATTTTTTCTTGTGGAATTTTTACCTTTTTATGTCGGAGTTACTATTCACGTATACGACACGATTCACGTAAACGGCACTATTCACAGAAAAAAAATTTCTCTTCTTTGTCCAAGATGTCTATTATGGTTACTATTTTTGATTGTATCCATATTTTGATCTTCATTCTTGAATTTTACTCCACTATGGTTTATTATGGACTATTTTTGAATTTGGATTATCTAAAGTACGAATTCATAATCTTTGTCCTTTTATCTGACTTGATTTGTTTATTTAAAATATCTTTCATCATCATCAGTCCTAAATGATGATATAACTGAATATCTTTGGCCTGTAGTGCAAAGATGAATGATTACCTGATGAATATCTTTGGCCCGTAGTGCAAAGATGGACATGTGTTAAGATGAACATGACCAACTGGTAATACAAATGAATATCTTTGGCTCGTAGTGTAAAGATGAATATTTGGTTCAAGATGTATATTGATTGATGTTACAGGGATAAAATATTGATGATTGACTTTTAAATCATAGAAGATGGTAGATTTCATTATCTACTTAACTCTTCTAATGAATTGTTATTTCCGCTGCGAATGCTGATCTAAAACTTGTTGTCCATTATATTTTATCTGATTTGTTGAAGGTTAACGATAATTTGTTGTTCATTATTTTAGTCATAATGTTCTTTACTGGGCTAGTTGAGCTAACCATTTTCTTTTTTGTTCCATTTTTCTTCTTAGGAGGCGAGAATATAGCGGGAACTAGTCGGGGTGTGGAGTGATGTTCCCAGTCAATTGTTTTAGCATCCTCACTATTTTGTAAAATAGTATTTCAATAATTGTAATGAGGACTTATTTGAGTTTGAATACTGTCTAGAAGACAATATTTGTATTTAAACTTACAACATATGTGTTGTCGTATTTTTCACGATAATTGTAATAATGAAGTTGTAGTTGTTTTCTGTACCATGTATTTGACGACTCAGAATTGGTACTATATACCTATTTTGGGGGCGTCACAGTTGCTGTATTTTATATGGCATTGTAATAATTTGGGTATGTATATTGTCGTATTATATTCAATACAATATTTGTATTGAAACTCACAGTTTATGTGTTATCGTATTTTGCACGACAGTTGTATTAATGAAATTGTATTTGGATTTAGTAGTGTGTTTTTGGCAACCCAAAATGGGTTATGTGGACCTACTTTGGGGGCGTCACAAGATAACCTTTGTTTTTTTTAATTATAATTGTAATATATAAATATAAATATATTTAATATATTCTATTTTTGCAGTTCTTTCGATTTTTCGATTTTTATCGATTCCTTAAGAACACGTACCGGTACCGATATCAAAAAATAAAAAAAAATACCAAAATACAACTATCGAAAATAACAATACCGAAAAAATCCAATACTACCCATACTGGTACCGATCAATTCAGGAAAAAACTACCAAAATCAAAATTTTTAAAGACATTTACCCATATATGGTGACTCTTCAGCTAATTACAAATTGACATCATATTGTAAGCAATCTTTTTTAAAAAAATTTTGTAAGTGAAACATTACTATAATCGAAATTTAACCTCGCCATAAAATTTATCGACATATAAGTTATTTTTATTATTAAAAAAATATTTTTATTTTTTATTTTCATTGATAAAAATAAAATATATAAAAAACAAAATAAAAACCGAGCATCTAACTTGTCGTTGTCGGTATCTCTCTTTTCACGCCCAAATATTTAGAAAGTTAAAATTAAGAGATACACGTACTTGAATAATAGTGTGGCGGGGTATCAGAAAAGCCCAATAACTGGTTGGCGGTACTTGAAAAGTGAAAACAAATGGAGTAGTAGTATAATGTCAACCACATCCCCTTTTCAAGCCTTCGGCTCGGGATTCTCTTCTTCGTTATCATCCCTCACTGCCAAATCCAAGTCCAAATCTCCTCTACTTAATCCTCCTCTTCTCAAAAACTCCATCTCCCTCGCGCCCGCTGCTACAAAACTCCGGTGCCTATCTCTTCTCTCTCCTCGTGTCTCCTCCTTTTCGTCCGTCACCGCCGACCACACCATCATGAGTGATGCCGTCTCCGATTCCGCCATGGACGCTGTGCAAAGGCGCCTCATGTTCGAAGACGAGTAAGCTCTTACTCCTTACACTTTACTCTCAGTTTTTATCATTTTTGTGGTTGATGTATATATTTATTGTATTGGGATCCAACTGCTTTTGATGAATCTGATTTGGTATTGTTATTTGATGGATTTGATGTGACTGAAACTTAGTGTAACACCCCCCCTTCCCGGAAAGGGAGGTCACGTGCAAAGCATATCAAACCTCAAAATAAATGAACAGAGCACTAATAACTTCAAAATATTAATAGTGATGTCCATTAATGAAGTACTAAATACAATTCTCCAACTAGAGTCAAAATAACTAAAACCAAAAATTGAAACAACCTAGATGGTCAAAGACAACTCTCATCACACTAGCCCTGAATCAACCCTGCAACCTGCCAGAAGAAAAAAACACAGCATGAGCTAATTGCCCAGTACGGATACAGATATACAAAAGATATACAATTGATATACGAAAATAACCGAGACAAAATACTGAACAAAGCCTCAAATGTAAATACGGACGAAAATATAATCTCCAAAGATCTGAATGAAATATATATGAATCAACAGAATTTACGAAACCAATGGAAGAATAAAGAAATAACGAACTGAAGTAACTAACTCAATGAATTGAACTGAACAGAAACAAATAAAACTAATACAATGAAATAATAGGCTGAAACAAATGGCTGGGGTTATTTCATACCGATTGAGCTCAAAATATATCTTGCCACACAAGCAAGTCAGACTAATGCCACACAGGCAAGTCAAAATAATGCCACACAGGCAAATCAAATGATGTCACACATGCAACCAAAATAATGCCACACAGGCAAATCACACATTGGACCGCGAATCCAAATGTATGCAAATCGGATAGTGTGTTTGGCACAACATCACCAATCCGCAGAACAGAAAACTAGGGTTAACCCATACGCCTCCCACAACAACACACCAAATGCCCTCTTCCTCCGGAGCCCAAAACGGAGACGCCGTGGACTAATCACACTGCCACGGAAAGTGTCATGCCTCTCGTGCCAAGACGACATGCCTGTGGTACCCCCACAGGTGGTTATAGCTCAAGTATACCCTATGGTATATTCTAACAAAAATACTATGTCACAACACATGCGACATAATACCAACAAAAGGGTTCTATATGTACATGTTGAACCAAATCAAATTATAGTCACAAGGTCTCAAAAAGAAGGTAGCAACATGTACCGCTCTACAATTATCAAAAATAAATAGTATTAAACATGATAACCTAATTCAAAGAGTACAAATACGAGTCATATATATCAACTCCAAAATGAAACCAATATATTTATTTCACAGGAAACAATTATGTGAAATAATAACGAAATTCGAACAAGCGACAAAACGAACAAATCAAATTTAACAAGAGTATCGCTGAAAGAGTACGGAATCCGTACCTGGAGTAAGCAATGTAATACACAAAAATTGTTATCCCAACATAGTTCGTTAAACTCCTTCCGTCCGAACTAATTAAAAAGAAAAATAAATAAATAATTTATCAATTATATAAAAGTTAAATTTTAAAACCAACAATATTCTTTCACTTTTATAATTATTTTAACTATCACGTTTAATTTGTAAATATGTACATTTTTAATGTGTATCTATAATTAATAAAATAATGTTCTTAGCATGATCTTAGTTACTGACTTGAATAACTTATCCAAATTACACGAAGGTATAAAACTAATTTACTGTACTATATATGTCTTCCTCTAAATTAACATAACTATAATTCTTATGTCTAGATTATATTGCATGAAGAATATAGAGATTTTTTTTTTATAACCACAGTTACAATCTCTATTAGAACAAAAGCCATAATGTACTGTGCCTTTACTGAAGCATGAGATAGTTCACGAAATATATAATATAATAATTATTAGTTTTCATATGGATGCAAAATACCTTCCTGCAGAAAGTATTAGGAACTAACTTTTTATAATACTATTAAACATACAACACACTAACCATCTAACTTTTAAAGTATAACCAAATTAATCTTTATTTGAATACAAAAAGTTAGCATACTAGGTAATTCAATGATCTAATTCATACCTTTGTCTCATCTGTGCTTTTGTTGCCGCCGCTCCTCTCTTTCTCTTTCTCTCGGGTTGTATAGATATAATGAAGTAATTAGGTTTAGCTATTTATTAATTAGGTTGCCTCAATAAACTTCTAATTGGGTTAAATTAATATTAAGGCCCAAATTTTAACCACATAATATTATCTATCACTTATTAATATCTATTAGCCCACACAATTTAAATGACTACTTTGACCCAATTTAAAGCCAAAAATTCAAACAATATATATTTAAAATACAAACATAAATACTTTTTTTTTCGGGTATTACACTTAGCTCCATATTTTTTTATCAATGGATTAAAATAACGATTTGACTTGAAGCTAGGGTCTTGTTTAAATAACGATTTGGGTAGAGATACTAAGAGGGTTTTAGTTTGTTGGTGGAATAGTGGAGCAAGGGCTTGATTTTGGTCTGCGATCACTTGAAATCACACGTTGAAGGTCATGTGTACATTGATTGCACGTCACTGTACATTGGACTATTTCATGCTATGTGTAAGTATTTTCCTGGAGAGTACCCACTTAGATATGTTTAACCCGAGCACACACTATTGAAGGACCTTTTTGTAATAAGTGAACTAAGAAATGCAAGTCACAAGATTTACATGATTTAGGATAATATTCTGGTACTACGTGGTGACTACTTCAAGTATATCTGGCACTTGGATTCACTTTATTTTGTAATCTATTCCCGAACTACTATCATAAAACTTTTATGACTGATATCTTTTTGCAACCTGAAATTACTATCACTTCTATGATTTTTTTTCTTCTTCCCTTTCCTTTTTTTTTCATTTGATTTGAAGGCTTTCCTGGTGTATGATGGTTCTTTAACCTTAAACTTTTGCAGGTGTATTTTGGTGGATGAGAATGATTGCGCTGTTGGTCATGATACTAAATACAATTGTAAGCAGGAATTTTTTTTTTTGCAAAAACAGATTTTTAGATGTTTGTAATTACTTGAATGCACCTCTGTCTCTGTTTCTTTATCTTTTTTAATCTTTATCTTCTTTGAAGTATAGATTCTCTTATTACATCTAGTTTTGTGTGGATGCCATCTGATGCTCATCTTGGTTACTTGATTAATTCTATGTTTCTAAGATTGATTTAGGTGCTTATGTTGTTCTCCATTATTACTTGAAAATAATTCTACCTATCTTGGTTGATTGATTCTATGTTTCTAAGTTAGATTTAGGTGCTTATGTTGTTCTCCATTATTACTTGAAAATAATTCTACTCATCTTGGTTAGTGTTCACCAATCCTCTTCTGTTAGATATAATTATTTTTTTTTGACACTGATCAGTTTGTATGGATGAATCTTTGCCATCTAGTATTCGCAACACTTGTGCAAGAAGGATATATTGGGGATATCACAGACGAGATGCCTATTTTGAAAAATACAAAAACGCGGACAGTAAATTTATGTTTGAAATACAAAGATTTCCTGCCACAAGGAAATACTTCTATCACATGACATGCTCCTTTTGTGGGGTTTAATCCTTATTTTACTAATTTAGTGTAATCTTACTGTTCTCCAAGGATTACTTATTTTTAACTTGCAGTTCTGTTAGGATTATTTCTTTCCATTAGTGCTATTTTGAACTTTTGTACTGGTACCAACACCAAGATCTTGCTTAGTTGCAGTCACCTTGATGAGGATTGATGTTAACTACATTTCTTTGGAAGAATGTTGCAACCTAATAAAATGATTACTCTACAAAGATTGTCAATAATTATATATCTTACGAAAAACTGGTAGCAATTAGAGTTTTGTATAAAGAAGATTTTAGAAATCAAATTACTGGGAAAAAAATTAATCTTGTAAATCGTCGTATTCAAACTTGAGGAATAATTTTATCTCTCTTTTCAAACTGGATGTTTTTATTATATAATTCTTAATATCTGTATGGGCATTTTGTAATGCGCGGGATGATGCTTTTCTTCAGCATCCGTTCTATTTCTTTTTTGATAAAGAAGAGTTTCCCGGTCTTGCGACTAGATCTCCCCTTCCCGAACAAGACTTTCAATAATAGGCTTTACGCTTGCGGTCCGTGGCACCTATAGTGCTTCAAGTGGGAGTCAAACTCAATACTTCTGGGCTTACGGCTTGATCCAAGTTCTCTTTTAAACCATTGAGGCAAGTGGCGAGGTTCGTTCTATTTCTAGCTCTGTCGTCTGTGTATGGAAAATTTTCTCTAGGTGACTCGTGCATGTCAAATCAACAAGATATATTTTTATGAGTATCTTAGGAGACAGATATTTGCCAGATACCCTGTTTGGTTGTAGTCGTCGATGACAGTTTTGTGCTGTGCACAAAATAGAGAAAATAGCGAAGTACAACTTGCATACATTTCATTCTAGTATATATTTCTTTCTGGCTTAAGGTGTTTGTACTGGACTTTTGGCATTACATAGTCAATCTTATCTCCAAGAGGTGATAACATCCTAACCAGGCTCGCATCAAACAACGACGACTCAACTCGAGTTCCAAGGGTTCAATGAATGATTGCGAGTAGTTGGGCTGAATTCAACCCAAGAATGTTTACGTTGGAGTTCAAGTCAATTGGTGTCGTGTACGTTGCATGGATAGGAGCTTACAATCTATCACGCGACAACATTAGGTTGGAATGCATGGAACGAAGAAGAAGGGTTCAAGCATCAATGCAATGCGTTCATCATGCAACCGAGATAAAAGCTTGGCGTTTTCAGCTTGCCAAATATTAGTCACTTTAAGCTCGATTTTGACATTGATCCAACAAGAATTTTTCAATCATCAAAGAATGAAAGTTGTAGAGCTATTCGTTCTCTTTCGGAGTTGGAGCCTCTTGAATCACCTCAATCGGAGTTCGGACGAGAAAGTTATGGCCATTTTACCAAAGGACGTCGCAGTAGGAAAAGTGACGCCCGCCCCGGCGGGTTTTCAAGGCTAAAAATCCTGCCCCGACGGGCTTGCCTTTTCGCAAACTCGCCCCAGCGTGATCTGGCTCCGCCCCAACCCATTCCTTTCTGCCCAAGCCCGCCCCGGCAGGTTCCCAAGCCTGAAAAAAGCCTGCCTCAGCGGGTTTGTCGATTTCCAATTTGAGTTTTTACGCGGTTTGATAGATTTAGATGCAGATATACTTCCTTAATTAGCTATTTTCAGTATCTTTTCGATTTCTAATGTATCTAGGAGTTATATTAGATAGGATTTGATTTCTATATTGATTTGTAAGTTAGGATTTGGTTTCCTAATGGATTCTTATTCCTTATAGGATTTAAGGTTTTGATTTCTTATAGAATTATGATTTCTTTCATTATTATAAATAGACTATATAGCTGATGTAATAGATAGACAACTTTGATAAATAAAACTTGTGAGATTATTCTCTTTTTGGTTCTTTGAGAACTCCAGAATTGTTCATAGTTTTCTGTGAGATTCATTGTCGATTTATCATACAACAATACATAGTTGTGTGTAGCGTCTTCTATCGTATCAATCGTCGATTTTACCGAGATTATCGCTTCAATATAAGCGAGGGGTCAAGGTGTCGTTGGTGTCCATTAAACGCAGAATTCCAAACGCGAGCAATTATACCAAGATTACCGTCTATATGTTGGCAGGGGTCTATCAAGAGACAAAATGGATTCATAGAGCTGTTTGATGTGGACCGGTAGTGGTCAAAGTGGTTCTTGTATTCTCACCTTCATCCCTACGACTAGACAAACTCTTGAATCTGTGTTATTTGCTGCAGTCTACAATGCAATCACTATATTCTTGTGCATGTTGATGACCTATAATTAATAATTGTTTTGTTGGACTGTTACGTAGCTTGCTCAATGTTCAACACTTTAAATATGCACAGGTCACTTGATGGAGAAGATTGAATCAGAAAATTTGCTTCACAGAGCTTTCAGCGTATTCCTGTTTAACTCTAAATATGAGTTGCTCCTTCAGGTATTTGTTACAGTTTATGGGTTGAAAATCAATATATGGGGTTGCATAATTTATATCTGCTATATTCTTTATGTTGTCATCTATCAAAGAGTTTCATGTTGTCATTATGAAGGAAACCTAAAGAGTTATGCTATGTTTGGTTCCCATTACTTGGCATGTATGGAATGGAATGACTTAAAGAATGGATGGAATGGGAATCGAAATGAAATGGTCATTCTCATTTTTATGTTTGGTTTGTCCATTCATTCCTTCATGAATAAAATCACCATTCTATTTTAGGTGTTTAGTTTATATGAATTACATTACGAATGGAATGTGAAATGATCTTTTTCATTTTTTATATACTACAAACTTATAAAATGAATGGAAAATAATCGTGCAGGGTCATTAAGTATAAATTTGAAATTCTTTCTCTATTTTTTTTACTTTTATTTTTTTAATTTGTGTGAAAATTATACTTTATTCATTTTTTAATTTTTAAGAACAGAGAGAGTATTATGTAAATAAGTATAAATATTCATATTCATTTTGTAATTTTTTTTAATATTCACATTCTATTTTTGTAATTTTTTTACAGTATGTATATTTTTGTCAATACATAAAAACATTAATTGTTTAGTATATATTTAGTAAAATTAAATACTAAATACAATATTTACAAAAATTACAAAAAACGTTAATACAATATGTAAAAATATTACTAAACGTTAATATTTACAATATGGATTTTAACATGTTTTTTTAATATTGTTAACATGTTTTTAATATTACTAAACGTTAATACTGTTAACATGTTTTTTTAATATTACTAAACGTTTATACTGTTAACATGTTTTATTTTTAATTTTGTAAATGCAAACATGTTTTTTACTAATAAAATAAAAATTAGTATGTATTTTTTTATAAAAATAGAATATGAATATTTTATAAAAATATTTTTTGACTAGTCAAAAAATATTAGTCTAAAAACAATACAAAAAAATAGTTCAAAATAAACATAAACATAACGTTTTTGTAAGAAAAATGAAGTAGCATAAAAAAGGTAGGAAAAGAAAAGAAATGATGATAGATAGCGAAGAGAAGAGGGGAAGAAGGTTGACCTAGGAATGAAATAAACCCATTTATTTAGAAATGATTGAAAAATAACTTTCAGATTTGAAAGGAAATAACTAAAGGAAAATGGTCATTCCAATTGACTAACCAAATATGTTTTAAGTCATTTCATAAGGAATGGTCATTCCATTCCCAGCCCATTCCATTCCATTCCCATCAACCAAACACAACATTAGATTAACAAGGAATCCATAAACAGAATGTTGAGTGAGCATACCATGTGAAAGTTGGTGTCTTGTAAATTAGATTGTGATTTGATGGTCTTCCTTCTCATTCTGGAAAATAGTAATAGATTATTTATTTATTTATTTATTTCTGGTTAAAGGTTGTCTAACATTAAAATAGTTACCCCAAAGCCATTAATGTGGTCTCCAGAGATCCCACACTTACAACTGATGTGGCATAGATGTAGTCTAAAATCTTCAAAACCATTTACTGTTAAAAGAAAAAAAATTATTCCGAAAGAAGTATAAAAATATACAGGACATGCAAAGACTTGCCTTACGTGATAAAATGTTGTCATGACAGATTAGCGTTTGAATCCGTTGCTCAAGTGATTTTATTAAAAGGATGGCCGGTCGTCTTGTTGAAACACAATTCAATAGTGTAATTTATGGAAATGACGCATTGTTTAGCACTCTGGTTATCATGCAGAACTTTAACATAGCACCTAGTTTTATTGAAATTTAATAAAGGTCTTCAAAATTTGGATTAGTGTTTGGGTCAATGCAGCAGGAGGCCGAGGAGATGAGCCTAAAAAAAGACGATCATTTTCAATACATATAAACCTTAAGTAATATGTTATGTTACATAGCTTCGTATATAACATTGATCTAGGGAGTCTAGGTTGAGTATCTAATAGATGGACATGAAGGAGAGGGTAGTAGAGAACACTAGGAAAAAAGTATATGAAAATGAGCATCAAAGGTATAGTTAAGTTTATTTACACAATGAAATTGAAGGAGTACATGATTGGTGGAGTCTGTTAAAAAGCTTCCCTTTTCTCTTCTTATGACTTTCACAAATTGAAAAAATAAATTAAAGAAACATTATTACTGATTCCCTTTGGAAGTAGAGTGATTATGGTATGGTAGGAGCATAGGAGGTGACAAGTTGGAGTTGGAATATTAAAGATTCTACAAAATGCATAAATTGAATTGGAGTTTGGAGGCTTAGGATTGTTTACTACATCTCTATAGAAGTAAATCATACATCTGAGAGGGTAGTCTCTTGAACTTTGAGGATATTCTATTGAAAATGGTTTTATGTTTTCCTTCCAACTGTCAGCTTGTATTAACTGTGAACATTGAGTATTCTTCTGCTTATGTATGTTTCCACTTATTGTCTTTGGATGTTGAAAGTTTTCAGTTGAATGCCATTTTAATTTTGATAATCTCTTAAATATGCAGCAACGATCTGCAACCAAGGTGACGTTCCCTTTGGTGTGGACAAACACTTGTTGCAGCCATCCACTGTACCGAGAATCCGAGCTTATAGAGGAGAATGCTCTAGGTATCATATATATATATATAGTCCCCTTTATTTTACGCTTTGAGACTCTTTCATCTCAGTGATTAACTGCTAATTCACCTTTTGCATATAATTCCTAACCAGGGGTGAGGAATGCTGCACAGAGGAAGCTTTTGGATGAACTGGGTATTCCTGCTGAAGATGTTCCAGTTGATCAATTCATGCCCTTGGGTCGCATGCTATACAAGGCACCGTCTGATGGGAAGTGGGGAGAGCATGAACGTAACAATCTTTACCTCATCATTTTCAACTTGGCTTGTTTTTCATGCTGTTTAATGTTCTGAATTTGTGCCCACTGTTGTCTTTTGTACACTCGACTTCTGCAGTCCACCTTAGTGTTTTTCTGCCTGCTATATTGGGAACTTGGTTCTCAGGTTGCCTTTAATAATTCCATATTTCACATATTATTCTCATGGAAGTTCCACGAGATTCTCATGAAAGTAACAAGTATATATTGAATTCATCAAAATCTATAAACTTATATTTACTTCCCTTTCTCCGTTTTCCAGTTGATTACCTTCTCTTCATTGTTCGGGATGTTAATGTAGATCCCAACCCTGACGAAGTGGCTGACATTAAATATGTGAACCAAGATCAGCTGAAAGAGTTGCTGAGAAAAGCTGATGCTGGTGAAGGTGGTTTGAAGCTGTCCCCTTGGTTCAGACTAGTTGTTGATAATTTCTTGTTTAACTGGTGGGACCATGTCGAGAAAGGAACCCTTAAGGATGCTGCTGATATGAAAACTATTCACAAATTGACATGAGAACAGCCTTCTTCTTGATTTGTACTTCAGACCTAATAAATTTGGTGCCCTGCATTCTAGAAGTCTAGGATTTTACTTCTAAATAGCTCATTGTCACGGTAAGATTTGAGCTTGAAGATTCTCATCTGTTTGAGACTTGTATTCTTAGTTTGAATTTGTGGCTATGATTTTAATAAAAAGCTTGTGCTTGGCTAGTGGTTCTAAATGTGCTCACGTTCGTCATTTATTTGACATAGTGGAGCAATACTTCATGTTATCATAATTAAGTTAGTAGGAAGTTTGCTCTTTGCTAAAAATATTAAATATAATGAATGTGATACCGCATTATCAATTAGTATAATTAACATATGGAGGGGGACGGGAAGACATACAACATAGTATATGAATGTGATATGAAAACATACAACATAGTATAAGAGTAGGCTTGTCAAAATGGGTTTGAACTCGATGAGCGGTCTAAATCTGTCCACACTAAATGGGTTATGTTAGAGCCTGATTTGATGATAAATGTGATTATGTGTTTACATGATGAATGTGTATGGAATTATGAGTCTGTATGATGAATGTGAATACGTGAGTATGTGTTTATGTGATGAACATGATAATATAATTATGTGCTTATGTGAATACGTGAATATGATCTGTACGAGTGTTGTTGTATATTAAATGGCATATTCATAATCAATATAGTGTGATGGAAATTGATTGATGCAATGTTAAACTGTAAGATTAAAGTAGAGATAAATTTTTTTTTCATCAGTCTACTTTAGGTCAATTTACAAATGAGTCATTAATATTTTTTTTCTTATAGTCAACCCACTAAACTTTTGTTTACTAACAAACCGTTACAAAAAGTGTCTTGATCGTTAATTGACTAACATATTAATGATGTGACAGTGGTGACATTGTGTTAATTTCTGATGTGACAATTCTTAAATGAAAATGAAGGAAATCTAGGTGTTGGTAGTATAAAAATTAAAATAAATAATGAAATTTAAGACAAAAATGAAAAATTGTCATTAAAAAAAAGTAAAGAAAAAGAGAAAAATATTATTATTATTGTTGTTGTTGTTGTTGATGATGATGATGTTATTGTTGTTGTTGTTGTTGTTATTATTATTATTATTATTATTATTATTATTATTATTATTATTTTTCGCATATTGAAGGCCACGTTGGATAATTTTGTCACATTAACTTTTTTTTTATTTACAACTCAGCGATGGTGTCAAATTCCGTTAAAGTCAAAGGACTTTAACGGTTTGTAAGTAAACAAAAGTTCAGTGAGTTGACTGTAACAAAAAAATTCAGTGACTTATTTGTAAGTTAATCTAAAATAGAGTGACCAAAAAAGCATTTATCCCGATTAAACTACATCTGTTCTTAAGCTTTGTAAAGTCTTTATAAAAGAAATAAATTGATGTATAAGGAATTAGAATAAAAAGATCAACTATGTAAAACAGTAAGTAGAGCAAGTTAAGAACAAAATAAAGTATATTGTAATTTGTAAGTTTTGTAAAGTCTTTAATAATGCAAAGATGTACAAAGACTTAGAGTAGTATGATCAAATTTGTTATGTTGATTTCTTTGAGTTGATTCTATATGTAATAGATATGATCAATTGTAAGGTCTTGAATTTTATGAAATAAAAGTATTCAATTTTTCTTATAATTATTATTCTATTCAGTAAATGGTTAAATTGATAAAAGGTTAAAGTTAAGGGTGATATGTGCAAATTTTACAAAGTAAACAAGTTGTCATAAAATATTCGTTATGTCAGGGAATATTCGTACGACGGCGCATTCATTAGTGGATCCCACAACAGAATAACTGTCGGATATAGAAAGCGACAAAAATAACATTTTTTATAAAAATAAATGCAAAACTTTTACCGTTAAATTATTGAAATACCCGGTGATAAAAGTACAGTAATACGCGGCGTTGCACAGTAGCATACAGTATTGCACAACATATCTGATTATTGATTCTTACGTAAGAAGTCACTCAGTATTCAATAATTGCTACAGTAGTTGCTGCATAGTATTTTATATTATTGATTCAATAATTGTTACAATAACATTTGCACAATATTTTATATTATTAAATCAATAATTGACATGACACAGTTATTCATATTATTATTTGCAATATTGACAATGGCTAGAAAGTTCTGTCGAGGAAATGAGTTAGGTTATTTAATTGCGCGCCAATAAGGAAAAATCCTTATCGTAAAGCTCCCTCTTTCCTCGGAACGATCTGGTTGTCAATATTGTGAATTATAATATTAATGATGAATAATTGTTGAAAGAGTAAAAATATGTTGATTAAAGATAAGTGAATTATGGTAAATATTTATTCATTTTTTGATACAGATAGAGGGGTTTGTCATGAGACGTTTGTTATAAGTTTGACTAATTATTTCATGGGGAGACATGTTAATTTTTCAGACCATCAGTTGAAGTTTTAATAGTAAATCAATTTGGACCGTCAGATGAAGTTTTAATAGTAAATCAATATGGACCGTCAGTTAAAATTTTAATAGTAAATCAATACAGATCGTCCGTTTTAATAGTAAATCAATCTGGACCGTCCGTGAATCAGTTACTATTCAGTCCATTTTCCTATAAATATGTTGCTTAGTTAAGCAATGAAACTCACACGAGAATCAGAGAATTTTTCTTCTATATTATTGTGAGTATTTCGTTTAAGTATAAAGATACACTAAGTAGTGCCATAATCTCTTCAGATAACCTCTTTCATAACAGTCAGATCTAGTCTCCTAATGTAAGAGGTATTATTTCTTTTGTATTCGTAAAGGATGTTATTTTCTTTCATTACTCATAAGAGTTGTCATTCTATTCATTATTAATATGTGGGAATAACCTGTCTACGCGGACTACTGCATGCCGGTGAATAACCATTCGTATTTATTCTTTATTAAGTTGTGGAAATAATTTGTCTACGCGGAGTACCGCATGACGGGTGAAAATCCATTTGCAGTTTCGTATATTATTTCATTTCATATTCCTAATTTTAAACTTACTATGATAAGTATTGCTTCTATAATTCTTGAAATGATTAGAAATTCCTTGAGATTTGTGTTTCATCTAATATAATTTCACTGAAATATTGGTCTGAACTTTTTTTTATTAAATTTTAATTTTTTCATAATGGAGTACTATTTATTCGGGGTACTATTCATACTAGAGTACTATTCATCTGGGATACTATTCGTACCAGAGTACTATCCATCCGGGATATTATTCATACCGGAGTACTATTCATCCAAGATACTATTCATGTCGGGGGTACTATTCACGACATAATTTATTTCCTTTTCCTTGTCCAAATTATCTTTGAAATATGAATTTTAAATATCATTCTTGATTTTGAATCCATGTTTTGATCATCATGTTGACAATTTAGACATTCTTGAACTTGGATAAATTAAATTACAAATCTCTAATATTTATCCTTGATCTCACTTGATTCATTCTTTATATCATTGTCATAATCATCAGACTTAAATTGTGGTGAAAGTTCTCTTTGGCTTGTAGTGCAAAGATAAACTGTTGATTGATATCTTTGGCCCGTAGTGCAAAGATGAACTGTTGATTGATATCTTTGGTCTGTAGTGTAAAAAATGAACTGTTGATTAATATCTTTGGCCCGTAGTGCAAAGATGGACATGTGTATGGCATGATCATGACCATTAATGATACAAATGAATATCTTTGGTCCGTAGTGCAAAGATAGACCATTATTTGACATGACCATGACCACTGATATTACAGTTGAATATCTTTGGCCCGTAGTGCAAAGATAAACATTTGATTGGTAAGATCATGATCATTGTTGTTACATTTGAATGTTTTTGGAGTAGGGTGTAAATACGATATGATTATCGAGTGTCTTTAACCTTTGTGGGAAGGGCGCAGCTGCGCCTTCCTGCAGTTTGGTTTGATGATTTGTTTGTAATCTATAAACTTGTAACATGCATGCTATACTTCTTTCAGTCTTAATACATGATTACCATGATGTTTAAAGAGTTCTAACACATAATGGCTATGAGAAACCAAGAATCTAAAGATTTTTACAA
Organism: Panax ginseng; assembly: GCA_020205605.1. Taxonomy (NCBI): domain Eukaryota; kingdom Viridiplantae; phylum Streptophyta; class Magnoliopsida; order Apiales; family Araliaceae; genus Panax; species Panax ginseng. The sequence continues at coordinate 46,650,283 of CM035147.1, read as the reverse complement.
ACCATATTAATACTTTTCTACAAGTTAAGTAAGTGGTGATTATATAGCTATGTGGTGTGATAGCATACTAATGTGACATTCCATTTACGTTACTAATATAGGAATAAATGTATGTTGTTGACTTATGTGATCTAACATGTATGAGATTATTGACTTATAGAGTTGAGTAACTAATAAATATGTTGTATACATAACTACGTTACAATAGAATTTTAAAGTGTTGATAAGCTATAGAGTTGGTAAACTACGCTTAAGGCAAGCTCTCTAACTTCATTTGATTTTCATATTAAATGCAAGTTCCTTAAACTCTTTACACTTTAAATATTGTATAATTCGAATTATTTCCATTTCGACCATATCTACATCGAGTAAATATCTATTACTTTTCGGAAATTTATTTCGTATCTTGATATTGTTGCAAGCATTGAACTTATCGTTCCTAAATGCATTACAAAAGATTGTCTAAGCCATTGATTCAGCTAGACTATTATCATGTGTTAGGAAGCTATCCAAAACAATTGACTTGGTGCGGACTCTTATAAATATGCTGAGAGTAACAACCTTCATTGAAGGGGAAATTATATAACTGTCAGGGAACCGACGTGCGCACATACTAACATGTTTAAATGTTATGCATAACGTAAGGTACTTTAGGTTGATCACCTATTGTACTTGATTTTAATAGATTTTCAGTATAATACTGTTAATTATAGTAGAAGTTCTTAGTCCCTAGTGACTGCTCAATGTTCATTATTCTTGAACCTTGACATGATTAACTCTTTGAATCTTGTTGATATCTTTCAGTCCATAGCGACACCTATTGAGAATTGTTGATAATTCCTAAACCATTATTCATTTCTATACCCTTGAGATTCGAACTTTATAACTGTTCACCCTTATTGTTATATTACTTGCTGGACAAATTTGTTGGTCATTCTTGCTTTCCTTAAAACTTTCAGTTAAGGCAGAACGTGGTGAACCCTCATGCAAGGTTGTAATATCCGAGATTTTTTTTATGTAATTTAAGAATTATTAATAAACGAATTTATATGAAACTTTTGGGTGATTTCATTTATTAGATGTATATGTGTTGTACATATATGTGTTATTTCAAGATATGTGATGAGATGTATTTAAATGGTTGGTTTAGTTTTATTTAACTATTTAAATTGATTAAGTAGGGAATTATTCTATTTATTACGTGGGATGGTATTAAATCATGAACTGGAGTTCGAAGCGGAATTTAGAGACGCGGACTGCGTATTCGAGTCCGGAACGTCGAAATTAGTCAGGATAGACTATAATCACGAAAAAAGTGTCACGGTTGACTTTTTGGTCAAAGCCAACTAGTTGACTTTTTTGAGAAAAAAGTCAACTACAAATTTCAGAGGTGAATTTGACTAAACAGATAGTCCCATGACGTCCGGAACGTCGACTTTAGTAGGAATCGATATATGGTTCGCAAAGTTTGGTTCCGAAGGGTAAAATAGTCAAATAGCTTATTAATTGATTAAAATAATATATTTTTTCTATATAATAGAAATCAGCTGAACTGATGGGACCCATGAGACTATTAAATTGGGGCAAGGGAGGGAGTATACATATATTACATAATAGCTAAGGTGGGAGTACTTTATTTTATTCCTTAAAACAAAAATTCTTTTTATTTTTCTAACTCCTACATTCATTTTCTCTAACTCTCACATTCTTACTATTAATTAACTATATTATTGTATTATTAAGTATTGTGAGTAACTAATCATTAGAGTTGGGGGTTATGGGCGTTGGGGGTTATGGGAGTTGGGGGTTATGGGAATCAAAAGACTCTAACAAGCAATACATATATAGAAACACACTTTTCTTTTAAGAAAATTCCACCAAGTGAGTAAACATGGAGAGAAATTGAGAGCTTAAGAGAGTTAGAACGAATTTTGGAGGAATACTGAGGATTTGACAAGCAAAGAGAAGGAGCATCATATAAAACCAAGAAGAAATTCATCAAAAGGTAATTCATGAACCCATTGTATTTTTATAAGAAAAATGAGAAGAAAATGCATATAGAATTGGTAAATGATTTGTTGTGGCTTTGGGATGCCATGTTACTGTTGTTTGATGATTATAGATCGTTAACAACAAAAGATATGGGTTAATCATGCATCAAATTCATAGAAAATAAAAGTATTAAGCAATGCGTGCTCTACCTTTGATAAAATGTCTCTAAGGTGCTAAATTAATCAAAAAGATGGAAATTTGTCAAAGTTTGATGTTGTGAAATGTGAAAACATGTGAGAGTAGATGATCTGGACATTAGGAATAATTTAATTGCATGCTAGTGATAGGTCCCAATACAGAATGAATGCACGTGTTCTCTTCGGGTGAGAACGTACCACAAGTCTTTTCTCTTTAAGTGAGAATAGTATCGTAGCTTGATAAAAAAAAAATGATTCCCTTCCTTGATATCTCTAAGCTGCTTTAAATAAGCCAACCCATATACAAGGACCGAAATAAAAGGAAAGCTGGAAATATGGTATCACCACTACGTAAACACCACGTAACTAACAGAAATAAAAATAGCATAGACTTGTAACCACAACACACATACGTCCCACGTACACTCATGCATGCATGACTCTTCCCACGTTGCATGACTCTTCCCATGTCCAACTTCATCCCAAATACCACTCCTGCATGCATGACTCTTCCCACGTCCAACTTCATCCTAAATACTTGGGATTTGGCCTAAAGGCCCTTGACGACCGATTTAGCTTATCAATTCCTCCCCCATTAGGAGGAGCCTTGTCCTCAAGGTCCATGCCCGAAAATCTTTCCAACAACTGTTTGGTGGGCTCCCATGTTGCGTCTTCTACTGGTAGAGTTTCCCAATGGATTAAACTTTCTTCGATAATCTGGGCTCCATGTTTTATCCAGCGGTGATCGAGTATAGCCCGTGGTTTCAGTATGACTATCCCATCGTTAGTGAATGGTGGCAACTCGTTGCTGGCCGTCACCCCTTTTTCTTCATTAGCGTTGTACCATTTGAGTAGGGATACGTGGAATATGGGATGAACGCGCAATCCCTCTGGTAAGTGGAGCTTGTACGCGACTGAATCGATTTTCTCCAAAATTTCGTAGGGCCCAAAGAAACGGCTGGCTAATTTCTGGTGAACTCTTTTGAAAACAGTTTGCTGGCGGTAAGGATGTAGCCTTAGAAGCACTAACTCTCCGACCTCGAATGACACATCTCGTTGTTTTTTATCTGCTAATTGTTTCATTCGATTCACTGAGCGTGTAAGGTTGGCCTTGAGTTGTTGGAGTAATTCATCCCTGTGTCGCAGTTGCTGATCAACTTCATGCACTGGTGAGAGACCCTCGCGGTACGACGGAATGGTGGGTGGTAATCTACCATACAGTGCTTGGAAAGGTGTCATTCCCGTGGAGATGTGGTAAGTTGTATTGTACCAGTATTCAGCCCAAGGTAAGTAGAGGTTCCATTTGCGTGGCCACTGGTGTACAAAACATCTAAGATACTGTTCAACGTAGCGGTTGACGACTTCCGTTTGTCCATCGGTCTGTGGGTGATACGCAGAGCTAAGCTGTAGTTTGGAGCCCGACATCTTGAAGAACTCTTGCCAGAAGTTGCTCACGAAAATTGGATCACGGTCACTAACAATTGATCTGGGCATCCCGTGTAACTTAATAACACCTTCCACAAATTTTTCTGCAACACCGTTAGTTGTAAATGGATGGGTTAATGTAAGGAAGTGGGCTGATTTACTGAGCCTATCGACGACCACCATGATGGTATCCTTGCCCTGTGAAACTAGTAACCCTTCAATAAAATCCATCGTTATGTCATCCCAGACTTGATGTGGAATGGGCAACGGTTGTAGGAGTCTACTAGGTGCAAGGTCTCGACCTTTGTTAAATCGGCACACAATACAACCCCGTATGTACTCCTGGACCGATTTGAGCATCCCCGGCTAATAAAATTATTGTCCCAATTTTTTGTACGTGCACAATATGCCTGAGTGGCCGCCCATCTTGGTGTCATGCATCTCATGCATCAACTTGGAACGTAGAGCAGTATTGGATGGTATGATGACCCATTGTTTGTAACGTAGTAGACCATTGCGCCACACATAGTGGTAGTTGAAATTGGTCATGACTACCAGCTCATGTCTTTGAATATATGGATCCTCCTTTGCAGCTCGATTGATTTCCTCCCATAAGGTAACCTGAGGAATAAAGATATGGTGAAGAATTGGACTACCATGTTTTTGTGAAAGGGCGTCGGCTGCCGAATTCTCACGTCCTGGACGGTAAGTGATCTCATAGTCATAACCTAAGAGTTTGGCCACCCATTTTTGTTGTTCAAGGCGTAGAGATGCGTTGTTCCAAAAAATATTTTAGGCTTCTTTGATCCGTTTGAATATAGAATTTTCGGCCTAGGAGATAGGGCCGCCATAGTCGTATTGCTTCCACGATTGCTAGCATCTCTTTAGCATAGGTGGACCACGATTTTTTTGCTACCCCAAGGGCCCGACTCATGAAAGCTATTGGTTTACCTTGTTGGGACATCATTGCTCCAATTCCATCTCTTGATGCATCAGTTTCGATAGTGAAGATGTCGTTGAAGTTGGGCATTGCTAGCGTTGGTGTGGTGGTCATGGCTTTTTTGAGAGCCAAAAAAGCATCCTCTACTTCCTGGTGCCACCCGGATTTGCCTTTCTTAAGGAGGTTGGTGAGGGCCTGTGCTATAATGCCATAATTTTTAACAAACTTTCGGTAATATCCTGTCAATCCTAAAAAACCACGTAGCTCAGTAATGTTAGTAGGTCGTGGCCATGCCACCATCGCTGCAATCTTACTGTTGTCTACTTTCACTCCTTGACAGGTGACTATGTGTCCCAAATACTCCAGCTCTTGTTGCCCGAAAGCACACTTGCTAGCCTTGACAAAGAACCGGTGCTGCCGTAAGATGGCCAGAGTCTGTTTTACATGCACCAAATGCTTGTCCCAAGTAGGACTATAAACTAATATATCATCGAAGAAAACTAGTATAAATTTTCTAAGATGAGGACGAAATATAGAGTTCATAATAGCTTGCAAGGTAGAGGGTGCGTTACACAAGCCAAATGGCATAACCAAATATTCGTAATGTCCATTATAAGTTCTAAAAGAAGTTTTAGGAACATCCGGAGGACTTACTCGTACCTGATGGAACCCAGCTCGCAGATCTAACTTGGTGAAATATGAAGCACCATAAAGTTCGTCCAACATATCCTCTACCGTGGGAATGGGAAAACGGTCTTTCACACTGGCAGTGTTGAGTGCCCGATAATCCGTGCAAAAATGCCAGTTTCCATCCTTCTTCTTCACTAACAGTACTGGTGATGAAAACGGGCTCGTACTGGGTCGGATGAGGCCTGCGTTCAACATATCGTGAACTTGTTTCTCAATCTCCTCCTTTTGATAGTATGCATATCGGTACGGTCGGAGGTTAATAGGTTTGGTTCCGTCTTTGAGAGAGATGCAGTGATCCACTTCTCGGGTGGGAGGTAGACTTGAAGGTTCTTGGAATATTTTCGAAAAATTCCTGTATTATTTTCTACATTTCAGTGCATTTTTCATTTGACTCTCTAAGCACCGAGGGGTAAGCATATCCTTGAAAATGGAATGGCCTGGCGAGCCTCTTTTGAAATCTCCTTGAACGACAATGACTTGAATAACCTCACTATTGATCCCTTGTACTACTTTGATTTGGTCCTCCCAAAGAAACTCCATGGTTAATTGCTTTCGATTCTGAGATCATGGAACCTAGCATTTCAAGCCATTGAATTCCCAGAACTAGATCCAATCCTGTCAGAGGAAGAGAGTAAAGAGTTAAAGAGAAAGGAGTGCCTTGGAGGTCCACTCGCACATCTTCAAAACGACCCTGGCATTTCAGTTTGTCCCCGTTAGCTATCCGCACGGTGAACCTCTCGGTTGGCACTACTAGCAACCTCAGTTCGTTGGCCAACCTCTCACTTATGAAGTTGTGAGTTGACCCACTGTCTATGAGTACGATGATTTCGTGGGAATTGATCTTGGCAGCTATACGCATGGTCTTAGGTGCGGACCATACCGTTAATGCATGCAACATAATTTTTGGTTCAAGGGGCTCCTCTTGGTTTCCTTCCACTTGTTGTTCTTCCGCAATGTTGTCGTAGAACACATTGTTGCTGTCCTCCCGTCCCTCCAACATCAGCATCCGTGGGCCCTGACATTTATGTCCTACAGTAAACCGTTCATCACAATTAAAGCATAAACCTTGGAGACGTCGCCGCTGCATTTCTTCCCAACTCAATCGCCGGACAGGTGCTGCTGCTGCTGCACGGTTTGCTGGTGGAAGAGCCAAGGGGGCTCGCACTGGGGGTGCAGGTCGTGTAACCCTCCTTTGTCTCATTAGTTGGTAATCTCTCATTCGTACGAAACGAATAGCGTCTTTCAACGTTTACGGTTTAAACATACGGATCACGTCATATATTTCAGTCTTCAAACCCCCCATGAAGGTTCCCACAAGAGCCATTTGCGTCCAGTTGGTGACCCGATTGCCTAATTGTTCAAATTCCCGTTGGTATTCGCGCAGGGAACCAATCTGCCTGATCCGTGATAGAGCCTTGTCAAAATCCTCACAATCCGAGGGTCCAAAACGCGCCCACAGCTCATCTTTAAAATCTGCCCATAAAAGCACTCGTTCTTCTTCTTGGAACGTCCTGCGGATCCATTGCCACCATTGATTGGCCTCTCCTTCTAAGTGATACGACGCCAAAGAAACCTTTTGGTTATCAGGAGTGTTTTGGAATTCAAAGAATTGGTTCACACGATTGAACCACTCCGTCGGGTCATCTCCGGAGAATCTAGGAAACTCCAGTTTTGCCATTTTTGAAGATATGACAAGCCGTCCCCCATTGCGGCCTTCACGGTATTGGTTATTATGATTTGGAGGCTCCTGATCTGCAAGGAATACTTCAGAGAGACGGTTAAGAGTCTCCTCCAAATGTTGCAGCCTATTCGCCACGCCGAGCTCCATTCGGTGTAGCCCTTCTTGCACTTCACCAAACTCAGCCTCAAACAGTTCGATCCGTTCCTTGTTGGTCGCCATGGCTCTGATGCCAATGATAGGTCCCAATACAGAATGAATGCACGTGTTCTCTTCGGGTGAGAACGTACCACAAGTCTTTTCTCTTTAAGTGAGAATAGTATCGTAGCTTGATAACAAAAAATGATTCCCTTCTTTGATATCTCTAAGCTGCTTTAAATAAGCCAACCCATATACAAGGACCGAAATAAAAGGAAAGCTGGAAACATGGTATCACCACTACGTAAACACCATGTAACTAACAAAAATAAAAATAGCATAGACTTGCAACCACAACACACGTACGTCCCACGTACACTCATGCATGCATGACTCTTCCCACGTTGCATGACTCTTCCCACGTCCAACTTCATCCTAAATACCACTCCTGTATGCATAACTCTTCCCACGTCCAACTTCATCCCAAATACTTGGGATTTGGCCTAAAGGCCCTTGACGACCGACGTAGCTTATCAGCTAGAAGCAAAATCACGGATTTTTGTCAAATTGGGTTTAACTAGTAATCTGTGATTTTTGGAGTTTTTTGGAGTCTCAGAATCATGGTGTATATGACTCGATTAGCGTATGTAATAATTTTATAAAATAGTATGTAGCATGAGGTACAACCTGTCCAAATTTCATAAGAAAGGGAGTTAAATTGAGCAAGTTATGAAAATCGTAAGCATGCATGTTGGTAATAAAATCTGTAGAATTCTGGAAATTCCAGAAATTTTTTTAAGTATAAAACTAGTGTTGGCACGTTTTTCTATGCAGTTAGTTTGTGGTCATAGCATGCTAGTTTCATGAATGTTATATTTTTGTAAAATACCTTGATGTATGAAGTTTAGTGTGTCCAAGTATCATGGTCATATCATATGTAGATTAGTGGTAATAAAATCGCAAAAGTGGCTGCAAGAAATAAAAATTTGATGTCTTTCTTGGGACTGTTTGGATCAGTCTATTTCGGGGGCATTTTCGTCCACTGTGTTGTACTTTGAAAATTCTAGAAATATTTGTAGTATTAATATAAGAAGATATGAAGGTCCTGTAAAAATTTGAGAATTTTTGGCTATACGGTTTGAGAGTTATGAAATTTACGGTTAAGGACACTTTATGAGAAGATACTCGAATAACTCTTTGTGTATAAGTCCAAAAATTACGAAATCGTTACTGGAAGTACATGTGTATAACAGGAGTTGACCCTAAAAATTTCAGAATATTTGGAGCTAATCTCGATTTATGAAAAATCAGAGAATATTTGGCTATTATGGACTATTTAAAAATAGTAGATGAATTTTAAAAAGTCCGGGAAAATTATATGTTCAATGTGGGACTATATCCTACAAAATCCCAGAAAAGAAATATTTTTGGGACTGATTTGGTATTTTTTATATAAATGATGCTATATGGATAAATGAATTTAATTATATATGTGATGTCATAATTATGGAAAATGAGATTTTTCGACTTGAGACCCTTAAGCATATTTTATGCAGATTTTTGGTCTGAAAAATGTCACAAATTTATGTTTCCCAGTTTCTTTTATTTAACAACGTGGCCTACTCATAGCAACATGTTAGGTAATTAAATTGTATTTGAATACGTGTGCATTTAATCTTTTTATTAAAATAAAAGGGAACCATTACACTTCAAAGTGGTGTTCGAGAACCAAATTACTTAACGTGACACATGTGAATAGGTTATGTGAAGGGCTAGTAGATAGCAGTAATTGTAGAAGACGTAACATGCAAGTTTCTTACCCTATTTTTTATTATGAATTTATTCAACTCTTATTCAGTTGATTGCAGCGAGGGTAAGTTTGGGCTTGTGATTAATTAATCATTCTTGCAAGCTCCTTTATTGTAAAGTTCTATGACTTCAATTGTGATGCAAAATGTTATTGATGATTATTCAGTTCCTATTGTAACTGCTATACTTTAAAGTTCGTATTCCCTTAATGAACTATATTTAAGCATGCTTTCTAGCTTTCGTTCCAGCTAGATGTTATTGATGCAAACATAGTATATTGTTTGAACAATTCAAATCCTTTAAAGCTATTAAATGTTTACCAATCCAAATTACTTTGGTGAGGTCCCGCATGAATACTAAGATGAACAACCCGGATAACGAGGTAGCTGATGTCGGGCATATAGTCTCATTTACGCTTATGCGTTTAAACTTTATACTTGTGCACAATGTAGGGTACGATAGGCTGATCACCTGGAGTACTTGCAGAGACTGTTTACAATCTATTTGATTGTTAAACCGTCGATGGTTTTCAATGAAACAAAGTAATGTTAGGTATCTAACACCCCTTAGTATCTATTGAGAATTCCGAACTCTTATCTTGATATTTCGGTTTAACTCTTGATATTTATTTCAATTTGTTGAGAAATATTCATACTAATGCTTTTACTTACGATGTATGTTCTCAAATTACTTTATATACTTCTTTGGGCAATTTGTGCTCATTCTTGCTTAAACCTTTCAGTTAAAGGTGATACTTATTTGAGGGCTCTCGAGGCAAGGACAAAGGAAAGTCTAAGATGAAATGATGAAAGTTATTTATGTAATAATTATATTTCCGCATATGATGTGATGTAGCGATAAACGACAAGTTTAAGTTTCAGTTTATTAAAGATTGTAAAGACTTGGGACTTTATTTTGAATAAATATGTAATAGTTAATATTATTATTATTATTATTATTATTATTAGAGTTACCTAGATAGATGATGATGTATGTTGTATCGTGAGCACCATGTCCGGTAATCGATGTTACACGGATTTGTGGACGTCACAAAGGCTCCGGAATAGCTTTGTTCCTTTGCGCTAGGAATTTAATATTATCATGTTGTATTAAGACTTATGTATTATGATGTACTAAGTTATGTTTAAATTTAAGTTATGAAGTGTTGTAGTAACGGTTACGAGACTTTAGGACGAGAATAATTATGTTATGACAATGAAAATTATTCTATTTTCCGTTGTGTGAGATTTTGATTTATTATTAGAATTAGCATGTGATGTACCGAATTCGAGATATAAGTGTCCAAATTTGGGGGCGTCACATGTTGTTATCAAAATATTAGGTTATAAACCTTAGGAGAGAGAATCCTTAGACTCTAACCTTAGAAGAACTTCGAGGATAAAAGGAGATAAAAATCATATAGAGTTTTCCTAGAGATTTAGTGGCATTATGAAATATATTTTCATTCCATACAATGAACTTATGTTTTATTTTGACATTCTAATGGAGTTTGTTGTTTATTGTTGTGACGCCCCCAAAATAGGTCCACACAACTCATTCCGAGTTGCCAAATATATGGTACATAATTCAAATACAACTTCATTTATACAACTGTCGTGCAAAATACGACAACACATAAGCTGTGAGTTTTTATACAAATATTGTCTCGTAAACAATATGCAAACTCAAATAAAGTCCTCCTTACAATTATTGTCACACTATTTTACACAATAGTGAGGACTACTATAATAACCATCTTGGACCATTACTCCACTCCACGACTAGTCCCAGCTACATTCTCGCCTCCTGAGAAGAACAATGGAACCAAAAGGAAAAGGGTGAGCACAATTAGCCTAGTAAGGAATATTATGACCACTACTAGAAATTCGAGATATAGCGACGAGCTATAGCGACGGTCGGCACGGAACCGTCGCTATAGGGTATCTATAGCGACGTTCAGAATGGAATCGTCGGTATAGAGGTTTTTTAAAGATAAAACCCTCCCACTTTCCCCTAAATCATTTCAGTATCTTCACTATTTCTCTCTTACAGACGAACGGTGCAGTAGTACTTAGGGTTTTAATGCAAAATTGAACATAAATTTTGAACTGTTGAAGCTTAATCAAGATATAGGATATGGGATGGTGAGGCGGTTGGCGGAGTCGAAGCCAGAGGACCGAGATCGAACAATTCCGCCGATTGCTGCTATCATCCGCCGGTGCGTGGAGAAGTAAAGACGAAGAGGAACCCCAGAATAGGCGTCTGACGGCTGGTGATACAAACGACCAGCCACAAGAGAATCTGATGGGCGAGGGTTCGACTTATTTGTTTGACCCGAACATTTATACGGATGGTCGGATTTTAGTGCAAGGGATTGATGGGGTTTTGTTTCCTGTTGAGGAAGAGGAGGTTGTACCGACGAAGAAGGTTATACCCGCGATGGTTAAGGTTGCTGCCAAGCCAATGAGAGGTTTGTTTTTGTAACATTTACTTTAATTAATATTTGTGTGTTCATTACAGTTTGTAGTCGTAGCATAAATCAAAATTTGGATTCGATGTATATTTTTTGATTGGCTTTAAAATGGAAATGGATAAGGAAAGTTTCAATTTTTTTGCTCATATTTTGGTCATTTCTTGACAGATTAGATATAAACTTTAATCTGTAGAAACCATAAATACGGATGTGATAATTTACTTGATCGGTATAATATGTATAAATGTTATAAATTTTGTGTCAGTCGGCATAAAAATGCCTTTTTGTGCAGAAATGACGTAGTTATGGTGATTGTTGTCCTGGCAATGGGAAAAAGTTTCCCGGTGAATTATGTGTCGGTTATGCTAGCTATAAGACATAAGTTGTAGCTGGATTGTGATGTTGGTTGATATTGGCGGTGGTGGTGGGTCAAGTGGAATCAATTTATGTTGTGCATAGTGCAAACCAGTCATGCATTTTGGTTTTATGATAACTTATATCTAATGAACATACCAGCTGGCTATTAATTTTATTTTGCATTGAGTGAATGAATCTAGTTTTGCCACATCATGAACTTTGTTTCATGTTATGGCAAATTATGGTTTATATGTGTTAGGTAGCTTATTACAGTCAAGTCTTTTAGTATTGTTCTTTTTGTTTGCGACTGGTTTGGTTTATTAAGCAAGAGATGATAAGCTGACTTTCATTGCGCGTGTGGCTAAACTTTAGCTTTGAACAATTGGTTTGTTTTAACGTGAGTGAGAAGGTAAATTGTTTAAGCATATGCCCTTGCCATTGTCTATCTATCCTTATTCTACTAATGTTGAGCTCCATGGTTTGTTAGGAATTTGACTGCTGCATCTTTTATTATTTGACGTGATTTTTTGTAATAACAACACTAATTTTTCATTTTTGTTAGACTTATCTCATTAATTAAATGCCATAGATGAACATGAAATTAGATTTCTTGATCGTCTTATGTTTTTCTTCCAAAAACTTATTAGTTTCATCCCACCTTGAACAACACTTAACACTTGATACACTATTATTTCGTACAGAAACATGATAGTGCTTTCTGATTTTGTCTTTATTCCTGAATATGAAATATGATTGTTTATTTTATTAGATGCAATAATCTATGATATGTTTTCTATTAAAAGAGAAAAAAGAGGCTGTTATGTAGCCACTTTGAGTAGTATATTGATAATTGAACATATGGATTTAATATACTGGGAGTGCTTGTATGGTTGTTTAAGATGAAAATATTAATTTATTTCATTTGAATTTAGAAGGTATCTCACTAATAAATTAAATTGTATTTTTTATGGCAGGTAAGTTGCTGGAAGTAACTTGTAGTATGCTTGGGGCCTTTGGACAAGATTCTCATTTTACTAGCTGTCATTGAAAATTCAAACTAACAAAATTACAAAAAGAAGCAAAAACAACAATTCAGTAAGGTAATAAGCTCATCAACATTCTAATGCATATTTCTTTACTTAAACCAAAAAGATTAAATATTATTTTACCCACTACTTTAGTGAGACTTTCTTTTTAAAGCTTACATTTCTCTTTTGGATTTTTTTCTTTTACAGTTTTTGGACGAACCCCGTGCATGAGTAGAAATAAAGGGAAGGAGGTGCTTGCATTGAAGTGAGATCCTCAAAAAGGGAATTTTTTTGACAGTTGTCTCCGAATTGACTGTAGATCATAGACTTGAAGAAAATGTGGAGGAGTGATTATCCATCTTCCAGCCTTCCTTTTCTCATTTTTTGGACAGAAGATTCTAACTCTGCTGTAATCTTTGAAGAAAACGTGTAACAGCCAGTGGAGTCTCCATGAGGCCAAATTTGTGACAATAAATTTGCTCTATATTTAATTAAGCAATTGTTAAGTCTTGAGTTGTAATGTGAATGATTTTAAATGATGTATATAATATTTTTTATGTTTTACTTTATAGTGTACTTGTGTTTGTTGAATAAATGTGCATTATTAATTAATTTTTTTTTGTAATCTAAAAAGTCTATAATGACGATCGTGAAACCGTCGCTATAGTCCTAAAGACCATCGCTATAGCGTTCTGGCGACGGCTTCTATGGCGGCCGGTAATGATTGTCGCCAAATCCTATAGCGACGGTCTTTAGGCCTATAGCGACGGTCGGTGATGAGTGCATATTATTCATTTATTTTGATTCCATTATATTTAGTTTTATTGCATGTTTCATGTGTATATGAGCTTATTAAGTTGTTTAATGATTTCAGGAAGAATTGGAGTTGAAATGAGGAAAACGAGAAAATTACAGGGTTTTTAGCATTAAGTTGGATGCATGGTCTAGGCTTGGGGCTTGAATTTTATTGTAGATCTATTCGTCCCAATAGGAGTTCATATGAAAAAGTTATGATCTTTTTACTAAACAGACGTTGAACCTCAAAGTTTGGAAGTTGCAATTTACACAGCAGTCAGTTGGAGCCTCATTTCGACCTTGATGTAGCCTGAATCTGTCAATTCTCAAAGAATTAAAGTTGTAGATCTCATCGATATCTTCGTTTTGATAGGTAGCAGGCCCCGTCACTCATCCCAGATCAAAAGTTATGCTCATTTTACCAAAGGACGTCGCAACAGAAAATAAAAATTCGCCCCAACGAATTTGAGCGGGAAAATTGGGAAATCTTGGAATTTGGAAAGTTTCTAAAAACATATTTTGATAGATTTCTACATGGAATTGGATTGATATTTCTATTAGAATTAGGATATCTTTAGACTAAGATTTATTTCCAAATTGGATTCTATTTCTTTATGGAAACTAGTTATGATTTGTAATTCCTTTTAGGATTTGGATTTCTAATTCCCATAGGATTTAGGACTCTGTCTAGCACTATAAATAGAGGATGCTAGTCAGAGTTTTATTCATTGAATCATCTACTACATTCTCTCATCTACAACATTGGAGGATTGAAGACATGTGCTAAGTTCTTTTTATTCAGTTATAAGGGATGTTGAACCTTATTTATAATTAATGGTTAATTAAGTATTCATTATTTATTCCTTCTTACATGAAATTCTTTCTTGATAATCTGATTTAATTTCTGAATGCTATTTGGCTTAACTGATTTGATTTCTACAAGATTGAGTTGGTTAACAAATATCATATGCTAGATCAAGAAATAATATTATGTGTAATAGATATTGTTTCTAATAACAAGTAGTAATTAGTAATATCTTATTGTGGACAAGCTTTTGAGTATTGCTATGATTATCAGAAGACAAGTTAAACAATCCGAGCTTATGTGTTTGTTGCTTGGAATAGTCTAATTCCCTAGTTCTTAATGCTGCCATTATATTAAATCTAGAGAGCTTATTCTAGGTTATATAATTGTTATAATCTTGTGAAGAGCTTGTTTTATTGAGTGACAATCTAAGGGGAGTTTCGGGTAGCAGAGCTTGTTGTTACCTAAGGCTATTAGTTTCATTGAAGGGTAAATAATGTTACACTTGATTAATATATTATTGTAAAAAAGTGATACTGAACTGAAGAACTGAAGCTTTTTATTCATTGTTTATTATTGTTAATTTAATTAATTCAAAATCCCCTTTTCATTAGAAATCATAGGATAAATATAAAACAAATCACTCTCTGTGGGATCGATCCTTGCTTACTACTGTGCTAATTGTTTAAATTTGTAAAGTGAAAGTGAGGTTAATTTAGGAGTGTAAACGATAGCTCCCAGTCGGCGATCGTCGCTATAGGTTGATTTTCTAGTAGTGGACTATGATAATAAACAAATTATCCTTAGTCCTCAACAGGGAAAAATCTGATAGAATACAATATACAACAAGTTTTAGATCAACAACTGCAGCGGACCAATCCATTAGAAGTGTCAAGTAGAGTATGATGTCTACTATCTTCTATGATTTAAAAGTCCATCATCAATATTTTCTTTCTGTAACACCAATCAATAATTATTTCCAATCAATGAATTATCTATGCACTACGGGCCAAAGATAATCGTTTCTGTAAGACCCCAACTTTTTATAAATAAAATTAAATTTCCTCTATTTATTATTTGAAATAGTAAGGGGTTGATTTGATTAATGTGGTTAGTTATGGGTAAAATGCACAAATATTTTAAATAAGCAAGTGGTTATAAAATATTCATTTTTGTCGGGGAATATTCGTTTGGTCGTGGAATATTCTTGTTGTCGGGGAATATTCGTACGATAGCGCAACCATTTGTGGGCCCCATAATGGAACACTGTCGGATGAAGAAAACGACAAGTTTGAGTTTTTTTTATAAATAACGGCGTAGTTATTCTTTATTAACCTTTGTTGGAATACCCGGTGGTTAAAATACGATGTCTGGCGGTGTTGCCGCGATAGCACATGATATTACACAATAATTCTAATTATTGATTCTTATGTAAGAAGGCACTACTCAATAATATTACAGTAATTACTGTTCAATATTTTATTTTATTGATTCAATAATTGCTACATTGATATTTTATATTATTGTTGTTTCAATAATTGTCACTGCACAATATTTCTCATTATAAGATCAATAATTCATATTATTTGAATAATATTATTAGATAGCATTATTGACAAATGTCTAAGGAAGTTACATCAGGAAAGGGTTTGGTTACCTAATTGCTTGGCGCGCGATGAGGAGAAATCTTTATCGAGAAAGCCTCCTCTTTCCTAGGAACGAACTGGTTGTCATTATTGTGATTATATAATATTATTTGTGAATAATTAATTATTGATAAAAATGATAAGAAAATATTTATTTTATGTGGATAAATGAAGGGATTAATGCTGAGGTGTTTTATCAGTATTTTGTTGAAATAAAGGTGTTAAAAATCATTCGTATATGAATTTCGGTCATTTTCTGTTTAAAATTTGGAAAATATTTCTTCTACAAAGTTGTAGAGTTAAATTTCCTATGGAATGGGCATAAGATTCAAATTTTTCTGATAAATGGCTATTTATTATGAATTATTAAAGTTTCGAAATAATTGATTTTTGGAGTTAAAAATATTTTTTTTAAGAAAAACATTTTTTGTGAGGTGGGTCCCACTTGTGGAGTGCTGAGATGATGATGTGGTGTGTGTAGAATTTTTTTTGAAAATAATAATATTTTATTAAAATTTTTGCTTTGGTGTTCTAAGCATTTTCCTATAAATAGGGTACTTAGGTTAGAATTGAAAATCACACCAGAATCTGAAGTTTTCTCTCTCTATAATATCGAGCATATTTTTGTGAGTATTTAGATACTTTGAGTGTTGCTATACGGTGCAAGTTTCCTTCAGCATTATATCCGATATTCCAGTCAGAAGTACTATTCTTTTGAGGTAAGGGATGCTATTTTTTTCCCGTAAATGATGTTATTCTTTCAATATCATTATACCAAAATATTGGCATGAATTTTATTATGATTTTTTTACCTTTTCATGTCAAGGTTTCTATTCACATATACGATACTATTCACGTATACGGCACTATTCACGAAATGGTACTATTCATGAGTACTATTCACGAAGTATGATTTTTCTTATAAATTTTTTTACCTTTTCGTGTCAGGGTTACTATTCATGTATACTACACTATTCACAAAAAAATTAAGTTTTCTTTTCTTTGTCCAAGTTGTCTATTATGGTTACTATCTTTGATTGTATCCATGTTTTGATCTTTATTCTTGAATTTTGCTCCACAATTGATTATTATGGAGTATTTTTGAACTTGGATAAATTGATTTACGAATCCCTAATCTTTGTTCTTTTATCTCACTGGATTCGTTTTCTTTAAAATATGTTTCATCATCCTCAATTCTAAATGGTGATATAACTGAATATCTTTGGCTGTAGTGCAAAGATGAATGATTACTTGATGAATATCTTTGGCCCGTAGTGCAAAGATAGACAGGTGTTGAGATGAACATGACCAACTAGTGATACGAATGAATATCTTTGGCCCGTAGTGCCAAGATGAATATTTGATTTAAGATGTATATTGATTGATATTACAAGGATAAAATATTGATGATGGACTTTTAGATCATAAAAGATAGTAGATTTCGTTCTCTACTTAACTATTTTAATGAATTGTTATTTCTGCTGTGAATATTGATTTAAAACTTGTTGTCCATTATATTTTATTTAATTTATTGAAGACTAACGATAATTTGTTCTACATTATCTTAGTCATAATATTCTTTACTGGGCTAGTTGAGCTCACCCTTTTCCTTTTTGTTCTATTTTTCTTCTTAGGAGGTGAGAATATAGCGGGAACTAGTCGGGGTGTGGAATGATATTTTAAGGCAGTTGTTTTAGCAGTCCTCACTATTTTGTAAAATAGTGTATCAATAATTGTAATGAGGACTTATTTGAGTTTGAATATTGTCTAGAAGATAATATTTGTATTTAAACTCACAATATATGTGTTATCGTATTTTGCACGACAATTGTAATAATGAAGTTGTA
The DNA here is from genome assembly GCA_020205605.1 of Panax ginseng. Lineage (NCBI taxonomy): Eukaryota > Viridiplantae > Streptophyta > Magnoliopsida > Apiales > Araliaceae > Panax > Panax ginseng. The sequence goes on along the minus strand of CM035147.1, from coordinate 46,632,463 downwards.
GTTGTTTTCTGTACCTTGTATTTGGTGACTCAGAATGGGTTGTGTGGATATATTTTGGGGGCGTCGCAGTTGGTATAAGAGCTTAGGGATATGGTCTCTGGCGGAGATTAGGGAATAGAACTAGGAGGGGAGAGACGAGTAAATCCTTCGCTAGTGTGTCCTACCTAAGCTTATTTGGTATTTAATTGGTCGGTCAGAATATAGGGATATTATGTGGCATGTCAATTAACCATTATTTTGTGGCAGTATTTGAAAATGGCATCGAAAAATGTTGAGATAAACATTGGAGCACATGAGACCATTGAGACACCGAGAATCAATGACCAGGAGAATGTGCAACAGGTAGACAATGTTCCTCCTGTAAATAACACCACTGATCAGACGATGAACAATGGGATGTTTAGAAGCTTTTTGCAGTTCATGCAAAATTAGACGAGGGAGACTCGTGTACAAAATACGGGTGGAAATAATAGCAACGCGCAGCTTGTCACAACCAAGCAGTTCAAAGAGTTGGGACCATCAGAGTTTTTGAGAAAGCCGGATCCGATTAAGGAGGAAACGTGGGTTAAGCAAATTACCAAGATATTTGATGTTTTGGGATGCACGGAGGAATATAAGGTTCCATTCGCCACTTTTATGTTCCGTGGTGAGGCAGATTACTGATGGGAATCTGTGAAGCGTACTCAGCCAGCCGCACTCAATATATCTTGGGAAGCGTTCTTGAAACTATTCAATGACAAGTACTTTCCTAAAAGTATTCGTCATATGAAGGAGGTAGAGTTTATCAGGCTGGAATAGAACAACATGACTGTGTCCCAGTATGAGGCTAAGTTTGCAGAGTTATCCAAGTTTTTACCTCATTTGGTAGAGAATGAGGAACGTATGACGCGGATGTTTATGAGAGGTTTGAAACCCAAATATCATCAATACCTCATTTCTCACAAATTTTTTCTATATTTAGATGTTGTGAACAAGGCTCAATTATTAGAGCGAGATAATGAATATGTTCAACCGAGGGACCACAAACGAGGTAAATCTAGATGGCGGCAATCATCGAACAATGACAACCAATGGGGAGGAAAATATCCGGACAAAAGCGGTAACCACTCTGGTGGTAATCGTGGCCATGATAGTAGAAGAAGCGAGTCGGGGGGAGATTTCAAAAAGAGAAGGTACAACAATGACAACGTGAAGACGTCAGCACCAACTGTTTCTAAGGGAGGAGAACGACCATCGATCATATGTTATAAATGCAGGAAAGAGGGACATAGTAGCCCAAACTGCCCACAATAATTCAAAGTGTGTTATAACTGTGGAAAGGAAAGTCATATAGCTCGAGATTATACTGTAGCAAAACCATATCCAGCGGGGATGGTGACTCCAAAGGCTGTCCCGAAAAAGTCAAAAGTGGTGGTTCCTGAAAGAGCACTTGTCGTGACTTCCCTAAAATTTGATGTGATTTTAGGGATTGATTGGTTAACCACTCATCATGCTAAAATTGATTGTTTTCGTAAGGTTGTTAGTTTTTATATTCCTAACCAACCTGTTATACGAATTCAAGCAACCAAACCACTAAAGTCAATCACTATCATATCAAGCCTTAAAGTCATTCGTTTATTAAAAAATGGATGTCAAGCTTTCTTGGCCCATGTCATGGATTTAAACGAAAATAAGTCAGATTTGAATGATATTTCTATTGTTAGTGAATTTCATGACGTATTTCCTGAAGAACTTACTGGCCTACCCCCAGAGCATGATATTGAATTTTGTATTGACCTTGAACCCGGTACAAAACCCATTTCTAAAACCCCATACCGAATGACTCCTATTGAACTTCAAGAGTTAAAAACCCAACTACATGAGTTGTTGGATATTGGTTTCATTCTTCCTAGTACATCTCCTTGGGGTGCTCTTGTTTTATTCGTAAAGAAGAAAGATGGGAGTATGAGACTTTGCATTGACTATCGGGAGTTGAACCATATCACCATCAAAAATAGATACCCACTACCTCGCATTGATGACCTGTTTGACCAGTTGCAATGTGCTAAATTCTTCTCAAAAATTAATTTTTCGTTCCGGATATCATCAGTTAAAGATTAAAACTGTTGACATTCCGAAGACTGCTTTTCGCACTCGGTACGGGCATTATGAATTCCTAGTCATGTCTTTTAGATTGATTAATGCTCCTGCGGCCTTCATGGATATGATGAACCGAGTATTCAAGGAATATTTGGATCATTTTGTGGTTGTGTTTATTGATGACATCCTCATCTATTCCAAAATTCGTGAAGATCATGACCAACACTTGAAGCTGATACTCCAAAAGCTTCGTGAAAACAAGCTATATGCCAAGTTAAATAAATACGAGTTCTGGCTTGAAGAAGTAGCATTCCTTGGGCATGGGGTATCGAAATATGGAATATCAGTTGACCCGACAAAGATTTAAGCAATATAAAGCTGGGAGCAACCTAAGTCAGTAACTGAAGTACGTAGCTTTTTGGGCTTAGCTGGTTATTATCGGAGATTTATGGAAGGATTTTCTCGAATTTCTACTCCATTAACTCAACTGACTCAAAAAGATACAAATTTGAATGGGGCAAGGAATGTGAGAAGAGTTTCCAAGAACTCAAGAGGAGACTCATTTCGGCACCTGTTCTAACAATACCATCAGGTTCGGAGGGATTTGTCATTTACAGCGATGCTTCAGGCAAAGGTTTAGGATTTGTTCTCATGCAACATGGGAAAGTCATAGCCTATGCCTCAAGACAACTCAAAGAATATGAGAGGAGTTATCCTACTCATGATCTAGAGTTAGCAGCAATCATTTTCGCGCTAAAGATCTGGAGGCACTACCTGTATGGGGAGAAAGTGGAGATCTATACAGATCATAAAAGCCTTAAATATTTCTTCACCCAAAAGGAAATCAACATGTGGCAATGACGTTGGCTCGAGCTATTGACAGATTACAACCATACCATCACATACCATCCTGGAAAAGTGAACGTGGTAGCTAACGCATTGAGTAGAAGATCATATGTGGGTACACGTGCGATGTTGTTCACATAAAGACCCATTTTGTACGACTTACAAAGGATTGAGATAGAGTTAAAGGCTCCAAGCACCCACATGATGATATCAAATATACGAGTAGAACTGACTTTAATCAATAAAGTTAAAGCTGCTCAAGCCACTAACCTAGAGCTGATGCGTATGAAAAAGAAAGTACAAGAAGGTGCTATTCCAGAAGCAAGAATTGATGAAGAAGGAATACTTCGAGTCAAATCCAGACTTTGTGTTCCTAACAGCTCTGAATTGAAGTACAAAATCATGATGGAGGCACACAACACACCGTTTGTAATCCATCCTAGAAGTACCAAAATGTATCGTGATCTTCGACATACATTTTGGCAGAGCAATATAAAGAGAGAGATCGCAGAGTTTATCTCAATATGTTTAACTTGTCAATGTGTCAAGGCGGAGCATCAAGTACCAAAAGGTCCATTGCAACCACTTGAGATTCCAGAATGGATGTGGGAGCACATCAACATGGATTTTGTTACTGGTATTCCTAAGGGTTCTCAAGGCGTAGATGCAATTTGGGTTATTGTTGATAGGTTAACTAAGTTTGCTCATTTCTTGCCGATACGGGAGACTTATTCCCTTGAACATCTTTTTCGTATGTACGTGAATGAGATTGTGAGGTTGCATGGTATGTCAGTATCCATAGTTTCAGATCGTGACCCAAGGTTCACTTCACGATTTTGGGTTTGCTTGAAAAAAGCTATGGGCACGGATTTACGATTCAGTTCGACATACCATCCTCAAACGAACTGACAATCGAAAAGGACTATTCAAACTCTTGAAGATCTATTGAGACTTTGTGTTCTAGACTTCAAAGGGAGTTGGTATAAGTACTTACCATTGGTGGAATTCTCCTACAACAACAATTATCAAGCAAGTATAGGTGTAGCTCCATTTGAAGCATTGTATGGACAAAAGTGTCGCTCTCCAGTATGTTGGAATGAGGTGGGTGAAGCAATATTGTTGGGACCAGCGTTGGTACGTATGACTACAAAAAAGATCCAAATGATTCGATAACGTATACAAATGCCACAGGATCGACAAAAGAGTTATGCGGATCTTCATCGAAAGGACGTGAAATTTAATATTGGGGATCATGTATTATTACGTGTTGCTCCATGGAAGGGAGTTATAAGATTTAGGAAGAGAGGAAAGCTTAATCTACGATTTGTTGGTCTATTTGAGATTCTTGACCGAGTAGGAAATGTGGCCTATAGATTTGCATTACCTCCAAGCATGTCTCGTGTTCATAATGTTTTTTACATATCTATGCTTCGTAAATATGTGAAAGACCCAAACCACATAAATTGAGTTAGAACCAAACGAGATATCCGAAGATTTAACGTATGAGGAGGTACCTATCAAGATCTTGGATAGGAAGAAGCATGTCCTACGTGTTAGTTCCCGGAGGCACAATAATTATCTAGAAGGGGGGTTGAATAGATATTTAAAAATCGTTTCGTTTTAACTTGTTAGTAGATAATGATTAAAGCTTTAGCGGAATTAATATTAGTTTTAATCTCCCTTAAGATAGTGAGTTTATGAGAGTGAGGCAGATATAGCAGTTATAGCAAATATAGTAGTTATAGTGAGAATGTAAGAGACACAGTCGTTTTAAGTGGTTCAGAGTACATAAAACTCCTAGTCCACTCTTCTACTCCTCGAGTAGGAAATCCACTAAAGATGTCTTTTACACTTTCTGACTAACTTAGATTCCTTCTAGACCAGCAGTCTAGAAACTTCTTAGTTCACTCTTAAACTCTTCAAGTCCAGCAGACTTGGCTCTTTTACAGTTCACTTAGAACTCTTCAAGTCTTTCTGACTTGAAACTTTTTCTTTAGTTGATTGGTAGATGTTGAGTTCTTGATGGTTGCTACTCGATTCTTTGTTTAAGCACTTGTTCAAAAGAAGCGAGATGGCGAGAAAGCTTTTTCTTTTTCTCAGATCGTAGAGTTGAGCGTTGAGAGTTCTTGTAAGTTTTTGTTCAATGCTTGCTTATTTCTCTCATCTGCTTGATTTGCATATATGTGATCTTGAAAACTATCCGTTGGATCCATTCGTTGAAGAATTAAATGTGTTTGACTTTTCTGTTCTTTGATGGAGACTTTTTTGCACATCTTCTGAATTGCATTCTGGCCCACTGACACATCAGACTACTTTCTCACCTAACACCTGAAAAGGTGTTTCCCCCCTTACCAATGGTACTTTCTTTAGCTTCTTCAATACGCTTTTTTGTTGCATACTAAGGATATTTCTTATGTCTTTGGGACTAGTGAGTACTACAACGTTTAGAATCCATTCCTCATATGTTGGAGTTTGTCTCCTCATAAAGAGTGAGGCTTGATACTTCTGACGCAAGACATATGATACTCTACGATTCAGATCAATGTACTCTATAATTCAGATCGTGGTACTCTACGATTCATATCGTGGTACTCTATGATTCAGATCGTGGTGACTTGTCGCCTTGGTGCTTGGTCTGATGCTATCAGCTGAGAGCACTACGATTTCTCTTAAATACTTGCACACTACGGTATTCGCTTGCTTGAGTTGTAAACTCTACATTTCTGAGAGCACACTACGATCTCTGAGTTGGCTCGGCAAACGTTGGGACCACTCTACGTTTTCTGAAGAGGCCCTTCAAGGCAGGCACACTACGATTCTTGTAGTTCCACATTTTTGACTTGACTTCTACAATCTTGATCAGATTGATGCATTACGAATTCTTCGAAGCCTATCTATTACATCTCAAGATCAACCTAACAGCTTTGATCTTTCTATCTATACATTCATTTCCAAAATGATACACATTAAGAGCTTAGATCAACATAACAAATTTAATCTATCACTAAGTCCTTGTACATATATTCCTTGAAGGACTTTACAAATAATCATAAGCATTTATATTTAAACATCAAATCAACATATGCATTCTCCCAACAATCTCTCCTTATTTGATGTTGACATAACCAAGGAGATTTGTTGTCATGATTATTAGTGTCTAAATGCAATTGCAGAAAAGTAAACATGACTTAGTATTTCAGTGAGCAGCTGAAATTTCTAGAGAATAAGCATGACTTTATTGATGTTCAAAGAGTAATACAATTTATCTTTACACCAATAAGAATTTAAACTTTTACTTATCTCTATTTCTTTGGTCTTTTGCGTGGAGGGTTAGCATACTCCTCAACCCTTCTTTTTCTGCTTGCTTCATCCCTTCTGGCTATCTTTTCCAGCTCACTTGGGCTTATCCTTGGGTTGTGATCATGCCTATTCATGAATGTAGGATCTCCAATTGGCATTCTTAAGCCTATAGTGGTCACATTTTGTGAGCTGGTAGTTGGCCCTTGACTCCTTATTGGCTGAGCCATTAAAACTTCCTGCTCATCAGATTGTTGAGTCTGATTGCTTGATCGTGGAGTCTGTTGATAGCTTCTTGAAGCTTAAGAGTGAAATTGTCCTCTGCCTCTTCCCTGGCTTCCTTGACCTCCTCTGCCTCCGCCCTGGTCTCCTTCTTCTTTCCCTTTATTCTCCCCCTTTATGTCAGCATCAAGGGTTCGAATGTTTACTGAGAGGCAATTCAGTCCTTGGACAAGCTCGTTGAGCTGACTTTTAGTCTGAGCAATGTCCTCGCGATTTTCTTTGATTAGAGCTTCAGACTGAGCTTCCCTTTGTTGAAGAACTGATAGAATGTTGTCAGTTTGCTTTCCACTGCTGACGTAGAAAATTTGAAATTCTTTAACGGCAGTTTGTAGATTGAGGAAGCTTTCCAACATGTTTCTATTCTGATTTTCTTGAGTTGTCTGTAAGGCAAGGACAACTTCTCTATGTTTCTTGATTTGGTTTGGAACCCCGATAAGTATGAACATCCCTTACACGGAAAAACTTTTATGCGCCCAAGGCGGACAGAGTGAATGATCCTATCGTTCTTGCATGCAGTATTGATCAATACAGGGTCCATGGGATGTACACCCTCGTGCCTGTAAGTTATGACGGTTTACAGATGAAGTTCTGTTTAACCTTTTCAAAAATGAAAACAATGTTCATAGTATGTCCCCTTAACCCTATTTATAGTCAGTACGTAATTTCAAAAATTTGAAAGAGGGTTGTTATGTTATTATTATCGGTTCAGATTACTTCACAACTATTGATTTGTTGTTGAAGGATAGTATAAAGAAAATATTTAAATTCTTTCAGCATATATATATATAACTGCTATTACTTGCTGGGCACTCAAATGCTCATCCTTGCTTAATTTAAATGTTTTCAGCTAATTGTGAACAAATAGAAGGCTCGGCTAAGAATAAAGGGAAAGGAAAGGTTGCAGAATGAATTCAATTCCATTTTATGTAATAGTTATCTTTATTAAGACAAGTATGATATATATTACCTATCACGTATTGTGAGGAATGAATTAAAGGTTGCGTACTTGAGATTTAGACTTTGATAAATATGTAAATTAAGTTGGTATCTATATTATTGTTATTATTATTAGTATTATTCCGCTCATAGAAATGGTATTGTAAATCACCGAGTTTGGGTTTCAAGTACCTGGATTTGGGGGCTTTACAAGCTACTCCATTTTATTGAGGAGTTCATGGAGCTGAGAAGTTATGACTGATGCCATTGTCTGTGAAGAACTGGTCCATTTCTGAGAAGTCAAATTTTCTTCCATGATCACTCCTTATAGCCTTGATTTTCTCTACTTTCTCGTTCATCACCAGTCTGAACATCTTGATCAATTGGGAGCTCGTTTCATCCTTTGAGGTTAGGAAGAATACCCATGTGAATCCAGTGTAGTCGTCGACTATAACTAGAGAGTATCTTTTTCCTCAAAGACTTGTTGTTGTAATTGGCCCAAAATAGATCCATGTGGAGCAAATGTAGGGGCTTGTCAATAGAGTTGGCAGTTTTGCTCTTGAATGAGCTTCTGGTTTTCTTTCCAAGCTGACAGGCATTGCATGGCCTTTCTTTTACGAAGTTAAACTTAGGTAGGCCTGCAATGAGATCTTTTGATGCCAGTTTGGACATGTTTTTGAAGTTTAACTGGGACAACCGTCTATGCCATAGCTAGCTCATTTCTTCAGATGCTTTTGCTAGAAAGCATATTATCTCGTCTGAGCTTAGTTGACCAAGATTCACTATGTAGACATTTCATTCTCTTGTCCCGGTTAGCTTTAAAGCAGATGTCCTCAAATCTCTGACTTGACACTGGTTGTTGAGGAATGTTACTTGATGACCCTAGTCGCAGAGTTGGCTGATGCTTAGAAGGTTGTGTTGGAGACCTTCCATATATGCTACTTTGCTGAAAGACACTGCACCATTACCAGCAGAGCCATATCCTCTTGTCTTTCCCGAGCCGTTGTCTCCAAAGATGACTGAGGGACCCTCCTTCTCTATGTAGTTAGATAGAAGGGCTTTGTTCCCAGTCATGTGTCTTGAGCATCCACTGTCTAGATACCAGGTTGTGATCGTGGAGCTCTTTTCCTGTCATAACATTGAACCTTCATTTCGGTACCCATATTTGCATGGATCCTATTTTGTTAGTACCCTTGGGGACCCAAATCTGTCTGATCTTGGGTCTCACATGCATGGAATTATAATAGCATTTTGTAGCCATATGACCTACTCTATTGCACACAAAACATTTGGTGTGATACATGCATGTGTGTGTGTGAGGGTTCATTCTCCATTTGGACTTTTGTGGTTCTTTAGTCATTCTTCTGTTAAACTGATTTTCCTTCTTCCACATGTCCTTGGGTCTCATAAAATTTGAGGAGGGTATCTTACCTCTACTGTACCTTCCCAGTTGGTTCGTAGAGTTGGTTTTATTTAACTCTACGATCCTTAGAGGTTGGTGAGTAGAGGATTGGCTACTCTTCTCTTTTCTGAAGCCCAGGCCAACATGATATCCTTTACTCCTTGGAGTATGGATGGAAACAGTAGAACAAGGTTGGGCTGGTTCTTCCTTCTGTGAGGATTTCACAAAGGTAATGCTTCTACTAAAACTTGAGGCATTACTAGTGCTAGTTTCCTTTGTCTTTTCCACACATGGCTCAAGTGGATTCCCAAAGCCTAGGCACATTACGTAAATGCATTTTCTCGACTAGAGAGTAGGGAGTCCATGGATGATGAGGATTTGTTCCATGTAGAGATAGTCTTTTCTAGTTCCTCAATTTTAGAGATTAGATTAGACTCTCTTTGTGCATTGAGTTCATTTTTCTATTTTAAGATCTCATTCTCAAACCTCAAGCTTGAGAGAAGGTTAGTACTTAGAAGAATTTGTTTCAAGCTCTTCTTGAACTTTCTTTTCTCCTCTTGAAGAAGTGAATGATCCTTAGACAGAACTCTGAACCACTTCATGTATTGATGTAGATCAGTTGTTATGCCATGCAATGCAGTTCTCAAATCATTAATGTCTACATCAGGAGAGTTGAAGTCAAATACCTTATCGATACTTACTTCATGTATGTTGGAATTTTGTTTTTCCTTTGCATGTTTGGCCATTAGGCACAGATTAGCCATTTGTGGTTCTTCATCATCTCCATAATCGGATTGAGTCATTGTGCGAATCACTCCATGATCCTCCGTACTACTGGGCCTTTGTCTCTCTTTCCGAGGCCTTTTTTTGTTGCCTTTGTATTCCTTCTTTGCATGTGATTTCTTCTTTAGTTCTTCTCTGAGAGGTTTGTTGTAGTTGGCAATGAAGTGGCCAGGCTTCTTGCAGTTGTAGCATAGATCATTCATTTGCTCCTGGCTGCTGTAGTTACTAACCTTCTTTGGCTTGCTGGTTTTGCCTTGACGTATGAACCTTCTTAGTCTTTATACTAGCATAGCAAAGTCTTCATCATCATCTTCGTCATAGTGAGAGTAAATCTCAGTGTTGACCTTTGATGCACTTTTAGTTGTTTTGAGAGCAACACCCTTATCCTTCTTTCTTCCTTCTGATAGGATTTCAGCTCGTTGAGTCAGCTCCAGTTCGTATGTCAGGAGATTGCCATATAGCTGTTGAACTGTCATCTCATGAAGATTCTTTGACTCTCTAATAGCGGTGGTTTTGGCATCCCACCTGCTTGGTAGGGCTCTCATGAACTTTATGATCAGATCTTTGTTTGGATATATCTTCCCATATGCTCGTAGAGAGTTGAACAGAATGTTGAATCTCTCATAGGTGGCAGTTACGTTTTCTCCTTGAACATGAGCAAACATTTCATACTGCTGTGTCAGGAGTGATTGTTTGTTTTCTCTTACTTCTTCCGTTCCTTCGTGCATGATGAGCAGTGCTTCCCAAACATCCTTCTCTGTTTTGCTATTGACAACATTTTCAAACAGATTGTCTTCTAAGGATTGAAATAAAATGTTCTTGTCCTTCTTGTCAAGTTGGACAACTCTCTTCTCGTTGTCAGTCCATTCTTTTTTGACTTTGATTTGTATTCTGTTTGGATTGTCTGTTGTTGGTGAAATCTTTATTGGAGTATAGGGCCCATTTTAAACGGTCTCAAATAGATCTTCATCTATTGAGTCCATGTATGCTTCATCTGAACTTTCCAGTTAGCAAATTTATCTTTATTGCACATTGGTGGCTTGCTGCCTCCTCCAGTTCTTGATTCACTTAGTAAGTGTGCCATTGGATCTACTAAAGATTTGTAGGCTGTATAATAGAACCTGCTCTGATACCAATTGTTAGTTCTTGGAGGCACAATAGTTATCTAGAAGGAGGGGGGGGGGGGGTTGAATAGATATTTAAAAATCTTTTCGTTTTAACTTGTTAGTAGATAATGATTAAAGCTTTAGCGGAATTAATATTAGTTTTAATCTCCCTTAAGATAGTGAGTTTATGAGAGTGAGGCAGATATAACAGTTATAGCAGATATAGCAGTTATAGCAGTTATAGTGAGAATGTAAGAGACAGTTGTTTTAAGTGGTTTAGAGCACTTAAAGCTCCTAGTCCACTCTTCTACTCCTCGAGTAGGAAATCCACTAAGGATGTCTTTTACACTTTCTGAATCACTTAGATTCCTTCTAGACCAGCAGTCTAGAAACTTCTTAGTTCACTCTTAAACTCTTCAAGTCCAGCAGACTTGGCTCTTTTACAGTTCACTTAGAACTCTTCAAGTCTTTCTGACTTGGAACTTTTTCTTTAGTTGATTGGTAGATGTTGAGTTCTTGATGGTTGCTACTCAGTTTCTGTTTAAGCACTTGTTCGAAAGAACTAAGTAGCTGAGCAAGCTTTTTCTTTTTCTCAGATTGTAGAGTTGAGCGTTGAGAGTTCTTGTACGTTTTTGTTCAATGCTTGCTTATTTCTCTCATCTGCTTGATTTGTATATATGTGATCTTGAAAACTATCCGTTGGATCCATCTGTCGAACCATTAAATGCGCTTGACTTTTTTGTTCATTGATGGAGATTTTCTACACATCTTCTGAATTGCATTCTGGCCCACTGACATAACAGACTGCTTTCTCACCTAACACCTGAAAAGGTGTTTTCCCCCTTACCAATGGTACTTTCCTTAGCTTCTTCAATACGCTTCTTTGTTGCATACTAAGGATATTTCTTTTGTCTTTGGGACTGGTGAGTACTACAACATTTAGAATCCATTCCTCATATGTTGGAGTTTGTCTCCTCATAAAGCGTGAGGCTTGATGCTTCTGACACAAGACAGATGATACTCTACGATTCAGATCGTGGTACTCTACGATTCAGATCGTGGTGACTTGTTGCCTTGGTGCTTGGTGCGATCTTTATCGGTAGAGAGCACTACGATTTCTCTTAAATACTTGCACACTACGATCTTCGCGTGCTTGAGTTGTAAACTCTATGTTTCCGAGAGCACACTACAATCTCTGAGTTGGCTCGGCAAATGTTGGGACCACTCTACGTTTTTTGAAGAGGCCCTTCAAGGCAGGCACACTATGATTCTTGTAGCTCCACGTTTTTGCCTTGACTTCTGCAATCTTGATCAGATTGATGCATTATGAATTCATTGAAGCCTATCTATTACATCTCAAGATCAACCTAACAGCTTTGATCTTTCTATCTATACATTCATTTCCAGAATGATACACATTAAGAGCTTAGATCAACCTAACAAATTTGATCTATCACTAAGTCCTTGTACATATATTCCTTGAAGGACTTTACAAATAATCATGAGCATTTATTTTTAAACATTAAATCAACATATACATTCTCCCAACACTACGCACAAAGGTTATACCACAAGTCAAAGATTTGTGGAGGAACCATGCTATTGAGGAAATGACCTGGGAGTTGGAATTGAAAATGAAAGTGAGGTATCCTCATCTTTTCAAAACAAAAGGGACGTACGTCAATTTCGAGGACACAATTTCATAAGGAGGGGAGGTTGTAAGACCCCAACTTTTTATAAATAAATTTGAATTTCCTCTATTTATTATTTTGAAATAGTAAGGGGTTGATTTGATTAATGTGGTTAGTTATGGGTAAAATGCACAAATATTTTAAATAAGCAAGTAGTTATAAAATATTCATTTTTGTCAGGGAATATTCGTTTGGTCGTGGAATATTCTTCTTTGTCGAGGATATTAAATGCGATGTAGCGACCATTTGTGTGCCCATAACTTGAACAACGTCGGATGAAGAAAACGACAAGTTTGAGTTTTTTTTTATAAATAACGGCTTAGTTGTTACTGTTAACACTGTTGGAATACCTGGTGGTTAAAATACAATAATACGCGGTGTTGCACAGTAGCACACGGTATTGCACAATAATTCTAATTATTGATTCTTACGTTAGAAGGCACTACTCAATAATTGTTACATTAATTATTGTTTAATATTTTATTTTATTGATTCAATAATTGCTACGTTGATATTTTATATTATTGTTATTTCAATAATTATCACTGCACAGTATTTCCCATTATCAGATCAATAATTCATATTATTTGAATTATTAGATAAAATTATTGGCAATGTCTAAGAAAGTTCTGTCTAGAAAAGGAGTTTGGTCACCTAATTGTGCGTCAGTAAGGAGAAATCCTTATTAGAAAGTCCCCTCTTTCGTGTGAACGACCTGATTGTCATTATTGTAATTCTATAATATTATTTATGAATAATTAATTATTGATAAAAATGATAAGGAAATATTTATTTTATGTGGATAAATGAAAGAATTAATGCTGAGGTGTTTTATCAGTATTTTGTCGGAATAGAGGTGTTGAAAATCATCCGTATGTGGATTTCGGTCATTTTCTGTTTAGAATTTAGAAAAATTTTATTCTACAAAGTTGTAGAGAATTAAATTTCCTAAGGAATGAACATAAGATTCGAATTTATCTGATAAAAAGGGTTTATGAATTATTGAAGTTCTGGAATAATTGATTTTTGGAGTTAAAAATATTTTTTTTAGAAATATTTTTTGTGAAGTGGGTCCCACTTGTGGAGTGCTGAGATTATGATGTGGTGTGCGTAGGAATTGTTTTTGAAAATTGCAATATTTTATTAAAATTTCTGCTTTGGTGTTCTAAGTATTTTTCTGTAAATAGGGAGCTTAGGTTAGAACTGAAAATCACACAAGAATCTGAAGTTTTCTCTCTCTATAATATCTAGCGTATTTTTGTGAGTATTTAGATACTTTGAGTGCTGCTATACGGTGCAAGTTTCCTTCAGCATTATATCCGATATTCCAGTCAGAAGTACTATTCTTTTGAGGTAAGGGATGCTATTTTTTTCTTTCGTAAATGATGTTATTCTTTCAATATCATTATACCGAAATATTGGCATGAATTTTATTATGAAATTTTTACCTTTTCATGTCGAGGTTACTATTCATATATACGACACTATTTACGAATACAGTACTATTCACGAAGTATGATTTTTCTTATGAAATTTTTACCTTTTTGTGTCGGGGTTACTATTCACGTATACGAAACTATTCACAGAAAAATTAAGTTTTCTTTTCTTTGTCCAAGTTGTCTATTATGGTTACTATCTTTGATTGTATCCATGTTTTGATCTCCATTCTTGAATTTTACTCCATAATTGATTATTATGGAGTATTTTTGAACTTGGATAAACTGATTTAAGAATCCTTAATCTTTGTTCTTTTATCTCACTGGATTCGTTTTCTTTAAAATATGTTTCATCATCCTCAGTCCTAAATGGTGATATAACTGAATATCTTTGGCTGTAGTGCAAAGATGAATGATTACTTGATGAATATCTTTGGCCCGTAGTGCAAAGATAGACAGGTGTTGAGATGAACATGACCAACTGGTGATACGAATGAATATCTTTGGCCCTAGTGCAAAGATGAATATTTGATTCAAGATTTATATTGATTGATGTTACAGGGATAAAATATTGAGGATGGACTTTTAAATCATAGAAGATAGTAGATTTCATTCTCTACTTAACTCTTCTAATGAATTGTTATTTCCGCTTCGAATATTGATTTAAAACTTGTTGTCCATTATATTTTATTTGATTTATTGAAGACTAACAATAATTTGTTCTACATTATCTTAGTCATTAATATTTTTTACTCGGCTAGTTGAGGTCACCCTTTTCCTTTTTGTTCCATTTTTCTTCTCAGGAGGCGAGAATATAGCGGGAACTAGTCGGGGTGTGGAGTGATTTTTCAAGGCAATTGTTTTAGCAGTCCTCACTATTTTGTAAAATAGTGTATCAATAATTATAATGAGGACTTATTTGAGTTTGGATATTGTCTAGAAGATAATATTTATATTTAAACTCACAGTATATGTGTTGTCGTATTTTGCCCAATAATTGTAATAATGAAGTTATAGTTATTTTCTGTACCATGTATTTTGTGACTCAGAATGGGTTATGTGGACCTATTTTGGGGGTGTCACAGTTTCTATCACTAGTGGTCATGATCACGTCAAACACCTGTCCAACTATGCACTACGGGCCAAAGAGGACTTTCACCACAAACCTTTATCTGTAACATCAAAGTTCATGAATATACAAATACACAATTCCTTGTCATAATCATACCAATCAACTGTCCATCTTTGCACTACGGGCCAAAGATAACTTTCATCATAATATAAGCACGAGGATGATGACAATGATATAAGGAATCAATCAAGTGAGATCAATGATAAATATTAGAGATTTATAATTCAATTTATCTAGAGTTCAAGAATATCCAAATTGTCAACATGATCACCAATTATGGAGTACAGTTCCAGAATGATATTCATGTATCAAAATAATTTGGACAGAAAAGAAAGCACTTTTTATCGTGAATAATACCCTGTGAATAATACCCCGTGAATAGTACCCTGAATAATTAGTACTCGAATGAAAAGTGTCTCGAATGAATAATATCCTGAATGAATAGTATTCTAAATGAATAGTACCCCAACATAAATAGTATCCCGCCATTTAATAAGAAAGTTCAGACCAATAGTGGAATGATACTAGATGAAGCACACACTATTAAGAATATTCCACTAATTTCAAGGGTTTTCACCATTTAATAATAAGGTTATGGAATCAAACAATTAATTCATACCATAAATGGAGAAATATGAAAGAAGACGATATCCCTTGATGAGTACAAAAGAAATGACATCTCATACGAGTAGAAAAGAATATACGAAACTGCATCTGGATTTTCACCCGTCATGCGGTAATCCGCGTAGATAGATCATTTCCACAAATTAATAAAGAATGAATACAAAGGGTTATTCACCATGCATGCGGTAATCCGTGTAGACATGTTACTCCCATAAATTAATAAAGAATGAATATGAAGTGTTATTCACCATGCATGCGATAATCCGCGTAAACAGGTTACTCCCGAAGATTAATAAAGAATGAATACAAAGGATTATTCACCATGCATACGGTAATCTGCGTAGACATGTTACTCCAACAGATTAATAAAGAATGAATACGATGTGTCATTCACCATGCATGCGGTAATCCACGTAGATAGGTTACTCTCGCAGATTAATAAAGAATGAATACGAAGGGTCATTCACCATGCATGCGGTTGTCGATGTCGGGATTTTTATTTGTCCCTTTTCTGTTCTTGTCATTTGGTATTCTCATGTTAGGTGAGATTTGTTTGAAAAAATAAGTTGTGAAAAGGTCCGACATGGTTGCACCAACTCAACCGAGAAAAGGTTTGCACATAGACCTAGTGATGTGACACTGCTTAACTGGTTTGTGAAACCGAGATTCGTTAGGGTCTGGGGGCGTGATTATGCAGAGGGAAGGTGTTAGGCACCCCTCGATGTAATAACCCGAGATTTCCTAAATAAAATAAATAAGAAAATTTGCGTATAATTTTTTTTATTTAATGACGAGAATAAGTGTCTAGTAATGTGAACGATAAATGCGAATATATTTATTACTTGAAAAATTAGAAATAATTTTGGAATTATTAATTACTACAAATTATATTTTTATGGTAATTAATTCTAGAAGCGAAATGTTTTTATTAATTATTTTCCATGAAAACATGATTGGAAATAATATATGAAGTGATAATTAGAATTATATAATAAATATTTTATTATATGATTTGTTCGTAATATTTAAGTTAATTATTTTAACTTGATTATTGATCTTTGTGTAAGAAGAGAAGTCGGATATGAGATCCAAACCACGAATTGGGATTGTGATCAAGAGATGAGAATAATAATATTATATTATTGTTATAATGATTTTATAGTACAATAATTATGTCTTTGTATATATGTGAGATGAGATAATATTGAGCAATGACGATCCAATTAGGTCATAGCATATTACGAGTCTTTGTGAAACCTAATTATTAAACTTCGGTTATGAGATATGGTGAGTAGTATTTGTGTATATGAAATTCTTGTTGTTGTATGTCGATAATTAGGACAAAACCTAATTATTACAAACCTAATCGGTTGAAGTTAGAGGCCAATAACATCGTGTTAGAACATACACGAGATAATTAGAGAACCCTAATGGTCAATTAGAAACCCTAATTGATGGCGTTAAGAAACTCTAATTAGAAAATCCTAATTTTCTATAGAAAACCCTAATTTAAAATTATCGGGTTTAATTACGATGTTAATGTATAAAAGTTTTAATTTACCAAAGGATAGAATTAATTGGTAAATGATAAGAATTACCATCTAGTGATTAAATACTACATTTAATTGCTATGTACAAAAAATGCCCTTGAAATTTTATGCGAAATTACCAAAATGCCCTTTTGGTTTATTAGTGTATTATTAGTTGAATTATTGATAGATTATTGCTAGCCAACACTCTACCCTACCCATCTAGCATCCAATGCTCAATCATTCAAGTTGAATCATCCAATTGTAGCATCCAATGTATCTAATATATTTTTATATAGATTAAAGAGAAGGAAATGACCATTTTACCCTTTTGTCCATCTTAGTGCATTATTTGTGCATTATTGTGCTACCAATTCCACCAAATCCGCCAACCACTTCATATTTATCATGTGAGCTCAATAATGGCGTACCAAATCGGTATCAAGGCTCTTGACATGATCTATAAATAGAGATCGAGGAGAGTTAATGAAAATACACACTAAAATTTCACAAACTCTCTCAACCTCTAGCCAACGAAATTATCTAGCATATCAGTCCCTAAACAAAGCCCAACCATCACAAACAACAAATCAGAAGCATCAAGAAGCCAGAAATCAAAAATCAAGCTTGAAAAGGTAGGAAATCCTAAATTCTAGAAATCCTTCGATTCGATGTTAATTGATGCAATTGATTGTTTAAAGTAGTGTAATAGAGAGTCTATTAATGTTACGAGTTGTAAAATCATGAACCCATAACATCAAAGTGCTGCAATTTGAAGATTTAAACAAGTTGGAAAACCAAGAATTACATTATTTTTCACCAAATGTCAGAGGCTATAACTCTTTGGTAGATCACGAGTTTTGTTGTTTAAAAGTTGTTATAGGTAGCCTGATATGTGGTCTTTAATCTCCAAAAGGAATAAAGTTCATATATATTGTAGATCGGGATTTATAAGTGGTCAAAGTGGGTTGGCCTAAGCATTGGCCATTCTACATGTTTCTTCAAACCCAGAAAATATTCTAAGTGTCCAGAAAATATTATTTTGGAAAATGTCAGGCCTTATATCTCGGTCATCTTTAATGTGTTTTGTGTTCTAAAGGTTGATATGTGTATCTTGTTATGTGGTATTTAACCTCCAAAAAGAATCAGGTCCATATATATTACGGATTAAGAGTTATTTAAGGTCAAAGTGGGTTTGCTTAAGATTGGCCGGAAAATTCAGGCGACCGGAATTTTCTAAGTGTTGATTTTTCTTACAAGGTTTGACCATACTTTAGATGCTTGATTTATTGTTGTTATGATGATGTTAAGTGTTGAGTTGTAGTCCTACATGTTGTCTACATCTGGAATTGATAGATCACATAAAAGTTACACGATCATCAAGTTATAGAGGTCCAAAGTAGGCACCTCGAAGCGTTCTTCGTGAAGAACGACTTTGGTAACTACTTTGATGGGTGATTTATCCAGATCGATGTTTGTTTAGAGGTTATGATTGTTGGATCTTATATTCTTGTATTTACTCTACAAGACCCAATTTATAGATTGTCCAAATTCGTTAAGATGAGAGAGTTATTCACGGTCCAAAGTAAGCCACTTCGGTTACGCCTTATGAAGATCCTGGGTAGGCTCAAAGAACACCTATAGCGACATACGTCACTATAGGGGCCTTTAACAACAGCTTTTAATTATTTTAATTTACGATTTTCAGAAAAATGATTTAAAATTAGAAAAATTAGTTTTTAATTATTAAAAATACTAAATAAATTATGAAAAATTATTTTAAAGTCCGAAAAATAGTTTTTAATTATTTTGAGTATATTTCATAAATATTTAATATTTTGAAATATAAAAGGTATTTATTTATTTAATTATAATATTAAATAAATGATTTAAAAATAGTTTTAATTCATGAAAAATCATGAAAAATTATTTTATGGTATAAGAAAATATTTTGAGTTATTTTCCATGACTTTTAATATTTTGTGATGAATTTTATTAATTAATTATATATTAATGATATTAAAGTTATTTAATGATTATATTAAATAATTTAGTTTAAAAATGATTTTAATATTATAAAAATCATTTTAAATGAAATTAAGGTATTTAAAAATATTTTAAGTTATAAAATATAACTTTTAATATTTAAAGGATAATTTCATTAATAATTTAATATTAATGATATTAAGATAATATTAATGATATTTAGTTTATTTAATAATTATTATTAAATAAATAGTTTTAAAATGGTTTTGTTTATTTAAAAATCATTTAAAGAGGATATTAAGGATTTAAAAATATTTTAAGTTATAATTAATGACTTTTAATATTTGGATGAATAGTACATTAATATTTATATATTAATGGTGATTATTTAAAAATAATTTTAATTGTTTTAAAAATCATTTAAGGGTAATATAAATGTTTTAAAAATAGTTTGAGTTATTATAAATAACTTTTATATTTTGGCAATGGTTTCATTAATAGTTTAATATAAATTAATTATTAATGATAATGGAATTGTTTAATGTTTAAATCATTTAATTATGATTTCGATGTTTGAAAGTTATAGCCGGCCAAACTAGCTGACTTGAGAACCGATTATGAAGTTATGAAGTTTTGAGGAACACCTATAGTAACAGTTATATCACTATAGGCGGTGAGTGGTAAGTGATTTGAATTATTTTAAATTTTTCAATTTCGGAAAATTGAAAATGATTAAAAATAAAATGTTTGATATTTACAGATGTTAAGGTATAGGATAAGAGTCTTAGACTCGATTATTTACCCGATAAAGTCGGTTTAGATCGATGCAGCAAACAAATGTGTAAACTTCTATAATAGAAAGAAAAGACTTACGTAAGAACATGGATGAGATATTTGAAAAATGTATAAAAGTATAGAATAGAAAGTATGATCATTGCGATTATGTGATGGCGTGATTAGACTATGTCTTCAATCAGTAATTGTGATTACTATGTGTTATGATATATTGTTCTAATCGAGCGAATGACCGCTTATTGATAAGTTGTGATAAAGAGATAAAACCTAAGTTGAGATTTGTAATCGACCAAATCAGCAAGTATCTTACCTTTGCATTTCCTTTATGCAATGGACATGAGTAAGAAGTTTGAATTATTATATTCTGTCACAGATTATATACGCTTTGATTATCAACATGTTAGCTCGGATATATATTACATTAAGTTGATTTCTAAATGGTTATACAAGTGTCCCCACTTGGATAATCATGGCATTTATTCACATGTTGATATACCTTTGTCAATTACCCGTATACATATATGTTGAATTACATATTATTGTTGAGCAAGATTAAAATCCTTCGGGTTTGGAACCAGGCATGTATGAACATCCCGATAATGGGAAAATTTTTATGCGCTTGACGGACAAAAGGTGAGCGATGAATTTCGTTCAAGTTATGTAGTATTGATAAACACAGGTACAACTGTGAAGTGATCACCCTCCGTGTACGTAGTAAGTTATGACGGTTTCTTGGATGAATTACGCTAAACCTTTTCGAAAATGAAAAGAATGTTCATAGTATGTTCCTTAAACCCTATTCATGGTAGAGCCGAGCCAAATTTAAATAATTTGGAAGAGAGTTGTTATGTGAATGTTTTATCAAGTCTGATTACTTCACAACTTTTGATTAGATTTGTAGAAGTGTTATGTAAAGAGAATACTTATATTCTTTCGACTTATATATATAATTGTTATTACTTCTTTGGGCACTCAAATGCTCATCCTTGCTTAAACTAAATGTTTTTCGACGCACGTCGATCGACTCGAAGGCTCGAGGCATGAACAAGGAAAAGAAAAGTCATTGAATGAGATTTAGTATGAGTTAATGGTTATAGTTAGTAAGACAATGGAATCTATTGTCAGATATTGTAAGGAATGTATTTGAAGGTCATGAACCTGGGGAAGTAAACTTTGATGTATGTAAATTAAGTTCGAATGTATTATTATTTAGTATTATTCAGCTTAAAGAAATGGTATCGTGGAGAACCGAGTTCGGGTTTCAAGTATCCGGATTTGGGGTCGCCACACCCGACATCCGTGGTAACACAGTGACCGCCACTTTTTATTTTAAACATTTATCTGAATGTGTGTGTGTAGGTCTATGTGCAGTTGTTTGGAAGTAGTGTTATGCCTCGTTTGCACCTATATACAAAGGGTTTGAATTTTGTATAAAAGTTTAGTTTTAATGAGATATGGTATTGATGTTTTGTAAAATAGGTTTTTTCAAACCCTTATGCTCAATAGAAATTGAGGGCTTTGATACTTCCATTTTATTACGTGTTCGACTTTATTGCTTTTATTTTTGAGATGTGAAACATCTTTGAGAAAATAAGATACATAGCAATGCCGAGCTCCTTGTGGGTATGAAGGCCGTCTAAGGAAATTCAAACACCGTGAATAATTTATAAGCTGGTTGCTGCTGAAAATGTCCATCACGGGAACCAAATCTAGATTCAAGAAATGAATATGTGATCACTTGATTCCTAGACTTACATGTGATGCAAGATGTAATAAAGTCAGTAAACAATTATATATATATATAAGCTTATATATATATATATATATATATATATATATATATATATATATATATATATAAAAGCGGTAAATGACCACGAAGTGATCTCCGAACTGACAGAAATGTAAACGCACTTAGGATATGTCGATCCGGGCTCAATCGATAATTGAGAATATATATATATATATATATATATATATATATATATATATATATATATATATATAAAAGCGGTAAATACACCAAATATTATATTAGGGCTCAATCGAGATAACTCGATAATTATATATATATATATATATATATATCTAACACGGATCAGTCAGGACTCCTAACACGATAAAAAGCAGACACCAATTTTTTTTTTCTTTTTTAAAACAACTATTTTTTTTAATATTTTATGGAATCGAATTTTTCCATAATCTGATGTTTTTAGGCGTGATTTGAATACCTATACCAAAAATGGTGGTACAGACTGCACATGCGATACATACATATTTTGTTATACGTACCCAAATCACACCCAAAACACTGTATTATGAAATTTTTTTAATTCCATAATTATTTATTTATTTTTTTAGTTGTTTTTAAAAAAAAAAAAAAAACAGGTCCGGATTTTGATCCGGTCCGGGAGTCCGGACCTGATCCGGCCTCTATATATATATATATATATATATATGAAAGTAATAAACGCCACGAATCGATGATCCGGGCATACACACACAACATGACTCTCAACGTGAATAACTGTGTGTGAATAAAAGTGGAGAAAGGCTTTAATAAAGGTGAGGTGTCTTACCAGTGGACTACCAAGAAGACTTCAAATAACTTTAAGTGAATGAATACTTGGTTTCCACCGGTAAAATATATCAAAACACAAGCTAAGAAGTGTTTGGAAATAGAAAGCACTCAGTTTAAAGTGTGTACAAAGCAAAATGGAAAGGGCTTCCTCGCCTTTGTTCTCTTCAAAATGGCCACCCAAAGCCCTCAATTTATAGAGGGGGGAGCCGCAGGTGTACCTGTGGCAGCAGATGTACTCATGCAACGCGCTGTTCGCTCGAACCTTCATAACTTTTAATCTGGGCATCCGATTGAGGCGTATAATACCTTTCCAGAATGCTGTTGTCGAGAGCTACACAATGACATAGGATAAGAAGTTGTACAAAGCCGAGAAGATGGGTCCATGCCTAGATCTTCAAGTCTTCAAATTCTATCCGGTGTGCTGTCTTGTGTAGTAGTCACTCAGGATTGGAGCTATGGTTCTTGTAGGACACTTCTGTGTAGAATATGGGTTAAAATGTTGTTGAGATTGCGTGAATGTGGGATCGAGGTGGAAAAATGACGATTTTGCCCCACTCCGAGGTTATCTCCAGTTCTGGGCTGATTTAGCAGTCGTTGCTCAGGGTTATCTTTGAGATTGGGTTGCTGTAGGTACTGAATGTCCTCAGGGTTATCTCTGAGGTGTGCCTGACCTCCCGGAGTTATCTCTGGGGTTAGAACTGAGCGCCTCGGGGTTATCTCCGAGGTTGAAGTTGACTTCTGCGGATCAAAACGGACTTTTCCGGTGTTATCTCCAAAATTGCAACTGCATTCCTCAGGGTTGTCTCCAAGGTTAAAACTGAAACTCCCAAGGTTGTCTCCGAGACTGGAACTGAGTATCTCGGGGTTATCTCCGAGATGGAAAACTGAGTATCCCGGGATTGTCTCCAGGATTGAGCTGGTTTGACTTCTAGGGTTATCTCTAGAAGACGATTCTGTCCTCCTACAAGGTTAGTAACATGAATGCAAAATTTCGAGTGTCTACAGATGCCCCTCTTTATCATATTCATGCAGTGTAATGTATGCTGAATGTGGTTTGTTGGACCGTTTTCCAACATGTTGTGATGATTGTTTGCTCCCATGACTTCTGATGGGGATTGGAGTTATCACTGATGATCCTAATGAACTTCTTGGATGTCGACTCCAAAGATCTCAGGAACCTCCATGATGTTGATATTGGGGTTATCACCAAAGTCCTTAATCCTTGGTACAGACTTTCCACCATAGATGTTCTTCTCATGTGCAAAAGACTCTGGGGGTAATGAGTTTAGTCTGATGAAGATGGTGTATAACAGACTCCATCATCGGTCCTCCCTGATGAGGATGGCTTTCCCTAGTTTGTATCGCCAGGTCTTTTCAGTGTTTTGTCAGAGTTATTGCTAACAGTTTGTGTGAGACCCCAGATTTTATGAATAAATGTTTAATTTTCTCAAAATATTTTTTTAAATATTATGGTGTGGATTTGAGATAGTGTTATAGTTGTGGGTAATATTTATAAATTTTGAAAAGTATGCAAGTTGTTGTATAATATTCGATTGGTCGGGGAATATTCTTTTTGTCGGGGAATGTCCGTACGACGGTATAATCATTGGTGGACCCCGCAATCGTATTATTGTCGGATGGAGAAAACGACAAAAATATTTTTATGAGAATAACGGCAGAAGTTTTACCGTTAAAACTGTTGAACTACTCGATAGTAAAAGTATAGTAATACGCGTGGTTGCATAGTAGCACACATTATTGATTATTGATGTTTACGTGATAAGTCACTCAGTTTTGTTATATTAGTATTATTAATGTAATAAAACAGAAAAGCTTTTTATATAAAACTGAATATTTTTATAAAGTTATTCTATAAATAGAATATATTATATTCTATTATGAATAGTGTTTTGCATAGTAAAATCTTTTTATATAAAATGTAATACTTTTATAAAGTTATTCTATAAATAGAATATATTATATTTTATTATGCATAGTGTTGCATAGTGTCTCGTGATAGTGTTTTGCATAGTAAAATCTTTTTATATAAAATAGAATACTTTTATAAAGTTATTCGCTTTATTAGATTATAAATAGAATATATTATAATTTATTTAAAAGATTTTTGCTTTAAATATGGATAAATCCAATTAAAAGTAAATCAATCGACCGATAGTTGATTGCTCATGAATTGAATTTCTTATGCAGTCCATTCTTCTATAAATAGAAGCTCATTCCTTTATTATTTCTTACGAATTCACTGAAACTCTAGAGAGAGAAACTATAGAGAGAGTTCTTCTTCTATAATCTTGAGCGTATTTCTTTAGAGTTTAAGAAAGCTTTGAGCGTAGTACAAGTTTTCTTCGAGTATATCCTCGCCCTACCTGTCAGGATACTCTTCTTTCAAAGGGTAAGGGATATTATTTGTTGTACTCGTAAGGGGTATCATTTCTTTCGTATTCATGAAGAGAACTTATGTTATTCCATTCTTATTATTATGTTGGAATAACCTGTATATGCGAAGTACCACATACATGGTGAAATTCTTATGTTATTCCATTCTTATTATTCTGTTGGAATAACCTGTTTATGCGAAGTAGCGCATACATGGTGAAATTCTTCTATATTCCGTTCTTTATTATTCTGTCGGAATATCCTGTCTGTGCGTTTCCGCCGGACCTGGTTCCATTATTTATTATTCTGTTGGAATATCCTGTGTGTGCGTTTACGTCGGACCTGGTTCCATTATTTATTATTCTGTTGGAATATCCTGTTTGTGCGTTTATGCCGGACTTGGTTCCATTATTTATTATTCTATTGGAATAACCTGT
The DNA here is from genome assembly GCA_020205605.1 of Panax ginseng. Lineage (NCBI taxonomy): Eukaryota > Viridiplantae > Streptophyta > Magnoliopsida > Apiales > Araliaceae > Panax > Panax ginseng. The sequence goes on along the minus strand of CM035147.1, from coordinate 46,607,127 downwards.
CTGTGCGGTTTATCGCATGCATGGTGAATGACCTTTCGTATTCATTTCTTATTAAATTATGGAAATGAGCTGTCTACGTGGATTACCGTATGGCGGGTGAAAATCCATTGCAGTTTCATATATTCTATGATACTCTTTTGGTTAAAGTTTTGTCTTCTATACTCCATGAAATTAGTGGAATATCCTTGATATTTTCGCTTCATCCAGTATCTTTTCATAGTAATATTCTTCTAAGCATTCTTGAATTTTTACTCCACAAAGCAGTATCATGTTGACAATTTGGACGTTATTGGTTCCTGGATAAATTAATTCTTGAACTTGTTTTATTGAATTATTATGTCATTATCATCATCCTCATGTTTATATTATGTTGAAAGTCATCTATGGCCTGTAGTGCATAGATGGACTTGGTATGATTATGACCAGGGATTATTCGGTATAATCATGACCGTAATGTTACAAATGATGTGGAAAAAGTCCTTATTGGCCCGTAATGCATTGATGGATAGTTTTTGGTATGATTATGGCTATGGATTCTCTTCGACCAAGGGTGCAAAGATGAATTGTTTTATGGCATGATCAGAACCGTTGATAAAAACACAAATTTCTTTGGCCCGTAGTGCATGGATAATTCGTGGTCGTGATACTAAAGAATATCCTTGGCCTGTAGTGCAGGGATGATTTGATGATGTGGATTATTTATTAAGCTGAGTCTCAACGATAAAAGTGATGAAAAACCTTTTAAATCATAGAAGATAGTAGATTTTATTCTCTACTTGACTCTTCTAATGGATTGCTTGTTCTGCTGCAGATAAACTTGATGTTTGTTATATTGTATCAGTTTAACACTGTTGAAGGCTAACGATAATTTATTATGCATTATCTTAGTCATAATATTTCTTACTGGGCTAGTTGAGCTCACCCTTTTGCTTTCATTGTTCTCTTCAGGAAATGAGAACGTAGTAGGGACTAGTCGGGGAACGGAGTGATGGCCCTAGATGGTGCATTAGTAGTCCTCACTATTCTGTGAAATAGTGTGATAATAATTGTAATAATGTTGAATTTGAGTTTGTATATTGTCTAGATGACAATATTCGTGTTAAAACTTACAGCATATGTTTAGTCGTATTTTACACGATAGTTGTATAATTAAGTTGTATTTGAATTCTGTACCATGTATCCGGCGACCCAAGATGGGTGATGTATACTGCTTTTGGGGTAAAATCACAGTTGGTATCAAAGCTTAGGGATATGATCCCTGGCTAAGATATGAGACTAGAACTAGGAGGGGAGAGACGGAGAATTCCTTCGCTAGTATGACCTACTTAAGTTTATTTGATATTTAATTGGTCAGTCAGAGTATAGGGATAATATGTGATATGTTAATTAACCCTTATTTTATGACAGTTTTTGAAAATGGCATCTGAAAATGTTGAGATAAGCAATGATGCACATGAGACCGTTGAGTTAGCTCAACCAAAAGGTAACGACCAACAACACGATAATAATCATACCGGTGGCAACGACCATCGGAACAATGATAACCATCGTGGGGGAAATTATCATCTTAGAATGGGAACCACCGGTGGTGATCATGGCTAAGATAATAGAAGTGGAAATTTCAAGAAGAGAAGGTCATTTAGCTCAATTTTGTCGATAGTGGAAGTCAAGACCGGTGGAATGGTGTCACCAAAGGCTAATACTGGACAAAACAAAGTCGGTGGTTTCGTGGAGAGCGTTTTTTGTGACTTCTCAAAAGCGAGTAACCGACGAACGGTTAGTATGGGTTAGTTAATTATAAATTATTGCGAAGTCTATACCTTATTAGATACCGGTTCTACCCATTCTTTTATCTCTCTTGCTTGCGCTCAACGTTTAAATTTGACTTTGGAGAAATTAGACTTTGACTTATTGGTTGAAACTTCGATAGTAGAAACCCTCGTTACCTCCACTATTCTGAGATCTTGTTGATTCAAATCGACACTTTCACGTTACTCCGTCAATCTTATCTCTTTGAAAATACTTTCATTTGATGTGATTTTAGGAATCGATTGGTTAACTACTCATCATGCTTTTCGTAAGGTTGTTAGCTTTCATATTCCTAACCAACCTGTTATGCAAATTCAAGCAACCAAACCACTAAAGTCAATCATTGTCATATAAAGTCATAAGTAAAATCCTCGAGCCTTTCACCGGTGATTTCTTGTGTGGAATGCACCGTCGAACTTTTCGTAGGGACGTTGTGAATAACGGTGGCAAGTTGATAGGTATCAATGTGACGTGCTATCCAAGGTTTGGATGATAGTCACAGTTTTGAATGATATTTCTATTGTTAATAAATTTCCTGACGTATTCTTGAAGACTTCTTAGCCTACCCCTAGAGCGTGAAATCGAATTTTGTATTGACCCCAGTAAAAAACCCATTTCTAAAACCCTCAAATATTTTCTTCACCCAAAATGAACGTGTAATGTGCCAAAGATGTTGGCTCGAGCTGTTGAAGATTACGATTGTACCATTCAATATCATTACGGAAAAGCGAACATGGTAGCTGACGCGTTGAGTAGAAGATCGTATGCGTTTACGAGTGCGATGTTGTTAACACAAAAAACCATTTTGTATAACTTACAAATGATGAAGATAGAGTTAAAGACTTTAGTGACCCACATGAAGATAACAAATATACAAGTAGAATCGATTATAATAGATAAAGTTAAAGCCGTGCAAGCTACATACTCAGAGATGATTAATGTGAAGAAGAAGGTTCAAGAGGGCATTATTCTAGAAGCAAGAATCGATGAAGTGATGAAATCTCAACCCTCGATTTAATTGACCCATTTGAAATACTTGATCGAGTAGGAACCGTGGGCTCACAAACTCGCTTTTTTACCGCCAAGTATGTCGCGTGTTCGTAACATTTTTTACGTATCGAGGTTACGTAAATATGTGGGACTAATTCGAACCACATTATTAAATTAGAATTAAACAATATAGCGTAAGATTTAACGTATGAGGAGATACGTGTTAAAATCTTGGATAAGAAGGATCGTATTCAACACTCAAAGGTTATACCTCAAGAGTCGAATCGAATGAAGTCAAGGTATCCTCATCTCTTGAAGATACCAGTATCGATACGTAAATTTCGAGGCTTAAATTTCATAAGGAGGAAGATTGTGAGACCCCAGATTTTATGAATAAAGATTTAATTTTCTCGAAATATTTTTTTGAAATATTACGGTGTGGATTTGAGATAGTGTTATAGTTGTGGGTAATATTTATAAATTTTGAAAAGTATGCAAGTTGTTGTATAATATTCGATTGGTCGGGAAATATTCTTTTTGTCGGGGAATGTCCGTACGACGGTACAATCATTGGTGGACTCCGCAATGGAATTATTGTCGGATGGAAAAAATGACAAAAAAATTTGTATGAGAATAACAACGAAAGTTTTACCGTTAAAACTGTTGAACTACTCGGTAGTAAAGTATAAAGAATGTCTGGCGTGGTTGCATAGTAGCACACGGTATTGATTATTGTTGTTTACGTGATAAGTCACTCAGTTTTGTTTTATTAGTATTATTAATGTAATAAAATAGAAAAGCTTTTTATATAAAATAGAATACTTTTATAAAGTTATTCTATAAATGTAATATATTATATTCTATTATGCATAGTGTTTTGCATACTAAAATCTTTTTATATAAAATAGAATACTTTTATAAAGTTATTCTATAAATAGAATATATTATATATTATTATGCATAGTGTTGCATAGTGCCTGCATAGTGTTTTGTATAGTAAAATCTTTTTATAAAAAATAGAATACTTTTATAAAGTTATTCATTTTATTAGATTATAAATAGAATATATTATATTTTATTTAAAAGATTTTGTTTTAAATATGGACCGTCCGATTAAAAGTAAATCAATCTGGACCGTTGACCGTTCATGAATTAGTTACTATGCAGTCCATTCTTCTATAAATAGAAGCTCATTCCTTCATTATTTCTTACTTAATTCTTTGAAACTCTGTAGAGAGAAACTATAGAGAGATTTTTCTTCTATAATCTTGGCGTATTTCTTTAGAGTTTAAGAAAGCTTTGAGCGTAGTAAAAGTTTTCTTCGAGTATATCCTCGCCCTACCAGTCGGAATACTCTTCTTTCAAAGGGTAATGGATATTATTTGTTGTACTCGTAAGGGGTATCATTTCTTTCGTATTCATGAAGAGAACTTCTGTTATTCCATTCTTATTATTATGTTGGAATAACCTGTATATGCGAAGTACATCATACATGGTGAAATTCTTCCGTTATTCCATTCTTATTATTACATTGAATAATCGGTTTATCTTAATAACGCATACATGGTGAAATTCTTCTAATATTCCGTTCTTTATTATTCTGTCGAAATATCCTGTCTGTGCGTTTACCCCGGACCTGGTTCCATTATTTATTATTTTGTCAGAATATCATGTCCGTATGCGTTCTGTGGGACCGATTCAATTATTTATTATTCATTGGAATATCCTGCTTTGTGCGTTTATCTGGGACTGGTTCCATTATTTATTATTCTGTTGGAATAACCTGTCTGTGTGGTTTATCGCATGCATGGTGAATGACCCTTCTTATTCATTTCTTATTAAATTATGGAAATGAGCTGTCTACGTGGATTACCGCATGACGGGTGAAAATCCATTGCAGTTTCATATATTCTATGATACTCTTTTGGTTAAAGTTTTGGCTTCTATACTCTATGAAATAAAAGGAATATCCTTGATATTTGTGCTTCATCCAAAGATCTTTTCATGGAAATATTCTTACGAGCATTCTAGAATTTTTACTCGTAAAGCATTATCATGTTGACAATTTGGGACGTTATTGGTTCTCGGATAAATTAATTCTTGAACTTGTTTTATTGAATTATTATGTCATTATCATCATCCTCATGTTTATAATATGTTGAAAGTCATCTATGGCCTGTAGTGCATAGATGGACTTAGTATGATTATGACCAGGGATTATTCGGTATAATCATGACCGTAATGTTACAAATGATGTGGAAAAAGTCCTCATTGGCCCGTAAAGCATTGATGGATAGTTTTTGGTATGATTATGGCTATGGATTCTCTTCGGCCAAGGGTGCAAAGATGAATTGTTTTATGGCATGATCAGAACCGTTGATAAAAACACGATTATCTTTGGCCCGTAGTGCATGGATAATTCGTGGTCGTGATACTAAAGAATATCCTTGGCCTGTAGTGCAGGGATGATTTGATGATGTGGATTATTTATTGAGCTGAGTCTCAACGATAAAAGCGATGAAAAACCTTTTAAATCATTGCTTGTTCTACTGCAGATAAACTTGATGTTTGTTATATTGTATCAGTTCAACACTGTTGAAGGCTAATGATAATTTATTCTGCATTATCTTAGTCATAATATTTCTTACTGGGCTAGTTGAGCTCACCCTTTTGCTTTCATTGTTCTCTTCAGGAAATGAGAACGTAGTAGGGACTAGTCGGGGAACGGAGTGATGGCCCTAGATGGTGCATTAGTAGTCCTCACTATTCTGTGAAATAGTGTGATAATAATTGTAATAATGTTGAATTTGAGTTTGTATATTGTCTAGATGACAATATTCGTGTTAAAACTTACAGCATATGTTTAGTCGTATTTTACACGATAGTTGTATAATTAAGTTGTATTTGAATTCTGTACCATGTATCCGGCGACCCAAGATGGGTGATGTATACCTGTTTTTGGGGCCGTCACAGTTGGTATCAAAGCTTAGGGATATGATCCCTGGCTAAGATATGAGACTAGAACTAGGAGGGGAGAGACGGAGAATTCCTTCGCTAGTATGACCTACTTAAGTTTATTTGATATTTAATTGGTCAGTCAGAGTATAGGGATAATATGTGATATGTTAATTAACCCTTGTTTTATGACAGTTTTTGAAAATGGCATCTGAAAATGTTGAGATAAGCAATGATGCACATGAGACCGTTGAGTTAGCTCAACCAAAAGGTAACGACCAACAACACGATAATAATCATACCGGTGGCAACGGCCATCGGAACAATGATAACCATCGTGGGGGAAATTATCATGCTAGGAATGGGAACCACTTCGGTGGTGATCATGGCTAAGATAATAGAAGTGGAAATTTCAAGAAGAGAAGGTCATTTAGCTCAATTTTGTCGTATAGTGAAGTCAAGACCAGCTGGAATGGTGTCACCAAAGGCGAATACGGACAAAACAAAGTCGGTGGTTTCAGGGAGAGCGTTTTTTTGTGACTTCTCAAAAAGAGAGTAACCCGAACGAAGTTAGCATGGGTTAGTTAATTATAAATTATTGCGAAGTCTATACCTTATTAGATACCGGTTCTACCCATTCTTTTATCTCTCTTGCTTGCGCTCAACGTTTAAATTTGACTTTGGAGAAATTAGACTTTGACTTATTGGTTGAAACTTCGATAGTAGAAACCTCTGTTACCTCCACTATTTACAGATCTTGTTGATTCAAATCGACACTTTCACGTTACCTGTCAATCTTATCTCTTTGAAAATACTTTCATTTGATGTGATTTTAGGAATCGATTGGTTAACTACTCATCATGCTTTTCGTAAGGTTGTTAGCTTTCATATTCCTAACCAACCTGTTATGCAAATTCAAGCAACCAAACCACTAAAGTCAATCATTGTCATATAAAGTCATAAGTAAAAATCCCTGAGCCTTTCGCTGGTGATTTCCTTGTGTGGAATGCACCGAAGCCGAACTTTCTGTAGGGGACGTTGTGAATAACGGTGGCAAGTTGATAGGTATCAATGTGACGTGCTATCCAAGGTTTGGATGATAGTCACAGTTTTGAATGATATTTCTATTGTTAATAAATTTCCTGACGTATTCTTGAAGACTTCTTAGCCTACCCCTAGAGCGTGAAATCGAATTTTGTATTGACCCCAGTAAAAAACCCATTTCTAAAACCCTCAAATATTTTCTTCACCCAAAATGAACGTGTAATGTGCCAAAGATGTTGGCTCGAGCTGTTGAAGATTACGATTGTACCATTCAATATCATTACTAAAAGCTTAACATGGTAAATTGACGCGTTGAGTAGAAGATCGTATGCGTTTACGAGTGCGATGTTGTTAACACAAAAAACCATTTTGTATAACTTACAAATGATGAAGATAGAGTTAAAGACTTTAGTGACCCACATGAAGATAACAAATATACAAGTAGAATCGATTATAATAGATAAAGTTAAAGCCGTGCAAGCTACATACTCAGAGATGATTAATGTGAAGAAGAAGGTTCAAGAGGGCATTATTCTAGAAGCAAGAATCGATGAAGTGATGAAATCTCAACCCTCGATTTAATTGACCCATTTGAAATACTTGATCGAGTAGGAACTGTGGCCTACAAACTCGTTTTACCGCCAAGTATGTCGCGTGTTCAGAACATTTTTTTACGTATCGAGGTTACGTAAATATGTGGACGACCCGAACCACATTATTAAATTAGAATTAAACAATATAGCAGAAGATTTAACGTATGAGGAGATACGTGTTAAAATCTTGGATAAGAAGGATCGTATTCAACACTCAAAGGTTATACCTCAAGAGTCAGAATCTGAAATGAAGTCAAGGTATCCTCATCTCTTCGGCATACCAGGTACGTACGTAAATTTCGAGGGCGAAATTTCATAAGGAGGGAAGATTGTGAGACCCCAGATTTTATGAATAAAGATTTAATTTTCTCGAAATATTTTTTTGAAATATTACGGTGTGGATTTGAGATAGTGTTATAGTTGTGGGTAATATTTATAAATTTTGAAAAGTATGCAAGTTGTTGTATAATATTCGATTGGTCGGGAAATATTCTTTTTGTCGGGGAATGTCCGTACGACGGTACAATCATTGGTGGACTCCGCAATGGAATTATTGTCGGATGGAAAAAATGACAAAAAAATTTGTATGAGAATAACAACGAAAGTTTTACCGTTAAAACTGTTGAACTACTCGGTAGTAAAAGTACAGTAATACGCGTGGTTGCATAGTAGCACACGGTATTGATTATTGTTGTTTACGTGATAAGTCACTCAGTTTTGTTTTATTAGTATTATTAATGTAATAAAATAGAAAAGCTTTTTATATAAAATAGAATACTTTTATAAAGTTATTCTATAAATAGAATATATTATATTCTATTATGCATAGTGTTTTGCATACTAAAATCTTTTTATATAAAATAGAATACTTTTATAAAGTTATTCTATAAATAGAATATATTATATATTATTATGCATAGTGTGCATATAGTGCCTCAGATAGTGTTTTGTATAGTAAAATCTTTTTATAAAAAATAGAATACTTTTATAAAGTTATTCATTTTATTAGATTATAAATAGAATATATTATATTTTATTTAAAAGATTTTGTTTTAAATATGGACCGTCCGATTAAAAGTAAATCAATCTGGACCGTTGACCGTTCATGAATTAGTTACTATGCAGTCCATTCTTCTATAAATAGAAGCTCATTCCTTCATTATTTCTTACGAATTCACTGAAACTCTAGAGAGAGAAACTATAGAGAGATTTTTTCTTCTATAATCTTGAGCGTATTTCTTTAGAGTTTAAGAAAGCTTTGAGCGTAGTAAAAGTTTTCTTCGAGTATATCCTCGCCCTACCAGTCGGAATACTCTTCTTTCAAAGGGTAATGGATATTATTTGTTGTACTCGTAAGGGGTATCATTTCTTTCGTATTCATGAAGAGAACTTCTGTTATTCCATTCTTATTATTATGTTGGAATAACTTGTATATGCGAAGTACATCATACATGGTGAAATTCTTCTGTTATTCCATTCTTATTATTCTGTTGGAATAACTGGTTTATGCGAAGTAAGCGCATACATGGTGAAATTCTTCTAATATTCCGTTCTTTATTATTCTGTCGAAATATCCTGTCTGTGCGTTTACCCCGGACCTGGTTCCATTATTTATTATTTTGTCAGAATATCATGTCTGTGCGTTTACGCCGGACCTGATTCAATTATTTATTATTCTGTTGGAATATCCTGTTTGTGCGTTTATGCCGGACCTGGTTCCATTATTTATTATTCTGTTGGAATAACCTGTCTGTGTGGTTTATCGCATGCATGGTGAATGACCCTTCTTATTCATTTCTTATTAAATTATGGAAATGAGCTGTCTACGTGGATTACCGCATGACGGGTGAAAATCCATTGCAGTTTCATATATTCTATGATACTCTTTTGGTTAAAGTTTTGGCTTCTATACTCTATGAAATAAAAGGAATATCCTTGATATTTGTGCTTCATCCAGTATCTTTTCATGGAAATATTCTTCTGAGCATTCTAGAATTTTTACTCCACAAAGCATTATCATGTTGACAATTTGGACGTTATTGGTTCCTGGATAAATTAATTCTTGAACTTGTTTTATTGAATTATTATGTCATTATCATCATCCTCATGTTTATATTATGTTGAAAGTCATCTATGGCCTGTAGTGCATAGATGGACTTGGTATGATTATGACCAGGGATTATTCGGTATAATCATGACCGTAATGTTACAAATGATGTGGAAAAAGTCCTCATTGGCCCGTAAAGCATTGATGGATAGTTTTTGGTATGATTATGGCTATGGATTCTCTTCGGCCAAGGGTGCAAAGATGAATTGTTTTATGGCATGATCAGAACCATTGATAAAAACACGATTATCTTTGGCCCGTAGTGTATGGATAATTCGTGGTCGTGATACTAAAGAATATCCTTGGCCTGTAGTGCAGGGATGATTTGATGATGTGGATTATTTATTGAGCTGAGTCTCAACGATAAAAGCGATGAAAAACCTTTTAAATCATAGAAGATAGTAGATTTTATTCTCTACTTGACTCTTCTAATGGATTGCTTGTTCTGCTGCAGATAAACTTGATGTTTGTTATATTGTATCAGTTTAACACTGTTGAAGGCTAACGATAATTTATTATGCATTATCTTAGTCATAATATTTCTTACTGGGCTAGTTGAGCTCACCCTTTTGCTTTCATTGTTCTCTTCAGGAAATGAGAACGTAGCAGGGACTAGTCGGGGAACGGAGTGATGGCCCTAGATGGTGCATTAGTAGTCCTCACTATTCTGTGAAATAGTGTGATAATAATTGTAATAATGTTGAATTTGAGTTTGTATATTGTCTAGATGACAATATTCGTGTTAAAACTCACATCATATGTTTAGTCGTATTTTACACGATAGTTGTATAATTAAGTTGTATTTGAATTCTGTACCATGTATTTGGTGACCCAAGATGGGTGATGTATACCTATTTTTGGGGGCATCACAGTTTGTGTTGTCAGGGTGGCCTGACCTTCATTGAAATGTACTTTAATGGATACCATCATCGGACCATCCCTGATGCTTCACCGGGTTTAATTGCTAACGGCTAATAATGTCAAGGCTGCTTGACCTTCGTTGAAATGTGCTTCAACGGCTGAGATCATCAGATTGCTTCCGATGCTTCGCTGGATTTACTTGCCAATGGCTAGAGAACGTCAAGGTTGCTTGACCTTCATTGAAATGTGCTTCAATGGTTGAGATCATCAGATTACTTCCGATGCTTCACAGGATTTACTTGTCAATGGCTAGAGAACGTCAAGGTAGCTTGACCTTCGTTGAAATGTGCTTCAACGACTAAGATCATCAGATTGCTTCTGATGATTCATTGGATTTACTTGTCAACTGCTGGAGAATATCAAGGTTGCTTGACCTTCATTGAAATGTGCTTCAACGACTCATGATGTATGAAGTTCCCGCTGGGGAGAGGCTTTTTTGGACTTATGACTCTGAACCGACGACATCGTACCTTTGTGAGGTATTGTCGAGTGTAGTTTGCAACAATTGTGATCATTGGTGTTGTGAACCCTATGTTTGGGCGAATACCAATGAGTGACATGTAGACCCGCAATTTAGTCTTTAAAAACCAGGATTTCAGGCTTTTCCGCTCAATCGCGTAGCATCTTTTTTCCTGATTTGACTTTTCAACTTGTGAGACCTCCTTTGTAACTCAAATTGGACCGAACCGGAGGACTGGGACCCACCTAAGACAACCGCAGGTGGACCTCTATTAGTTGTTGGGCAGTTGTGCCCCATTTCCCTGTATTTTCTAGTGGTATATAGAGATGATGTATTTAGATGATGATGTATTTAGGAATGTATGTATACTATTTTCCATTCCCTACATCATATTGCCATCTATTATTTGTCATGCATATATTATGTCATGCATATGTATGCCCAGAGATATTCAGCATTGACCCCTAGATGGTCTTATAATATGACCCACACAGATGTCTTCCTCGACAGTTAACCGCATTGATCACACCCTACCAGTATTGGTAGCCTCATGTCTAAGATCCTGGTATAGTTTATCACCTCCAGATCCGATGACTGTAGATCAGCTGTTGCAGCACTCTATGACCCTCCTGATGTTCCAAGTTCCTGTGGGTTTTGTAGAGGGCATGCTGGAGCACTGGGTACTGGAGTGGCAGGTTTTTCGGTTTGAGACCCAGGAGTTGACTCCCACCTTAGAGGAGTATGAGAGGTTGACGACTTTGCCACTGGACAGGCCTTGCGCTCAGATGGTTGTCGGGGATATGAGCCGACAGTTCATGACCTTCACCGGGTTGAGGCATAGGGTAGCACAGGATGAGATTACATCTGGGCATGTAGTGTCCCAACATTTTTTGATAGATAGATTTGGCTCACTGGACAGTTATGCACAACACTCCAGGGATTTCACCACGTCGGAGGATCAGTGGCATGTTGCCAGAGTATATATACTCGTGATGTGCGTGGTGGCTTATTTGTACATGCCATTGTATATGGATCATCTGGACATCAGTGTCGTTATGGCAGTGAGAGCTCTCAGGGAGGGTCATACCATTGTGTTGATGATTGTGGCAGAGACCTTGAGGTCGGCCACGTATTGCCGCACCCATTCAGCAGGGGTATTTACAGGCAGCTTGGTCTTGTTGTATGTGTGGTTTATGTCACACCTGAGACCGATTGGCACCTTTCGACGGCATGGGTACTATTTTTCCCATGAGATAGCCATGTCTTACTCCTTTCAGCCGGTGGAGTGTACAGACGTTGCATGCTGGTCGGTGTTCTTGGCAGGGATCAAGGATCCATTTGACATTTTATCATGTAATGGCTCAGTTCTCCCTACAACTTCATTACTCATGCACTTGGCATGGATTATCTCCCTTTGGCTGGTTTGAGGGGCATGACCACATATCACCCACTGGCTATGATGGCACAGTTTGACCAGCTTCAGGATTTTCATCCTTTTGAGGGAGCATTAGGTCAGCGTTTGTTTTCTCGGAAATTGTCAGCAGAGGATAGATCCATGGTGTATGTTTGTTGGACTTAGCGTGAGAGGGATGAGTTTACTATTAGCCATCCGGGCCGTTCTAATTCTATATGGATGGAGGCATAGATTACGTCAGTCGGGGTTGTATCCACCGTGCTGGGGATTAATTTTGACAGCGGGGAGCCCATAGAGGACACTGATTCTCCCATTGAGGAGGAGCTATTTGCTGGGTTGCCAACAACTCTTGTAGATTCTCGCAGTATGACTGCTACGGTGACCCCGCATTCGACAGAGTATTTAGAGCATAGTCTTCCTCTAATGACATTTGAGAGAGATCAGGCTAGGGCCTTGATGTTGACAGCTCCTGCTGGGAGTGATGTCGCTCTATTAGAGAGAGATGATGCTTTAGCTCATAGAGACACCGCTATTGCTGAGCGGGATGAGGCCAGATCATCTAGAGATGTAGTGATTATTGAGCGGGATGGTGCTATATCTGCCGGAGATGTCGCATGCAGTTAGCTGTGGATCTGTTGGCTTTTGTAGATACCCTTGGGTAGGAGCTTATAACGTTACCTCTTTCTTCTGAGAGGGATGCCATGCTGGATTTGATAGCCCGCACATACACTGACTTGTAGATGGGCTTGTCTTTTCCTGCACACACTAGCTTAGCCATTTTTATCATGGACAACACATATTGTATATATCAAATAGTATTATATATGGTAGGGAAATATATGTTGGTTCACTTCAGTGACACCCCCAAATCCCGGTACTTCATTACCTCAAGATTTGGTGTTCACTTAATCAAAACATTCATATCTAACTACCCAATCATAATAAAATTGAATAATAAAACCTGCCCATACAGGATTACATTAATAAAAATACCTCCCAGGTTATCTAACCTTTAATTACAATCATTCAAATGCGGAAATTAAATAAATGTTTCATTACATCAATCAAATTAAAGTCTGATAAATAACTGTCAACATATTACAAGTCTTCAATACTTGTTCATCTTTCCTTTTCCCTTACTGGTGCTAGGTACATCTACCTTCTCATCCTTAGCTATAATAGTTATAAAAGCAAGAGTGAGCAAACAAAGCTCACTTGAAATAAGAATGAATAAACTTTACAACATTTGCCAAATAATAGGCTCAATAGAACTGAATGATATGTTCTATTAACATTCTGAAATATACTACTGAGGGTCTAATGACCACGAACCGTGTCCACATTTATAAGTAATCTTTCAACTTTAACTTTAACAGTCATATAACTATAAGGACTCCACGTACTTAGGGGGATCAGCCCTTCGTACAATGTATTGTGCACAAACATTTAAACGCTAAGCGTAAACCCCTAATAATAGGGTTGTTCATCTCAGTATTTAGATTACAAGTCCACACCAAAGTAAGTTTGGTTTGGATACATTTCAAGGTAATTTGGAATTCAACGAACATCAACTAAGGATTAGTTGAATAAAATGAAATCACATTATGCTATGGAATAAATCATAAGTGAATTAACATTGTGTATTAAAGTTATGCCTTAGGAATAATCTAATAGCATAAATATTGAATAACTATCACATACCTTGCTTGGACAATATTAAGCCAAGGTTATTAAGAATTGAATACAAAACATGCATAACGAATAACAATTTAAACAATAAAAACTATTCAACAACAGTATAGTAGATTATATAAATTTGCATGCTATTTGACAAGTTAAAGACAAGAATAACTTGATTAACAATAAATAAACTAGCTCAACGAAAGTGTAGAGTTAGAAAACTTGCTCAATTGTAAAAGTAGAATTAGAGAACTTGCTCAATGTAAAAAAGATAAGTTTAGAAACTTGCAAAATTATTATAAGAGTAGAGTTAAAGAACTTGCTCAATTTAAAAAGATAGGTTTAGAAACTTGCCTCGAGCGTAAGCTATAATATTAAACTCACGTTCACCTACATATAGGTTTAGAACCATCATCTATTAGATATACTAACATTCATGTTCCAACATAACACGCATTTCTAGTTAGACTTATTATTTTAGCATAAGTCTTAAGATACCATGCAAATATCAGAAATTACAAGTGTTAACCCTCACAACACCTGTTTACTATTCATCATTCTCACTCAGTTCTAATATACCACGTTCATCAATTACTAATCATTCAACCATTGAATCTACTAACCACATAACACGATTTTGTTTTAGCTATATTATTACATGTTTATTATACTAACACATTATTAGACCAACGTATGTCGCTACCCCAAGAATGAAGCAGCAGCAGCAGTCTCTACCTCAAACTAGTGTATAGCGCAGCTGCGCAGTTTTTAGCCTTGGCACTAACGTAGCTGCGCTGGTGCATAAACAGAGGCAGACACAGCATGAATAGTAGCCATTTTTAGCCCAACTAACATGAATTTCACCCATCAAACAGTGAAATTTAACAACACTTTTAACTATTTTAATTTCTTAAATTTCATATTTTCATACAAAAACTCCATTTTTGACATCTCTTGCAAAAATAATCACTTTAATCTCTATACTTAGACAAATTGCTTCGTTCAAATTACGTTATGTTCGTTTTTTAATAGACTAGCATAATCAAGCCTCAATTCATACATTAATATACAAATTGACCATCAACATTGGTACTTAATGAGCCATATAAAAAAATACGTACAAACATACACTGTCGTTAAATTTTTTTTTCTACTGTTAATCAAAATTAACATGAAATCTCTTGTTTAAACATAAAATCTAGCATCATAAACACATACACTCACAATTATCAGTATATATCCACAATTCACCAATTTGATTTCACAGAACATAAACAAAACTATGCCGTAAATTCATATATGTATATACATATATATATATATATATATATATAATACAAAGGTTATGTAAACATACCTTCAATTAGCGTGTAATTCTTGCTAAGATCACTGGAATTTGCTTGAAACTCTTAGGTTCTCTCTCAATTCTCTTACAGCTTCTCTCTCAATTCCTACGCTCTCTCTTTTTGGCTCAGACTTAGACAACTAACAAGTATGCGTAAATTAAACAAAACTGATATGGCCTTAATAACTATATCAGTTACTAAAATAAACGTATATATTATAAATATACTATATTTATTATTTTAATTTATTTTTTTATTATTATAATTCAAAATTAAAAAAAGAAATCCAAAAGCCATAGGAATTTATTTGGCAAAAAGTCTTTAAAATAAAGAATTAATATCCTTAAACCTTGTTTAGGTAAAACTCAATTAAACTACTTTAATTTATTTTAATCACTCCTTATAATATAGTTATTTGTCACACTATATTTAATTAAGTTTTTATACTTAATTAATTAATTCAAAAAAAATAATTTATTAAATAAATCATTTAATCACATAACTCAATACAAATAATTAACCATCAAATTAAAATATCAATATAATAATAATTTCCTTAAATCATTAATTATTTATTTAACAAATAATTAACCAATAAAATCAAATCAATTAAACAAATATTTATTAAACGATAAACACATCCATTAAATATTTATATAATTCAATAAATATTTAAACATTACAATTAAAATTCTGGAATGTTACATCATTCCCTTCTTACAAGGATTCTGTCCTCAGAATCACAATTCAAACAATCAAATCGTCACATTCTTCACTTCTTACAAAGATTCTATCCCCAGAATCGAAGACACGAATTAAACAAATAACTCAGGGTAATTTTTCATTATTTCAGCTTCGAGTTCCCACGTTGCCTCTTCGACATTATGGTTTCTCCATATCACCTTCACAGAAGGTATCACTTTTTTTTCTGAGCACTTGTTCTTTCCCATCGACTATCTGGATAGGAATCTCTTCACAAGACAAATCTTTACTGAACTGCAACGGTTCATACTCGATCACGTGCTTGTAATCGGGTTTATACGGTTGTAACACCAAAATGTGAAAAACATTATGAATGTTTTCCAACTCTAGAGGTAGAGCTACCTCATAAGCCACTTCCCCCACTCTTCGTAGTATCTCGAAAGGTCCAATAAATCTTGGGTTGAGCTTTTCTTTCTTGCCAAAATGAATTTTCCCCTTCCAAGGAGAAACTTTTAGGAAAACGAAATTTCCTACTTCAAATTCGCGATTTTGCCTGTGTTAATCGGCATACTTTTTCTGTCTGCCTTAGGCTGATACCAATCTCGTCCTGATGAGTTTGACAACCTCAGCAGTTTGTTGTACCAGTTCTGGTCCTAACAGTTGGCGTTCACTAATTTCATCCCAACACAGTGGAGTTCTGCACTTTCTGCCGTATAATGCCTCGTAAGTCGGCATGCCGATGCTCGCGTGGTAACTGTTGTTGTAGGCGAATTCTACCAACGATAATTGTTCTTCCCAGCTTCTTTTGAAATCCATGATGCATGCTCTCAGTATATCTTCCAATGTTTGGATAGTTCGTTCACTTTGCCCGTCTGTTTGCGGATGGTATGCTGTACTCATTTGCAATTGTGTTCCCATACATTCTTGTAGTCTCTTCCAAAAGTTTGACATAAATCGCGGATCTCTATCTAACACTGGTACTCCATGTCTCGAGAAGATCTCTTTAACGTACAATCTTGCCAACTGATCAGGATTAAACCTAATCTTTATTGGTAAAAAGTGCGCTGATTTTGTCAGTCTGTCCACTATCACCCAAATTGCATCGCATCCTCTCTGAGTAGTTGGAAGACCCACCACAAAATCCATTGTGATGTGTTCCCACTTCGATTCTGGTATTTCTAACGGTTGAAGTAATCCGCTTAGTCTTTGATGCTCGGCCTTGACTCTTTGACATGTCAAGCATTTTGCGACACATTCTGCAACATCTCTTTTCATGTTCGACTACCAAAAATGTCACTGCAAATCTTGAAACATCTTCGTACTCCCTGGATGAATCGAATATCTTGTGTTGTGTGCTTCGGTCAAGATTTCATCTTTAAGCTCTGGTACTGCTAGAACCCAAATTCTTTCCTCGAACCATAGTAGTCCTTCGGTATCGATCTTGTATTTTACATCACTACCCTCAACCACTTTCTCTTTGATCATTTCGCATTCTTTATCTTATAGTTGAGCATTCTTCACTTTGTCCACCAAAGTTGGACTAGCTTCTATCTGGTATAATTTTTCGTTGGTTTCTTTTGGAAATTTGATTTCCAACTCTAGCCTTGCCATTTCTGAAATAAGCTCTTCCTGGTTAGTTAACAACATCAATTTTCCCCACTTTTTCTACTTAAAGCATCTGCAACCACATTTGCTTTGCCCGGGTGATAAAAGATCTCACAATCGTAATCTTTTATCAATCCCATCCATCTTCTTTGACGCATATTCATGTCCTTCTGTGTGAAAATATACTTTAGACTTTTATGGTCTGTGTAGATCTCACATTTTTCTCCATAGAGATAGTGTCTCCATATCTTCAGAGCAAAAACTACTGCAGCCAATTCCAAATCACGAGTCAGATAACCTTTCTCATAATCCTTCAGTTGTCTTGATGCATACGCAATAACTTTGCCATTCTGCATAAGAACACAACCCAATCCTTTATGTGAGGCATCACTATACACCACAAAGTTTCATGTACTATATGGTAATGACAACACAGGTGCCACACTTAGCTTCTTCTTCAAATCTTGAAAACTCTCTTCACATTTCTCTGTCCAAACAAATTTTTTGTCAAATTTGTTAACGAATTGGCTATCTTGGAAAAATCCTGAATAAATCTTTTATAATAACCGGACAGTCCCAAGAAACTCCTTACCTCCGACGGTGTTCTTGGTTGTTCCCAATTGATTACAACTTCCACTTTTGATGGATTCACTGAAATCCCATCTTTGTCAATCACGTGCCCAAGAAATTGCACACGATCTAGCCAAATTTCGCACTAAGAGAATTTTGCATACAATTTTTCCTTTCTTAGTGTTTCCAACGTCAAACGTAAGTGTTCCACGTGTTCCTCTTGAGTTTTGGAATACACCAGAATGTCATCGATAAATACCACTATGAACTTGTCTATGAATGGTTTAAACACCCTGTTCATCAAATCCATGAATGTAGTAGGGGCATTGGTCAGACCAAAAGACATCACCAGAAACTCGTAATGTCCATACCGAGTTCTGAATGCCATTCTAGGTATATCCTCCTTCCTCACTTTCAATTGGTGATACCCACTTCTCAAATCTATTTTCGAGAAGTATTTAGCACCCTTCAATTGATTAAACAAGTCATCTATTCTTGGTGATGGATATTTGTTTTTAATAGTGACTTTGTTCAATTCTCTATAATCAATGCAAAGGTGCATTGACCCATCCTTCTTCTTCACGAATAACACCGACGCTCCCCATGGTGATACGCTTGGTTGAATATACTTCTTATCTAACAGTTCTTGCAATTGTACCATCAGTTCCTTTATTTCTATCGGAGCCATTCTGTACGGGGCTTTCGATATTAGTGCTATTCCCGACGCTAAGTCGATCTCGAACTCAATTTCTTTGTCAGGCGAAAGTCCTAGAAAATCCTCTAGAAACATGTCCTCAAATTCCCTCACCGCTGGTATCTCTTCCAGTTTCACATTCTTCTTCTGAGTATCGACTATGTAAGCTAAATAGCCCACACAGCCTTGACTCAACAATTTCTTGGCATGCATATTCGTCAGACATTTCATTTGTCTAGGCGACTTGCTACCATAGAATACTACCTTTGACGGGGTCATAAGGTTTACACACTTCTTTTGGCAATCAATTACCGCTCCATATTTGAATAGCCAATCCATTACCAAAATAACATCAAACTCTACAAGTCTAATCGGAATCAAATCTACCATCAAGATATTCTCTTTAATGTTCACCCTATAGTTCTTGTATACGAATATAATAGGGATTACTTCCTTATTCGTAATTTCTATGTTCAAAGGGAAATTCAGTTCTTCACTAGGCAATCCTAACCTCTTAGCAAATTAATCAGATATAAACGAGCAAGTAGCACCCGAATCAAACAATACATAAGCATCAATATCATTGCTTAGGATAATACCTGACACCACATCTTTTGATTGCACAACATCTTGCACGGTCATGTTGAAGGTTCTAGATGTGGGTTTGTTTGATGCTGCAGGTCCAACAATGGCCCATGTACCTCCACTATTACCTCCATTGCTTCTAGTTGTCTCTCCAGCCTTTTTCTTAGGGCATTCACAAGCAAAGTGATCCTTGGATCCGCACGTGAAGCACACGTTCTTCTTAGGTTGAGTGCAATTTGGGGCGATGTGACCATCCTGACCACAATTGAAGCACACTCGTTTCCCCATCAAGCGCGCACCCTTATGAAACTTCTCGCATGTAACACATGCTTCAAACTTCTTATTTTGCTGGTTACCCTCCTGGTTTCCAGTACCCGCGTTTCCATTCCACTTCCTCTTCAAGTTATTGTTGTTTCCGTTTCCACTACTACCACCTCCATTCTTAATCTCCACCTCATTCATCTTCTTCTTCTTCTATTCCTGATTGAACTTTGTCACTGCCTCGCCTCCACCTTCAGCGAGTATTGCTTTCTCCATCACCTTCTTTGTGAAAGTCTTCAATCGGAACAGGGGAAAACCCATTGTATAAACTGGGGCTTTAGTCCCTGTTCAAACCTCTTCGCCTTGCGTTCGTCCGTGCTGACTTGATAAGGCACAAACCTCGCCAACTCGTTGAATTTAGTGGAATACTCAGATATCGTCATCGTTCCCTGCTTTAGTTCTAAAAACTGCACTTCTAGCTGACTCTTCAAACTCTCTAGGAAATAGGTCTCAAAGAATATCTCCCTAAACCTATCCCAGGTCATCACCCCTGGCCCTTCACGAGTTTTATTGGCCTGGAACTAATAACTAGCTTCTTCTTTCAACATGAATATTGCGAAAGCAGTCTTCTGATCTTCCCCTACCCTAGCGACATCAAACACCTTTTCTATTTCCATAATCCAGTCTCGTGGCCTCGATTTGGATTCATGGACCTGAGAATTCGTGTGGTCCAACCGCCTTGAAATCCTTAAACATTGTTCCTTGGTTCTGTGGTTGATTCTGTAACGCTCCTGTCAGTAGCGTTACTAGTTGTTGAACAGGGTTAGCATCAACATTGTTGTTATTGGTTCCTTCAGTGGTTCTCTATCGTGGTGGTTGATGTCTGGGAGGCATTTTCGATTAAAAATACACTCATTAGACTATTATTCAACTCTTTTAAGTAATTTCTACTTAGCTTGCCTCCACAAAAGAAATAACCACATAATCACATAACACTTTGAAAAAAATAACAACTTTTATTTATTCATAATATCTTTGAAAATATAAAACAATAGCATCACTGTTATATACATTACTTTCCTGAACTTCAAAAGTTTCAAGAAAACCTCATCATCATATCCCATAGGTTACATAACACTTGGGATTTATAATTTATTTAACATTTTATTAATCGTATAACAACTACGATGTTCTACTAAGATACTGCTTAGCCTTACTACATTCTTCCTCCATGATCCGGAACATTGTTATGCGATCTAATACGTATGATGGCAACATCTCAAACTGAATAGGATATCCCATGACCCGATCTTGAGCTCGATTAATCATGGTATTGAATACTTTATCCATCTCCTCCATCCTCATCCTCTTTGCTTGTGCGTCTCTCGCTGCTATTTCGGTTCGTTGAAAAGCTTCCTCATATGCGTCTTCAACTCCTACTCTCTTAGTAGCTTCTTCCTTCAGTTTATTTTTCAGTTCAGCGATCACCTCGACCAATTGTTCTTTCCCTCATTCTATGTGTACTAGTTTCTCCTCGACATTAGTCAATCGTTCCTCACGATCCTGGATCTCGCCGTCTTTCTGTGTCATTGCAGTCTGTTGTTTAGCTACTATCTCTTGTAATTCCTCAACTGTGACAACCGAGATTTTGTAATTTAATTTTAATATTTATTGGATTGAATAAATATTTTTTCGATGAATTAATTATTAGATTAAATAATTAATTGATGAAATTGTGGTAGATTAATTTAATTATATGTGTTACATTTATTAAATTAATGTGGAGAATTTTATTATCGAAGTATGTGATTATGTGAGCTTATTGTATTAAAAGAAATATTTAATAAGCTTATTGGTATTTTAATTATTAATTAGAGAGTTAATAATTTGACATTATTTATTAATGAGAAATTTAATTATGTGACTATGTGAATTTATGAGAATTTATTATATTTTATTTAAAGTAAATTAAATAAAATATTAGATTTATTTTATAAGAAGTGTGACATTTTCAAACTATATGATAAGGTTTATTAAATTAAATGGCTTTTGAAATCTATTCTAGCTAGCCAAATGACGAGAGCCCTAATGGGAGTTGGGAGCGCTTAACCCATGATGGGTAATCGACCTCCATAACGTCGTCGCTTTTCTCCTTTATTATCATCGTCCTTTTTCTTTTCTTTCATTCTTCTAAGTCTAGCAAAGGAAATCACAGAGAGAATTAATAATTTTGAGGGAATTGTGATTTGTGTGATTGATTGAGAAAGGTTTCACCTCTTCTATCTACACTACGCTGTGGGTAATCTCTTCAACCCATTTTTATTTATGTCATTTATTTTTTTTTTATAAATAATGGCTTTCAAACCTCTGTTAAGCCTCTGTAATTGAAAAAGAGTAGCGATTATGTGTATATATTTGATAATATGTCATCATAACATGTTTTACTATCTATTGTATGTTTTCATAACAACAAATTCATGAAAATAGGTCGTATATAATTGCTTCAAAATTACAGAGTGTTGAATTATGGCCATATGGCCCTTACACACAAATTTAATGCATTGATCATATATTATCCTTAAATTTTACACTTGTATATGATTATGCATGCTAAAACGAACAAAACAAAACTTGAATGGTTGGATTTGGCCTTATAATGAATCCGTAGTATTAAATTCCATGTTTGTGTTCAAGAACATCAAGAACAGTACAATTTTCATATTTTAATTATGTAATTATGTGTTTAATGGGTTAAAATCACTCTTTAAGTGTTGGGTAATGATTATATATGAATTATAAATGTGGGTATGTGTAATTTGGTGAAATTAATGTTTATGTTATGTTTATTTCGCTTGATTCTGTGTTCTTCATGAATCGAAATTGAATCTGGAGTGTCGCGTGTGGCAGTGCCAACTCGATCCTGAGACTTCAGCGCTTATAATACGCACCATGGCCTTAAATGCCTGACCTAAGATAATAACAAAGAAATAATACAAATACCACTTAGCAGAATGTCCAGGAAATGCATTTTTTTAATGTTCAAGTATAGAAATGTGTTAGTAACCTAGTCTAATGAATATAAAAACTTGTTAGATATATAATGGGATATTAAAATGAGTTGTTACCAAGTCAAGAAGACAATTACATGTTGATTGAATTGTTGATTATATACTTAGCTTGTTATTCGTATAGTGTAATATTATGTGGAAACAAGTATGGTAATATGACTAAGTATAGTCCTGAATTCGAGTTAGACAAAGAATAAACGTGTGATGTTTAGTAAGTTATAATTGACTGGTATTGTGAATGTAATTGATATGTAGGAGTTAAATCAAAGAACAAGTTTAGTTAAATTGTAATCTATGCACGAGACAAGTTTCCTAACCCTACTCATTATCATTATATGAATTATAAGTTGTCTCTTTTCATCGAGCAAGTTCTCATTATTTTGACTAAGCCCATGTTATTATATCAATAGTATATTAATCTTTCAAAGCATGATGTTGTTATACAATAATTATTCTATTGTATATCTCTTGGAATTATTATTCGATTTATATATCAGTTATTATGAATCTTGTTAGACTAGCGAACCCTTTATGATTCGACTAGTCCATAGATGTTAATGAGGGTTCTAAATTTCAGAACCCTTGATGAATTATCCAAACCAAACTTCCTTTGGCGCGGACTCGAATGTCAAACTGAGATGAACAACCCTATATAGGGGATTACTTATGCATTAGCGTTAAGATATTGTGCACAGTATGGTACTAAGGGCTGATCCCCCTAAGTACAAGAAGAAGAGTCCATAGTCTTATGACTGTTAAAGGTTTCAAGAATAAACACTTGACAACCTAGGACATAGTTCAAGGTCTTACGACCCTCAGAATTTCTTTTGATTCTTGTTATTCATTCTTGATTCAAAAGTTGAGCATTTATATTCGAAGTTATTATTTCTCTCGCATATTATTATTCATTGTTATATTGTTATACTTGTGGGCAATCGTGCTCACTCTTGCGTAATAATAACATTGCAGTTAAGAACGAAAGAGCAGAAGAACCTTCCACTAGTAAAGGCAAGGGCAAGCTTAGCAAGTAATGAAGATTGATTATTTATGTGGTTATGTAATGATAATTAGAATTGATGTTACTTAAGACTTATTTGTTTATGTTTCCGCACAGATGATTTAAGGTTAGAGTAACTTGGGATTTATTTATTATGTAGTTGATGTAACCCCATAAGGGGAGATTTATTATTATTTCTATGTATTGCATGGTTTGCATTTATTTATGGGTAGATAGATGGATGATGTTTGTACAGTGAACACCAAATCCCGTGGAAATGGAAGTACCAGATTTGGGGGTGTCACAGGTTGGTATCAGAGCTGTAGGTTATGAACCTTAGGTGGGGAATCAACCTTAGGTAGTAGCCTTGTAGGAGATTGAGAACATAGTAGTGGTAAACTCATATCGAGTTATAAGAAATGGATTTCTAAATTCATTGAAGATAATAAAAGACTTTATGTATTTATGTGTTAATCTATGTGTTCGCTAGCACAAATTAGTAACTAAAACTTAAAATTTTGTTGTCAGGATGTCGGATGTTGGAGGAACTAGTCGAACAGGGGAGAAGGAACCCCGAGTACCTACAGTACCTATAGAAGAGGAGCCCAGAGACATTCATGTCGTTAGGGAACAGTTGGTACAGAGGGAGTCATCTCCATTGATCACCGTTGTTGGTCAGGAGCATGAACCTGAGTCTGATCCTGAGGAGGATCCTGAGGAGGAATTTGAAGAGGAAGAGGAAGAAGAGGAGTTTCCACAATACTCCATTGATGCTGAGATGTACGACACATTATACGACCGTAAACGCGTGGAGTTCTGAGATGAGGTGCAGGATCTGACTGAGCGGGCGATTATTCAGCAGATTACTCTCAAGCAGAAGGAGAGGGAGATTTTGACTCTTCTGTGAGACCCCAGATTTTATGAATAAAGATTTAATTTTCTCGAAATAATTTTTTAATTTTTTTTATATTATGGTGTTGGTTTGATGTAATGTTATAGTTGTGGGTAATATTTACAAATTTTGCAAAGTAAGCAAGTGGTTGTACAATCATTGGTGGACCCCACAAAAGAATTATTGTCGGATAGAGAAAACGACAAAAAAACTTTATGAAAATAACGGCGGAAGTTTTACACAGATTAATCTGTTGAAACACGGTGTTTAAAAGTACGAGAATACGCGTGGTCGCATAAAGAGTAATACGGTATTGATTATTGATGCTTACGTGAGAAGTCACTCAACTATACTCAATTATTGCTACAGTAATTGCTACATCATATCTCTCATATTATTTATTCAATTATTGTTATAGTATCATCTGCATAATATGATATATTATTCAATCGGGTATTCCGGACACTTTTCGTGTCAGAGTACTATTCATGAGTTACTATTCATGGGTTACTATTCATGAGTTACTATTCATAAGTTACTATTCACGAGTTACTATTCATGAGTTACTATTCACGAGTTACTATTCATGAGTTACTATTCACGAGTTACTATTCATGAGTTACTATTCACGAGTTACTATTAATGAGTTACTATTCACATGGTTACTATTCACTCTAGTATTGTGCATTCGGATAATTGGGTACAATATTATTCCATGAGGAGATGCGCAAATTTTTCAGACCGTTGGTTGAAGATATAATAGTAAGTCAATATGGACCGTTGGTGGAGTTAAATAGTAAATCAATATAGATCGCTGGTTTAAGGTTTTAATAGTAAATCAGTATGGACCATTGTTTTAAGTTTTAATAGTAAACCAATCTGGATCGTCCGTTTAAAGTAAATCAATCTGGACCGTTCATAAGTTAGTTACTATGCAGTCCATTTTTCTATAAATAGAAGCTCATTCATTCATTATTTCTTACGAATTCACTGAAACTCTAGAGAGAGAAATTATAGAAAAGCTATAGAAAAGTATTCTGCTCCTTCCCTACTCTTATATTCAGTTTCTTTTACGGTAAGGGGTATTATTTCTTTTGTATTCATGAAGAGAACTTCTGTTATTCCATTATTTATTATTCTGTTGGAATAACCTGTATACGCGGTCTACCCTATACATGGTGACATTCTTCTAATATTCTGTTCTTTATTATTCTGTCGGAATATCCCGTCTATGCGTTTACACTGGACCTGGTTCCATTATTTATTATTCTGTCGGAATATCCTGTTTGTGCATTTACGTCGAACCTGGTTCCATTATTTATTATTATGTCGGAATATCCTGTCTGTGCGTTTACGCCGGACCTGGTTCCATCCTTTATTATTCTGTTGGAATAACTTGCATGTGCGGTCTATCGCATGCATGGTGATTTCTTTTGTTATTCCATTCTTTATTATACTCAGTTGGTTAAAACTTTGACTTCTATACCCATGAAATTAGTGGAATATCTTTGATATTTGCGCTTCATCCAATATCTTTTCATGAAAATATTCTTACGAGCATTCTTGAATTTTACTCTACAAAGCAAAGATCATGTTGAAAATTTGAGCGTTATCGGTTCTGGATAAATTAATTCTTGAACTTGTTTTATTGAATTCTTATATCATTGTCATCATCCTCATGTTTATGTTATGTTGAAAGTCATCTCGTATTCAGTAGTGCATAGATGGACTTGGTATGATTATGACCGAGGATTATTCGGTATAATCATAATCGTAATGTTACAAATGATGTGGAAAAAGTCCTCATTGGCCCGTAGTGCATTGATGGACAATTTTTGGTATGATTATGGCTATGTATTCTCTTTGGTAGTAGTGAAAAGATGAATTATTTTATGGCATGATCAGAATAGTTGATGAAAACATGATTATCTTAAGCCGTAGTGCATGGATAATTCGTGGTCGTGATACTAAAGAATATCCTTGGCCGTAGTGCAGGGGTGATTCGATGATGTGTATTATTTATTAAACTAAGTCCCAACGATAAAAGTGATGAAAAACCTTTAAATCATAGAAGATAGTAGATTTTATTCCCTACCTGACTCTTCTAATGGATTGCTTGCTCCGCTGCAGTTAAACTTGATAGTTATTATATTTTATCAGTTTAACACTGTTGAAGGCTAACGATAAATTATTTTGCATTATCTTAGTCATAATATTTCTTACTGGGCTAGTTGAGCTCACCCTTTCTTTCATTGTTCTCTTGAGAAATGAGAACGTAAATTTGGGACTAGTCGGGGAACAGAGTGATGGTCCTAGATGGTGTATTAGTAGTCCTCACTATTCTATGAAATAGTGTGATAATAATTGTAATGAGGACTCCTTTTGAGTTTGTATAATCTCTAGTAGACAATATTTGTATTCAAACTCACAGATTTATGTTTTGTCGTATTGTACACGACGGTTGTATTATTAAGTTGTATTTAAATTACGTACCATGTATCTCAAGCGACTCAAGATGGGTGATGTATACCTAATTTTGGGGGCGCCACGGTTGGTATCAAAGCTTAAGGATATGATCCACAGCTAAGATGTGAGAATAGAACTAGGAGGGAGAGCGGGAATTCTTCCTTCGCTAGTATGACCTACCTAAGTTTTTTTTTTGTGGTATTTAATTGGTCGGTCGAGAATAAAGGGATAATATGTTACATATCAATTAACCTTTTGTTTTGTGGAAGTATCTGAAAATGACATCTGAGAATGTTGAGAATAGCAATGGAGCACAGGCGACCGTTGATTCACCACAGATCAATAATCAGGACAATGTGCAACAGGATGGCGATAATCCTCCTGTAAACAACAACACTGATCAATTGATGAATACTGGTACGTTTAGGAGTTTTTTAGAATTCATGCAACATTAGGCGAAGGCGACTCCTGTTCATAATGCAGGAGGAAACAATGGCAACCCACGGTTGGTCACCGCTAAGCAATTCAAGGAGCTGGGACCACCGGAGTTTTTGGAAAAGCCAGAACCACTTAAGGCAGAGATGTGGTTAAAGCAGATCACCAAGATATTTGATGTCTTGGGATGCTCAGAGGAGCAAAAGGTTCCCTTTGCCACCTTTATGTTGCGTGAAGAGGCAGATCACTGGTGGGAATCTGTAAAACGTTCCCAGCCGGACGCACTCAAGATGTCTTGGGAGAAGTTCCAAGAGCTGTTCAATGACAAGTCCTTTCCCGAAAGCATTCGTCACATGAAGGAGGTGGAATTTATCAAGTTGGAGCAAAACAACATGACCGTGTCGCAGTACGAAGCCAAGTTTTTCGAGTTTTCCCGATTTGCGTCCCACTTGGTTGATAATAAAGAGAGAATGACGCGGATGTTTTTAAGAGATTTGAAGCCGGAGATACATCAATATCTTATTTCTCATTAACTGTGTTTGTATTCAGATGTTGTAAATAGGGCTCAGTTAGTGGGAGCGCGATAACAAGTCAAAGCAACCAAAAGAGAGCAAAGGAAAAATGATAATCTAGGTGATACTTGATCATCAAAGCGGTGATAATAAGCATGGAGGGAATCAACATGCCAGAAATGGTAACCACTTCGGTGGTAATCAAGGTCAAAACAATATGAATGGACATTTCAAAAAGAGGAGATTCAACAATGATGGAAAGACGTCAGCACCAACACCCGTTGTTAAGGAAGGAGAACGACCACCTATCATATGCTTCAAATGCGGAGGGGAGGGACACATCAGTCCAAACTGCGCGATGTCGTCCAAAGCATGCTATAATTGTGGAAGAGAAGGTCACTTTGCCCGATTTTGTCGTTCACCGAAGACAAGTTCAGCTAGGATGGAGGCACCAAAGGATGTCCCAGGCAAGCCAAAGCCGGTACTTTAAGAGAGAGCATTTTTTTTCGTGACGAGGAACCTGAATAAAATTATCATGGGTATGTTAGTCATAAACTCTTGCGAAGTCTATACTGTGTTAGATACCAGTTCTACTCACTCTTTTATTGCACCTAGTTGTGTTCAATGTTTGAAGTTAATTCCGGAGAAGTTAGAGACTTTGATATATCTGTTTAAACTCAGTTGGGAGAAACCTTCGTTACCTCCACTATTTATAAATCTTGTTCAAATCAACACTTTCACGTTACCTGTCGATCTTATCTCTTTGAAAATACTTGCCTTTGATGTGATTTTTGGAAACGATTGGTTAACTACTCATCATGCTTTTCGTAAGGTTGTTATCTTTCATACTCCTAACCAACCAGTTATGCGAATTCAAAGTAACCAAACCACTACAGTCAATTATTGTCATATCAAGCCATAAATAAAGAGCCTCGATCCTTTTGTTGTTGACTTTCTTGTGTGGAATGCACCGAAGCCAGAATTTCTTTAGGCAACGTCGTGAATGACGATGGAAAGTTGATAGGTATCAATGTGACGTGTTATCCAAGTCTTGGATGAGAGTCACAGTTTTGAATGGTATGTCTATTGTTAATAAATTTCCTGACGTATTCTTGAAGACTTAGCCTACCCTAGAGCGTGAAATCGAATTTTGTATTAACCCTAGTACAAAACCCATTTCTAAAAACCCTTAAACATTTATTCAACTAAAGTGAACGTGTAATGTGCCAAAGACGTTGGCTCGAGCTGTTGAAGATTATGATCATATCATTCAATACCATCGTGGGAAAAACGAACGTATATGAGTAGAAGATGATCGTATGCGTTTAAGAGTGCGATGTTGTTAACACAAAGACCCATTTCGTATAACTTGCAAATGATGAAGATAGAGTTAAAGACTCTAGGGACCCACATGAAGATAACTAATATACGAGTAGAATCAACTTTAATTGATAAAGTTAAAGCCGCTCAAACTACACACCCGAATCTGATGAATTTGAAGAAAAGGTTCAAGAGGGCGTTATTCTAGAAGCAAGAATCGATGAAGAGAGGAAATCTCAATCCTCGATTTTATTAGCCCATTTGAAATCCTTGATCAAGTAGGAACTGTGGCCTATAGACTCATTTTACCGCCAAGTATGTCACATGTTCATAACATTTTTAACGTATCAATGTTACGTAAATATGTGGACGACCCGAACCACATTATTAATTTAGAACCAGATGAGATAGTAGAAGATTTAACGTATGAGGAGATGTTAACATCATGGATAAGAAAGATCATATTCGTCGCTCAAAGGTTATACCTCAAGAGTTAGAATTTGAAGTGAAGTCAAGGTATCCTCACCGTTTTAAGATACCAGAACGCGCACGTAAATTTCGAGGGCGAAATTTCATAAGGAGGGGAGATTGTGAGACCCCAGATTTTATGAATAAAGATTTAATTTTCTCGAAATATTTTTTTAATTTTTTTAATTTTTTTTATATTATGGTGTTGATTTGATGTAATGTTATAGTTGTGAGTAATAATTACAAATTTTGCAAAAGTAAGCAAGTGGTTGTATAATATTCGATTGGTGGGGAATATTTTTTTGTTTGGGAATATCCGCAATGACGGTACAATCATCAGTGGACCCCTACAATGTAAATTATTGTCGGATAGAGAAAACGACAAAAATACTTTATGAAAATAACGACGGAAGTTTTACCGTTAACTGTTGAAACACCCGGTGTTAAAAGTACAGTAATACACGTGGTTGCACAGTAGTACACGGTATTGATTATTGATGCTTACGTGAGAAGTCACTCAGTTATACTCAATTATTGGTACAGTAATTGCTGCATCATATCTCTCATATTATTTATTCAATTATTGTTACAGTATCATCTGCATAATATGATATATTATTCAATCGGGTATTCGGGACACTTTTTGTGTCGGAGTACTATTCATGAGTTACTATTCATGAGTTACTATTCATAAGTTACTATTCACGAGTTACTATTCATGAGTTACTATTCATGAGTTACTATTCACGAGTTACTATTCATGAGTTACTATTCACAAGTTACTATTCATGAGTTACTATTCACCTGGTTACTATTCACTCTAGTATTGTACATTCGGGTATTTGGGTACAATATTATTCCATGAGGAGATGTGCTAATTTTTCAGACCGTTGGTTGAAGATATAATAGTAAGTCAATATGGACCGCTGGTGGAGTTAAATAGTAAATCAATATAGATCTCTGGTTTAAAGTTTTCATAGTAAATTAGTATGGACCGTTGTTTTAAGTTTTAATAGTAAACCAATTTGGATCGTCCGTTTAAAGTAAATCAATCTGGACCGTTCATAAGTTAGTTACTATGCAGTCTATTTTTCTATAAAAAGAAGCTCATTCATTCATTATTTCTTATGAATTCACTGAAACTCTAGAGAGAGAAATTATAGAAAAGCTATAGAAAAGTATTCTGCTCCTTCCCTACTCTTATATTCAGTTTCTTTTACGGTAAGGGGTATTATTTCTTTTGTATTCATGAAGGAACTTCATTATTCCATTATTTATTATTACATTGGAATAACTCAGATCTGTGAGCCACCCTATACATGGTGACATTCTTCTAATATTCCGTTCTTTATTATTCGCCGGAATATCACATGCATGCGTTCTGTACGGACTGATTCCATTATTTATTATTCAGCCGAAATATCTCATTCGTGATGTTTACGTGGGACCTGGTTCCATCCTTTATTATTCTCATTGGAATAACTTTCGCTGTGTGGTCTATCGCATGCATGGTGATTTCTTTTGTTATTCCATTCTTTTTATACTCGGTTGGTTAAAACTTTGACTTTATACCCATGAAATTAGTGGAATATCTTTGATATTTGCGCTTCATCTAGTATCTTTTCATGAAAATATTCTTCCGAGCATTCTTGAATTTTACTCTACAAAGCGTTATCATGTTGACAATTTGAGCGTTATCGGTTCTCGGATAAATTAATTCTTGAACTTGTTTTATTGAATTCGTATATCATTGTCATCATCCTCATGTTTATATTATGTTGAAAGTCATCTGTGGCCTGTAGTGCATAGATGGACTTGGTATGAATATGACCAGGGATTATTCGGTATAATCATAACCGTAATGTTACAAATGATGTGGAAAAAATCCTC
This sequence comes from Panax ginseng, assembly GCA_020205605.1. Classification (NCBI taxonomy): domain Eukaryota; kingdom Viridiplantae; phylum Streptophyta; class Magnoliopsida; order Apiales; family Araliaceae; genus Panax; species Panax ginseng. The sequence continues at coordinate 46,575,343 of CM035147.1, read as the reverse complement.
ATTGGCCCGTAGTGCATTGATGGACAATTTTTGGTATGATTATGGCTATGGATTCTCTTTGGCCGTAGTGGAAAGATGAATTGTTTTATGGCATGATCAGGACCTTTGATGAAAACATGTTTATCTTTAGCCGTAGTGCATGGATAATTCGTGGTCGTGATACTAAAGAATATCCTTGGTCGTAGTGCAGGGGTGATTCGATGATGTGGATTATTTATTAAACTTCGGTCCAATGATAAAAGTGATGAAAACCTTTTAAATCATAAAAGATAGTAGATTTTATTCCTACTTGACTCTTCTAATGGATTTCTTGTTGTTCATACTGTAGTTAAACTTGATAGTTATTATATTTTATCAGTTTAACACTGTTGAAGGCTAACGATAAATTATTTTGCATTATCTTAGTCATAATATTTCTTCTTGGGCTAGTTGAGCTCACCCTTTCTTTCACCGCTTTCTTCGTGGAAATGAGAGAACGATTTGGGACTAGTCGGGGAACAGAGTGATGGTCCTAGATAGTGCATTAGTAGTCCTCACTATTCTGTGAAATAGTGTGATAATAATTATAATGAGGACTCCTTTTGAGTTTGTATAATCTATAGTAGACAATATTTGTATTCAAACTCACAGTTTATGTTTTGTCGTATTGTACACGATAGTTGTATTATTAAGTTGTATTTGAATTCTGTACCATGTATCTGGCGACTCAAGATGGGTGATGTATACCTAATTTTGGGGGCGTCACATCTTTACTCACGACTGGGAAATGTAGAATGGGATTTGGTCCACGAGAAGGGTCAAACCGAAGATAAGACCGCATAGATAGAAAAGTTGGAGAAGGAACTGAAGTAAAGCTCTGAAAGGCTGATCATAGCAGAGGAAGGCTGGGTGAGAGAGTCACGTCGTGCTGATCTTGCGGAAGAGGATGGTCGTAGAAAGAAGGCAAAGCTTGGAGAGACATACTCTACACTTAATCATGCAATGGATGAGGCCCAGGATCGAGTTTTGAGGTACCCCATCCAGTTCGAAGGACTTCCATCATACATGCTGGATCGTAGGACGATGTCTCGTATCATGGAAGAGGAACGTAGCGAGGCTATTCTGCGCCTTGACAGACAGTGATAGTATTAGTTTTATTATGTGAAAACTATTTTGTAGTTAATGATGTAAATTTCGATGTGATTATAAACAAGGAATATTTTGATGTTTTAAATCCTGTAGATTCTTTATCTCGGGATAGTTGATGTAAATAGAAGTGATGCTATCTTATGATATTAAAACTTTTGAATGGAATGAATTGTCAAAGTTTATTTAAATTGATGTGCTAAGTGAATTATGATTAAATGTTCTAGCTAAGCCTTAAATGTTTGAGGAATGGAATAAAGACCTAATAAGCGAATATTCTTAACAGAATTATGCCGCGAAGAAGAATACAACAACGTCAACCAGCTCAGGAAGAGTCAACAAATAACAACAATAATGCCAATGTTAATCCCGTTCAGCAGTTGGTTAACTTACTGACTGGAGCAATGAATAATAAACCTCAAGCTCCACCAAATACTACGTTTAAAGATTTCAAGGCGGTGGGACTACCAGAGTTTAAAGGTTCCATGAACCCGATCGAGGCTCAAACGTGGGTTATGGAGATAGAGAAGGTTTTCGACGTTGCTAGGGTTAGAGAAGACCAGAAGACCGCTTTTACAACATTTATGCTGAAGTCTGAAGCTAGCTATTGGTGGCACGCAAACGAAGTTCGAGGAGGTGAAGGTGTAATTACTTGGGAGAGATTCAAAGAGATGTTTTTTGAAATGTATTTCCCGACCAGCTCACAGAACTAGATGGAGGTTCAATTTCTGGAATTAAAGTAGGGAAATATGAGCGTACCTAATTATACGGCTAGATTCAACGAGTTGGCGAGGTTCGCCCCGTATCAAGTACACACGGACGAGAGAAAAGCCAGAAGATTCGAACAACGACTAAAGCCTTGTGTATATAGTAAAGTATCAATGTTTCAGATAAACACTTTTGTTGGAGTACTGGAAAAGGCCATCCTCGCTGAAGGTGGAAGCGATGCGGTGACCAAATACAATCAAGATCAGAAGAAGAAGAAGAGTGAAGGTGAAGGAAATAACAAGACTAGTGGAAGTGGCACAGGAGGTGGTAATTTTAATCATAAGAAAAGGTGGAATGAAAACTCATCATCGGGGAATCAACAAGGAAGTCAAAAGAAAAGAATCGAAGCATGCCCGACCTGCGGGAAAGCTCATCTGGGAGTTTGTATGAAAGGAAAAAGAGTGCTACAATTGTGGTCAGGAAGGCCACATAGCACCTAATTATCCTAACCCAAAGAAGGGTGCCGGCTTCACCTATGGTTCAAAGGATCATTTGGCAAGAGGCACCCCTCTGAAGGGATCGGGAGGTCGAGGATCGGGGAGGAAACCGGAGAAACAACAGTGGAAATGCCTTAGCTATCACCGGACCAACCGTAACAAACCGACCGACCGTCAGGACTTTTAACATGACGGTGCAGGATGTAGTTCAGTCTCATGATGTGGTGTCAGGTATCATTCCGATCAATTAAATTAATGCTTATGTTTTATTTGATTCAGGTGCTACTTGTTCCTTTATATCCGATGACTTTGCTAAGAATTTAGATTTTCCTAAGGATGAATTGGATTTCCCCATGAACATAGAAATTGCGAATAGAGAAATAATCCATGTTAAGTACGTACATAAGAACTGTATAGTGGATATTAAGGGTAATATCATGAACGTAGATCTTATCCCTATTCGACTTGGGGAATTTGACGTTATTTGGGAATGGATTGGTTATTGAATTATGGGGCTGTAATTGATTTCCAAAAGAAGCGTATTAACCTTATGACTCCATCAAAGGTTGTGTTTTATGGTAGCAAGTCGCCTAGACAAGCGAGTTATTTGACGATGATGCAGGCCAGGAAGTTATTAAGACAAGGCTGTGTAGGATACTTAGCTTACATAGTCGACAGTCGAAAAGAGAATCCGAAGGTAGAAGAAATACCAATTATGAGGGACTTCATCGACGTATTTCCAGACGATTTTCCAGGACTTCCACCAGATAGAGAGGTAGATTTCGTGATCGATTTGGCGCCCGAAACTGCTCCAATATCGAAGGCACCATACCGAATGGCACCGGTAGAGATGAAAGAACTGATGGTCTAACTACAAGAATTACTGGACATGAAGTATATTCAACCAAGCGTATCACCGTGGAGAGCGCCAGTTTTATTTGTGAAGAAAAAGGATGGGACAATGCGGCTCTATATAGACTATAGAGAACTGAATAATGTCACGATCAAGAATAAATATCCTTTACCGCGAATCGACGACTTGTTCGATTAGTTAAAGGGAGCAAGATACTTTTCAAAGATTGATTTGAGAATTGGTTATCACCAACTAAAGGTGAGACCAGAGGATGTACCGAAGACAGCGTTTAGAATGCGATATGGTCACTACAAATTTTTAGTAATGTCGTTTGGTCTTACGAATGCTCCTGCAGCATTTATGGGACTAATGAATGGTGTGTTCAAGCCGTTTTTGGACAAATTCGTAGTGGTATTTATAGACGACATTTTGGTATATTCAAAAACTAAAGAAGAACCCGAAGAGCATTTGAGATTAACGTTGGAGGTATTGAGAAGGGAAAAGTTGTATGCCAAGTTTTCGAAATGCGAATTTTGGATTGAACGAGTACAATTTCTTGGGCACGTGATCGATAAAAATAGAATTTCGGTAGATCCATCAAAAGTCGAAGCCGTGATTAACTGGGATCAACCAAGGACGCTATCGGAAGTACGAAGTTGTCTTGGATTGGCAGGATATTATAGAAGGTTCATACAAGACTTTTCCAAGATCGCAACTCCGTTAATGAATTTAACTCGAAAAGCTGTGAAATTTGTTTGGAAGGATAAGTGTGAGGAAAGTTTTCAAGAATTAAAGAAGAGATTGAGTACGACACCTGTGTTATCTCTTCTGGACGATACATGAAATTTTGTTATTTATAGTGATGCGTCGCATAAAGGACTTGGCTGTGTGCTGATGCAAAACGGCAAAGTCATTGCGTATGCATCACGACAATTGAAGGATTACGAGAAGGGATATCCGACCCATGACTTGGAGTTAGCTGCAGTTGTTTTTGCTTTGAAAATTTGGAGGCACTATCTCTATGGGGAGAAGTGTGAAATATATACGTACCACAAGAGTCTGAAATATATTTTCGCACAGAAGGATTTGAATATGTGTCAAAGAAGATGGTTGGAATTAATTAAGGATTACGACTGTGAGATTTTATACCATCCGGGTAAAGCAAACGTGGTTGCCGACGCCTTAAGTAGAAAGGGTCGTGAGAAATTGATGAGGTTGACTGCTCAGGAGGAGCTAATAGCAGAGATAGAGAAATTGGAGCTGAAAGTGAAGTATCCTATGGAGATTGATGAGAAGCTATTTCAGATGCAATCTGGTACAACTCTACTAGATAAAGTAAAGGAGGCTCAGCTTCAGGACGAAGAATGTAAAAAGGTGACAAAGAATGTGTTGCCAAGTGTCTGACCTGTCAGAAAGTAAAAGTAGAGCATCAGAGACTGAGTGGATTGCTACAACCGTTGGAGATCCCAGGATGGAAATGGGAACATATTACAATGGACTTCGTGGTTGGCCTTAAGCGACTCGTAAAGGCTACGATGCGCAAAGATGGGTTATCGTTGACCGAATCGACGAAATCCATTACACTTCCTTCCGATCAAAATCAGATTTAACTTAGATCAGTTGGCAAGGTTATATGTGAAAGAGATTGTTTTAAGGCACGGAGTTCCGGTGTCAATTGTTTCTAACAGAGATCCGCATTTTACGTCGAACTTTTGGAAACGTCTACAAGAATGCATGGGTACACAGTTGCGAATGAGTATGGCATATCACCCTCAAACGGATGGACAGAGTGAAAGAACAATTCAGACATTGGAAGATATGTTAAGAGCTTGTATAATGGACTTTAAAGGAAATTGGGATGATCATCTACCGCTCGTAGAGTTTGGTTACAACAGTTACCACGCTAGTATTGAAATGCCACCTTATGAAGCATTATATGGCAGAAAGTGCAGAACTCCGCTATATTGGGATGAAGTTGGCGAAAGACAATTACTAGGCCCGGAATTGGTACAACAAACAGCAAAAATATTCAAAGTGATCCGAACAAGATTGACAGAAGCTCAAGATAGACAGAAGAAGTACGCAGATCCACACCGTAAAAATGTTGAGTTTGAACCAGGTAGTTATGTGTTCTTAAAGGTCTCTCCCTGGAAGGGAAAGATCAGGTTTGGAAAGAAAGGGAAATTAAGCCCAAGATTCATTGGACCTTTTGAAGTTCTGAGAAGGGTCGGAGAAGTTGCTTATGAGGTAGCCTTACCTCCAGCTCTATATAATGTCCACAATGTTTTCCATGTCTCAGTCCTACGACCCTACAAACCCGATTACAAGCACGTCATTGAATATGAACCCCTACATTTCGACAAAGACTTATCTTACGAAGAAATTCCTGTTCAAATTGTCGACCGAAAAGAACAAGTTCTGAGAAATAAAGTAATACCTTTTGTTAAGGTAATTTGGAGGAACCACAATGCTGAAGAAGCTACGTGGGAACTCGAAGAGAATATGATGAAGAATTATCCTCATTTATTTACTTAGATTAGTATAATCAATTTTGGAAACAGAATCTTTGTAAGCGGGGAGGGGGGGGGGGGGGAGAATGTAACAGGATGAATTATTTGAATTGTGATTCTGAGGACAGAATCCTTTTAAGAGGGGAAAGATGTGACAACCGAGATTTTGTAATTTAATTTTAATATTTATTGGATTGAATAAATATTTTTTCGATGAATTAATTATTAGATTAAATAATTAATTGATGAAATTATAGTAGATTAATTTAATTATATGTGTTACATTTATTAAATTAATGTAGAGAATTTTTATTATCGAAGTATGTGATTATGTGAGCTTATTGTATTAAAAAAAATATTTAATAAGCCTATTAGTATTTTAATTAATTTAATTATTAATTAGAGAGTTAATAATTTGACATTATTTATTAATGAGAAATTTAATTATGTGACTATGTGAATTTATGAGAATTTATTATATTTTATTTAAAGTAAATTAAATAAAATATTGGATTTATTTTATAAGAAGTGTGACATTTTCAAACTATATGATAAGGTTTATTAAATTAAATGGCTTTTGAAATCTATTCTAGCTAGCCAAACGGAGCCCTAATGGGAGTTGGGAGTAGTTAACCCATGATGGGTAACTGACCTCCATAAAGCGCGTCAGTTTTCTCCTTTATTATCATACGTCTTTTTCTTTTCTTTCATTCTTCTAAGTCTAGCAAAGGAAATCACAGAGAGAATTAATAATTTTGAGGGAATTGTGATTTGTGTGATTGATTGAGAAAGGTTTCACCTCTTCTATCTACACTCCGCTGTGGGTAATCTCTTCAACCCATTTTTATTTATGTCATTTAGTTTTTTTTATAAATAATGGCTTTCAAACCTCTGTTAAGCCTCTGTAATTGAAAAAGAGTAGCGATTATGTGTATATATTTGATAATATGTCATCATAACATGTTTTACTATCTATTGTATGTTTTCATAACAACAAATTCATGAAAATAGGTCGTATATAATTGCTTCAAAATTACAGAGTGTTGAATTATGGCCATATGGCCCTTACACACAAATTTAATGCATTGATCATATATTATCCTTAAATTTTACACTTGTATATGATTATGCATGCTAAAACGAACAAAACAAAACTTGAATGGTTGGATTTGGCCTTATAACGAATCCGTAGTATTAAATTCCATGTTTGTGTTCAAGAACATCAAGAACAGTACAATTTGCGTATTTTAATTCTGTAATTATGTGTTTTAATGGGTTAAAATCACTCTTTAAGTGTTGGGTAATAATTATGTATGAATTATAACATGTGGGTATGTGTAATTTGGTGAAATTAATGTTTATGTTATGTTTATTTAAGCTTGATTCGTGTTCTTCGTGAACTGGAAATTGAGAATCTGGAGTGTCGCTTGCCATGGCCAACTCGAACTCGAGACTCATGCCATAGCATGGCCATCCATGCCATATGCGCCAGACATCTTAGTCCTAATAATAATGCCTAAATACAAGACCAAGATAACATGGCGCATGGCGCCACTTAGCGTAATGTCCAGAAATGCATTTTTTTTAATGTTCAAGTATAGAAATGTGTTAGTAACCTAGTCTAATGAATATAAAAACTTGTTAGATATATAATGAGATAATAAAATGAGTTGTTACCAAGTCAAGAAGACAATTACATGTTGATTGAATTGTTGATTATATACTTAGCTTGTTATTCGTATAGTGTAATATTATGTGGAAACAAGTATGGTAATATGACTAAGTATAGTCCTGAATTCGAGTTAGACAAAGAATAAACGTGTGATGTTTAGTAAGTTATAATTGACTGGTATTGTGAATGTAATTGATATGTAGGAGTTAAATCAAAGAACGAGTTTAGTTAAAGTGTAATCTACGCACGAGGCAAGTTTCCTAACCCTACTTGTTATCATTATATAAATTATAAGTTGTCTCTTTTCATCGAGCAAGTTCTCGTTATTTTGACTAAGCCCATGTTGTTATATCAATAGTATATTAATCTTTTAAAGCATGATGTTGTTATACAATAATTATTCTATTGTATATCTCTTGGAATTGTTATTCGATTTATATATCAGTTATTGTGAATCTTGTTAGACTAGCGAACCCTTTATGATTCGACTAGTCCATAGTTGATGAGCGTTCTAAATTTCAGAACCCTTGATGAATTATCCAAACCAAACTTCCTTTGGCGCGGACTCGAATGTCAAATCGAGATGAACAACCTGTATAGGGATTACTTATGCGTTAACGTTAAGATATTGTGCACGTGATGGTACTAAGGGTCGATCCCCTAAGCACGAGAAGAAGAGTCCATAGTCTTATGACTGTTAAAGGTTTCAAGAATAAACACTTGACAACCTAGAACATAGTTCAAGGTCTTACGACCCTCAGAGTTTCTTTTGATTCTTGTTATTCATTCTTGATTCAAAAGTTGAGCTTTAATATTTGAAGTTATTATTTCTCTCGCATGTTATTATTCATTGTTATATTATTATACTCGTGGGCAATCGTGCTCACTCTTGGGCAATAATAACATTGTAGTTAAGAATGAAAGAGCAGACGAACCTTCCACTAGTAAAGGCAAGGGCAAGCTTAGCAAGTAATGAAGATTGGTTATTTATGTGGTTATGTAATGATAATTAGAATTGATGTTACTTAAGACTTATTTGTTTATGTTTCCGCACAGATGATTTAAGGTTAGAGTAACTTGGGATTTATTTATTATGTAGTTGATGTAACCCCATAAGGGGAGATTTATTATTATTTCTATCTATTGCATGGTTTGGATTTATTTATGGGTAGATAGATGGATGATGTTTGTACAGTGAACACCAAATCCTGTGGAAATGGAAGTACTAGATTTGGGGGTGTCACAGGTTGGTATCAGAGCTGTAGGTTATGAACCTTAGGTGGGGAAACAACCTTAGGTAGTAGCCTTGTAGGAGATTGAGAACATAGTAGTGGTAAACTCTTATCGAGTTATAAGAAATGGATTTCTAAATTCATTGAAGATAATAAAAGACTTTATGTGTTTATGTGTTAATCTATGTGTTCGCTCGCACAGATTAGTAACTAAAACATAAAATTTTGTTGTCAAGATGTCGGATGTTGGAGGAACTAGTCGAGCAGGGGAGGTGGAACCCCGAGTACCTACAGAAGAGGAGCCCAGAGACATTCATGTCGTTAGGGAACAGTTGGTACAGAGGGAGTCATCTCCATTGATCACCGTTGTTGGTCAGGAGCATGAACCTGAGACTAATCCTAAGGAGGATCCTGAGGAGGAATTTGAAGAGGAAGAGGAAGAAGAGGAGTTTCCACAACACTCCATTGATGCTGAGATGTACGACACATTATACGACCGTAACGTGGAGTTACTAGATGAGGTGCATGATCTGACTGAGCGGGCGATTATTCAGCAGATTACTCTCGAGCAGAAGGAGAGGGAGATTTGGACTCTTCACTCACGACTGGGAAATGTATAATAGGATTTGGTCCACGAGAAGGGTCAAACCGAAGATAAGACCGCAGATATAGAAAAGTTGAAGAAAGAACTAAAGGAAAGCTCTAAAAGGCTGATCATAGCAGAGGAAGGCAGGGTGAGAGAGTCACGTCGTGCTGATCTTGTGGAAGAGGATGGTCGTGCAAAGAAGGCAAAGCTTGGAGAGACATACTCTACACTTAATCATGCAATGGATGAGGCCCAGGATCGAGAGGTACCCCATCTAATTCGAAGGACTTCCATTGTACATGCTGGATCGTAGGATGATGTCTCGTATCATGGAAGAGGAACGTAGCAAGGCTATTCAACGTATTGATAGACAATTATAATATTAGTTTAATTATGTGAAAACTATTTGGTAGTTAATGATGTAAATTCCGATGTGATTATAAACAAAGAATATTTTGATGTTTTAAATCCTGTAGATTCTTTATCTCGGGATAGTTGATGTAAATAGCAGTGATGCTATCTTATGATGTTAAAACTTTTGAATGGAATGAAATGTCAAAGTTTATTAAAATTGATGTGTTAAGTGAATTATGATTAAATGTTCTAGCTAAGCCTTAAATATTTGAGGAATGGAATAAAGACCTAATAAGCGAATATTCTTAATAGAATTATGCCGCGAAGAAGAAGACAACAACGTCAACTAGCTCAGGAAGAGTCAACAAATAACAACAATAATGCCAATGTTAATCCCGTTCAGCAGTTGGTTAACTTACTGACTGGAGCAATGAATAATCAACCTCAAGCTCCACTAAATACTACGTTTAAAGATTTTAAGGCGGTGGGACCACCAGATTTTAAAGGTTCCATGAACCCGATCGAGGCTCAAATGTGGGTTATGGAGATGGAGAAGGTTTTCGACGTTGCTAGGGTTAGAGAAGATCAGAAGACCACTTTTGCAACATTTATGCTGAAGTTTGAAGCTAGCTATTGGTGGCAAACAAACAAAGTTCGAGGAGGTGAAGGTGTAATTACTTGGGAGTGATTCAAAGAGATGTTTTTCGAAATATATTTCCCGACCAGCTCACAGAACCAGATGGAGGTTCAATTTCTGGAATTAAATTAGGGAAATATGAGCGTACCTGATTATGCGGCTAGATTCAATGAGTTGGCGAGGTTCGCCCCGTATCAAGTACACACGGATGAGAGAAAAACCAGAAGATTCCAACAAGGACTAAAGCCTCAGGTATACAGTAAAGTATCAAAGTTTTAGATAAACACTTTTGCTGGAGTATTGGAAAAGGCCATCCTCGCTGAAGGTGGAAGCGATGCGGTGACCAAGTACAATCAAGATTAGAAGAAGAAGAAGAATGAAGGTGAAGGAAATAACAAGACTAGTGGAAGTGGCACATGAGGTAGTAATTTTAATCAGAAGAAAAGGTGGAATGAAAACTCATCATCGGGGATTCAACAAGGAAGTCAGAAGAAAAGAATCGAAGCATGCCCGACTTGCGGGAAAGCTCATCTGGGAGTTTGTATGAAGGGAAAAAGAGTGTGCTACAATTGTGGTCAGGAAGTCCACATAGCACCTAACTGTCCTAACCCAAAGAAGGGTGCCTGCTTCACCTGTGGTTCAAAGGATCATTTTGCAAGAGACTGTCCTAAGAAGGGATCGGGAGGGTCAGGATCAGGAGGAAACCGGGAAAACAACAGTGGAAATGCCTTAGCTATCACCGGACCAACCGCAACAAACCGATGACTTTGCTAAGAATTTAGATTTGCCTAAGGATGAATTGGATTACCCCATGAACATAGAAATTACGGATAGAGAAATAATCCCCAAAGAAATGCATATAAGAAGCTGTAGAGTGGATATTAAGGGTAATATCATGAACGTAGATCTTATCCCTATTCGACTTGGGGAATTTGACGTTATATTGGGAATGGATTGGTTATTCAATTACGGGGCTGTAATTGATTGCCAAAAGAAGCGTATTAACCTTATGACTCCGTCAAAGGTTGTGTTTTATGGTAACAAGTCGCCTAGACAAGCGATTTGTCTGACTATGATGCAGGCCAGGAAGTTATTAAGACAAGGCTGTGTAGGATACTTAGCTTACATAGTCGACAGTCGAAAAGAGAATCCGAAGGTAGAAGAAATACCGATTGTGAGGGACTTCGTCGACTTATTTCCAGACGATTTGCCAGGACTTCCACCAGATAGAGAGGTAGATTTCGTGATCGATTTGGCATCCGGAACCGCTCCAATATCGAAGGCACCATACCAAATGGCACTGGTAGAGATGAAAGAACTGATGGTCTAACTATAAGAATTACTGGACAAGAAGTATATTCAACCAAGCGTATCATCATGGGGAGCGCCGGTTTTTTGTGTGAAGAAAAAGGATGGGACAATGAGCCTCTGTATAGACTATAGAGAACTGAATAAGGTCACGATCAAGAATAGATATCCTTTACCACGAATTGATGACTTGTTCGATCAGTTAAAGGGAGCAAGATACTTTTCAAAGATTGATTTGAGAAGTGGTTATCACCAACTGAAGGTGAGACCAGAGGATGTACCGAAGACAGCGTTTAGAATACGATATGGTCACTAAGAATTTTTAGTAATGTCGTTTGGTCTTACGAATGCTCCTACAACATTTATGGGACTAATGAATGGTGTGTTCAATCCGATTTTGGACAAATTTATAGTGGTATTTATAGACGGCATTTTGGTATATTCAAAAACCAAAGAAGAACACGAAGAGCATTTGAGATTAACGTTGGAGGTATTGAGAAGGGAAACATTGTATGCCAAGTTTTCTAAATGTGAATTTTGGATTGAACGAGTACAATTTCTTGGGCACGTGATCGATAACAACGGAATTTTGGTAGATCCATCAAAAGTCGAAGCCGTGATTAACTGGGATCAACCGAGGACTCCGTCAAAAGTACGAAGTTCTCTTGGATTGACAGGATATTATAGAAGGTTCATACAAGACTTTTCCAAGATCGCAACTCCGTTAACGAATTTAACTCGAAAAGCTGTGAAATTTGTTTGGACGGATAAGTGTGAGGAAAGTTTTCAAGAATTGAAGAAGAGGTTGAGTACAACACCTTTGTTATCTCTTTCGGACGATACAAGAAATTTTATTGTTTATAGTGATGCGTCACATAAAGGACTTGGCTGTGTGCTGATGCAAAACGGCAAAGTCATTGCGTATGCATCACGACAATTGAAGGATTACGAGAAGGAATATCCGACCCATGACTTGGAGTTAGCTGCAGTTGTTTTTGCTTTGAAAATTTGGAGGCACTATCTCTACGGGGAGAAGTGTGAAATATATACGGACCACAAGAGTCTGAAATATATTTTCACACAGAAGGATTTGAATATGCGTCAAAGAAGATGGTTGGAATTAATTAAGGATTACGACTGTGAGATTTTATACCATCCGGGGTAAAGAAAATGTGGTTGCCGATGCCTTAAGTAGAAAGGGTCGTGAGAAATTGATGAGGTTGACTACTCAGGAGGAGCTAATAGCAAAAATGGAGAAACTAGAGCTGGAAGTGAAGTATCCTATGGAGATTGATGAGAAGCTATTTCAGATGCAATCTGGTACAACTCTACTAGATAAAGTAAAGGAGGCTCAGCTTCAGGACGAAGAATGTAAAAAGGTGACAAAGAAGATATCTGAAGGAACTGAACCGAGATTCAAGCTGGATAAGGAAGGAATACTGAGATTTGAGCGTAGAATTTGGGTACCACCAGTCACAGAGATTAAGGAAGACATTTTGAGTGAGGCTCATAGTTCACGATATTCAATTCACCCTGGTAGTTCCAAGATGTTTCAAGATCTTCGACAACATTTCTGGTGGCCGAATTTGAAATGTGATGTTGCAGAATGTGTTGCCAAGTGTCTGACCTGTCAGAAAGTAAAAGTAGAGCATCAGAGACCGAGTGGATTGCTACAACCGTTGGAGATCCCAGAATAGAAATGGGAACATATTACAATGGACTTCGTGGTTGGCCTTCCGACGACTCAGAAAGGCTACGAAACCTTTCTGTGACGCCCCCAAATTCAGGTACTTGAAACCCTAACTCAGTGCTTCACGATACCATTTCTATGAGCGGAATAATACTAATAATAATAACAATAATATAGATTATCAAATTTAATTTACATATTATCAGAGTTTTCAATCCCAAGTACGAAACCTTCAAACATTCGTTACATTACATGATAATGAATATATATCATCATTATCCTAATAAAGTCTAGTTATTATAAAAGATAACATTATCTTTCATTCAGCGACCTTCCCTTTCCCTTTATTCTTGGCAGACCCTTCAGGTTGTTCATACTTAGCTGAAAACATTTAACTTAAGCAAGGATGAGCATTGGAGTGCCCATCAAGTAATAGTAACAATAACATTTAGCTGAATAAATTAAATGTTTTCTTTGAACGATACTTCTACAACGAATCAACAGTTGTGAAGTAAGCTGAACCAATAATAAACAACATATCATTTTGATTTCAAAATTTTAAAACTACGTATTGACTATAAATGATGATCATTTGACAGACTATGAACATTATTTTCTATTTTTGAAAAGGTTAAACAGAACTTCATCTGTAAACCGTCATAACTTACGGGCACGGGGGATGATCAGCCCGTTATGCCCTGTATTGATCAATACTACATTATAGGACGATATTTTTGTCTAGCATTTCTGCCTAAGGCGCATAAAAGTTTCCCATATTTGGGATGTTCATACCAGTCTTGAATCCGAACCAAAACAATTCAGTTGGATAACAATAAAGTTCTTATCTTGTTCAACAACAATTTTAAGTTAGTGTCTAGCCAGATCACATAGCTTAGACGACTTTTAATTCAACTTGTACATACTGGACACCGATAAGTATGTATCAACATGTGATAAAATATAATGATTATCCAAGTGAGGACACTTGTATAACCATGTTTAGAAATTAACGAACATAATATATTTCTTGATCTATAATAACAGAATTAAGGAACTTGTACAACAGATTATAATTTAATAATTTACTTATAACGAATCATTGCATAAGTATATACAAAGGTTGAAATATTTGAACAATTGAAAAGAATAGTTTAGATATTATCTTACGCATGTCCATTGCATAAAGTAAATGTAAAGGGTTAGATACTTGCCTTGTCTGCTGCTTACACAACTTAGATTTATCTTTTATATCAAGCCCTATCATTAAATAAATCATTCGTTTGATTAGAATAACATATCATATCATACTGTACTGCTATTTGTAGTCAGCACATAACCTAATCACATTGTGATGTAAGTTTAACAACCATTGAATCACAAATAAACATTTATCATGTTAACCTATCTAAGTCCAGATCAATTTCTGAAATATGTCAAGGTAATTGACAACTTTATCGGTATTTATCGAAGTCTAAGACTCTATCTGAGATTCAATATCCATTTAGATGACTTATATATCAATCATATTATTTTAAATGACTTATAATAAGTGTTAAACATTTATTCTAATTTATCATAATTTTTGAAATATCGGAATCATTATTAAATGATTTAAATATTAAGTAATTTTATTATCATTAATATTTAATTAATATTAAACTATTAATGAAATCATTGTCAAAATATTAAAGTTATTTATAATAACTTAGAATATTTTTAAAGTATTAATATTACCCTTAAATGATTTTAAAACATTTAAAATCATTTTTCAAATAATTACCATTAATATTAAAGTATTAATGTATTATTTATCAAAATATTAAAAGTCATTAATTATCACTTAAAATATTTTTAATTCATTTATATCCTTTTTAAATGATTAATAAAACCATTTTTAAACTATTTATTTAATATAATTATTAAATAAATTTAATATTATTAATAATAAATTGATAATCATTAATATTTATTAATGATATTATTCTTTAAATATTAAAAGTTATATTTTATAACTTAAAAATATCTTTAAACACTTTATTTTTAATTAAAATGATTTTTATAATATTAAAATTATTCTTAAACTAAATTATTTAATATAATTATTAAATAACTTTAATATCATTAATAATAATTAATTAATGAATTTTACCTTTAAATATTGAAAATTATATTTTATAACTTAAAATATTTTTAAATACCTTATTATTATTTAAAATGATTTTAATATAATAAAATCATTTTTAATTAATTTATTTAATAAATAACTTAATTATCATTAATATTAATTTATTAATAAAATTTATCACAAAATATTAAAAGTCACTAAAAATATTTTCTTATATCATAATATAATTTTAAATGATTTTTCATGTATTAAAATCATTTTAAATAATTTATTTAATATTATAATTAAATAAATTAAATACCTTTTAATATTTCAAAATATTAAATATTTATGAAATATATTCAAAATAAATAAAAACTAATTTTCGGAATTTAAAATAATTTTTAATAATTTATTTGGTATTTTTAATAATTAAAAACTATTTTTTTCTATTTATTTAATTAAATTAATTAATTTTTGAAAAATAATAAATACTGTCTGTCGCTAAAGGGCTCTATAGCGACGCAACCGTCGCTATAGGTGTTCTTCATGAAACCCAGAACATCAAGCCAATTACCGAGTGACCAAGTTTGACCAGGTCTAATTTCGTGTGTGTTGTGTTTCTGGACATGTTGTTTGTCAGATCGTGTAGTGCTAATGTAAAACTACAAGATCCAACAACAAATAAGATTAAAACATGCACTAATTGAAAGATCTAAACCTTCAAAGTATATGCCAGAACTGTTCTTCATTTTTCGGGTTACCCAGAAATGAAGAACAGTTCGACCTGTCCATTTTGGGCTTTCACAACTTGCATTTCTTTTGATGTTTTAGTGATGTTAAGCCTTAAGTGTGTAGACCACATGTAAGACTACAGATTCATTACATAAAAATATTTTAAAAACATCATATAAAGCAGATATGGGCTGGTCAAAGTAGTGGTCAGAAACTGCTTATGAAGGTTTCTGGGTTACCCAGAAACTTCATCCGGCAGTTTCGTCCTCACCACTTTGACCACGGATTTCTTTGATCCATAGAAGGATATAATGATTCTAGAGGCATGTGCATGTAGCCTATATTACAATAATAACAGGGTCTAACACGTAAACAGAAGCAAGATCTAAATGCATGAACAAGCTGTCAGACTTTCTGGGCACGTTCTGGGCTACTGAGAAACGTGTGGTCAATGCTGGTCAATGTGGTTTGACCACTAATAACTTTCCACCGCCTTACAATCTGACTTTGATTCCAGTTTCAGATCAAAGATCTCATAGCATACTACCAGATCAAATCTTAAAACACAAAACACATATGGGATTTGAGATCTATGGGACCTGACATTTGGTTGTCAGACCATATTTCTCATTTTTTCCAGATTTTATAAATCTTTAAATTCGAGCCTCTAGATGTTATGGATCAAACATCTAGCAACCTAGATCATCATTAGACCCCTTATATAACATGTTTAACAAAAAAAATCTAACATCTAACAACATAATTTTGGGCAGATTTCATGGCTAGGGTTTATGTGATGCCCCCAAAATTAGGTATACATCACCCATTCTAAGTCGTCAGATACATGGTACAAAATTCAAATACAACTTCATTTATAAAACTGTTGAGCTGTCTTGTAGAATACAACCACAATTAACTATGAGTTTTAATACAAATGTATGTAACTCTCATGGTGCCTAGATCACAACCTCACAATGGTACTTTACATAAAAGTATAGTCAAAAACTGTTTTAGAAATTAAAATCTTTGGGAAGTGCTCAAGGAAACCTTCGTACATGGGAGGCCATGCGTCTAGGTTATAATAGATATCATATGGCCACAGAATTATCCTTGGTTGACCCAATAGACCCCAAAGAAAAATGAGAAGATTACTATCATCTTCTTTCCAATAGTGAGTCTTCTCTTGATATATAATTATCTCCACTGTTTCCAAGTGAATATTATATTTTAAATCAACTCCAAGGTCATATAGGTAGTGCTAGTAGTAGATATACAAAGAAGTAGATGCGCACAACCCTGTTTTATAATAACACGAGGTTGTATGTCATTAGACATCTTGTGTGATAGTGGCAAAACACCCTTCCAAAGTTGGGTTCGCCTCACCCTATTTGATTCACCAAATATAACTACTAAATGATGAATAGAATACAACACACTTTTCTATACTGTTTAGGGAGAACCTCCACAGCTAGAGACCACTGTTCTATTCCCCTATTATCCCTGCATGACCCGGCAACACTCTTATTACCTGAAAGGAATTATGGAGAAGAAAGGGTGAGCACAACTAGCCCAGTAAAGAATATCATGACTAAATATAATTAAATTATCAATAGCTTTCATCAATAATAAGTCAGAGATTTAGAACATATGGTAGATGATAAAACTTTTCAACCATAGTTGCAGCGGAACGAGCAATCCATTAGAAGAGTCAAATAGACCATAAGGTCTATTATCTTCTCTATGTTAAAAGTCCACCAATAATGTTTTATCCCTGTAACATCAATCAACAATTTCCGTCTACGATCATGTGAATAACACATAATCATAATTGTGATTCTGAATTCCTTTTTCGCACCCAGGACGAAGATGATTCTCATTACCTATCTTCACCTGAAATATCACAAATCATGGTTATACCAAATCACAATTCCTGCACATAATCATACTAATAAATTCATCTTTGCACTACAGGCCAAAGATATACAACTGTAAAACCAATAATGCTGAGACTCAGCTTAACAAATAATCTACATCATCGAATCACCCCTGCACTACGGCCAAGGATATTCGTTAATATCACATCCATGAATTATCCATGCACTACGACCAAGGATATTCATTATTATCACATCCATGAATTAATATTTCATTCTTTGAGACTTAAATTTCAATAATTAATCCACATCATCAAATCATCCCTGCACTACAGGCCAAGGATATTCTTTAGTATCACGACCACGAATTATCCATGCACTACGGGCCAAAGATAATTGTATTTTCATCAACGGTCTTGATCATGTCATAAAATAATTCATCTTTGCACCCTTGGCCGAAGAGAATCCATAGCCATAATCATACCAAAAACTGTCCATCAATGCACTACGGGCCAATGAGGACTTTTTTATTAATATCACAACCACAAATTATGACTTTCAACAAAATATAAATATGAGGATGATGACAATGATATAAGAATTCAATAAAACAAGTTCAAGAATTAATTTAACCAAGAACTAATAACGTCTCATTTACTCGTAATTAGATTATTTTCATAAAAATACCAAATCATTCCCCAAAAATTATTCTTTTTCGGGATTAAGCATAATATAGTCCCATATTGAACATATATTTTTCTCGGAATTTTTAAAATTCATTTACTATTTTTCAAAAATCAATTTCTAATTAATTCTTTAAGAAATTAGCTACCTTAAGTTTAACTCCAGAAATTCCCAAATCTTAGCAGGATCTTACACATGTTAACGTGAGCTTCAGTTTAAATTTCATGGTCATCTGAGTTATAGAACTCCGGTTATAGCATTTTTTTTTATGAAAAACCTAAATATTGAAATGGTCATAACTTGCTCATTTTAAGTCGGAATGAGCTCAATTTTGTAAAGGAGGTACTTTATATCATATACTTTCATGTCCCAAAAGGCCAGAATTTGTCTCACAAATTAAGTGGTAAAAAAATGCCTTTTAAAATTTCGGCAAGAGTATTTTTCTCTTTTGCAGCTTTTGACTCCTTTGCTAAAGTCAGTCCACCCGAAAATCTACAACACCTTTTATAGTGATTCCACTTGGATAAGTTACAAAACTCATAGATCTAACTCTATTACTTGACCTCACTCAAAAATTCAAAATATAATAGGAGATATGGTCAATTGAATTTTATGTTCCGTTTTCACCAAAATTTGATTTTCAACTCTTTGTGATTTCTAAGAAACTTTCATGTTTTCACATAATAACCAACATAACTCATCATAACACTTACTAATACTCAAAAGATATGAGGACATTATGTATATAGATCATTTCCATAATTTAATAAGGAATGAATACACATGATCATTCACCATGCATGTGGTAATCCACATAGACAGGTTATTCCAACAGAATAATAAAGAATGGAATAATGGAGGATTCACCATGCGCATGATATAAACCGCATACAAAAGTTATTCTCAATGTAATAATAAATAATGGAACCAAAAGTAAGCGAAACGCATGCATGTGATATTCCAACAGAATAGTAAAGACGGAACTAGGTCCGTTGTAAAACGCATAGACAGGATATTCCAACATAATGATAAATTATGGAACCAGGTCCGGCGTAAACGCAGAGACAGGATGTTCTAACAGAATGATAAAGAATGGAATAACAGAAGAATTTCACCAAGTATAGGGTAGCCCGCGTATACAGGTTATTCCAATAGAATAATAAAGAATGGAATAACATAAGTTCTCTTCATAGATAAGAAAGAAATAATACTCCCTACCTTGGAAAAACTGGATACTGGAATAGTGAGGTAGCAGACTTCTCTTCTTCTTTCTCTCTATAATAAACGCTCTAAAGCTTTTGTGAATTGGTGAGAAATGAAGGAAGAATGAGCTTCTATTTATAAGAAAATATAGTTTCAATAATTGCACGTTTTGGGGCACAAAAAATTACAGTACAATACCTCCAACTTTTTTTCATTTTTAATTTAGTCCTGCAAGTATTATCAAACTTGCACCAACTCCCCTAATAGTAAATAATGTGAATCAATAGTTCAATCATGTGAATAAATAGTATAATCATGTGAAAAATACGAATTATAGTATAATACCTCCATCTATACCTCCATTTTTAACTTAGTCATGCAAGTATTATCAATCTTGCACCAACTCCCCTAATAGTACATGAATGTGTTTTAATAGTACACATATGTGAATAAATAGTTATATAAACATGTGAATTAGTAGCAATTAATTGCTCATTTATCCGATAAATTACCCGATTTATCAATATAACCCCCAGACATCAATTATCATCGGAATAGATGTCGATTTTCACTAACACTAATAATCCCAACACAATGGAACTATCAAAATTTATTTTTAATCAACACAACTTATTCATAATTAATATTATAACTCACAATATTTAACAACCAGGTCGTTCCCAGGAAAGAGGGGGCTTTTCGATAAGTATTTCTCCTTATTGGCGCGCAATTAGGTGACCAAACCTCTCCTTGACAGAACTTCTAGACATTGTCAATATTGCAAATAATAATATGAATAACTTTGTCGTCTAAATTATTGATTTAATAATATAATATATTATGCAAATGATACTGTGACAATAATTGAATCAATAATATGAGAGATATGATGCAACAATTACTGTAGAAATAATTGACTATAACTGAGTGACTTCTCACGTAAGCATCAATAATCAATATCGTGTGTTACTATGCAACAACGCCTATTACTGTACATTTAACACCGGGTGTTTCAACAGTTAACGGTAAAACTTCCGCCGTTATTTTCATAAAGTATTTTTGTCGTTTTCTCAATCCGACAATAATTCCGTTGTGGGGGTCCACCAATGATTGTACCGTCGTATGGATATTCCCCGACAAAAAGAATATTCCCCGACTAATCGAATATTCCCCAACACAATGAATATTTTATATCAACCTGCTTACTATGAAATTTTTTTTTAAATATTACCCTTAACTTTAAACTTTTATCAATTTAACTATTTACCAAAATAGAAAAATTAAATACTTTTATTGCATAAAATTCGGGGTCTCACAATCACCCCTCCTTATGAAATTTCGCCCTCGAAATTTACGTACGTTCCTGATATTCGAAGAGATGAGAATACCTTGCTTTCTTTTCGGATTGTACCTTCCCGGTTATATCCTCTGTATCATAATTTTTCAATTGCTCATCTCCTGTATTTCAGATATCATTCTAGAATATATCTTCAAAACAAAGGTTAATTGACATATCACAATTTGTCAACTTATCAAGTAAACAATTTCAACTTAGGTAAGTCACACACTAGCGAAGTATATAACTCGTCTCTCCCCTCTTAGTTCTAGACTCTTATCTCCGCCAGCGACCATATCCCTAAGCTCTGATAACAACTGTGACACCCCCAAAATTAGATATACATCACCCATTCTGAGTCGTCAGATACATGGTACAAAATTCAAATACAACTTCATTTATAAAACTGTTGAGCTATCGTGTAGAATACGACCACAATTAACTGTGAGTTTTAATATAAATATATGTAACTCTCATGGTGCCTCGACCACAACCTTACAATGGTACTTTACATAAAAGTATAGTCAAAAACTGTTTTAGAAATTAAAATCTTTGGTAAGTGCTCAAGGAAACCTTCGTACATGGGAGGCCATGCGTCTAGGTTATAATAGATATCATATGGCCACATAATTATCCTTGGTTGACCCAATAGACCCCAAAGAAAAACGAGAAGATTACTATAATCTTCTTTCCAATAGTGAGTCTTCTCTTGATATATAACTATCTCCACTATTTCCAAGTGAATATTATATTTTAAATCAACTCTAAGGTCATATAGGTAGTGCCCGTAGATATACTCAGCAAGTGGATGCGCACAACCCTGTTTTATAATAACACGAGGTTGTATGTCATTAGACATCTTGTGTGATAGTGGCAAAACACCCTTCCAAAGTTGGGTTCGCCTCACCCTATTTGATTCACCAAATATAACTACTAAATGATGAATAGAATACAACACACTTTTCTATACTGTTTAGGGAGAACCTCCACAGCTAGAGACCACTGTTCTATTCCCCTATTATCCCTGCATGACCCGACAACACTCTTATTACCTAAAAGGAATTATGAAGAAGAAAGGGTGAGCACAACTAGCCCAGTAAAGAATATCATGACTAAATATAATTAAATTATCAATAGCTTTCATCAATAATAAGTCAGAGATTTAGAACATATGGTAGATGATAAAACTTTTCAACCATAGTTGCAGTGGAACGAGCAATCCATTAGAAGAGTCAAATAGACCATAAGGTCTATTATCTTCTCTATGTTAAAAGTCCACCAATAATGTTTTATCCTTGTAACATCAATCAACAATTTCCGTCCACGATCATGTGAATAACACATAATCATAATTGTGATTCTGAATTCCCTTTTCGCACCCAGGACGAAGATGATTCTCATCACCTATCTTCACCTTAAATATCACAAATCATGGTTATATCAAATCACAATTTCTGCTCATAATCATACTAATAAATTCATCTTTGCACTATAGGCCAAAGATATACAACTGTAAAACCAATAATGCTAAGACTCAGCTTAACAAATAATCCACATCATCAAATCACCCCTGCACTACGGCCAAGGATATTCGTTAATATCACATCCATGAATTATCCATGCACTACGACCAAGGATATTCATTATTATCACATCCATGAATTAATATTTCATTGCTGAGACTCAACTCAATAATTAATCCACATCATCAAATCATCCCTGCACTACAGGCCAAGGATATTCTTTAGTATCACGACCACGAATTATCCATGCACTACGGGCCAAAGATAATTGTATTTTCATCAACGGTCCTGATCATGTCATAAAATAATTCATCTTTGCACCCTTGGCCGAAGAGAATCCATAGCCATAATCATACCAAAAACTGTCCATCAATGCACTACGGGCCAATGAGGACTTTTTTATTAATATCACAACCACAAATTATCCATGCAGTACGGGCCAAAGATAATCGTGTTTTTATCAACGGTCTTGATCACGCTATAAAACAATTCATCTTTGCACCCTTGGCCGAAGAGAATCCATAGCCATAATCATACCAAAAACTGTCCATCAATGCACTACGGGCCAATGATGACTTTTACCACGTCATTTGTAATATTACGGTCATGATTATATCGAATAATCCCTGGTCATAATCATACCAAGTCCATCTATGCACTCCAAGCAACACATGACTTTCAACAAAATATAAATATGAGGATGATGACAATGATATAAGAATTCAATAAAACAAGTTCAAGAATTAATTTAACCAAGAACTAATAACGTCTCATTTACTCGTAACTAGATTATTTTCATAAAAATACCAAATCTGTCCCAAAAATTATTCTTTTCTGGGATTAAGCATAATATAGTCCCATATTGAACATATATTTTTCTCAGAATTTTTAAAATTCATTTACTATTTTTCAAAAATCAATTTCTAATTAATTCTTTAAGAAATTAGCTACCTTAACTTTAACTCCAGAAATTCCCAAATATTAGCAGGATCTTACACATGTTAACGTGAGCTTCCAGTTTAAATTTCATGGTCATCAGAGTTATAGAACTCCGACAGGAGGTACTTTATACCATATACTTTCATGTTCCAAAAGGCCAGAATTTTTCTCATAAATTAAGTGGCCGAAACAACCCTTTTAAATTTCTGGGCAGTAGCATTTTTCTCTTTTGTAGCTTTTGACTCCTTTGCTAAAGTCAGTCCACACGAAAATCTACAACACCTTTTACAGTGATTCCACTTGGATAAGTTACAAAACTCATAGATCTAACTCTAGAACTTGACCTCACTCAAAAATTCAAAATATAATAGGAGATATGGTCAATTGAATTTTATGTTCCGTTTTCACCAAAATCTGATTTTCAACTCTTTTTGATTTTTAAGAAACTTTCATGTTTTCACATAATAACCAACATAACTCATCATAACACTTACTAATACTCAAAACATATGAGGACATCATGTATATAGATCATTTCCACAATTTAATAAGGAATGAATACACAGGATCATTCACCATGCATGTGGTAATCCACATAGACAGGTTATTCCAACAGAATAATAAAGAATGGAATAACAGGAGGATTCACCATGCGTGCGATAGATCGCATGCATAAAAGTTATTCTCAATGTAATAATAAATAATGGAACCTGTGTCCGCGTAAACGCATGCATGCAGGATATTATTCCGAGAATAGTAAAAGTAAAGATTTAATCAGTCCGTCATAAAAACGCATGTATATGATATTCCAATGAATGATAAATAATGGAACCAGTCCCAAGGCATACACACAGACATGATGTTCAAACAGAATGATAAATAATGGAACCAGTCCGCGAAAAAACGCATGCATGTGATGTTCCAATAGAATGATAAAGAATGGAATAATGTAAGAATTTCACCAAGTATAGGGTAGCTCAGCGTATACATGTTATTCCAATAGAATAATAAAGAATGGAATAATGAAGTTCTTTTCATGGATAAGAAAGAAATAATACTCCCTACCTTGGAAAAAGCGGATCTTTGGAATAGTGAGGTAGCGAGACTTCTCTTCTTCTTTCTCTATAATTTCTCTCTATAATAAACGCCTAAAGCTTTTGTGAATTGGTGAGAAATGAAGGAAGAATGAGCTTCTATTTATAGAAAAATATAGTTTCGATAATTGCATGTTTTGGGGCACAAAAAATTACAGTACAATACCTCCAACTTTTTTTCATTTTTAATTTAGTCATGCAA
Organism: Panax ginseng; assembly: GCA_020205605.1. Classification (NCBI taxonomy): domain Eukaryota; kingdom Viridiplantae; phylum Streptophyta; class Magnoliopsida; order Apiales; family Araliaceae; genus Panax; species Panax ginseng. The sequence goes on along the minus strand of CM035147.1, from coordinate 46,550,477 downwards.
GTATTATCAAACTTGCACCAACTCCCCTAATAGTAAATAATGTGAATCAATAGTTCAATCATGTGAATCAATAGTATAATCATGTGAAAAATACGAATTATAGTATAGTACCTCCATCTATACCTCCATTTTTAACTTAGTCATGCAAGTATTATCAATCTTGCACCAACTCCCCTAATAGTACGTGAATGTGATTCAATAGTACACACATGTGAACAAATAGTTATATAAGTATGTGAATTAGTAGTAATTAATTGCTCATTTATCCGATAAATTACCCGATTTATCAATATAACCCCCAGACATCAATTATCATCGGAATAGATGTCGATTTCCACTAACACTAATAATCCCAACACAATGGAACTATCAAAATTTATTTTTAATCAACACAACTTATTCATCATTAATATTATAACTCACAATATTTAACAACCGGTCGTTCCTGAGGAAGAGGGGCTTTCAGATAAAGATTTCTCCTTATTGGTAGCGCATGATTAGGTGACCAAACCTCTCCTCGATGTAACTTCTAGACATTGTCAATATTGCAAATAATAATATGAATAACTTTGTCGTCTCAATTATTGATTTAATAATATAATATATTATGCAAATGATACTGTGACAATAATTGAATCAATAATATGAGAGATATGATGCAGCAATTACTATAGCAATAATTGAGTATAACTGATGAGTGAGTTTTATACCCATGAATTGGATACATTCGTGCTTAATTTATTGTTGTTCTTAAGTCTTTTAGGATGTTTTTATGTGTTTATGTCTATTCATGCATGTTTTATGTTATTTTATAGGAATTGGGACAAAAGTTACATGGATCGATGTTTGGGGTGGCTAGATTCGCGTTTTCGGCTTGCCATTTACACAGCAGCCACTTCGGATCCAATTTGACTATAGCGCCTGACATTATTTCGACAAACTTCAAGAATGAAAGTTGTAGATCTACTTCTCCTATTTCCGGAACATCTTGATTCATCGAAATCGGAGTTCGGACGAAGAAGTTATGGCCATTTTCCCAAAGGACGTCGGAGCAGAAAATGTCAGATTTTGGGCCAGCGTCGGGGCGCGATTTTTAGTGCATTTTCCAGTCATTGATGCGCTATAAGGCGAACTCTCGCCGTGCCAGTCTTTGTCGGGGCGTTGGGGAAGGGCTTGATGATGGCCCGGACGCGCTTTTGGGTAATTTTAACACCTTTTGACTCCAATTGGATTGGGTTTGTTCCTAAACTAAAAATTGGACTTGTAACCTATAAATACATGATGTAAGGCATAAAATAAAGGGAGATTACATAGCTTAGCCTAGATTAAACACTCCTTTAGATTAGAACATAACCCTAGTTCTTATTAGTTTTGGAGATTGAAGCGACTTGGAGACCATTGAAGATCAGAGAGCAAGAGCAAAGAGGGAGCATCAGTTCTCGACAAATGTGATTCTATTCTCTTCTCTCATCTTACTTTTATCTTTTGATGTCTATTCAGGTTATGGATTCTTGGTTTTAATTCATTAATTATGAACTAACTATTTTTGAGATTTCAATTGAACTTTTTTATGGCTATGAATTAGTTATTCATTATATTCTAATTATTTATGTTAAAGTGAGTTGTTTATCTTGTCTTGTGCTTATTGTTTAATTATTTGATCAAGAATTACTTTGTTACTCTAGAAGGAATTGGAAGAGGAATTCTAGGGTTAGAATGGGCATGATATCATGTGACTTAGTTATTTGCATGGTGAAAAATTAGGTTTGTGAATTGAATGGAAATATCTGTCACGTAGCATGTAACACATAAGGAATTGGGATTGGAAAGAGTTTAATTCAATTGTTTTCATAGGAATATAGCAAGATTAATCTGGATTAAATAGAAGGCAATTGATCACTTGGAAAAGGACTTTTGGCATTTGAGAATTCACATTAACAATTCAAGAGGCATAATAATTGGGATAATTGGATAATTGATTTATAATTCATAATTGGGGATATTGAAGTCTTAATCTTTATTTATTTGAATTCATTCGTTAAAATCTTAGTTTTAATTAGTTAATTTAGTTTTCTTAATTAGAAAAAACACGATTTTGAGATTAAATAAAATTAGTTTGGTTAAGAATTAGTACTTGGTGATTTTTATTAAATAATTCCTCGTGGGAACGATACTCTACTTTCACTTTATTACTTGTTGACCGTGTATACTTGCACGTATTCATTGATTGCGAAATCGATCAACAAGTTTTTGGCGCCGTTGCTGGGGAATTAATTTAATAATTATTTACCAATATTAATTTCAATCAAATTAGTCTTAATTTAAACATTTTTATTTTATTTTAATTCTCTTTCTATATTTCTCTCTTTTCGTGTACCATGGATGACTTTGTGTATCAATGGCCATACACGAACATGACTCAACCAAGGGGAGTGGAGATTGAAAGACTCGAGAAACTTTCTGCATTGTCAGCACAGATTGAGACACTTTCGAGGATGTTTGAAGCTTTTGAAGCTCAGCGTAGTCAAAGTATAGTGGTTACTTGTGATTATTGTGCTGGAAATCATATGAGTCATCAATGCACCATCAGTTTCGAGCCGGTACAGTATAGTGGTGATTACCCCAATAATTATGTCTATCCCAACAACTATCATCAGGATTGGGGGTATCACCCGAATTTTTCATGGAGTAACAATCAAGATCAATTTTATGCTCCAAGTCCAACATACCCACAGGATTTCTTGTGTCCACCTCCACTACAACAGGAAGAACATTCAAATTGGGAGGAAGCCTTGGAAAAATTTATTAAAGCTTACGAAAAAAAGGAATGAGGAACAAGACAAGAAAATGAATCAAGTAAATTTGAATTTGCAAAGCCAAGGCGTTGATCAAGAATTTGGAAAATCAAGTGGAACAGAGATAGACATACGTTGAAAAACCGTCCTCAATACACCGCCCTATGACATGGATTCCGAGCCCGATGGTGAGCCCGAGCCAAAACTACTGTTGGATGAGCCACGAGATGAAAAAGAGGAGACAAGTGGGGATAATGACAACAAGGTCGGTGAAGAACTAATTGTGAGAACCAATGATGATGAGCCAATGTTATTTATGCCTCAAGTGCCTTCTCCTCCACAGTTCAAGAGTCCGGTTAGATTTGCAAAACCTTGTTCGATTAGTAGTCAAGTCATGTCAAGCAATACTCTCTGATGATGTAAAAGCAAGTACACCTTGAAACCATGGTGTGATGAGCTAGAGAAGATAGAAGAAGAAATTGTTGTGTCGACAAGCCTCTATGCCGTAATATATTCGCAGACACAATGGAGAAACCACCTAGATGCTGGACGTTCTTGAATGTGATCTTATCTCAAGAAAGCATTCTAGGTGACTTTAATACAATGGCTATTACAAATGGGAACCTACCAAAAGCTATATTATTTTCGATGGATGGAGGGTTCCTCAACTTTCGTAGGGGAATTGGATAGAGAATTGAAGAAGTCAGGCTGAGACTATAAAACAAGCGCTTATTGGGAGGCAACCCAAGTTTAATTTTTATTTTTAGTTTTTATTAAGTTTTATATTAGTAGTTTTGAATTTGCATTTATTTAGGATTTAATAAAATTGCTTCTATCATGGTTTTGTGTTATTCAAGTCAAATTCAAGTGTGGTGCCCAATTTGTTCCATGTGCTAGCCTTTATTCTCCAAACTTAGCGGCAAGGAGGAAGATTGCTATATTTTCGTGGAAGTCCTCCGCTTTAATTTTTTTCTATTTCATCATTGAGGACAATGTCTAGTTTAAGTTTGGGGAATTTTAGTGTCGTATTGCATATATAGTTAGTTATTTACATTGTAGTTCGTTATGTTTCAAGTTATTTACATTTAGTTGTTGCATTCGCTTTTTTTTTGTTTAAAAAAATATTTAAAATCGCAAAAATAGTAGTTAGTTTACTATGTTTGTTGCGATTAGTTTATATTTGCATGATTCCAAGCTGTTAGATAGTAAAAGTTTATTTTGGCCAATGATGAGACCGGAGTTAAGTAGATAAGTATAGTATTGAATATTAGCTTTGATGTGATTTCTTGTTATGAATTGAATCTTTTCTGTTTGAAACTGGTATAATCAAGGTTAGTACGTTAATAAATGACTATGTTAGCTGATTAAGTTTAAATTGATACATAATGGATTTCTTAAGTATAATACTAGTGTGAAGGAATGAAAGACATGAATAAGTGAGATGGCTAAATTTTGATAAAAACTTAAGTTTGGGGGAAATTTTGGGGTATATAAGCTTTAAAAAAAAAAAACATGTTGAGTCTTGTGGTGGGTTGAGGAGAAACACTCCCCATAAACACAAGTGTGAGATGGGCGTAAAAACGCACTCACCAACCATCATCCATCTAAAAAAATGAGAAAAAAATTTTTTTTTTTTACTAGTAGCTAGTTTTGTTTGGGGCCTTTGTTACTTGAGTAAGTACGCCCGAAGGGGTATCTTAAAACCTAGCGCCCTAAGGTCTTATATGGTCTGGGAGTCGTTGGTCGAAAGCTCGCTAAGGGGTGACACTGTTAGCCTAATGGAATGAGACATTGCACAGTTATGGTTAAAAAAAACAATAAAACGAGAAAAGAGCAAAAAGCCCCCGTAATGAAAAGTAAAGCATAAGTATCCCAGATTGGACTCTTGAACTTGGTGGATGTTTGACTTTAGTTGGATATAGCTTGTTCGTGAATTTTGTGAATTTGCACTGTATGATGCCTTCAAAGATATCTATTATGTCTTAAATTTGATTTTATATCGATTAACATTGTTGTGGAGCACACACGCACTATATCGTTGATAATGATCTAAGATTTGATGATTGATTGGGAAATTACCGATTTATTTTAATATGATGTATTATCATGTTTACTTGATTTCTCTAAGTAGGTTGAATAGACTTGTTTTCATCATTCTTTGTTGGATTCAGAGGCATATAGATTAGTTTCATTACATTGCATTGCATAACATTTTTGTGTTTTTGCTTGAGGACAAACAAAGATTTAAGTTTGGGGGTATTTGATGAGTGAGTTTTATACCCATGAATTGGATACATTCGGGCTTAATTTATTGTTGTTCTTAAGTCTTTTAGAATGTTTTTATGTGTTTATGTCTATTCATGCATGTTTTATGTTATTTTATAGGAATTGGGACAAAAGTTACATGGATCGATGTTTGGGGTGGCTAGATTCGCGTTTTCGGCTTGCCATTTACACAGAAGCCACTTCGGAGCCAATTTGACTATAGCTCCTGATATTATTTCGACAAACTTCAAGAATGAAAGTTGTAGATCTACTTCTCCTCTTTCCGGAACATCTTGATTCATCGAAATCGGAGTTCTGGACGAAGAAGTTATGGCCATTTTCCCAAAGGACATCGGAATGAGAAAATGTCGATTTTGGGCCGGCCTTTGGGCGCTATAAAATGAACTCTCATTGCAGTGCCCAAATAACAAGGCCTTTGGGAAGGGCTTGGTGATGGCCTGGACGCGTTTTGGGCGAATTTTTACACCTTTTTGACTCCAAATTGGATTGGGTTTGTTCCTAAACTAAAAATTGGACTTGTAACCTATAAATACATGATGTAAGGCATAAAATAAAGGGAGATTACATAGCTTAGCCTAGATTAAACACTCCTTTAGATTAGAACATAACCCTAGTTCTTATTAGTTTTGGAGATTGAAGCAACTTGGAGACCATTGAAGATCAAGAGCAAGAGCAAGAGGGGAACATCAGATTTGCTGACAACAGATTCTATTCTCTTCTCTCATCTTACTTTTATCTTTTGATGTCTATTCAGTTGTGGATTCTTGGTTTTAATTCATTAATTATGAACTAACTATTTTTGAGATTTCAATTGAACTTTTTATGGCTATGAATTAGTTATTCATTATATTCTAATTATTTATGTTAAAGTGAGTTGTTTATCTTGTCTTGTGCTTATTGCTTAATTATTTGATCAAGAATTACTTTGTTACTCTAGAAGGAATTGGAAGAGGAATTCTAGGGTTAGAATCGGGCATGATATCATGTGACTTAGTTATTTGCATGGTGAAAAATTAGGTTTGTGAATTGAATGGAAATATCTCATTCACGCATGTAACACGTAAGGAATTGGGATTGGAAAGAGTTTAATTCAATTGTTTTGCATAGGAATATAGCAAGATTAATCTGGATTAAATAGAAGGCAATTGATCACTTGGAAAAGGACTTTTGGCATTTGAGAATTCTCATTAACAATTCAAGAGGGTATAATAATTGGGATAATTGGATAATTGATTTATAATTCATAATTGGGGATATTGAAGTCTTAATCTTTATTTATTTGAATTCATTCGTTAAAATCTTAGTTTTAATTAGTTAATTTAGTTTTCTTAATTAGAAAAAACACGATTTGAGATTGTTTAAATAAAATTAGTTTGCTTAAGAATTAGTACTTGGTGATTTTTATTAAATAATTCCTCGTGGGAACGATACTCTACTTTAACTTTATTACTTGTTGACCGTGTATACTTGCACGTATTCATTGATTGCGAAATCGATCAACAATAACTGAGTGACTTCTCACGTAAGCATCAATAATCAATACCGTGTGCTACTATGCAACCACGCCTATTATTGTACTTTTAATACCGGGTGTTTCAACAGTTAACGGTAAAACTTCCGCTGTTATTTTCATAAAGTATTTTTGTCGTTTTCTCAATCCGACAATAATTCCGTTGTGGGGGTCCACCAATGATTGTACCGTCGTACAGATATTCCCCGACAAAAAGAATATTCCCCGACTAATCGAATATTCCCCTACACAACGAATATTTTATATCAACCTGCTTACTTTGAAAAAAAAAATCACATATTACTCTTAACTTTAAACTTTTATCAATTTAACTATTTATCAAAATAGAAAAATTAAATACTTTTATTTCATAAAATTCGGGGTCTCACAGTTTATACCTTCTTATGAACAATCTCTGATTCTAGGCTTCTGATTTGGTTGTGATGTTCGTGGGGCTTGGTTGTGGAACTGTAATACTAATATATTTCGGAGGTTTAGGGGTTCAGAGAGAAGAGTTGAGAGTTGGGTAAAATTTAGTGAACAAATGAATTATTTCTCTCTCCAATCTATATATACTTCACATATACAATGTATTTGGTTGCACAACTGGCTAATTGCTGGCATTATTGAGCATGTGGGGTTGTTGGATTTGTTCACCCACTTCACCTAGCGTCAAAACCTAAGTTTGTAGCTTTAATAATGCAAAGGGGCAAAATGGTCATTTGTCTTTCCAATTTAATGGCAAAAATAGAACTTGGCAAACCCTTAGGGTTTAACCCTAAGGTTTATCATATAACATTTATAAGATTTAGCACTTAGGGTTTGAAAAATATAAAATTTTAGTTTCTAAAATTGTAATTTAGAAATCCCTAATTAGATTAGGTTTAGTAATTATATTATACAGGAACATTAGGGTTTAATAATGTTAATTATAATTAAGATCACTAATTTATCCATTAGAGCACCCATTTGATAATTAGGGTTAATAATTTACTAACTAGGATTAACAATTTAATAATTAGAGTTAATAAGTTGTAATTAGGGTTTCTAATCACATTAATCATGAACATTAGGGTTTAAAATCTGCTAATGAGTATTAAACATCCTAAATTAGCAATTAGGGTTTTCCAATTTGACAGTTAGGGTTTTAATTTTACAATTAGGGTTTCGAGTCAATAATTAGGGTCTACCTAATTAGCATTTATATTTATAATATCCGACATTGATCACATCATTACGATTCCATACAAATATCTTGAACTCTAATTTGTATTTTAAATTTGGGTTTCACACAATAATACTAGGGTTTGTCATATAACGCCATAATTGACCAATCATTATCGGTCCACGTATACAGTACATATTTATAGCACTGAAAATCAAAATATAATTAATATTATATTATTATTATCATTCCTTATTCCAAAACCAGATTTAGGGTTTGGATTCCATATCTGATTTACCTTGCATAAACAGCTTTATTAATTAAGTTAAAATATTTAACTTAATAATCCAAGCTAAAATTCATATAAATAAATAATAATTATAATAACTACAAAAACCATTCCTTATATTATTTAAATAATATAATATCATATTTTCTTTGAAAAATAAATAATAAAATATTTCTACAATAAAATTAATTATTAAAAAATATAATTTATAATGATCATTAATTCTAAAATAAAATTATTTGTAAATATTCATGTAATAAATATATTTTTTACTTACCACATAAATATATATACACATTATCTTGTACAAATCCTCATCATTAACATAAAAAAAATTTATACGCAAAATTTCTGATTTATTTATATAGAAAATATCGGGTTGTTACATTCACCATCCCTTATAAAGATTCCGTCCCCGGAATCACCGTTTTAAAAACCTATACATACAAGAGTACATATACACAATCATTTCAAGTAGACCTCGATCATAATTGATCGAACTGATCTTTAACTTTTTTACTTAAAGCTTGTCTTTCTGATTAAACGGAAATTTGATTTCTTAAAAGAACTCAAATTCCTCCTTCAAAATTCCTTTATAAAATAATTTATTATTTATAGGAAAATCATATAGAAGAAATAAAAGTTATACGAAAAATTACCTGGAGTTCTATTGCCAACTGCCACCGTATCCTGGACTATCATGTTGAAGACCCTTGCAGTAGACTTTGTCGGCTTGCTAGATGATGTTGGTCATGTGATCGCCAAAGTTCCGTCGGTTTTCCCCATGTTCACGCTTTCTGCCTCCGTCCTCCTTTTCGGACAGTCCTTCACCTTATGCTCCTTTGATCCGCACACAAAACACCCATTAATAGTTCTAGGGTTGGGGCAGTTGGGAGAGATATGACCCTCCTTCCCACACTTAAAACATACAAATTTACCTTTCAGACATTCCCCAAAATGGTTCTTTCCACAGTTCCCACATTGTACCAACTGCTTCTTCTTTGTACCCTCCTGCTTCACCTGCATACCCCCAAAGTTGTTTCCCTTCCTCTTTTCACTCCTATTTCCCATATTTGTTTCCTCCTTCCCAGCTCCCTCAACCTTACCCTTGTTCCTTCTTTCCTTGTTGTAGAGACTCATGGCCTCACTCCCCTCCTTAGCTATAATCGTTTTCTCCATAAGTACTTCAAATGTAGGGATTTGCAACACTGCCACCTTGTTGTAGAGCCAGAGTTTTAATCCCAGCTCAAACCTTCTAGCTTTCCTAGCCTCCGTATCAACTTGATGCAGAGAAAACCTAGCCAACTCATTAAACTTAACGGCGTATTCTGACACCGTCATATTTTCCTGCTTCAATTCCAGAAATTTTACCTCCATCCTAGCCTGCATACTAGATGAAAAATAGTTTTCAAAAAATAAAGTTTTAAACCCTTCCCAAGTAACTACACCTGCTCCTGCCCTCACTTGATTCGCTTCCCACCAAATATTTGCCTCAGCCTTCATCATGTAGGTGGCAAAAGCGGTCTTTTGCCCCTCAGCTACCCTAGCTATAATGAACACCTTTTCGATTTCCTTAACCCAAGTTTGGGCTTCTATAGGGTCAATTGTACCTCTAAATTTGGGCGGTCCTGCAGCCTTGAAGTCCTTGAAGTTTGCCAAACGGTTGTCTGGCTGGTTCCCTGCGACTGGAATTCCTTGTTGCATTGCCTGAGCTACCATGTTTGCAAATTGTTGCATTGGATCTAGTTGTTGTCCCCCAACGTTATTGGCAGATTCTTCTGCCCTTTAATTTCTAGTTTGACGTCTTGGCGGCATTATCTGATTAAATTAAACATAATTTAACTTACATTCTAAACCTTATCATATAAGTTTAATATATTAAACTTGTTTCATTACTTAAACATATATTCATATTCATTCAACGATTTCAAAATACTTTACATATCGCAGCACATACTGCATTAAACATTAGCTATCCCTTTGTGACTAACAAAAGTCGGGATTTACACACTTGATCATTACAAAAGTTGAGAACATAACCTTACATAGACATACTAAGCACATATTAAATTAAACACACCTACACAACATAACCTATACTACCTATTTATTACACCTTTTTCTTGGACAGCTTTTCGCCTGATGACCTTCAATTCCACAATTAAAATAGACACATTGCATTAGATTGGGACAATGAGGAGAGAAATGTCCCTTATGTCCGCAATTGTAGCAAACATATTCCCCTTTTCTGCATACACCTTCATGTTTCTTGTCACAATTTGCACACCTTTCTATTCGATTAATTTTTCCTTGGTTGTTATCAGGATTTCTTATATCACAGTCTTTTATCTTTCTTTTCCCCTTCTTGCTCGGAGCTGCACATGCTTTGTTGATTTTAGCTCCAATTTGGTCAATTTGAATTTTAAGCTTATCTTGTTCTTCCATTGTTTCTATTAATGCTTTCCGCAGTTGGCTATTTAGTAGTTTTTCTATTTCCCACAGCTTTTCCAAAGAAGAAACCTGGTCCCATAGATTCTGTACTTCGGTTGATGCTTGATCAACTCCAACTTCAGTGTCCGAATCACTATCTGTCAGTTCCACCATTTCCAGATCTGGTATTACGTTTTTCACAATCACCACCTCATCGAAGTTGCCTTCACTTTGAGCCTTTATTTCAGCTATTAGCTTTGATATTGGCTCCTTCTTTACGATCCGAGGGTATCCTAATCCTTTTTCACCTGACATCTACACACATAATTTATTCTGATTAGTATGTAATATATATACATAACAAACAATAATTTTGTATAGGTTATCTTTTATTTGGGTTAACGATGAATTTATCCGATTCATCTCTTTTTAAACTCTATATGAGTTGTTTATATTTTCAACGTTTCCCATTGTTCTAAGGTTATAGCCTAAGGTCTATCCCACCTAAGGTTTCTAACCCTATAGCTCTGATACCATGCTGTGACGCCCCCAAATTCAGGTACTTGAAACCCGAACTCAGTGCTTCACGATATTATTTCTATGAGCGGAATAATACTAATAATAATAACAATAATATAGATTATCAAATTTAATTTACATATTATCAGAGTTTTCAATCCCAAGTACGAAATCTTCAAACATTCGTTACATTACATAATAAATATATATCATCATTATCCTAATAAAGTCTAGTTATTACAAAAGATAGCATTATCTTTCATTCAACGACCTTCCCTTTCCCTTTGTTCTTGGCAGAGCCTTCAGGTTGTTCATACTTAGCTTAAAACATTTAAATTAAGCAAGGATGAGCATTGGAGTGCCCAGCAAGTAATAGTAACAATAACATTTAGCTGAATAAATTAAATGTTTTCTTTGAATGATACTTCTACAACGAATCAATCAGATTGTGAAGTAAAATTTGAACCAATAATAAACAACATATCATTTCGATTTCAAATTTTTGAAACTACGTATTGACTATAAATGATGATCATTTGACAGACTATGAACATTGTTTTCTATTTTCGAAAAGGTTAAACAGAACTTCATTTGTAAACCGTCATAACTTACGGGCACGGGGGGTGATCAGCTCGTTATGCCCTGTATTGATCAATACTATATTATAGGACGATATTTTCGTCCAGCATTTCCGCCTTTAGCGCATAAAAGTTTCCCATATTTGGGATGTTCATACCAGTCTTGAATCCGAACCAAAATAATTTAGTTGGATAACAATAAAGTTCTTATCTTGTTCAACAACAATTTTAAGTTAGTGTCTAGCCAGATCAAATAGCTTAGACGGTTTTTAATTCAACTTGTACATACTGGACACCGATAAGTATGTATCAACATGTGATAAAATATAATGATTATCCAAGTGAGGACACTTGTATAACCATGTTTAGAAATTAACGAACAGAATATATTTCTTGATCTATAATAACAGAATTAAGGAACTTGTACAACAGATTATAATTTAATAATTCACTTATACAAAATCATTGTATAAGTATATATAAAGGTTGAAATATTTGAACAATTGAAAAGAATAGTTTAGATATTATCTTACGCATGTCCATTGCATAAAGTAAATGCAAAGAGTTAAATACTTGCCTTGTCTGCTGCTTACACAACTTAGATTTATCTTTTATATCAAGCCCTATCATTAAATAGATCATTCGTTTGATTAGAATAATATATCATATCTATCGACGTCGGGATTTTTGGATGTCCCTTTCCGTTACTTGTTCTTTGGTGTTCTCATTTTAGGTGAGATTTGTTTGAAAAAACAAGTGAAAAAGGTCCAACATGTATAATGTCGACGATGGGACTGTTAAGAGTCGCCAGTTGGTTTTTTAAATGGTTGTACCAACACAACCGAGAAAAGGTTTGCACATTGACCCATTGATGTGACACTGATATACGGGTTGGCAAAACCGAGATTCATTTAGGGTCCGTGGACTTGGTTATGCGGGGGGAAGGTGTTAGGCACCCCCCGACATCCGTGTTACCACGGTGACCGCCTCTTTTCAAGAAACTATTATCTGAGTGTGTGTGTGTGTGTGTGTGGGTCAATGTGCTGTTATATGAAAGTTGTGCGAGGCCTCGTTCGAACCTATATACACAGAGTTTGAATTTATATAAAAATTCAGTTTTTAGCAAGATATGGCAATGATGTTTTATAAAAGAGGTTTTTCAAACCCTGATGCTCAATAGGAATTGAGACCTTTTACACTCCCATTTTTATTAAGTGATCGGCTTGATTGATTTTATTTGACGAATGCGAAGCATCCGTACGAAAATAATATATATAAAAAATAATGCCGACTTCCTCGTGGGTATGGAAACCATCTGAGGAAATACAGACATCGCAGAATAATTTACAAGCCGCTTACAGCTGAAAATGTCCATCACGGGAACCGAATCTAGATCTAATGAAATGAATCTGTGATCACAGGATTCCTGGGCGCACAGAATATTGCAATTTGTATAAAAGCAATAAGCAGGTATATATATAAAAGCGGTAAATATATATATATACAGACAAGATCACCAACTACGAAGCACCTCCATGGGGGATCAGAAATATAAATAAAGCTGTATATATGATCAACCGCCACGAAGGAAACTCAAAGCGGATGAATGTAAATAAAGTCAGTAAATGCGGTCAATCGCTACTAAGTAAACTCAAAGCGAGGACAAAATGTAAAAGAAAGTCAGTAAAAACTATCAAGCGCCACGAAGGGAACTCCAGCGAGAACAAAATAAATATAATTATATATATATATATATATATATATATATATATATATATATATATATATAAAAGCAATAAGCGCATGTGATGTAAAATCTGGGCTCATCGAACATAGTTCGACCACGAGTTCATATATATAAGTATATATATATAAAAGCGAGTAAACGCACTGCATCAAAGTTCAGGCTCATCGAACAAAGTCGACACACGGTTGATATATATATATATATAAAGCGAATAAACGCACTGCATCAAGTTCAGGCTTAATCGAGGCATAACTCGATAATGTTATAAATATATATATATATATATATATATATATATATATATATATATATATATATAATATCATCTGGAAAGAAACCACGGATCGAAGTTAGGAAAAAAAGCAAGCAACACGACTCTCAAGCGTGTAGAAAGGTGTGTGCAAAGATGAAGAGAAAGACTCTAAAGTGTGTGAGAAGGCTTACGGTGATCGATAAAAGGGCTTCTATATCTTTAGAGTGGGTAAACACTTTGGGCTTTTGTGGGTACAAAAGAGCCTATATATGAGCTCACTGTGGTGTTTGAAAGTGGGAAAATACATTGTATGGCGAAAGTAAGAGCAAATTGTGCAGGGGTTTCCCCATCTTTTTCTCTTAAAATCAGCACCCCAAGCCTCTTATTTATAGGCAAAAAGGTGTTTGCAGTGTACTGCTGGTTCGGTATGAGTTTACGAAGCTGGCGGGTCGGGTCGGCCTGATTCTGTCGAGTTGGGTCGTCTCGGCACGTGCATTCGAACCTTTGTAATGTCCACTCGGATTTTGAGAAGTGCAATCTGGGCATCCGTTTTGAGGTATTCGGACCTATTTCGGACCGCCGTTGTCGAGAGTTATACGATGGCATGGGATTAGAGTTTGTACGAAGTCTTTGAAGATGGGACGATGCCCTCCGGTCTTTGAGCTTCAACTTTCATCCGTTACCCCGCACAATAGTCACTCGGGATTGGTTAGCCTTGTGGGACATTGTTGCGTAGAGACGAGACGTGGGATCGTGTTGGACGAGATGGCGATGTTTCCCCTCACGGGTGTTACTGCCGGATTGGGTCGATAAGCAGACGTTGCTCAGACTTCGCTGAGATTGGACTGCTATATTTGTTGAAGATCCTCATTGTCATCTTTGAGGTGTGCCTGTCTTCCCGATGTGATTGCCGTGTTGGCACAGTGTATTTCGTTGTGAGTGCCGAGATTGAAGCTGATGGCATTTGAAACAAGCATTTCTAGGGTTATCTCCGAAACTGCATTCCTTGGGGTTATCACCAAGGTTGGTGGCTATTCCCATGGTTGGGACTGAGACTGGATACCTCGGGGTTATCTCCGAGATTAATCGATCTTCTCCAGTGTGTGTTCCGGTATTGTATCTGCAGGTCTCGGGGTTAAATCCGATGTTGAAATCGCATACTCCAGTTGCGATCCAAGGGGTTAATCTTTGAACTTCGTTAGTATCCGGTGTGGATTTGGATTGTCTTTCGAGGTTCTCTCTTAAAGACGAATCATCCTCCTGTAATGTTAATGTGAAGAGTCTGAGAAATTTCAAGTGTCTCTGAGATGCCCTCTTTATCATACTCATGCATGGCGATGCATGGGTAGGATAAAGAATCTTAGACACTTGAAACGCAACAAGATAAACATGGTGCTAAGGGTAGCAACATGATGCAAATGTATGATGCATGTGTACGGGGTTGTGGCCCAACATGCTGAGGATGATTGCTGGTTCCCTGTTGCTTCAACTGGGGATTGGCAATACTAACCAGATCTGATGTGCAAGCCGAATTTGTTAGGATATTGGTGTTGGAGTTATCACCAAATTCCTGTGTTCTTGATAACGACTTGATGCTGAAGGGGTATCTCTTATGTTTAAGAGATCTGTGGGGATAAAGCTTGATCTATTTGAGGATGTGTATAACATATTCCATCATCTATCCTCTTGGATAATGTTGACCTCTCCTGGTTAGTATCGCCAGAATACGTCATGATTTTTTTGGATTTACTGCCAACAACAAATGCTGTCAGGGATGCCTGACCTTCGTTGACTTGTGAGCCAACGGCTGAAACATCCTGTGGGATATGCTGTCAAGGTTGCTTGGCCTTTGCTGATGTGAGAATCAATGGCTGAAACTCTGTGAGGAGATCGTCAAGGTTGCTTGACATTTGCTGACGTGTATATCAACGGAGCATTGCATTGTGACCCCCGCTGGGGATCCGCTGGGGAATATAAGCATCTGGGTATGAGAACCTCGAACAGCTCTATAGCTTTGACAGGTTTAAACGCTATTGGCTGTAATGATGTCAAGGTTACTTGACCTTCGTTGATACGTGTGTCAACGGATGAGCATGCGTTACTACTCCCGCCGGAGATATACGTTGTAACCCCCGTCGGGGATCATGGCGGTGAGAGCTCTCAGGGAGGGTCGTACCATTGTACCTATGATCGTGGCAGAGACCTTGCGATCGGTCATGGGCCCCATTGCAGTTTTTACCCGTCGGTGTGTTTCTTTGGGAGTTCGGTTATGCTGTATGTGTGGTTTTTGTCACACTTGCGACCAGTTGGTACCTTTAGACGGCACGGGTATTGTTTCTCCCATGAGGTGGCTATGTCGTATTCATTTCAGCCATTAGAGTGTGTAGATGCTCAGTCCTGGTTCATATTTTTAGCAGATATCTGAGATCCATTTAGCATATTGCTGTGCTCGGGGCTTTGCTCACCATACAGCTTCATTACTCATTCTCTGGGCATGGATTTCCTCCCTTTGGCTGGCTTGAGGGGCATGATGACTTATCATCCATTGGCCATGATGTCGTAGTTTGACCAGTTCTAGGATTTTCATCCTTTCGAGGGGGCGGTCGGTATCGACTTCTCGATACCTCTCGGTAGAGGACCGATCGTGTATATCGCTTCTTTGGGATTAGCGTGAGCTAGCTGCTTTTCCTGCCAGTCATCTCGGTTATTCCGCAGAGTACTCCGCATGGATGGAGACAGAGGTTTTATCGGCTGCAGTAGTATTTGCAGTACCGGAGATTGAGTTAGACGATGTAGAGCCTATAGAGGACATTGATACCTACATCGAGGAGGAGCCCTCTTTGGGTTGCTTGACATTTCTTCCGGATTCTCCTAGTACCGAGTATTTTTGTGATTGAAGATTTCGACACGATTTAGAGTAGAGTCTTCATCTGATGACCTTTGAGAGAGACCAGATTCGATCCATGATGTCGACTGCTCTTGATGTGAGGGACGACGCCCTATTAGAGAGAGACGAGGCATTAGCTCGTATAGATGCCGTTGTTGTTGAGCGGGATGAGGCCAGGTCAGACAGAGATGCAGTGATAGTTGAGCGGGATAGTGCTATATCTGCCCGGGATGTGGCTGTCATAGATAGTACTGCAGCGAGGTCCCTTACCACTGGTATGATCGTAGAGATGAGCGCTTATATCGATGAACATATGATCATCATTCAGATGGCTATAGATCTGTTGGGTCGTGTGGATATTCTTATCCAGGAGACTACAGCTTTACCTCCTTCATCTGAGAGGGATGCCATGTTGGTGTTGCTAGCTCGTATGTACCCTGATTCGTAGATGAGCTTGTATTTACCTGCACAGACTAGCTTAGCCATTTTGTCATGTACAGTTCACATTGTATATATATCAAACAATATTATATATGATAGGGAAATATATTTTTGGATCACTTCCCTTTTAGATATGCCTTCCTATTTGCTTGATATTTTGCCTGCTGCTTCAGGGCTTGTGATCTGGATGAATTCTGAATTCTTCCTTGGTGGATGGACATTGAGCTGGCTTTGGATAGTTCAGAATGGATCATCGATCTATGTATATCCCTACCATTTTTGGTGTCTTGGGACTCGTTTCTGAATGGAAATACGGAGAGGAGTGTGGCTTTCCTCTCTGAGATTGACCGCACCACAGATGGTCGCCAGTACTTCTATTTAGGAAAAGCCTAGTTAATTCCACCTCTTATGGTTTAGTATTGCTCTTCGAGGTATGACCGCAACTTAGATGGTCGCCGAATCTCCTATTTGGGAGGAGTTCAAGTAATTCCATCCCTTTGGTCTGAAGCCGAATGACATATAATGGATTGAAAGGGAATCCCAACACCCATTGACAATGGTTTGTGTTTTGGTAGGGGGTGAGACCGCACCATGAATGGCTGCCTACTCCTATTGAAGAGGAGATCAGGTCTGCGTAGTTCGAACTTGGTGTAAGAGGTTCAACGCTGTATATGGCTGATATGGTGTAGGAATGTTTTTGGTTGTTTTTGCTTTTGTAAGGAGAAGAGGGTAGAAATGTTTTTGTTGTTTTTATTTTATTGCGATCGGGCCATGTAACATGGTTGCCTACGTATTCCTATTGAAGAGGAGATCGGTCGACGTGAGTTCGCCCCTCGTATGAGAAGAAAAGCGTAATCCCATGTGCGTGCAGTCAGAGTGCGGGAGGAGAAAGTTTAATCCTAGGTTGAGGATAAGCTGCAGTAAGAGAAGTTTGATCCCATGTATGGGTAGCCAAACCGTGAACGCAAGAGGTTCAATCCGGTGGGATGACCTAAGTTGTATGAGTAAGAAAGGAGAAAGCCAGTGGCTGGCTTGAAGAGTATGTTTTTCGAGGGGCAAAGTGTAGCAAGTTGTAGGTGGTAAAGGGTTAAAGAACCGAAATGATTTGGTGACTGATGATGATGCACTGGGTGTTTCTTTGGTTGCCGGACATAATACCGTTTCACGGTATCGAGTTGATGAGTTGAGGAAATTCATCGTCGTCCATTTCTTGTAATCGAGGCGCCTCTGTCGATACTTCTTTGACAATAAACGGGCCTTCCAGTTAGGGAGCGAATTTTCCTTTAGCTTTGATCTTGATTGTCAAGAATCTTCTTGTAACCAAGTCATGTTGTTTAAATTGTCGTGGCAGGACTTTTTGTTGTAGGATTTGGCGATCCTTTCTTTGGTATAAGTGACCATGGAAGATAGTCGCGGTTCGCCTTTTCGTCTATCGAGAGACAATTGGTGATACCTTTCTTGTACCCATTGGTTTTCATCCGGTGAGCGTCGATCAACACTCGAGAGATTCCATCTCAACTTTTATGGTGAAACCTTGCTTCCATCCCATAGGTTAAAGCGTAGGTGGTTGCCCGGTTGAAAGCACGCATTGTGGTTACGTAGGCTAACGAGTAAGAGGCAATGAGTTAGGCCAATCTTTGTGGTTGGTGACTTCTTTTGCATAATCTTCTTGATATTTTTGTTAGCCGCTTCAACAAAGACCGCGTTCATCTTGGACGATAGATGACAGAGAGTTAAGATGTTTGATGTGGAATTTACTACATAACTCCTCCATCATTTTGTTGTTGAGGTTTTGGCATTATTCGACACAATCACCACACGGTTGTCTATATCGACAAACGACATTGTTTTTGATGAAAGCAATGATGACTTCTTTAGTGACCCTGGGGAAGGAGGCTGCTTCTACCCACTTGGTGAAGTAGTTGATCATGGTGAAGATAAATCGGTGACCATTACTGGCTTTAGGCTCAATGGGCCCAATAACGTCCATTCCCCACATTGAGAAGGGCCAAGGCAAACTCATATTGTGGAGCTCCCGTGGAGGGGCGTGTATATCATTCCCATGAATCTAGCACTGATAGCATCTTTTGACGTGGTCATGGAAATCAGCCTTAAGAGATAGCCAATAATGTCCCGTCCTGAGGACTTTCTTGACAAGGAGGGGGCCACTCATGTGGGGGCCACAGACTCCGCTATGGATTTCATCCATAAGCCTTTGGGCTTGATCTTTGTCTAGACACCTGAGGAGACCTAGTCCTGCATCTCTTTTACAGAGCGCATCTCCACTCAAGTAGAACTTCATAGCAAGTCGATGGATCCGCCTTTTCTCAGTTAGGCTTGCCTCAGCGGGTGTAGATCCATCTCGCAGATATTCCTTGATATGCTAATACCAAGGAGGTTGGATGGGAGGTAGCTCATCCGATACTTCTTCCCATAAGCTGTGGCCTTGTGCAGGGAAATTGTGACGCTTGGCAAGTGTTCCTTGTCTGATATGCGAATCAAGGAGGCCAAAGTTGCTAATGCGTCCGCGAAATTATTCCTATTACGAGGAATGTGTAGAAAGGAGATTTCTTCGAACTCCAAAGCCATCTTCAAAACCTGCCGATGGTAAGGCAGCAAATGTAGTTCTTTGGTTTGATAGATTCCGGTGGATTATCTGATTACCAACTCCGAATCTCCTAGGACAGTTAACCGCTTGATGCCCATTGAACGGGCAAGTTTTAGCCCCATGAGATAGCCTTCATACTCGGTACCGTATTGTTGGTGTGACGATAAAGCTGTAATTTGGCGGCAAGCGGGATCGCTTCCCCCGTGTCGATGCTAGAATTGCTCCGGCTCGAGAACCTTCCATGTTAATGTAGCTCCATCAAAATACATCTTCCATGATTGGCGTGTATTGTACAGATGGTGTTGCTGCACTGTCATTACTCCTTCATTAGGGAAATATGTTTCCAAGGGTTTGAAATCCCCTGAAGGTGCGGCGGCCAGTTGATCTGTGATTCCTTGACCTTCGATGGACTTTTGAGTCACATATACAATGTCAAATTGTTGTAGGATCAACTGCCATCTGGACAGCCGGCAGTTAAACATGGGTTTGTTGAACACGTACTTAAGAGGATCCACGCGGGATATGAGATGGGTTGTGTGACCATGGAGGTAATGCTATAACCTCATGGAAGCCCATGCTAAAGCACAACACGTCTTCTCGATCAAAGTGTACTTGCGTTCACTGCTGCTGAACCTTTTGCTGAGGTAATAGATAGCTCGTTCTTGGCCTCTATCGTCTTTCTGTCCCAACATACAGCCCATGGCATTGTCACTTATGGACAGGTACATGAATAGGGGAACATCATCCCTAGGTGGTACCAAGATAGGAGCTTTGACTAGCTGTTTCTTGATTGTAAGGAAGGCATTATGGCACTCATCATTCCATTTCATGGAGGAGTTCTTCCTTAATAACTTGAAGATTGGCTCATAGGTTGCCGTGAGTTGGGAGATAAACTTGCTGATGAAGTTGATCCTTCCCAAAAATCCACGTATTTCCTTCTCTGTCCGAGGAATGGGCATTTCTGTGATGGATTGGATTTTGGTAGGATCCAGCTTAATCCCTTTGTGGCTGACTAGAAATCCTAGCAACTTACCTGACTTGACGCCAAAGGCGCACTTAGCTGGATTCAACTTCAACCTGTTGAACAACTTTCTGAGATGGTCTAGATGGTCATCCTCCTTTCGGGACTTGATAATGATGTCATCCACGTAGATCTCAATCTCTTTATACATTAAGTCATGGAAAAGAGCCATCATAGCTCGTTGATAGGTAGCTCCAGCATTGATGAGGCCGAATGACAACCGTCTATAGCAAAAAGTTCCCCAAGGAGTGATGAAAGCAGTCTTATCACGATCTTCCTCGGCAACCATGATCTGATGGTACCCATAAAGCAATCAAAGAAAGGAGTACATATCGATCGTTAGTAGCGATATTATCAATGAGAATGTGGATAAATGGCACGGGAAAGCTATCTTTTAAGCAAGCTTTGTTCAAGTCCCGGTAATCCACGCAAACTCGCACCTTCCCTCCAGGTTTAGGTACGGGCACGATGTTGGATATCCACTCAGGATATGTAGACACCATGATGATGCCGGCTTGAAATTGTTTCACAATCTCTTCTTTCACCTTTAAACTCCACTTAGGTTTCAATCGCTTGAGCTTTTGCTTGATCGGCTTAAATCCCTCTTTAATGGGAAGGCGATGAAGGACAATGTCGATGGATAAACCCACCATGTTTTCATGAGACCATGCAAACACATCCACGGAATTGTGTTAATAAGCGTAACCATGTCATTCCGTTGGTTTGGGGTAAGGTCGAACCAACTGGATTAACTTAGGGCTTTCTAAGGTTAGAGATTGAAAGAAGTGGTTTGATCAAGGTTGGGTTTGGGTTTGTCTTTGACCATTTCTTGAATTTTGGAGGCACCTCAATGTCATCCACAGGGATCCATCAAGGTGAATTCATCTCTACATCAAAGGTACAATCATTGTGTAGGAGAGGCATCGATATCATAAATACAGAGCACATCTAAATTCGAGTCTGAAACAAAATATGTTTTCACTTAGTATATATGAAAATCGTTGATCATCACAATGTTAGCATATACTGGCAAAATAAACTGCTAATACTGTACAGAAAAGTAAACAATTATAGTATCTACAAGGCGTAAAAAGAATTTCGCCCGCTTTACCCTTTGTCGACCAAAGCAAGGAATCTTTGTTCCAATTGGTAAGGGTAAAGTCCAAGGTGGACCATGATGATGGAGGAATTGTCATCATCCTCGTTGTCCCGAATGATGGCCATTACGTCAGGGCAATCATCATTTAGGGTGTATCTGTTGGTATGTTCATCATGGACGATGATGCGAATGCCCGACATTATTCGGACAACGTTTTCCTTGATTCTCCGCTCCTCTTCTTTGATTGCGGGATTTGGAATAACGATTTTCTTTTCCTCCACCGGTTTTGGCTTAGGAAATAATATGGCCATGACATTGGCTGGCACCTTTACTGGAGGTTGTGCGGACTCGGAGTTTGAAGGCGAAGCCAAACGCCACATGGTTGAAGCCAAAGGAATCTGCTGATGCTTATGAGGATTCCTATTACTAGAGCTGGCAGAATAGCCTAGTCCAGCTGTTCCAACTTGCTTGGTTAATCAAATGGGGTACTGGATACCCTGGACATCTTTACCCAACCCTTGTCCTGGCTTATGACCCAATGACATCATTTCTTGAGTAGCCGACATTACCTCGACAGAAATTTTGGTGTTCGAGCAATGGTACTCCAATAGCGTGGTATTGGGTATTACTTATTTCCAAAGCATGAAAACTGACTGGTTCTACGTCTGCATTGGCATTGATGAACAAAATGTCCCCGTGATGAGGAATCTCTGGTTCAGCATTGACCGTGACCAGGCTATTATTGATAATGTACTTCAATTGTTGGTGAAGAGTGGATGGGACTGCCCCAGCCATATGGATCCATGGTCGTCCCAAGAGCAGGTTGTATCCAGAATCTATCTTGAGCACATGGAAGGATACGCAGAATGTATGAGGGCCAATTTCGATTGGCAGCTCAATTACTCCAACCGAGTTACGGCGGGCTCCATCAAAAGCTTTGATGATAGTATGGCTACTCCGAATTCGGTTGAGATTGATATTCATCTTCACCAAGGTGGCATATGGGCAGATATTCAGAGAGGAACCTCCATCTATTAAGACTCCAGCCACCATATATCTGGAGGACAAGACCGCAATGTGTAACGGTTTGCAATGACCAGTCCCTTTGGGCGGTATGTCATCATCCGTGAAGGATATCACATTAGTGTTGAAAATGTGATCAACCATGTGTTGAAATTTTTTTGTATCCACTGATGTCGGAAGATAGGCTTCTTCCAAAACCTTCAACAAGACCTTCCGGTGATTCTCGAAAGTTAGGACCAAGTCCAAAATTGATATTTATGGTGGAGCTTCCTTCAAGATTAAAACCACCGAGGCTTCGTTATGACCCACAACGCGGAGGAATTTTTCAATCTTCTCCATGGGTATTTTCCCCTTTGATTTTGGTGGTGGGGTTCATCACCCGATGGGGAAGATACATTGGATTTTCCTTCGACACTGCAGTAGTGGTATGTGAGGTGGATCCTTCACCTTCTCCATAATTCAACGGAACCTTGCGCAAGCTAACAATAGGATATTGTGCTCTACATGGCAAGTTGATTGGCTCGGGAGCGGCCACTTTCAAAGGATTGCTTCCTCCTTTGAGCTGAATTATCGTTGTTGTGAGCAAAGTATTAATCCCTTCACCTTCAGTAGATATAACTGCTACCACACTTTTCCACTTAGTAGGGCCTGCATTCTCACTTGCTCGTAACACAGTGTCGTTATCTGCCAAGCGCAGTACACCACTGTCGATTAGATTTTGAATAAGGTGGCAGAGTGCCCAACATTATTCTGTGTTGTGACCGCGAGACTGGGAGTGGTATTGACATACTCCATCTGAGTTGTACCGTCCCGAATGGGGGTTGATTGGAGGTAGAAGGGAACTGATCCTTCCTTCATTGATTAACATGTGAAGGATTGCCTCCATGGATTGGCCCAAATAGGTGAATTCCCTTTTGTTGGCGAAATCCCGACGGGCTTTGGCATTTGCTCTCTTCGTCACTTTGTCTTCCAGCATTTCATTTTCTAAAAGGGACGAGGGAATATTCATGACGATTGGTAGGAGACTGGCATGCTCCTGGCTGATTAATTGCCGAGTCACTTGATGCTGATAAGTCACCAGTTCGGCCAATTGCTCAATTTGTTTGCAGAGAGCTTTAAACACATTCCATTGTGAACTGGAACTTAGCATAATCCCATCATCATCACTTGTCTTTGATGGTCTTGGGGAGTCATATTTGAAGTTGGAACTCATCCCTTCGCTCCAATTAATCATGTTGACCTCTTCTTCTTTGTGTTGAGGAAGAGGGTTGTCTTCAGACGTGAAAGTGATCGGGTTTGGTGACTACGATCTCTCTATTATCTATTAGGTCCTGGATCTTGTGTTTCAAGGCTCAACAATCCTTAGTGTCATGTCCAGGTGCCCTGGCATGATAAGCACATTTCCTAGCAGCATTGAAACCCCGTCCATTAGGGCTGGCTGGTGAAAGAAGATGAGTAATTTTCTTCTGTGTTGTCAGAAGATTAAGAATGTTCTCGAGGGTATCCCCTAAGGGTGTAAACACTCGATGGCGTTTGACTTCTCCACCTTTTGGTATTGGAGGGTTCAGATTTGTCTCTGGAAAGGGAGTGTAGTTTCTCCTTTGAATAGGCATGTTTTGATTGCCTTTTTGACCCTGTAGTATTAGGGAAACATCTTCTTCTTTCTTTTTATGGACCCTCCGGGGGTTGTTCCCATAATTTCAGATCGGATGTGATCTGCAACAGCTTTGAGTGCAGCTAGGTCTTGAATCTTTCGACTTTTAATACCAACTCACCATCTCCCGTGTTTAACCATTTTAAAACGGTTTCTTGATGCCGCTAAAACTCTCTCATAGAAGGAAGCTTCTTGTATGTCTCATGAATGTCATGACCATTTTCGATTACGTCATGGTAGGACTAACTGGGCGTACCAAGCGTCTCCACCTTTGGGCATACTCTCTCGAAAGACTCATTAGACTATTTTTTGATCTTGGTAATTTGATACCGATCGGGAGCCATCTGAGTTTGAAAACTGTATTGAGTGAGGAAGGCATGTGCTAGCTCTTCCCAACTGTGAATTTTGGAGTTGTCTAATCTTGTGTATCACGAACAGGCTTCTCCAGTTAGACTCTTTTGGAATAATTGTATTCTGAGTTTTTCATCCTCTGCATAGGATCCCAGTTCTCCAATAAAGACTTTTAAATATTTATAAGGATCCCCTAACCCGTCATATTTTTCAAAGTCAGGAGTTTTAAAATTTTCTGGATAGTGAACACCAGGAAAAATACATAGATCAGCATATGAAACACTCCCGTGTGTTCTAATTCTTTTGATAGCGCGAAGGGTCTCTTCCATTTGGAGGACTTTCTTTTTGATGTCACCATTGTCTGGATCTCCAGTGGAATGGGCGACATCCTGCGTTTTGTTGGTCGTATCCAATTGTGGCTCTAGTATGGTAATGACCGAATTCCTCCTTGTGTGGAGGGCTCAGTATATGTACGGGTATTTTACGAACTGTGTAGATCGGTGTAATTCTTTTAATAGAAACGACCAAATCAGAATCTGTTTGCTTAATCCGTCGAACTCTTTGTTAGAAATCGGATTAAGTTCGGTCTGGTCGGATGATGACATGATCGATTGTAGGCACTGTTGCCTTTTGGACTTTCAGGGTAGTAGGTCCGATTGATTCTCACGAAAAGACTGGCATAGTTTAGTCCTTAGGGGAGGTGTATAATGACATGCTATGTGATGTGTCCATTTTAGGAATCTTATCCTGTAAAACGGGTGTCAGCTGTTCGTAGCATGAATGTGGACATATTGCTTCATATTTCTCATTACATGGAGATAGATATGGAATGAAATTACAAGTAATTGTGTTTACAAGTAATTGAAATGAGGGCATGAAGTGACTTTCCTTCGTTTTGGGTTTATTAGAGGCTAACCTATCTTAGGTTACTCTCGCGGATTTTTGGCATGAAGGTTCCCAAATCATCGCAATCTACTCGACGGGAAGTTAATCCAGTCTTTCAACTGGAGCGAATTTGGGTGGTGCCTTTCCTGAGCCTTGGAGAATTAGTCTTCTCACGAGTCCAGTAATCAAACACCGACGGGATAGCCTCCTGGTGGAGGGACCACACAACATACATTCACATACATCGCGTCTCACCGTATGAAATAATGACATGTGCGAAGCACTAATATCACACGCAGATATGATGCGAAGCACTAAGCTGAAACAAGACATGCATTCGTACACATTCATCCAATGTAAATGCAACATCCACACACAAGCAGATAACCGTTTTGAACAGATTGTAGTAGCGGCTTAAGTCCTCTTCTTTGGAGGTCCCAGCAGAGTCGCCACTGTCGACGCTTGGATTTTTGGATGTCCCTTTCCGTTACTTGTTCTTTGGTGTTCTCATTTTAGGTGAGATTTGTTTGAAAAAACAAGTAAAAAAGGTCCGACATGTATAATGTCGACGATGGAACTGTTAAGAGTCACCAGTTGGTTTTTTAAATGGTTGTACCAACACAACCGAGAAAAGGTTTGCACATTGACCCAGTGATGTGACACTGATAAACGGGTCGGCGAAACCGAGATTCATTTAGGGTCCGGGGACTTGGTTATGCGGGGGGAAGGTGTTAGGCACCCCCCGACATCCGTGTTACCATGGTGACCGCCTCTTTTCAAGAAACTATTATCTGAGTGTGTGTATGTGTGTGTGTGTGGGTCAATGTGCTGTTATATGAAAGTTGTGCGAGGCCTCGTTCGAACATATATACACAGAGTTTGAATTTATATAAAAATTCAGTTTTTAGCAAGATATGGCAATGATGTTTTATAACAGAGGTTTTTCAAACCCTGATGCTCAATAGGAATTGAGACCTTTTACACTCCCATTTTTATTAAGTGATCGGCTTGATTGATTTTATTTGACGAATGAGAAGCATCCGTACGAAAATAATATATAAAAAAAAATAATGCCGACTTCCTCGTGGGTATGGAAATCATCTGAGGAAATACAGACATCGCAGAATAATTTACAAGCTACTTACAGCTGAAAATGTCCATCACGGGAACCGAATCTAGATCCAATGAAATGAATCTGTGATCACATGATTCCTAGGCGCACAGAATATTGCAATTTGTATAAAAGCAATAAGCAGGTATATATATATAAGCGGTAAATATATATATATACAGACAGGATCACCAACCACGAAGCACCTCCATGGGGGATCAGAAATATAAATAAAGTTGTAGATACGATCAACCGCCACGAAGGAAACTCCAGGTGGGACAGAATGTAAATAAAGTTGTAAATGCGGTCAATCGCCACTTAAGTAAACTCGAGCATGACGAAATGTAAAGAAAGTCAAAAACTATCAATCGCCACGAAGGAACTCCAGCAGGACAAAATAAAATATATATATATATATATATATATATATATATAAATGTTTTTAACTTTAGTTAAATGTTACTTACATTTACCCATGTAAAAGTAAATGTATAATGTTTCTTACGTTTTACTTTTACATTTACTAAAGTAAACGACTTTTGCTTTACGGAAAGCAAAAAGTCGAGATGATCATTTGGGCCATCACAGCTATGACTTGAAGATGCCTCAAAGCGTCTTCTTTCGTTGATCGTCCGTCTCCTGTGGATGCCGGAAGGTGTTGTTGATCATCTTCTCAGATGAGTCACCATCCCCATACATTTCCACCTTAAAATTTTTATCCAGGAAATAACCCTTTCACCCCCAAAAATTTTGTTTATAAAGATAGAGGAAAAAAAATTTCTACCGAAAATTGGTCAAAATCTTCAAAATTTCTTAGATTTTGTAAAAAAAATTTGTTTAAAAACAAATCAGATGAAATCTGAAACAAAGGATCACTCGATTGGTCCTGATCTATCAGAGAAATCGAACTAAACCGAAGACTTCTTTGTTAATTATTTAAACAAAAATTCTTTTTCTTGAAGGTCCACTTAGACTCTTGCCTTACTTGCCTTGAACACATACCCGTAGATCTAAAGATTCCCTTTAGCCTTACACTGCTCCCAATTGAGACTTACAAACGGCATTATTCGGGACTTGAGGCCATCTTGGGTGGTTTACGGCGAAGGTTGGGCGATTTAAAAGCGGAGCAAGAAAAATAAAAGTTTGAAAAAACATTTAAGTAAACAAATCAAACTGTTTATTCTTGAAATCGTAGAAACGTAATCAAGAACCAAAAGAATGGCTCGATACCATATAACAATGACGATTAAGTTTTTAAAAGAAAAACTTTAATGAAGAAAGAAAAGATTAAGAAGATGACCAGGTTAATCAGAAAGTAATCTCTTTCTTTTATTTATAAACATTTGAGGAAGGATTACATTAATTCCTAGACTAAATGTTTAAGAGGGAAGATCGAAGTATTAAGGACTTCGTCTTCATCTTCTAACTAAGAAGATCGAAGTTGAAAGCTTCGTCTTCGGCTAACTCTAGAGAGAAGGGAGAGCGGACCTCGGAAGAGCTTTCTAGAGAGAGAAGCTCTGAGGCTACATTGAATTAAGCCTAAACAACTCTAAACACTTCGAGTTGTTTAAATAGAAAACTGAAAAGTAAATTACTATTTGATTCACGCATGCATCACTATTACATTAACTGAAGTAAAAGTAATTTACTAAAGTAAAAGTAAAACGTAAGAAACATTATACATTTACTTTTACATGGGTAAATGTAAGAAACATTTAACTAAAGTTAAAAACATTTAACTTAAGTAAAAGCAAAAGTATATATATATATATATATATATATATATATATATATATATATATATATATATATAACAAGCAATAAACGCATAGGATGTAAAATTGGGCTCATCGAACATAGTTAGACCACAGTTCATATATATAAGTATATATATATATATAAAAGCTAGTAACGCACTATATATATATATATATATATATATATATATATATATAAAAGCTTAATAAACGCACTGGACCAAAGTTTAGGCTCAATCGAGGCATAACTTGATAATGTTTAATCAATATATATATATATATATATATATATATATATATATATATATATATATATATATATATATATATATATATATATACAGACTGAAATGAAACCACGGACTGAAGTCTGGGCAAAAGCAAGCAACATGACTCTCAACGTGTAGAAGGGTGTGTGCAAAGATGAAGAGAAAGACTCTAAAGTGTGTGAGAAGGCTTACAAGTTGACTGATAAAAGGGCTTCTATATCTTTAGAGTGGGTAAACACTTTGGGCTTTTATGGGTACAAAAGAGGCTATATATGAGCTCACAAAGGTTTGAAAGTGGGAAAATACATTTGTATGGCGAAAAAGAGCAAATTACTGAGGTTTCCGTCTTTTTCTCTTAAAAATCAGCACCCCAAGCCTCTTATTTATAGGCAAAAGGTGTCGCAGGTGTACTGCTGACTCCACCGCAGTGTACCAGAGGCGAGTCAGTACCGGCCCGGATTACAGTCGGGTTGGGTCGTCTCAATCGCAAGCACTCAGCACTATAATGTCCACTTGGATTTTGAGAAGTACAATCCGGGCATCCATTTTGAGGTATTCAGGACCTATTTCGGATCGCCGTTGTCGATAATTGTACGATGACATGGGATTAGAGTTTATACGAAGTCTTTGAAGATGGGACGATGCCCTCCGGTCTTCAAGCTTCAACTTTCATCCGTTACCCCGCACAATAGTCACTCGGGATTGGTTAGCCTTGTGGGACATTGTTGCGTAGAGACAAGACGTGGCATCGTGTTGGACGAGATGGCGATGTTGCCCCTCACCGATGTTACTGCCGGATTGGGCCGATAAGCAGACGTTGCTCGAGACTTCATTTGAGATTGGATCTTCGCATTTATTGAAGATCCTCATTGTCATCTTTGAGGTGTGCATGTCTTCCCGATATGATTGCCGTGTTGGCACAGTGTATTTCATTGTGAGTACCGAGATTGAAGCTGATGGCATTTAAAACAAGCATTTCCAGGGTTATCTTCGAAACTGCATTCCTTGGGGTTATCACCAAGGTTGGTGGCTATTCCCATGGTTGGGACTGAGACTGGATACCTCGGGGTTATCTTCCGAGATTAATCGGTCTTCTCCGGTGTGTGTTCCGGTATTGTATCTGCAGGTCTCGGGGTTAAATCCGAGGTTGAAATCGTTACTCCCAGATTGCGATCCAGGGTTAATGCTGAACTTTCGGTAGTATCCAGTGTGGATTTGGATTGTCTTTCAGGGTTCTCTCTTAAAAGACGAATCTGTCTTCCTGTAATGTTAGTAACAGTAGTACAAAAAATTTTGAGTGTCTACAATATAATATT
The DNA here is from genome assembly GCA_020205605.1 of Panax ginseng. NCBI lineage: Eukaryota > Viridiplantae > Streptophyta > Magnoliopsida > Apiales > Araliaceae > Panax > Panax ginseng. The sequence continues at coordinate 46,520,483 of CM035147.1, read as the reverse complement.
GTACTGCTATTTGCTGTCAGCACATAACCTAATCACATTGTCATGTAAGTTTAACAACCATTGAATCACAAATAAACATTTATCAAGTCAACATATGTAAGTCCAGATCAATTTCGGAAATATATCAGTGTATTGACAACTTTATCGGGTATTTATCGAGTCTAAGACTCTATACAGTAGTTCAATATCCATTTAGATGACTTATATATCAGCCATATTATTTTTATATGACTTATAATAAGTGTTAAATATTTATTCTAATTTATCATAATTTTTGAAATATCGGAATCATTATTAAATGATTTAAATATTAAGTAATTTCATTATCATTAACATTTAATTAATATTAAACTATTAATGAAATCATTGTCAAAATATTAAAGTTATTTATAATAACTTATAATATTTTTAAAGTATAAATATTACCCTTAAATGATTTTTAAAACATTTAAAATCATTTTCAAATAATTACCATTAATATTAAAGTATTAATGTATTATTTATCAAAATATTAAAAGCCATTAATTATCACTTAAAATATTTTTAATCAATTTATATCCTTTTTAAATGATTAATAAAACTATTTTTAAACTATTTATTTAATATAATTATTAAATAAATTTAATATTATTAATAATAAATTGATAATCATTAATATTTATTAATGAAATTATTCTTTAAATATTAAAAGTTATATTTTATAACTTAAAATATCTTTAAACACTTTATTTTTAATTAAAATGATTTTTATAATATTAAAATCATTCTTAAACTAAATTATTTAATATAATTATTAAATAACTCTAATATCATTAATAATAATTAATTAATGAATTTTACCTTTAAATATTGAAAATTATATTTTATAACTAAAAATATTTTTAAATACCTTATTATTATTTAAAATGATTTTTAATATAATAAAATCATTTTTAATTAATGTATTTAATTCATTTAGTTAATAACTTAATTATCATTAATATTAATTTATTAATGAAATTTATCACAAAATATTAAAAGTCACTAAAAATAACTTAAAATATTTTCTTATATGATAATATAATTTTAAATGATTTTTATGTATTAAAATCATTTTAAATAATTTATTTAATATTATAATTAAATAAAATAAATACCTTTAATATTCCAAAAATATTAAATATTTATGAAATATATTCAAAATAAATAAGAACTAATTTTCAGAATTTAGAATAATTTTTAATAATTTATTTGGTATTTTTAATAATTAAAAACTATTTTTTTTCTATTTATATAATTAAATTAATTAATTTTTGGAAAATAATAAATACTATATGTCGCTAAATGGCCCTATAGCGACGCAACCGTCGCTATAGGTGTTCTTCATGAAACCCAGAACATCAAGCCAGTTACCGAGTGACCAAGTTTGACCAGGTCTAATTTCGTGTGTTGTGTTTCTGGACATGTTATTTGTCAGATCGTGTAGTGCTAATGTAAAACTACAAGATCCAACGACAAACAAGATTAAAACATGCACTAATTGAAAGATCTAAACCTTCAAAGTATATGTCAGAACTGTTCTTCATTTTCTGGGTTACCCAGAAATGAAGAACAGTTCGACCTGTCCATTTTGGACTTTCACAACTTGAATTTCTTTTGATGTTTTAGTGATGTTAAGCCTTAAGTGTGTAGACCACATGCAAGACTATAGATTCATTACATAAAAACATTTTCAAAACATCATATAAAGCAGATATGGGCCGGTCAAATTAGTGGTCAGAAACTGCTTATGAAGGTTTCTGGGTTACCCAGAAATTTAATCCGGCAGTTTCGTCCTCGCCACTTTGACCACAGATTTCTTTGATTTGTAGAAGGGTATAATGATTCTAGAGGCATGTGCATGTAGCCTAGACGTCAGACAACAATATTACAATAATAACAGGGTCTAACACGTAAACAGAAGCAAGATCTAAATGCATAAACAAGCTGTCAGACTTTCTGGGCACGTTCTGGGTTACCCAGAAACGTGTGGTCAATGCCGGTCAACGTGGTTTGACCACTATTAACTTTCCACCGCCTTACGATCTGACTTTGATTCCAGTTTAAGATCAAAGATCTCATAGCATACTACCAGATCAAATCTTAAAAACACAAAAACACATAACAGGACGAGATCTATGGGACTTGACATTTGGTTGTCAGACCATATTTCTCATTTTTTCCAAATTTTCCAAATCTTCAAATTCGAGCCTCTAGATGTTATGATCAAACATCTAGCAACCCAGATCATCATTAGACACCTTATATAACATGTTTAACAAAAAAAATCTATCATCTAACAACATAATTTTGGGCAGATTTCATGGCTAGGGTTTATATCTTCTTATGAACAATCATGGATTCTAGGCTTCTGATTTGGTTGTGATGTTCGTGGGGCTTGGTTGTGAAACTGTAATACTAATATATTTCGGAGGTTTTGGGGTTGAGAGAGAAGAGTTGAGAGTTGGGCAAAATTTAGTGAACAAATGAATTATTTCTCTCTCTAATCTATATATACTTCACATATACAATGTATTTGGTTGCACAAATGGCTGATTGCTGGCATTATTGAGCATGTGGGGTTGTTGGATTTGTTCACCCACTTCACCTAGAGTCAAAACCTAAGTTTGTAGCTTTAATAATGCAAAAGGGCAAAATGATAATTTGTCTTTCCAATTTAATGGCAAAAATGAAACTTGGCAAACCCTTAAGGTTTAACCCTAAGGTTTAGCATATAACATTTATAAGATTTAGCACTTAGGGTTTAAAAAATATAAAATTTTAGTTTCTAAAATTGTAATTTAGAAATCCCTAATTAGATTAGGTTTAGTAATTATATTATACAGGAACATTAGGGTTTAATAACGTTAATTATAATTTAGATCACTAATTTATCCATTAGAGCACCCATTTGATAATTAGGGTTAATAATTTACTAATTAGGATTAATAATTTAATAATTAGAGTTAATAATTTGTAATTAGGGTTTCTAATCACATTAATCATGAACATTAGGGTTTAAAATCTGCTAATGAGTATTAAACATCCTAAATTAGCAATTAGGGTTTCCCAATTTGATAGTTAGGGTTCCTAAATATTAGTTAGGGTTTTAATTTTACAATTAGGGTTTCGAGTCAATAATTAGGGTTTACCTAATTAGCATTTATATTTATAATATCCGACATTGATCACATCATTACGATTCCCTACAAATATCTTGAACTCTAATTTGTATTTGAAATTTGGGTTTCACACAATAATACTAGGGTTTGTCATATAACGCCATAATTGACCAATCATTATCGGTCCACGTATACAGTACATATTTATAGCACTGAAAATCAAAATATAATTAATATTATATTATTATTATTATCATTCCTTATTCCAAAACCAGATTTAGGGTTTGGATTCCATATCTGATTTACCTTGCATAAACAACTTTATTAATTAAGTTAAAATATTTAACTTAATAATCCAAGCTAAAATTCATATAAATAAATAATAATTATAATAACTACAATAACCATTCCTTATATTATTTAAATAATATAATATCATATTTCCTTTGAAAAATAAATAATAAAAACATTTCTACAATAAAATTAATTATTAAAAAAATATAATTTATAATGATCATTAATTCTAAAATAAAATTATTTGTAAATATTCATGTAATAAATCTATTCTTTATTTACCACATAAATATATATCTTGTACAAACCTAATCCTTAACAAATAAAAAAAAATTATACGCAAAATTTCTGATTTATTTATATAGAAAATATCGGGTTGTTACAGGTTATCGTTGACCTACTGACGAAATCCGCACACTTCCTTCCGATCAAAATCAGATTCAACTTAGATCAATTGGCAAGGTTATATTTGAAAGAGATTGTTTCAAGGCACGGAGTTCCGGTGTCAATTGTTTCTGACAGAGATCCACGTTTTACGTCGAACTTCTAGAAACGTGTACAAGAATGCATGGGTACACAGTTACGAATGAGTACGACATATCACCCTCAAATGGATGGACAGAGTGAAAGAACAATTCAGACATTGGAAGATATGTTAAGAGCTTGTATAATGAACTTTAAAGGAAATTGGGATGATCATCTACCGCTCGTAGAGTTCGATTACAACAACAGTTACCACGCTAGGATTGGAATGCCACCTTATGAAGCATTATATGGCAGAAAGTGCAGAACTCCGCTATATTGGGAGGAAGTTGGCGAAAGACAATTACTAGGCCCGGAATTGGTACAACAAACAGCAGAAATAGTCAAAGTGATCCGAACAAGATTGACAGCAGCTCAAGATAGACAGAAGAAGTACGTAGATCCACACCGTAAAAATGTTGAGTTCGAACCAGGTAGTTATATGTTCTTAAAGGTCTCTCCATGGAAGGGAAAGATCAGGTTTGGAAAGAAAGGGAAATTAAGCCAAAGATTCATTGGACCCTTTGAAGTTCTGAGAAGGGTCGAAGAAGTTGCTTATGAGGTAGCCTTACCTCAAGCTCTAGATAATGTTCACAACGTTTTCCATGTCTCAGTCCTACGACCCTACAAACCCGATTACAAGAACGTCATTGAATATGAACCCCTACATTTCGACAAAGACTTCTCTTACGAAAAAATTCATGTTCAAATTGTCGACCGAAAAAGAACAAGTTCTGAGAAATAAATTAATACCTTATGTTAAGGTAATTTGGAGGAACCACAACGCTGAAGAAGCTTACGTGGGATCTCGAAGAGAATATGATGAAGAATTATCCTCATTTATTTGCTTAGATTAGTATAATCGATTATGGGGACATAATCTTTATAAGGGGGGGGGGGGGGAGAATGTAACGGGACGAATTATTTGAATTGTGATTCTGAGGACAGAATCCTTTTAAGAAGGGAAAGATGTGACAACTGAGATTTTGTAATTTAATTTTAATATTTATTGGATTGAATAAATATTTTTTTGATAAATTAATTATTAGATTAAATAATTAATTGATGAAATTATGGTAGATTAATTTAATTATATGTGCTACATTTATTAAATTAATGTGGAGAATTTTTATTATCAAAGTATGTGATTATGTGAGCTTATTGTATTAAAAGAAATATTTAATAAGCCTATTGGTATTTTAATTAATTTAATTATTAATTAGAGAGTTAATAATTTGATATTATTTATTAATGAGAAATTTAATTATGTGACTATGTGAATTTATGAGAATTTATTATATTTTATTTAAAGTAAATTAAATAAAATATTGGATTTATTTTATAAGAAGTGTGACATTTTCAAACTATATGATAAGGTCTATTGAATTAAATGACTTTTGAAATCTATTCTAGCTAGCCAAACGGAGCACTAATGGGAGTTGGGAGCAGTTAACCCATGATGGGTAACTGACCTCCATAACGCGCGTCAGTTTTCTCCTTTATTATCATACGTCTTTTTCTTTTCTTTAATTCTTCTAAGTCTAGCAAAGGAAATCACAGAGAGAATTAAGAATTTTGAGGGAATTGTGAGTTGTGTGATTGATTGAGAAAGGTTTCACCTCTTCTATCTACACTACGCTGTGGGTAATCTCTTCAACCCATTTTTATTTACGTCATTTAGTTTTTTATAAATAATGGCTTTCAAACCTCTGTTAAGCCTCTTTAATTGAAAAAGAGTAGCGATTATTTGTATATATTTGATAATATGTCATCATAACATGTTTTACTATCTATTGTATATTTTCATAACAGCAAATTCATGAAAATAGGTCGTATATAATTGCTTCAAAATTACAGAGTGTTGAATTATGGCTATATGGCCCTTACGCACAAATTTAATGCGTTGATCATATATTATCCTTAAATTTTACACTTGTATATGATTATGCATGCTAAAACGAACAAAACGAAACTTGAATGGTTGGATTTGGCCTTATAACGAATCTGTAGTATTAAATTGCATGTTTGTGTTCAAGAACAGTACAATTTGCATATTTTAATCCTGTAATTATGTGTTTTAATGGGTTAAAATCACTCTTTAAGTGTTGGGTAATGATTATGTATGAATTATAACATGTGGGTATGTGTAATTTCGTGAAATTAATGTTTATGTTATGTTTATTTTGCTTGATTCTGTGTTCTTCGAGAACTGGAAATTCAGAATCTGGAGTGTCGCATCATGGCCAACTCGGCTCGAGACTCAAGCCATAAGCTTGGCATATAGGCCATGCATGCGCCAGACATCTTAGTCACAGGTTACGCAAATACAGCAGCTACAAGATCCAATCTAACAAATGGCGCCTGCAGACGCGCCACTTAGCAAAATGTCCAGGAAATGCATTTTTTTTAATGTTCAAGTATAGAAATGTGTTAGTAACCTAGTCTAATGAATATAAAAACTTGTTAGATATATAATGAGATATTAAAATGAGTTGTTACCAAGTCAAGAAGACAATTACATGTTGATTGAATTGTTGATTATATACTTAGCTTGTTATTTGTATAGTGTAATATTATGTGGAAACAAGTATGGTAATATGACTAAGTATAGTCCTGAATTTGAGTTAGACAGAATAAACATGTGATGTTTAGTAAGTTATAATTGATTGGTATTGTGAACGTAATTGATATGTAGGAGTTAAATCAAAGAACGAGTTTAGTTAAAGTGTAATCTACGCACGAGGCAAGTTTCCTAACCCTACTCGTTATCATTATATGAATTATAAGTTGTCTCTTTTCATCGAGCAAGTTCTCGTTATTTTGACTAAGCCCATGTTGTTATATCAATAGTATATTAATCTTTCAAAGCATGATGTTGTTATACAATAATTATTCTATTGTATATCTCTTGGAATTATTATTCGATTTATATATCAGTTATTGTGAATCTTGTTAGACTAGCGAACCCTTTATGATTAGACTAGTCCATAGTTGATGAGCGTTCTAAATTTCAGAACCCTTGATGAATTATCCAAACCAAACTTCCTTTGGCGCGGACTCGAATGTCAAACTGAGATAAACAACCCTGTATAGGGGATTACTTATGCGTTAACATTAAGATATTGTGCGCGATGTGATGGTACTAAAATTTGATCCCCAAAGTACGAGAAGAAGAGTCCATAGTCTTATGTCTGTTAAAGGTTTCAAGAATAAACACTTGACAACCTAGAACAAAGTTCAAGGTCTTACGACCCTCAGAATTTCTTTTGATTCTTGTTATTCATTCTTTATTCAAAAGTTGAGCTTTTATATTCGAAGTTATTATTTCTCTCACATGTTATTATTCATTGTTATATTGTTATACTTGTGGGCAATCGTGCTCACCCTTGCGTAATAATAACATTGTAGTTAAGAACGAAAGAGCAGAAGAACCTTCCACTAGTAAAGGCAAGGGCAAGCTTATCAAGTAATGAAGATTGATTATTTATGTGGTTCTGTAATGATAATTAGAATTGATGTTACTTAAGACTTATTTGTTTATGTTTTCAAGACAGATGATTTGAGTTAGAGTAACTTTGGGATTTATTTATTATGTAGTTGATGTAACCCCATAAGGGGAGATTTATTATTATTTCTATCTATTGCATGGTTTACATTTATTTATGGGTAGATAGATGGATGATGTTTGTACAGTGAACACCAAATTCTGTTGAAATGGAAGTACCAGATTTGGGGGTTTCACATCAACTGTATCCTGAAGTTCCACGTTACGGTCGTAGATTTCATCGTACATACGAGAAGCTATCAAGATTAGTTTAGTCTCTTCCTCCTCGTCCTCGTCCTCGTCATCCTCATTCTCCTGTGGTAGCTCCACGGGATCCTCCTCATCCGTTTCCAGGGCATCATCCTCCTCTTCAACCATTGTGACCAACGGGGCTGACTCCCGTGGCAGTAGTCGTTCCCAAACAACCTGAATGTCGCGAGGCTCCTCCTCTATAGGCATATGAGGTCCCTCCTCCCTAGCCTGACTAGATTCTTCGACATTAGTCATCCTGACAATAAAATTTTAAGTTTTAATTATTAATCATTACTACTCGACACTCACGAGCACATAAGTTATAAACACATAAGCACATAAGTGTTTTATTATTCTTCCTTAAAACTCGATAAGAGTTAATCACCACTATTTTACAAAGGTTACTTCCTAAGGCTTTTCCCCACCTAAGGTTCATAACATAAGGCTTTGATACCAACTTGTGACACCCCTAAATCCTGGTACTTCATTACCTCAAGATTTGGTGTTCACTTAATCATAACATTCATATCTAACTACCCAATCATAATAAAATTGAATAATAAAACCTGCCCATACAGGATTAAATTAATAAAAATACCTCCCATGTTATCTAACCTTTAATTACAATCATTTAAATGCGGAAATTAAATAAATGCTTCATTACATCAATTAAATTAAAGTCTGATAAATAACTGTCAACATATTACAAGTCTTCAATACTTGTTCATCTTCCCTTTTCCCTTACTGGTGCTAGGTACATCTACCTTCTCATCCTTAGTTGTAATAGTTATAAAAGCAAGAGTGAGCAAACAAAACTCACTTGAAATAAGAATGAATAAACTTTACAACATTTGCCAAATAATAGACTTAAAAAGCACTGAATGATATGTTCTATTAACATTCTGAAATATACTACTGAGGGTCTAATGACCACGAACCATGTCCACAGTTATAAGTAATCATTCAACTTTAACTTTAACAGTCATATGACTATAAGGACTCCACATACTTAGGGGGATCAACCCTTCGTACAATGTATTGTGCACAAATATTTCAACGCTAAACGTAAACCCCTAATAATAGGGTTGTTCATCTCAGTATTTAGATTACAAGTTCGCACCAAAGTAAGTTTGGTTTGGATACATTTCAAGGTAATTTTGAATCAACGAACATCAACTAAGGATTAGTTGAATAAAATGAAATCACATTATGCTATGGAATAAATCATAAGTGAATTAACATTGTGTATTAAAGTTATGCCTTAGGAATAATCTAATAGCATAAATATTGAATAACTATCACATACCTTGCTTGAACAATATTAAGCCAATGTTATTTAGAATTGAATACTAAGCATGCATAACGAATAACAATTTAAACAATAAAAACTATTCAACAACAGTATAGTAGATTATATAAACTTGCATGCTATTTGACAAGTTAAAGATAAGAATAACTTGCTTAACAATAAATAAACTAGCTCAACGAAAGTGTAGAGTTAGAAAACTTGCTCAATTGTAAAAGTAGAATTAGAGAACTTGCTCAATGTAAAAAGATAAGTTCAGAAACTTGCACAATTATTATAAGAGTAGAGTTAAAGAACTTGCTCAATTTAAAAAGATAGGTTTAGAAACTTGCCTCGAGCGTAAGCTATAATATTAAACTCACATTCACCTACATATAGATTTAGAACCATCATCCCTTAGATATACTAACATTCACGTTCCAACATAACACGTATTTCTAGTTAGACTTATTATTTTAGCACAAGTCTTAAGATACCATGCAAATATCAAAAATTACAAGTGTTAACCCTCACAACACCTATTTACTATTCATCATTCTCACTAAGTTCTAATATACCACGTTCGTCAATTACTAATCATTCAACCTTTGAATCTACTAACCACATAACACGATTCTGTTTTAGCTATATTATTACATGTTTATTATACTAACATATCATTAGACCAACGTATGTCGCTACCCCGAGAATGCGATAGCAATGCAGTCTACCCTCAAACCGTTAGTGTATGGCGCAATTAATACACACACAGCCAATAAATTCTTGTGATTTTAGCCTTAGCACCTGTATAACTTCTGTTGGTGGTGCACATACATATAAAGGAACCACGACATGAACAGTATCCGTTTTTAGCCCAACTAACACGAATTTCACCTATCAAACAATGAAATTAACATATAAAATAAATATAACAATATCATAAATATGATTGCTAACATATTCCACCACTTAACACAATTTAGCAACACTTTTAACTATTTTAATTTCTCAAATTTAATATTTTCATACAAAAACTCCATTTTTGACATCTCTTGCAAAAATCATTACTGTAATCTCTATACTTGGCCAAATTGCTTCGTTCAAATTATGTTATGTTCGTTTCTTAATAGACTAGCATAATCAAGCCTCAATTTATACATTAATATACAAATTGACCATCAACATTGGTACTTACATGAGCCATATAAAAAAATACATACAAACATACACTGTCGTTAATTTTTTTTCCCTACTGTTAATCGAAATTAGCATGAAATCTCTTGTTTAAACATAAACTCTAGCATCATAAACACATATACTCACAATTATCAGTATATATCCACAATTCACCAATTTGATTTCACAGAACATAAACAAAACTATGCCGTAAATTCATATATGTATGTATATATATATATATATATATAATACAAAGGTTATGTAAACATACCTTCAATTAGCGTGTAATTCTTGCTAAGATCATTGGAATTTGCTTGAAACTCTTAGGTTCTCTCTCAATTCTCTCACATCTTTTCTCTCAATTCCTACGGTCTCTCTCTTTGGCTCAGACTTAGACAACTAACAAGTATGCGTAAACAAAATAAAACTGATATGACCTTAATAACTATATCAGTTACTAAAATAAACGTATATATTATAAATATACTATATTTATTATTTTAATTTATTTTATTATTATTATAATTCAAAATTAAAAAGGAAATCCAAAAGCCATATGGCTTTGTTTGGCAAAAAGTCTTTAAAATAAAGAATTAATATCCTTAAACCTTGTTTGGGTAAAACTCAATTAAACTACTTTAATTTATTTTAATAACTCCTTATAATATAGTTATTTGTCACACTATATTTAATTAAGTTTTCATACTTAATTAATTAATTCAAAAAACAATTTATTTAATAAATTATTTAATCACATAACTCAATACAAATAATTAACCATCAAATTGAAATATTAATATAATAATAATTCCTTAACTCATTAATTATTTATTTAACAAATAATTAACCAAATAAAATCAAATCAATTAAACAAATATTTATTCAACGATAAACACATCCATTAAATCTTTATATAATTCAATAAATATTTAAAGATTACAATTAAAATTCTGGAATGTTACAACTTCCCTTTTAGTTATGCCTTGTTACTTGCTTGATATTTGCATGTTTCTCTAGGGCTTGTGATCTTGATGTATTCTGAACTTCTCCTTGATGGATGGACATTAAGGTGCCTAAGGATCTTTCAGAATGGATCGTTGATCTGTGTGTCTTCCCTACCATCTTTAGTGTCTTGGGAGTGGTGTATAGAGAGGAGTGTGGCTTTCATCTCTGAGGTTGACCGCACCACAGATGGTCGCCGATACTCCTTTGTATGGGAGGAGCCCAGGTAATTCCATCTCTTATGGATTGGTGTTTCTCTTTGAGGAATCAACCATAGCTTAGATAGTCGTCGATTCTCCCATTAATTTGGGGAGACCAAGTAGTTCCATCCCTTTGGTATGAAGCCACTAAAGTTTGGTGAATTAAAGGATGATCCCAGTACTATTTGACAAGTTTTTATGTTTTTGTAGGGGGTAAGACCGAACCATGAGTGGTTGCCTACGTACTCCTATTGAAGAGGAGATCAGATTTGCGTAGTTCGAACCTGGTGTAAAGGTTCAAAGTTGTATGTGGTAAAAAGGGTGTAGAGATGTATTTGTTTTTGTTTGTGGTGAGACCGGACCATAAAAATGGCTGCCTACGTACTCCCGTGTATTGGGGAGATCAGGTCGATATAGTTCACCCCATGTACATGACAGACTGCAGATGAAAAGTTTGATCCCATGTACAGGACAAACTGAAATATGAAAAAGTTTTATCCCTGGTGGAACAAACTGAAGGTGTGAAAGGTTTAATCCCTGGTGGGATAACCTGAGGTAAGTGATGGATCTGATGATCTAAAACAAGGCTGCTGGTTGGAAGGTGTGTTTGTCCTTGATGGGTCAAATGGGTGTGAAGGAAGGTTGTATCTAGTGAGAAAGGTTTAGAAAACCTGAACTGACTGGGGATCTAGTGATCCAAACCCAGGATGCTAGTTTGCTGGTAACTTCAGACATAGTACCGTTTCACGGTGTCCGAGTTGATGAGTTATAGAAATTCATCGCCATCCATCTCCTGTAATCTAAGAGCTCCTCCTGTCAATACCTCTTCGACAACAAACGGGCCTTCCCAAAGCGGGGTGAATTTTCCTTTGGATTGATCTTGGTTGTCAAGAATTTTCTTCAAGACCAAGTCACGCTCCTTGAATTCCCGTATCCGGACTTTTCTATTGTAGGATCTGGAAATCCTCTGTTGGTATAACTGACCATGGAAGATTGAAGTGGTTCGCCTTTCATCTATTAGAGACAATTGGTAATACCTATCTTGTAACCATTGGTCTTCATCCAGTTGAGCGTCTATCAACACTCTGAGGGATTCCATTTCCACTTCTATGGGGAGCACTGCTTCCATCCCATAGGTTAATGAGTAAGGGGTTGCCCCAGTGGAAGTGCGCATTCATGTTCTGTAGGCAATAAGTCAGGCCATCCCTTGTGATTGGTGGACATCTTCTGTATGATCTTTTTGATATTCTTATTAGCCGCTTCAACAGCACCATTCATCTTTGGAAGGTAGACGACGGAGTTGAGATGTTTGATGTGGAATTTTCTACATAACTCCTTCATTATTTGGTTGTTGAGGTTTTTAGCATTGTCTGATACACTCACCTCTGGTTGTCCATATCGACAAATGACATTATTTCTGATGAAAACAATGATAACTTCTTTAGTAACCTTGGGGAAGGAGGCTGCTTCTACCCACTTGGTGAAGTAGTTGATCATGGTGAAGATGAACTGATAACCATTACTGGCTTTAGGCTAGATGGGCCCAATCACGTCCGTTCCCCACATTGAGAAGGGCCAGGGCGAACTCATATTGTAGAGCTCCCTTGGAGGGGCGTGGATAACATTCCCATGAATTTGGCATTGGTAACATCTCTTGACATGATCATCATAGTCAGCCTTGAGAGAGAGCCAATAATTCCCTATTCTTAGGATTTTCTTGACAAGTAGAGGGCCGCTCATGTGTGGGCCACATACTCCACCATGGATTTCATCCATAAGCCTCTGAGCTTGGTCTTTATCTAGACATCTGAGGATACCTAGTCCTGCATCTCTTTTGTAGAGTGCATCCCAGCTCAGGTAGAATTTCATAGCCATCCGATGGATCCGCTTTCTTTCAGCTGGACTCACCTCAGTGGGTGTATATCCATCTCGCAGATACTCCTTGATATGTCGATACCAAGGGTGTTGGATGAGAGATAGTTCATCCGATACTTCTTCAATGTAGGTCCCATAGGCTGGAGTCTTTTGCAGGGCATATGTGATTTTTGGCATGTTTTCCTTGTCAAGTATGTTGATCAAGGAGGCCAAGGTTGCTAGCGCATCCGCAAAGTCATTCCTATTCTGAGGAATATGGAGGAAAGATATTTCTTCAAACTCCGAAGCCATCGATAGAACCCACCGATGGTAAGGCAGCAAATGTAGCTCTTTGGTGTGATAGATTCCCGTGGTTTGTCTTATTAACAATTCGCAATCCCCAAAGATAATTAACCGTCTGATGCCCATTGATTGGGCTAGGTTCAGCTCCATGATACAACCTTCATACTCAGATGTGTTGTTGGTGCTGGAAAACTGCAATTTGACGGCGACGGGATACTGCTCCCCCGTAATGGATACCAGAATTGCTCTAGCTCAAGAACCTTCCATGTTTACAGCTCTATCAAAATACATCTTCCATAGTTGGTGTGTATCGTCCTGACGGTATTACTGAATTGTCATTACCCCTTCATTGGGGAAGTATGTTTCCAATGGTTTGAAATCTCCTGAAGGTGTTGCGGCCAGTTAATTCGCAATTCCTTGACCTTTGATAGACTTTTGTGTCACATAGAAAATGTCAAATTGTTGTAGGATCAACTGCCATCTAGACAGTCGACAATTTAATATGGGTTTTCTGAACACGTATTTGAGAGGATCCATGCGGGATATGAGATGGGTTGTGTGACCATGGAGGTAATGTTGTAACCTCATGGAAGCCCATGCTAAAGAATAACAAGTTTTCTCAATTAGAGTGTACTTGTGTTCACTACTACTGAATCTTTTGCTGAGGTAATAGATAGCTCTTTCTTGGCCTCTATCATCTTTCTGTCCTAGCATGTAGCCCATGACATTGTCATTGATGGATAGGTACATAAACAAGGGAATACCATCCTCAGGCGGTACCCAAATAGGAGCATTGAGTAGCTATTCTTTGATTGTAAGGAAGGCTTTCTGACACTCATCATTCAATTTCATGGAGGGGTTCTTCCTTAACAACTTGAAGATAAGCTCACAGGTTGCTGTGAGTTGGGAGATGAATCGGCTGATGAAGTTGATTCTTCAAAAAAATCCCCGTATTTCCTTCTCTGTCTAAGGAATGGGCATTTCTGTGATGGCCTAGATTTTTGTGGGGTCCAGCCCAATCCCTTTGTGGCTGACTAGGAATCCTAACAACTTGCCTGATTTAATGCCAAAGGCGCACTTGGCGAGATTCAACTTCAAGTTGTACTTACGCAACCTGTTGAAGAGATTTTTGAGATGATCTAGGTGGTCTTCGTCCCTTCGGGACTTAACAATAATGTCATCCACGTAGATTTCTATCTCTTTGTGCATTAGATCATGGAAAAGAGCCATCATGGCTCACTGATAGGTAGCTCCAGCATTGATGAGGCCGAATGACAATCGTCTATAGCAAAAGGATCCCCAAGGAGTGATGAATGCAATTTTTTCACGATCTTCTTCAGCAACCATGATTTGATGGTACCCCGCAAAGCAGTCAGCAAAGGAGTACATGTCATACTGAGCTGTATTATCAATGAGTATGTGGATGAATGACACGGGAAAGCTATCTTTAAGACAAGCTTTGTTCAGATCCCTGTAATCCACGTAAACTCGCACCTTTCCTCCGGGTTTAGGCACAGGGACTATGTTGGATAGCCACTTAGGGTATGTTGACACCATGATGATGTCGGCTTGAAATTATTTCACAATTTCTTTTTTAACTTTTAAACTCCACTCAGTTTTTAATCGCCTGAGCTTCTACCTGACCGGCTTGAATCCCTCTTTGATGGGGAGGCGACAAATGATAATGTTAGTGGACAAATCGACCATGTCTTCATGAGACAATGCAAACACATCCTGGCATTGGGTCAATAAAGTAACCATGTCATTCCTTTGGTTTGGAGTAAGGTCCTTACCAATCTGGATTTGTGTTGGGTTTTCAGAGGTTCCGAGGTTGAAAGAGGTGGTTTGATCAAGATTTGGCTTAGTTTTGTCTTTAACCCATTCTTTGATCTCCTGAGGTATCTCATAATCCTCTTGTATTTCCATCAAGTCCGAGTCCAACTTTACATCAAAGTTACAGCTAATGAGTGGGATTTATACCCACGAATCGGATACTTTATGGCTTTAATAGTTGCTTGATCTTCGTAGATTTTATATAGTTTTATATGATTATAGTGTTATTATACTTAACCGACGTATTATTGCGGCTTTTACGAAGGTGTGTTTTCTAGCATTCAAGGGGCCAAACGGTCATCTTTCACATACTGCTATGTAGTGGGCGCCTAAAGCTCACTTAAAGCTCGTGGCCAGAAGCGCCACCCCACGGTCCTTGGCGACATCATCTTCGTATCTTGGCATACTAATCCTTTATGGGCTCGTATTGCAAAGACGAGCTTTGGTGTTTTTCCTACACACGTGGCACCGCAGCGCCACCCATAGGTATATTGCCCACCTTGCAGTCATGTAGCTCGTGCAGTGCTTGAGCGAGAGATGACTTAATTTTGACCTAGCTTGAAGGAGGGACACATATATATCACAGGAGAGCCTCTGCATACCATATCTCATATCATATATCTTTTATCAGACCTTATAATCATATATCTTAGCTTAGGATAGTTTCTTCTATAATTTCTTTTTCTTTCTCTTAGTTAAGGTCTGTAAATATAGATTAGGTAGATTAGGGAGAAGTCTTGCATTTCCTTGGAGTGACAAGAGCAGTGAGCTACACAAACTGGAAAGCTTGAAAGGAGGGGATTGCTTGGAGACCGAAGTACCTTGACAGAGTTCCTTCTTATGCATTTATTTCCTCTAATTTTGTAATCCATTAATGTTGTCTTTATTGCTACTTATATTTTGTTCAATAGCTATGAACTGAATATTTGTTCTAAGGTTATAATGGAACCCTTTGTTATTTAAATTGACTGTCTTATCTCTTTTGTTGGCACCATATGATTTGGTTTAATATATTCATGCTTAATGATTCTCGCTAAGACATTAGTGATGATTTTGGTAATCTATATGATATCGACAGAAGGATTGTAGATTTACACCTAAATATATTGGCATGTGATTGTGGGTTTTGACTGCATAAGTTGTGCGTAGAATAGACTTATATATGTGCGCCACGTGTGACCTAATAGAGAACTTATGCCTAAATCCTTGTTAGGTTAATTCACATAGATATGTGTAGGATTATCACGTAGCTTGGACGCTCTTTTCTGTTCTTTTCCCTTTCGGGTGGATCTAGAGAGGATATGTTCATGCATACCTCGACAGAGGTGTATGAGAACCTGTGTGTTCTCGGTCAACAAATTGTCGTGACCATTAAGACCAAAGAGAGAAGGGTAGCTAGTTTGATGAAGCATATCATGCCAGGTGTTCGACAGAATGCCTGTGTGGGGTGAAGTTGTGACCTTCGCTTGTACTTCCTTCGATTACCATCCGTTATCCATTTACTTGCTTTGTTAATTAGTTGTAACTAGATTAGTCACACTTCCATTTATTGTTGTTCGAATAAGACTTTAGTGATACTGAGTCGGTACTTGGTAAATATTAATGATAGTTCCTCGTGGGTACGACACTCTACTTATCACTGTATTACTTGTTAGACCGTGTATACTTGTGCATGTTTAGTGATTGGTTTCCTTGTAGAGAATATGCACCTCATCAGCAAGTTTAGGCACATCTAACTTTAGAGTACTGAAACAAAATGCTTTCACTTAATATATGAAACTGTTTAGTCATACAAAGTGTTAGCATGTAATGATAAAAGTAACTACTAATACTGTACATAAAAAGTAAGTAGTTATTGATATCTACAGGGCAGAAGGAATTTCTGCCCTTTTTACCCTCGTCGGCAAATACAAGGAGTATTGCTCCAACTGCCAAGGGTGAAGTCCTGGTGGACGGCTGTGATGAAGGGGCTGTTGTCCTCCTCCTTCTCCTGGATGATGACCATAATGTCTGGACAATCATCATCTGAAATGTCTCTGTTCATACCCTCCGTATGGACTAGGCACGCATGTTTGATAACCGCCTTTAAATGTTTTGTTTACGCCTACGCTCTTTTTCCTCTGCTTCGGGGTCTATAATCAAGACTTCTTTTCCTTTAACCGATATCGGCTTAGGAAACAACATAGCAACCACATGGGCAGGGACCTTTAATGAAGGCCGTACATGCTCAACTTCTGTAAGTGTAGGCAATTGCCTTAAAGATGAAGGAACCTATTTATGCTTGTGAGGGTTCCCGTAATGGGACCCAGAAGAATAGCCTAGTTCGGTTGTCCATGTCTGACTGGGAATTTAAATTGGGCGTTTAATGCCCTGATGATCCTTGTCTAGGTTGAAAACCTAAGGAAATCATCTCTTGACTTGCCGACATTACCTCGGCAGAAACTCTAGGTATCAGAGGTGGCGCCCTAATGGGTTGATTATGAGTGTTACTCACCTCAAGGGCCTGGAACCTGACAGACTCAACTTCTGCATTGAAACTGATGAGTGGTATGTCACCTTGTTCAGGACATTCTAGCTCAACATTAACAGTGACTAAGCTACTGTTAATAATGTATTTGAGCTGCTAATGAAGGGTGGAAGGGACAGCTCCAGCCATATGAATCTATGATCTTCCCAAAAATAAGTTGTTTCATGTATCTATCTTGAGTACATGAAAAGATTTAATCTCCAAAGGTAATTTAATCTCTCCGACATCATTTCGTCGGGATCCATCGAAAGCTTTGATAATTGTATGGTTGCTTCGGATCCTGTTGAGATTGATATTCATTTTCTTCAAGGTGGCATAAGGGCAGATGTTTAAGAATGATCCCCCATCTATCAGAACTCCTCCCACCATATATTCGGAGGACATAACCGCTAAGTGCAACGGTTTGCAATGACATGTCCCTTCGGGAGGTATGCCATCATCGGTGAAGGATATCACATTATTATTGAAAATGTGATCAACTAGATGATGGAACTTTTCAACATCCACTGATTTTGGCAAGTGGGCTTCTTCTAAGACTCTCAATAAGACCTTCCGGTGATCCTCTAAGGAGAAAACAAAATCCTAGATAGAAATCTGTTGTGGAGCTTCTTTCAAGCTTAAAACCACATTGGCTTCATTGTGTCCCATAGTACGGAGGAATTCTTCAATCTTCTCTGTGGGAATTTTCCCCTTTGACCTGATGGTAGGCTTCATCACCCGTTGGGGAAGATACAGTGGATTTTCTTTCAACACTGCAGCAGTTATGTTGGACGTGGATCCTTCAGCCTCTCCATAATTCTATGGCACTTTTTGTAGGCTGACAACAAGATACTGTGGCCTGGATGACAATATGATTAGCTTTGGCGCAACCACTTTCAAAGGGTTTTCAACACCTTTGAGTTGAATAGGTTGAATGGTACGTGGTGTGGTAGCCAAGTCTCCCTCAGAGGATATAACTGCTACAACTTCCTTCCATTTTGTAGGAAAGGTGTCCCTACTCTCCAGTAATAAAACGTCATTATTTGCCATCTGTAGGACACCGCTGTTAATCAGGTTCTAAATAAGATGGCGGAGAGCCCATCATTCTTCAGTGCTGTAACCGCGATAGTGGGAGTGGTATTGGCATTCACCATTAGAATCAAACTATCTTGAGCGTGGGATGATTGGAGGTAGCAGAGCTGTGATACTTCCCTCATTGATCAGCATTTTCAATATCTCTTCCATCGGTTGGCCTAAAAAGGTGAATTCCCTTTTATTGGCTAAGTCCTGACGGGCTTTAGCTTTTGCTCTTTTTGCAATTTTATCCTCCAGTGTTTCACTTTTTGGAGTAAGTGGTGGGGTACTTGGAATAAGAGAAAGGAGGTTAGCCTGCTGCTGACTGAATAATTGACGTGTGACTTGGTGTTGATGAACCACCAGTTCTGCCAATTGATTTACTTGCTTGCTCAGAGCCTTCATTTTCCGTTCCATCATAAACTGAAACTAAGCATAATCCCATCTGTCAGCACTATCCTTGCTGGTTTGGGATGAACCACCCACATAGCTAGAGCTCTTTCCACTGCTCCAGTTAATCATGTTAACCTCTTCTTCTTTGTGTTGAGTAAGAGGGTTATCTTGAACGTGAGGTTGGTCGGGTTTGGTCACCACAATCTCACCATTGTCAATTAAATCTTGGATTTTATGCTTCAGGGCCCAACAATCTTGAGTATCATGTCCTAGAGCTCCAGCATGATAAGTGTAAGACCCCAACTTATTATAAATGAAATTTAATTTCCTCTATTTATTATTTTGAAATAGTTAAGGGTTGAATTGATTAATGTGGTTAGTTATGGGTAAAATGCGCAAATATTTTAAATAAGCAAGTGGTTATAAAATATTCATTATTGTCGGGGAATATTCGTTTGGTCGTGGAATATTCTTGCTGTCAGGGAATATTCGTACGACGGCGCAGTCTTTTGTGTGCTCCATAACAGAAAGCGATTAGATGAAGAAAACGACAAGTATGAGTTGTTTACAAATAACGACGTAGTTATTACCGTTAATTATCTTTGTTGGAATACCCCGTGGTTAAAAACACGATGTCTGGCGTTGTTGCACAAGAAGATACTTTGCGGTATTGCACCAATTATTGATTCTTACGTAAGAAGACACTACTCAATAATTGTTACTGTGAGTTCTTGCCCAAATATTTTATTTTATTGATTTAATAATTGTTGCGTTGATATTTTATATTCTTTGTTGTTTCAATAATTGTCACTACAAATTATTTTCCATTATCGAAGCAATAATTCATATTATCCGAATAATATTATTAGAAAATATTATTGGCAATGTCTAGAAAGTTACATCTAAGGAGAGGTTTGGTCACCCTAATTGCGCCAAGAAGGAGAAATCCTTATTGGAAAGCCCCTCTTTCTGAGGAGCGCTCGGTTGTCAAGATTGTGATTCGTAATATTATTTGTGAATAATTAATTATTGATTTATATGATGAGAAAAATATTCATTTTATGTGGATATAGATGGAGAAAATTTTTAAAGTGACAATTGTTGAAAATCGATATTTTATCTTTTATGATAAAATAATATTTTATTATATTATTATAATATGATAATGGGGATATTTTTACAATGAATGTGGGATATATAAGTATATGAGGATGAGGAGTATTTTTGTTACAAACGTTGTTTAAAACATGTTAAACATGTTTGTGGGCCCAATTCTTGACTGAAATTTGATTATAGCCTGTAAAATCGTCCGTATGTGGATTTCGGTCAATTTCTGTTTGGAATTTGGAAACACTTTCTTCTGTAAAGTTGTAGAGAATTAAATTTCCTATACAAATTCACAAGATTCGAATTTTCTGATAAAAGGGCTATTTATTATGAATTATTGAAGTTCCGAAGTTCTGAAATAATTTATTTTTGGAAGTTTTTATTATTTTAAATAACAAAAACGTTTTTGATTTATTTGGTAGACTTATTTGTTGTCGAGCATGGCTGAATTCAGATCATAGATTGTGTGCGTAGGAATTTATATATAATATATTAATATTATATTAAATTTTTTACTTCGGTGTTCTAAGCATTTTCCTACAAATAGGGTGCTTAGGTTAGAATTGAAAATCACACCAGAAACTACAGATTTCTCTCTCTTTCTCTCTCTATATATCAAGCGTATTTTTGTGAGTATTTTAGTACTTTGAGTGTTGCTATACGGTGCAAGTTCCTTCAGCACTAGATCTTGTATTCCAATCAGAAGTACTGTTTTTCTGAGGTAAGGGATATTATTTTTTTTTAAAAATGATATTATTTCTTCAATATCATTATGCCGAAATATTGGTTGGAACTTTTTATCAAATTTGGAACTTTTTCATGTCGGGGTTACTATTCACGAGTTACTATTCACGAGTACTATTCACAAGTACTATTCACAAAGCATGATGATTTTTTTGTGAAATTTCTATCTTTTAGTGTCAGAGTTACTATTCATGTATACGATACTATTCACGTATACAGCACTATTCACGAATACGACACTATTCACCGAAAAATAAAATTTTTCTCTTTTTGTCCAAAATATCTATTATGAATACTAGCTTTGATTGTATCCATGTTTTGATCATTCTTGAATTTTACTCCACTATGATTATTTATGAGATATTTTTGGACATGGAATAGCTAAAATACGAATCCTTAATATTTATTCTTTTGTTTCACTGGATTCGTTTTCTTTAAAATATTTTTCATCATCCTCAGTCCTAAATGATGATATAACTAAATATCTTTGGCCTGTAGTGCAACGATGAATGATTTCTGATGAATATCTTTGGCCCGTAGTGCAAAGATGAACATGTGTTTAGATGAACATGACCAACTGATGAATATCTTTAGCCTGTAGTGCAAAGATGAATATTTGATTCCAGATATATATCGATTGATGTTACAGGGATAAAATGTTGATGATGAGCTTTTAAATTCATATATAGAAGATAGTAGATTTCATTCTCTACTTAACTACTCTTCTAATGAATTATTATTTCCGCTGCGAATATTGATTTAAAACTTGTTGTCTATTGTATTCTATTAGATTTTTCCCTGTTGAGGACTAATGATAATTTGTTCTCTATTATCTTAGTCATAATGATCTTTACTGGGCTAGTTGAGCTCACCCTTTTCCTTTTTGTTCCATTTTTCTTCTCAGGAGGCGAGAATGTAGCGAGTACTAGTCGGGGTAAAGAATGATGGTTCTAGAAGTGGTTCTAATAGTCCTCACTATTCTGTAAAATAGTGTATTAATAATTGTAATGAGGACTTATTTGAGTGTGGATATTGTCTAGATGACAATATTTGCATTTAAACTCACAGTTTAAGTGTTGTCGTATTTTGCACGACAATTGTATTAATATAGTTGTAGTTGTTTCTATACCATGTATTTGGCGACTCAGAATGAGTGTTGTATACCAATTTTGGGGGCGTCACAGTTGGTATCAGAGCTTAGGGATATGGTCTTTGGCGGAGATCGGGGAATAGAACTAGGAGGGGAGAGACGAGTAATTCTTCGCTAGTGTGTCATACCTAAGCTTAATTGTTGGTCAGTCTAAGCATATGGTTAATATGTGATATGTTAATTTGTTTAATTAACCCTTGTTTTGTGACAGTATTTAAGATGGCAGCTAGAATATTAACGGTGGAGTTAATGAGACCGTGGAAACATCTTTAATCACCACCCAGGGGAACGTGCAACAGGAAGGCAATATTTGTGAAACCCCAGATTTTATGAATAAAGAATTAATTTTCTCGAAATATTTTTTTTATATTATGGTGTGAATTTGAGATAATGTTATAGTTGTGGGTAATATTTATAAATTTTGCAAAGTATGCAAGTTGTGATATTATATTCGATTGGTCGGGGAATATTCGTTTTAAATAGGAAATATTAAATGCGGCGACACAATCATTGGTGGACCCCATTAACTAAAATTATTGTCGGATTGAAAAAAGCGACAAAAATATTTTTTTATTGAAAATAACGACGGAAGTTTTACCGAATTGATCTTGTTGAACTACTTGGTAGTAAAAGTACTGATGTCTGGCGTTGTTGCATAGTAGCAATTTGCGGTATTGATTATTGATATTTATGTGAGAAGTCACTCGGTTTTGTTCAATTATTGCTACAATAGTTCTTTTATAGTATCTCACATTATTTGATTCAATTATTGTTGATTTAGAAGTTTTGTTTTATTCACGTAATAAAATAGAAACATCTTTTTATATAAAAGCAGAATACTTTATTAAAGTTATTCTATAAATAGAATACATTATATTCTATTATGCATAGTGTTTTGCATAGTAAAATCTTTTATATAAAAAGCAGAATACTTTATTAAAGTTATTCTATAAATAGAATATATTATTTTTATTATGCATAGTGCTCGCGATAGTGTTTGCATAGTAAAAATCTTTTTATATATATAGAATATATTATATTTTATTTAAAAGATTTTTCTTTAAATATGGACCGTCGATTAAAGTAAATCAATCTGGACCGTTCATGGATTAGTTACTATGCATTCCATTTTCCTATAAATAGAAGCTCATTCCTTCATTATTTTCTTTACGAATTCTTTGAACTCTGAGAGAGAAACTATAGAGAGAGACTATAGAGAGATAGAAGAAAAGTTTCTCTACTTCACTACTCTTATATCAAGTATTATTTTTACGGTAAGGGATATTATTCTTTTGTATTCAAGAAGAGAACACATTATTCCATTTCTTTATTGTTACATTGGAATAACTTTGATATCTGTGAGCTACCCTATACTTGGTGACATTCTTCTATTATTACGTCTTTATTATTCATCGGAATATCCGTCTGCATGCTATATCTTGGGACTGGTTCCATTTTATTATTCGGTCTTTATTATTACAGCCGGAATATCCCGTCTCATGCTATACAGGACTGGTTCCATCATTTATTATTCGCATTTATTATTACATTTGGAACATCCCGCGGGTGTGAATTTCACCGACCTGGTTCCGTTATTATTATTCTATTTGGAATAACCGCTCATCTCAAGTACCGCATGCATGGTGATATCTTTTGTTATTCCATTCGGTATTATACTCAGTTGATTAAAATTTTGACTTCTATACTCCATGAAATTAGCGGAATATCCTTGATATTTGCGCTTAATCCAGTATCTGTTCGTGGAAATATTCTTCTGAGCATTCTTGAATTTTACTCTACAAAGCAGTATCATGTTGACAATTTGGACGTTATTGGTTCCTGGATAAATTAATTCTTGAACTTGTTTAATTGAATTCTTATATCATTGTCATCATCTTCATGTTCATGTTTTTTGTTTAAAGTCATCTGTGGCCTGTAGTGCATAGATGGACTTGGTATGATTATGACCAGGGATTATTCGGTATAATCATGACCGTAATGTTACAAATGATGTGAAAATTAAAAGTCCTCATTGGCCCATAGTGCTTTGATGGGCAATTTTTGGTATGATTATGGCTATGGATTCTCTTCGGCCAAGGGAGTAAAGATGAATTGTTTTATGACATGATCAGGATCGTTGATGAAAACACGATTATCTTTGGCCCGTAGTGCATGGATAATTCGTGGTCGTGATATTAAAGAATATCCTTGGCCTATAGTACAGGGATGATTTAATGATGTGGATTATTTATTGAGCTGAGTCTCAGCGATAAAAGTGATGAAAAACTTTTTAAATCATAAAAGATAGTAGATTATATTCTCTACTTGACTATTTTAATGGATTGCTTGTTTGGCTCTGATTAAACTTGATGTCTATTGTATTTTATCAGTTTAACATTGTTGGAGGCTAATGATAATTTATTCTGCATTATCTTAGTCATAATATTTCTTATTGTGCTAGTTGAGCTCACCCTTTCTTTCTTTATTCTCTCTTGTGAAATGAGAATATAATTTGGGGACGAGTCGGGGAACGGAGTGATGGTCCGGAGGATAGCATTTGTAGTCCTCACTATTTTGTGAAATAGTGTGATAATAATTGTAATGAGGACTCCTTTTGAATTTGTATAATCTCTAGTAGACAATAATTGTATTCAAACTCACATTTTATGTTTTGTCGTATTGTACACGACAGTTATATTAGTAAGTTGTATTTGAATTCTGTACCATGTATCTGGCGACCCAAGATGGGTGATGTATACCTAATTTTGGGGGCGTCACAGTTGGTATCAAAGCTTAGGGAGATGATCCCTCGCTAAGATGTGAGATAAGAACTAGGAGGGGAGAGATGGGGAATTCCTTCGCTAATATGACCTACCTAAGTTTATTTAGTATTTAATTGGTCTGTCAAAGTATAGGGATAATATGTGATATGTTAATTAACCCTTGTTTTGTGGCAATGTTTGAAAATGGCATCCGAGAATGTTAAGATTATCAATGGAGCACAGGAGACCGTTGAGTATCTACAGATCAATAATCAGGATAATATGCAACAAGATGACAATACTCCTCATGAAAATAATAACACCGATGAAATGGTGAATGATGGGATGGTCGAGGTTTTATGCAATTCATGCAACAACAAAGTGAAGGTAGCTCTGTCCAAAATGCGGTGTAGAAGAAATATTGATAACTCTCGAAGCAGTCACCGCTAAGCGGTTTAAGGAGAAATTCATACAAACAACAAGCGTAAGGCTCCTCATCCATAATGCGAGGTAGAAACAATGGTAACACACGGTTGGTCACCGCTAAGCATTCAAGAGTTGGGACCACCGGAGTTTTTGGGAAAGCCGAACCACTTAAAGCGGAGACATGGATAAAGCAGATTACCAAGATATTTGATGTCTTGGAATGCTCAGAGGAGCAAAAGGTTCCATTCGCCACCTTTATGTTGCGTGAAGAAGGAGATCATTGGTGGGAATCTGTAAAACATACCTAGCCTGACGCACTCAAGATGTCTTGGAAGAAGTTCCAAGAATTATTCAACGACAAGTACTTTCCTGAAAGTATTCGTCACATGAAGAAGGTAGAATTCATCAAGCTGGAGCAAAATAATATGACCGTGTCGCAGTACGAGGCTAAGTTTGCGGAGTTATCCTGGTTTGCATCCCATTTGGTCGATAATGAGGAGCGAATGACGCGAATGTTTTTGCGAGGTTTGAAACCCGATATATGTCAATACCTCATTTCTCACAAACTTTGTTTATATTCAGATATTGTGAATAGGGCTGAGTTAGTGGAGCGCGATAATGAGTCATCACAACCAAAAGGTAATGACCAGCAACACGATAATAATCATACCGGTGGCAATGGCCATCAGAACAATGATAACCATCGCGAGAGAAATTATCATGCCAAGAATGGTAACCACTTCGGTGGTAATCATGGACAAGATAACAGAAATGGACATTTCAAGAAGAGAAGGTTCAATAATGATGGAAAGATAGCAGGACCAGCACTCATTTTAAAGGAAGAAGAACGACCACCGGTCGTATATTTCAAATGCGGACAGGAGGGACACATCCGTCCAAACTGTACGCAGCAATCCAAAGCATGTTTTAAATGCGGAAGAGAAGGTCACCTAGCTCAATTTTGTCGTATGGTAAAGTCAAGTCCAGCTGGGATAGTGATGCCAAAGGATGTCCCAGACAAGCCAAAGCCAGTAGTTTAAGAGAGAGCATTTTTGTTTCTCATGACGAGGAACCTGAATAAAATTATCACGGGTAAGTTAATCATAAGCTCTTATAAAGTCTATGCCGTGTTAGATACAGGTTCTACTCACTCTTTTATTTTACCTTGTTGTGTTCAATGTTTGTACTTAACTCCGGAGAAGTTAAACTTTGATTTATCTATTGAAACTCTATTGGGAGAAACCTTCGTTACCTCCACTATTTATAAATCTTGTTTGATTCAAATCGACACTTTCACGTTACCTGTCGATCTTATCTCTTTGAAAATACTTGCCTTTGATGTGGTTTTTTTTAACGATTGATTAACTACTCATCATGTTTTTCGTAAGGTTGTTAGCTTTCATATTCTTAACCAATCTATTATGCGAATTCAACCAACCAAACCACTAAATTCAATCATTGTCATATCAAGCCATAAGTAAAGAGCCCCGATCCTTTTGTTGACGACTTCCTTATGTGGAATGCACCGAAGCCAAACTTTCTATAGGCGACGTCGTGAATGACGATGACAAGTTGATAGGTATCATTGTGAGGTGCTATCTAGGTTAAGGGATATAAGTCATAGTTGGTTTCAATGTGACGTCTTATCCAAGTCTTGGATGAGAGTATGTGATTTTGAATGATATTTCTATCATTAATAAATCTCTTGACGTATTCTTGAAGACTTCTTAGCCTACCCCAGAGCGTGAAATCAAATTTTGTATTGACACCAGTACAAAACCCATTTCTTAAACCCTCAAAATATTTCTTCAACTAAAATGAACGTAACATGCGCCAAAGACGTTGGCTCGAGCTGTTGAAGATTATGATCGTACCATTCAATATCATCATGGAAGAGCAAACGTGGTAGCTGACGTGTTGAGTAGAAGATCGTATGCGTTTACAAGTGCGATGTTGTTAACACAAAGACTCATTTCGTATAACTTGCAAATTATGAAGATAGAGTTAAAGACTGTAGTGACCCACGTGAAGATAACGAATATACGATTAGAATCGACTTTAATCGATAAAGTTAAAGCCGCTCAAGCTACATACCCGAATCTGATGAATGTGAAGAAGAAGGTTCAAGAGGGCGTTATTCTAGAAGCAAGAGTTGCTGAAGAGAGGAAATCTCAACCCTCGATTTAATTGGCCCATTTGAAACCCTTGATTGAGTAGGAACTGTGGCTTATAGACTCGTTTTACCGCCAAGTATGTCGCGTGCTCATAACGATTTTAACGTATCAATGTTACGTAAATATGTGGATGACCCGAACCACATTATTAATTTCGAATCGGACGAGATAGCGGATGATTTAACGTATGAGATCTCGTGTTAAAATCTTGGATAACAAGAATCGTATCCAACACTCAAGGGTTATACCTCAAGAGTTAGAATCTAAAATGAAGTCAAGGTATCCTCACCATTTTAAGCATACCAGTATGCGCACGTAAATTTCGAGGCGAAATTCCATAAGGAGGAGATTGTGAAACCCCAAATTTTATGAATAAAGAATTAATTTTCTCGAAATAATTTTTTATATTATGGTGTGAATTTGAGATAATGTTATAGTTGTGAGTAATATTTATAAATTTTTGCAAAGTATGCAAGTTGTGATATTATATTCGATTGGTCGGGGAATATTGGTTTTAAATAGGAAATATTAAATGCGACGACACAATCAATCAATGGTGGACCCCTAACGGAATTATTGTCGGATTGAGAAAATGACAAAAATATTTTATTGAAAATAACGGCGGAAGTTTTACCATTGATACTGATTGAACTACTTTCGGTAGTAAAAGTAATACGATGTCTGCGTTGTTGCATAGTAGCACTGCGGTATTGATTATTGATATTTATGTGAGAAGTCACTCGGTTTTGTTCAATTATTGCTACAATAGTTCTTTGATAGTATCTCACATTATTTGATTCAATTATTGTTGATTTAGAAGTTTTGTTTTATTCACGTAATAAAATAGAAACATTTTTTATATAAAATGAATACTTTATTAAAGTTATTCTATAAATAGAATATATTATATTCTATTATGCATAGTATTTTGCATAGTAAAATCTTTTTATATAAAACAGAATACTTTATTAAAGTTATTCTATAAATAAAATATATTATATTTTATTATGCATAGTGCTCGCATAGTGTTTGTATAGTAAAAATCTTTTTATATATATAGAATATATTATATTTTATTTAAAAGATTTTTCTTTAAATATGGACCGTCAGATTAAAGGAAATCAATCTGGACCGTTCATGGATTAGTTACTATGCATTCCATTTTCCTATAAATAGAAGCTCATTCCTTCATTATTTTCTTATGAATTCACTGAACTCTAGAGAGAGAAACTATAGAGAGATAGAAGAAAAGTTTTCTGCTACTTCACTACTCCTATATCAAGTATTATTTTACGGTAATGGATATTATTCTTTTGTATTCAAGAAGAGAACTTTTGTTATTCCATTTCTTTATTGTTCTGTTGGAATAACCTGTATACGCGAGCTACCCTATACTTGGTGACATTCTTCTATTAGTCTGTCTTTATTATTCTATCGGAATATCTCGCATCACATCTTATCTGTAGAACCTTGTTCCATTTTTATTATTTCGCCGTCTTTATTATTACGTCGAATATCACATGCATGCTATATCTTGGGACTGGTTCCATCATTTATTATTATTCGCATTTATTATTACGTTGGAACATCCGTCAATGGTGAATTTCACGACTGTTCCGTTATTATTATTACGTTGGAATAACCGCCTCATCAAGTACCGCATGCATGGTGATATCTTTTGTTATTCCATTCGATTATTATACTACGATTGATTAAAATTTTGACTTCTATACTCCATGAAATTAGTGGAATATCCTTGATATTTGCGTTTCATCCAGTATCTGTTCGTGGAAATATTCTTCTGATCATTCTTGAATTTTACTCTACAAAGCAGCATCATGTTGACAATTAGGACGTTATTGGTTCCTGGACAAATTAATTCTTGAACTTGTTTAATTGAATTCTTATATCATTGTCATCATCCTCATGTTCATGTTTTTTGTTTAAAGTCATCTGTGGCCTGTAGTGCATAGATGGACTTGGTATGATTATGACCAGGGATTATTCGGTATAATCATGACCGTAATGTTATAAATGATGTGAAAATTAAAAGTCCTCATTGGCCCGTAGTACATTGATGGACAATTTTTGGTATGATTATGGCTATGGATTCTCTTCGGCCAAGGGAGCAAAGATGAATTGTTTTATGGCATGATCAGGACCGTTGATGAAAACACGATTATCTTTGGCCCGTAGTGCATGGATAATTCGTGGTCGTGATACTAAAGAATATCCTTGGCCTGTAGTGCAGGGATGATTTAATGATGTGGATTATTTATTGAGCTGAGTCTCAGTGATAAAAGTGATGAAAAACTTTTTAAATCATAAAAGATATTAGATTTTATTCTCTACTTGACTCTTTTAATGGATTGCTTGTTCCGCTGCAGTTAAACTTGATGTCTATTGTATTTTATCAGTTTAAAATTGTTGGAGGCTAATGATAATTTATTCTGCATTATCTTAGTAATAATATTTCTTAATGGGCTAGTTGAGCTCACCCTTTCTTTCACTGTTCTCTTCAAGAAATGAGAATATAGCTGGGACGAGTCGGGGAACGGAGTGATGGTCCGGAGGATAGCATTAGTAGTCCTCACTATTTTGTGAAATAGTGTGATAATAATTGTAATGAGGACTCCTTTTGAGTTTGTATAATCTCTAGTAGACAATAATTGTATTCAAACTCACAGTTTATGTTTTGTCGTATTGTACACGACAGTTATATTAGTAAGTTGTATTTGAATTCTGTACCATGTATCTGGCGACCCAAGATGGGTGATGTATAAATAATTTTGGGGGCGTCACAGTTCATATCAAAGCTTAGGGATATGATCCCTCGCTAAGATGTGAGATAAGAACTAGGAGGGGAGAGATGGGGAATTTCTTCGCTAATATGACCTACCTAAGTTTATTTGGTATTTAATTGGTCGGTCAAAGTATAGGGATAATATGTGATATGTTAATTAACCCTTGTTTTGTGGCAGTGTTTGAAAATGGCATCCGAGAATGTTGAGGTTATCAATGGAGCACAGGAGACCGTTGAGTATCTACAGATCAATAATCAGGATAATATGCAACAAGATGACAATACTCCTCATGAAAATAATAACACCGATGAAATGGTGAATGATGGGATGGTCAGAGGTTTTATGCAATTCATGCAACAACAGGCGAAGGTAGCTCCTGTCCAAAATGCAGGTAGAAATATTGATAACTCTCGAACGGTCACCGCTAAGCAGTTTAAGGAGAAATTCATGCAACAACGGGCGAAGGCAGCTCCTGTCCATAATGCAGGTAGAAACAATGGTAACACACGGTTGGTCACCGCTAAGCAGTTCAAGGAGCTGGGACCACCGGAGTTTTTGGGAAAGCCAGAACCACTTAAGGCGGAGACATGGATAAAGCAGATTACCAAGATATTTGATGTCTTGGAATGCTCAGAGGAGCAAAAGGTTCCATTCGCCACCTTTATGTTGCATGAAGAAGGAGATCATTGGTGGGAATCTGTAAAACATACCCAGCTTGACGCACGCAAGATGTCTTGGGAGAAGTTCCAAGAATTATTCAACGACAAGTACTTTCTTGAAAGTATTCGTCACATGAAGAAGGTAGAATTCATCAAGCTGGAGCAAAACAATATGACCGTGTCGCAGTACGAGGCTAAGTTTGCGGAGTTATCCCGGTTTGCATCCCATTTGGTCGATAATGAGGAGCGAATGACGCGAATGTTTTTGCGAGGTTTGAAACCCGATATACGTCAATACCTCATTTCTCACAAACTTTGTTTATATTCAGATATTATGAATAGGGCTCAGTTAGTGGAGCGCGATAATGAGTCATCACAACCAAAAGGTAATGACCAGCAACACGATAATAATCATACCGGTGGCAATGGCCATCAGAACAATGATAACCATCGCGGGGGAAATTATCATGCCAAGAATGGTAACCACTTCGGTGGTAATCATGGCCAAGATAATAGAAATGGACATTTCAAGAAGAGAAGGTTAAATAATGACGGAAAGATAGCAGCACCAACACTTGTTTCAAAGGAAGAAGAACGACCACCGGTCGTATGTTTCAAATCTTGGACGGGGAGGGACACATCCGTCAAACTATCTGTGACAATCCAAAGCGTGTTTTAATTATGGAAGAGAAGGTCATCTAGGTCGATTTTGTCGTATGGTAAAGTCAAGTCCAATTTGGGATAGTGATGCCAAAGGATGTCCCCCTGACAAGCCAAAGCCGGTGAGTTTAAGAGAGAGCATTTTTTTTTCGTGACGAGGAACACGAATAAAATTATCACGGGTAAGTTAATCATAAGCTCTTACGAAGTCTATGCCGTGTGTTGATCTGGGTTCTACTCACTCTTTTATTTTACCTAGTTGTGTTCAATGTTTGTACTTAACTCAGGAGAAGTTAAACTTTGATTTATCTATTAAAACTCCATTGGGAGAAACCTTCGTTACCTCAATTGTTTATAAATCTTGTTTGATTCAAATCGACACTTTCACGTTATTCGTCGATCTTATCTCTTTGAAAATACTTGCCTTTGATGTGGTTTTTTTTAACGATTGGTTAACTACTCATCATGTTTTTCGTAAGGTTGTTAGCTTTCATATTCCTAACCAACCTATTATGCAAATTCAAGCAACCAAACCACTAAATTCAATTATTGTCATATCAAGCCATAAGTAAAGAGCCCCGATCCTTTTGTTGATGACTTCCTTGTGTGGAATGCACCAAAGCCAGACTTTCTGTAGGCAACCTATGTGCTTGTGGTGGTTCCATTCGCCACCTTTATATTCCGTGGCGAGGAAGACTACTAGTGTGAGTCTGTAAAACGGACCCAGCCTACCGCACTTAGCATGTCTTGGGAAACGTTTTAGAAACTTTTCAACAAAAAATACTTTCCTGAAAGTATTCGCCATATGAAGGAGGTAGAGTTTATTAAACAAGAACAAAACAACATGACGGTGTCCTAATACGATGCGAAGTTCACAGAGTTATCCAGGTTTGTACCTCATTTGGTAGAGAATGAGGAACGAATGACGAGGATGTTTCTGAGAGGTTTAAAACACAAGATTTGGTAATATCTTATCTCTCATAAATTTGCTTTATATTCAGATGTTGTCAATAGGGCTCAATTATTAGAGCGAGATAGCGAGTACATTCAACCAAGGGACCACAACCAGGGTCATACCGGTGGCAGTAGTCATCGGAGCAATGAAAACCAGCGGGGAGGAAAACACTCGGACAAAAGCGGTAAGCACTCTGGTGGTAATTGTGGCCATGAAAATAGAAGAAGCGAGTCGGGGGGAGATTTTAAAAAGAGGAGATTCAACAATGACAATGTGAAGACGTCAGCACCAGCAACAACTAGTTTTAAGGGAGGAGAACGACCACCGGTCATATGCTATAAGTGCGGAAAAGAAGGACATATCAGCCCAAACTGCCCACAACAGTTTAAGGTATGTTATAACTATCGAAAGGAAGGATATATCGCTCGAGATTGCACTATAGCGAAACCAAGTCCAGCGGGGATGGTGACTCAAAAGGTCATCCCGTAAAAGTCAAAGTCGGCAGTTCTCGGAAGAGCGTTTGTCGTGGATCGGGTCAACATGCGAGAACCCAAACGAGGTGATCACGGGTAAGCTAATCATAAATTTATGAGAAGTTTATACATTACTAGATCAAGGGTGCTACCCATTCATTTATCTCCGCTTGTGCTCAACGCGTTTAAACATGACTCAAGAAATTAGACTTTGACCTATCTGTGGAAACTCCGTTAGGAGAAACTTTCATCACATCCATTGCTTATAAATCTTGTTTGATCCAAGTTGGCACCATCACACATTACCGTTGACCTTATCTCTTTAAAGATACTTGCTTTTGATGTGATTTTAGGGATTGATTGGTTAACTACTCATCAAGCCAAAATTGATTGTTTTCGTAAGGTTGTTAGTTTTCATATTCCTAATCAACCTGTTGTGCGAATTTAAGCAACTAAACCATTAAAATCAATCACTGTCATATCAAGTCATAAAGCTATTCGTTTATTAAAAAACGGATGTCAAGCTTTCTTAGCCCATGTTATGGATTTGAATAAAGACACGTCAAATTTGAATAATATTCCTGTTGTTATTGACTTTCCTGACATATTTCCTGGAGAACTTCCCGGTCTACCCCCAGAACGTGAAGTTGAATTATTTATTGACCTTGAACCTGGTATAAAGCCCATTTTTAAAACCCCATATTGAATGGCTCCTATTGAACTTCAGGAGTTAAAGGTCCAACTACAGGAGTTATTGGACATCAGTTTCATTCGTCCTAGTACATCTCCTTGGGGTGCTCCTATTTTATTTGTAAAGAAGAAAGACGGGAGTATGCGACTTTGTATCGATTACCGAGAATTAAACCATGTCACTATCAAGAATAGGTATCCGCTACCTCGTATTGATGACTTGTTTGACCAGTTGCAAGGAGCATAATTCTTTTTAAAGATTGATCTTCATTCTGGATATCATCAGCTGAAGGTTAGAACTGAGGATATTCCAAAGACTTCTTTCAGAACTCGGTATGGGCATTATGAATTCCTAGTCATGTCTTTTAGATTGACTAATGCTCCTGCTGCTTTCATGGATATGATGAACTGAGTATTCAAGGAATATTTAGATCAGTTCGTTGTTGTCTTTACTGATGACATCCTCATCTATTCCAAAAGTCGTGAAAATCATGAGCGCAATTTGAAGCTGGTACTGCAACGGCTTCGTGATAACAAGCTATATGCCAAGTTGAAAAATGCGAGTTCTGGCTTAAGGAAATAGCATTCCTTGGGCACATGGTGTCAAAACATGGAGTGTCTATTGACCCGGCGAAGATTGAAGCAATACAAAGTTGGGAGCAACCAAAGATGGTGACCGAAGTACGTAGCTTTCTGGGTTTAGCTGGTTATTATTGGAGATTCGTGGAAGGGTTTTCTCGAATCGCTACCCCGTTAACTCAGCTGACTCGTAAAGATACAAAATTCGTATGGAGCGAGGAATGCGAGAAGAGTTTCCAAGATCTCAAGAGGAGACTCATTTTGGCACCTGTTTTGACAATACCATCTGGTTCGGATGGATTTGTTATCTACAACGATGCTTCAGGCAAAGGGTTAGGATGTGTTCTCATGCAACGTGGGAAAGTCATAGCCTATGCCTCGCGACAACTTAAAGAATATGAGAGGAATTATCTTACTCATGATCTAGAATTGGCAGCAGTCATTTTTGCGCTAAAGATCTGGAGGCACTATCTATATGGGGAGAAAGTGGAGATATATTCAGACCATAAAAACCTCAAATATTTCTTCACTCAAAAAGAACTCAACATGCGGCAACGACGTTGGCTCGAGCTGTTGAAAGATTACGACCTATTCAATACCATCCTGGAAAAGCAAACGTGGTAGTAGGAGCGCATTGAGTAGAAGATCATATGCGAGGAACGAAGTGCGATGATGTCAAATATATACGATAGAACCGACTTTAATCGAAAAAAGTTAAAGTTGCTCAAGCCACGCAGACTTGGGTGATGCGTATGAAGAAGAAAGTGCAAGAAGGTGCTATTCCAGAAGCAAGAATCGATGAAGAAGGAATACTTCGAGTCCATTCCAGACTTTGTGTTCCTAATGATTCTGATTTGAAGTACAAGATCATGATGGAGGCACACAATACACCATTTGCAATCCATCCTGGAAGTACCAAAATGTATTGTGATCTTCGACATACATTTTGGTGGAACAATATGAAGAGAGAGATTGCAAAGTTTATCTCGATGTGTCTAACTTGTCAACGTGTAAAGGCGGAGCATCAAGTACCAAAGGGTCCATTGTAACCACTTGAGATTCCGAAATGGAAGTGGGAACACATTACCATGGATTTTGTTACGGGTCTTCCCAAGGTTTCTCAAGGCATAGATGCGATTTGGGTTATTGTTGATAGATTAACCAAGTCAGCCCATTTCTTGCCTATACGTGAGACTTATTCCCTTGAACGTCTTGCTAGTATGTACGTAAATGAGATTGTAAGATTTCATGGCATGCCAGTATCCATAGTTTCGGATCGTGACCCAAGATTTACTTCAAGATTCTGGGTTAGCTTTCAAAAAGCTATGGGCACGAATTTACGATTTAGTTCGGCATACCATCCTCAAACAGACGAACAATCAGAGAGGACTATTCAAACTCTTGAAGATCTATTAAGACTTTGTGTCCTAGATTTCAAAGGAAGTTGGGATAAGTATCTACCATTGGTGGAATTCTCCTACAACAACAGTTATCAGGCAAGTATAGGTGTGGCTCCATTTGAAGCATTGTATGGACGAAAGTGTCGGTCTCCAGTATGCTGGGATGAGGTGGGAGAAGCAACGTTGTTGGGACCAGAGTTAGTACGTATGACTACAGAAAAGATCCAAATGATTCGATAACGTATACAAATGGCACAGGATCGACAAAAGAGTTATGCGGATCTTCATCAAAAGGATGTGGAATTTGACATTGGGGATCATGTATTGTTGTGTGTGGCTTCATGGAAGGGAGTTACAAGATTTGGGCAGAGAGGAAAGCTCAATCCACGATTTATTGGTTCATTTCAGATTCTTGAACGAGTAGGAAATGTGGCCTATAGACTCGCGTTACCTCCAAATATGTCTCGTGTTCATAATGTTTTTCATATATCTATGCTTCGTAAATATGTGAAAGACCCGAACCACATTATTGAGTTAGAACCAGACAAGATAGCCGAAGACTTAACGTACGAAGAGGTACCTGTCAAGATCTTGGATAGGAAGGAGCATGTCCTACGCACAAAGGTCATACCACAAGTTAAAGTTTTGTGGAGAAACCATGCTATTGAAGAAATGACTTGGGAGTTGGAAACGGAAATGAAAGCGAGGTATCCTCGCCTTTTCGAAACACCAGGTATGTACGTCAATTTCGAGGACGAAATTTCATAAGGAGGGGAGGTTGTAAGACCCCAACTTATTATAAATGAAATTTAATTTCCTCTATTTATTATTTTGAAATATTAAGGGTTGAATTGATTAATGTTGTTAGTTATGGGCAAAATGTGCAAATATTTTAAATAAGCAAGTGGTTATAAAATATTCATTATTGTCAGGGAATATTCGTTTGGTCGTGGAATATTCTTGCTGTCGAGGAATATTCGTAAGACGACGCAGTCTTTTGTGAGCCCCATAACAGAAAGCGATTGGATGATGAAATGTGGGATATATGAGTATATGAGGATGAGGAGTATTTTTGTTGCAAAAGTTGTTTAAAACATGTTAAACATGTCTGTGGGCCCATTTCTTGACTGAAATTTGATTATAGCCTGTAAAATCGTCCGTATGTGGATTTCGGTCAATTTCTGTTTGGAATTTGGAAACACTTTCTTCTGAAAAGTTGTAGAGAATTAAATTTCCTATAATAATTGCGAGATTCGAATTTTCTGATAAAAGGGCTATTTATTATGAATTATTGAAGTTCTGAAGTTCCGAAATAATTGATTTTTGGAAGTTTTTTTTATTTTAAATAATAAAAACGTTTTTGATTTGTTTGGTAGACTTATTTGTTGTCAAGCATGGCTGAATTCAGATCATAGATTGTGTGCATAGGAATTTATATATAATATATTAATATTATATTAAATTTTATGCTTCGGTGTTCTAAGCATTTTTCTACAAATAGGGTGCTTAGGTTAGAATTAAAAATCACACCAGAAACTACAGATTTCTCTCTCTTTCTCTCTATATATATCGAGCATATTTTTGTGAGTATTTTAGTACTTTGAGTGTTGCTATACGGTGCAAGTTCCTTCAGCACTAGATCTTGTATTCCAATCAGAAGTACTGTTTTTCTGAGGTAAGGGATATTTTTTTTTTGTTTAAAATGATATTATTTCTTCAATATCATTATGCCGAAATATTGGTTGGAACTTTTTATCAAATTTGGAACTTTTTCATGTCGGGGTTACTATTTATGAGTTACTATTCATGAGTTACTATTCACGAGTTACTATTCACGAGTACTATTCACGAAGTATGATGATTTTTTTGTGAAATTTCTATCTTTTAGTGTCAGAGTTACTATTCATGTATACGATACTATTCACGTATACGGCACTATTCACGAATACGACACTATTCACCGAAAAATAAAATTTTCCTCTTTTTGTCAAAAATATCTATTATGGATACTAGCTTTGATTGTATCCATGTTTTGATCATTCTTGAATTTTACTCCACTATGATTATTTATGAGGTATTTTTGGACATGGAATAGCTGAAATACTAATCCTTAATATTTATTCTTTTGTTTCACTGGATTCGTTTTCTTTAAAATATTTTTCATCATCCTCAGTCCTAAATGATGATATAACTAAATATCTTTGGCCCGGTAGTGCAAGATGAATTGATTTCGATGAATATCTTTGGCCCGTAGTGCAAAGATGAACATGTGTTTAGATGAACATGACCAACTGATGAATATCTTTGGCATGTAGTGCAAAGATGAATATTTGATTCCAGATATATATTGATTGATGTTACAGGGATAAAATGTTGACGATGAGCTTTTAAATTCATATATAGAAGATAGTAGATTTCATTCTCTACTTAACTACTCTTCTAATGAATTATTATTTCCGTTGCGAATATTGATTTAAAACTTGTTGTCTATTGTATTCTATTAGATTTTTCCCTGTTGAGGACTAACGATAATTTGTTCTATATTATCTTAGTCATAATGTTCTTTACTGGGCTAGTTGAGCTCACCCTTTTCCTTGTTGTTCCATTTTTCTTCTTAGGAGGCGAGAATGTAGCGAGTACTAGTCGGGGTAAAGAATGATGGTTCTAGAAGTGGTTCTAATAGTCCTCACTATTCTGTAAAATAGTGTATTAATAATTGTAATGAGGACTTATTTGAGTGTGGATATTGTCTAGATGACAATATTTGTATTTAAACTCACAGTTTAAGTGTTGTCGTATTTTGCACGACAATTGTATTAATAAAGTTGTAGTTGTTTCTATACCATGTATTTGGCGACTCAGAATGGGTGTTGTATACTGATTTTGGGGGCGTCACAATAAGTACATGTCTTGCTTGCATTAAAACCTTTCCTACTCGGATTGGCTGGTGGAAGAAGATGAATAATTTTCTTCTGAGCTGTCAGAAGTTTGAGAATGCTGTCGAGTGAATCCCCTAAGGGTGTGAACACTCGGGTACGTCTGACTTCTCCACTTTTTGGCAATAAAGGTTTTGAAGACTGTGCTTGGAAAGGGGAATAGTTTCTCCTTTGAATAAGCATGTTCTAGTTACCTTTTTGTCCTTGTAGTATCAAGGAAACATCCTCCTCTTTATTCTTATGGACCCTCCGGGGGTTGTTTCTATAACTTCCAGACTTGATGTGCTCAACTACAGCTTTTAGAGTGGCAAGGTCTTGAATCTTCCCAGATTTAAATCCCATCTCGTTCATTTCTCCATGTTTGATCGTTTTAGAGAATGGTTTGCCTTTACCAACTAAAAATCTCTCATAGAAGGGACCTTCTTGAATATCTATGGAGGTCATCACCATTTCAGACTCAGTCATAGATGGAATAACTTGAGCAGCCAGATGCCCCCATCTTTGGGCATACTCTCAGAAAGACTCATTAGCTTGTTTCCTGACCTTGGTAATTTGGTACCGGTCTGGAGCCATCTGAATTTGGAAGCTGTACTGACTGAGGAAAGCATGAGATAGCTCCTCCCAGCTATAAATATTAGAGTTGTCTAATCTGGTGTACCATGATCTGGCTTGTGACGACCCAGAAATATGGGTTGTCCAGAATTTAAGTTTAAAGAATTAGTTATTAATAAAATGAATTTTATTAATACTATTATGTGCTATGTGTTTGTTAATCGTTCTATAACCTAGGATAATTATAAATTGGGAGGATTCTAGCTACGAGCTAGACTGAACGAATAAGAATTATCAAGATTGAAATCAAATTTTTCCGGGAACAAAATATTTTTTGGGAAAAAAGGCGAAATAGGTACTATTCATTGAAATGAAACCCTAAGGGTTGGGGTTTGAATAACCTAGGTAGATTCAGAGAGTTCGGTATGTCGAAATGACATTCCGTCGAAAGATTTGATGATAATATGTTGTGAAAAGTTAAGTAAGCTGATAAAAGTTTTTGTCAAAAAGCATGCAGAAATCGGACGAAATAAAAATGACGAAAAGTACTGCTATGTACTTTTCACTCATTTAGCTCCGTTAGGGTAAAACGTGAAGGAAAACGCTTAACGCCAAAAAGTATTTTTCAATTTTTCGAAGATCCGAAGAATACGTAAAAATTAGTTAGTAAAGGAAAGACGAAATATCCAAAAATCTTTGGATTCTGAGAATCGCAGTTTTCAAACTGTTCGACATAACTCGAATGACGGAACCATGAAACTTCCAAGGGAAGTTTCGTGAATAGTAAGAAGGTCTAATAAGGAGGTGGGAACAGTAAGGAGGTGGAATAGTAAGGAGGTTAAGGGGGGCGAAATAACTAAACTACCCCTAACTTTGGTTTTCTATAAATAGGAAGCTCATTTCTTTGTTTTGAGATTTTGAAAATACTAAGGCACTTGAGAGAGAGAGAGTTCAAATGGGAGAAGAAGGAAGAGGAAAGGCTAGCCCGTGTACAAACTTTGTCCGATGGGAGAAGATTAAAGGAGAACGGTAATCCGAAACCTAGTCTCTTATAATTTTTCTTTAAGTTTCGATGTTTAAAAACATAACTTAATGAAGATAAGAAGTAGATAAGGTGAGAGATGAGTTCATATGGTTGAAATCATAAGAAAATGAAGAAATAAGAATTTAAAGTTTAGTAAATAATTTTCTTAAGGAAGTATAAGATTTGTAATGAATTAGAACGATCCGAGTGGATTATATAAATAAGTAGGTAAAATAAGTAAGGAATGATGTTCTATAACATCAAATTCCAATAAAAAGTGAAATCATAATCCAAAATATCGATTAAAATGAAGAACGAACGAAGAACACGTGAAGAACATAAAAAACGTTGTTGATAGACAAATTTAAAACCATCGTAGGATAATTGTTGTTGATGGACAAGTTTAAAACCATCGCATATAAGTT
This sequence comes from Panax ginseng, assembly GCA_020205605.1. Taxonomy (NCBI): domain Eukaryota; kingdom Viridiplantae; phylum Streptophyta; class Magnoliopsida; order Apiales; family Araliaceae; genus Panax; species Panax ginseng. The sequence goes on along the minus strand of CM035147.1, from coordinate 46,479,582 downwards.
AGATGTGTATTGCTTGGTTAGGAACGGTAGAAACATTTATGAAGAACGGATTAAAACTTAGCTATAACGAAGTTATGGCAAAAATTTCATAAAAGACGAATGAGAATTAGAAAGTTAGTAAATGAACCCGAGTGGTTAGGGTTTCATAAGAAAGTAAGAGAACATAGAAAACGTAAGTTGTGGGCTCAAGAATGAACGAGTTCCGAGTTCGAATGACCGAATTACGGACGAACAAACGAAGAGCGTTAAAAACATAAAAAAATGAACGAAGGGTGAAGATCAAGCCAATCAAAGGGCACATTAATTTATTCAAAACGAAGTTCTGTCCAAAGGGTATTGAAGTACGTAAGATAAGGAACATAATGGCTTTGGAACGACCTCGTTCTGAGTTATAACGAAGGAGTTATGAGATCGAGAAGTAAGCGTCTCAAATTGGATTTAACACTTAGAAAATTTTCTAAGGTTAGGGCTTGGCGCCGCGGTGCCAGTCATGCCTTGTAATGTGGTACTGCAGCGCCAGACCGGGGAGCCGGGTACTACCAACTCGTGCCGCGGCTCGAGGGATAAAGAAGGAACCGATGTCGCGGCGCCGATGTAGGGCCAGGTCCAATAATGAAATTTTAAGTGCTCAATTACTGGGGGATATGCAAGAAAGAAATATGAACATATAGTTCACCTAAAATAACACTTAAGCAAATGACTTAAACCTTTATTAAAGGTTGAACATAAAGATTAACCGAGATTAAATGATAAAGAGTATAATTATGGGTTACGTAACCGATGTCCAGGGACCGTAGTCGGGATGAACGAACGTGAGGGATTGCTATGGTTGTGATTCCTTAGACGTTGAGTGACGAGGGTAATGAATAATATTTCGATGTTATGTCATGATAATGAGAGATAAGTGTGAAGTGTATAGACGCTGTGAATGTAACGTTGTTGCGATGAACGATCGGTCTTAGCATACAACGATTGGTATGGCTTCGACACTAAGAACGAGTAATGAACATGGGGTTCATGTAATGGATAACGAAAGTATTAAATAAGAGATGAATTATCAAGAAAGCTGTAACAAACGATAATAAGATTAATGAAATTTGAATGTGAGTCGATAAGGAATGAATCACGAGGTATGGCATTTAGTTGCCAAAAGTCAGTAAAGAATAAGAAATTGACTTAACGAACGTTATAGTTAATGGTTCATATAAGTTAAGAGAAGTTAGGTTGTGGTACAATTTTAACCTTTGATGGTTGACATATGGGGAATTTGGGCTAAACAATTCATTCGGAGAGCGAAGGTATATACTGGCTGGCGGCAACCGATCTAACTCACTGTGATGACAGTGTAGATGAGACAGGAACTTGTTTGTTGGTTGTTTGTGGGAAACCACTCAAAGTACCATATGGACTACTAGTAGAGAAGCGATGTGTGCTGAGTCCTAGAGAAGTTATAAGAAGAAGGTAAGAATATAAATCATCCAAGATGATGAACGTATGAGTAAGACATCTCCGTATGTCACAAAGTCATAAACTGGTAAAGGAAGTTAGTCGCATAAACTTATATTGCAAGAACGCAAACTCTAAGAAGTAAAGTTAAGTAAACCAATGCGTAAGTTCAATATATGACTAATTGGTGTTTATGTTTTCTCCTTATATGTTATATAGGAATTGCAATGAGCAGTTCAGCGTAAGTTGTAGCTGTGTGTAAGGCAAGTTTCCTAACTTCATTCATATTACATGAATGCTAGTTTCTTAAACTTCTCAGATGTTGTACTTGAGAAGTTCTGTCTATGTGCGAATATGCGATATGTGTACAATGTGGTAGAATGTATGAGGCCTTGAGCCACAATTTGAACACTTCAGTGTTTTTATGATATGCATTGTTCTGTGATTGAGATGTTCAATACAAGTATGTTCTGTTTATACATGAATAGTTATTGTTAAGTCTGTGCTAATGATTCTAGCCAGATAGGATGTGTATGAAAAAGGTAGAAGAATGAAAGTATTTCAAAGTGAAAATAACTGATGTTTTAAGATGATAGGAATCGAGACTATTCCTATTATTCAAGCTGCTTCATAACCTTTGTTCGGTTATGGAAGTTCTAAAGAAATGTTTTAATTCTAAAGTTGTTTGTTCAACTATTATGACTTGCTGAGCAATTGAATGCTCACACTTGCTTTAAATGAAAAACAATTTTTAGCGAACAAGGTTAGAAGAACTTAAAGATCCCGTAAAGATCAAGCTGATGGTATCCAGATGAAGTACCATTCAGAAGGTGAATGAGCGAGAAGATCAAGTGAAGACTTGTAATGTAAAAAGATGAAATTGAATTATAGACTAGTTTAATGAACTGTTGTATATCCTTGGTGGCGGATAAAAGTCACTCTTGTAAGATGAAATGAATAATGTATTTATTAATATTTGTAATGAAAAAGGTTATAAGGTTTCCAGAACCTGGGATTTGAGAGTGGATGTCGCTATATTTTAGTATATAATGATGTATGTTGGATGAATGATATACTCGTGACGTACGGAATTCGGGTGTGAAGATAGACCGGATTTCGGGGCGTTAAATGGCTTCCCCAGTCAGACTTTTCTGAAATAGTTGCATTATGAGCTTTTCATCCTTAGCATAAGATCTGAGCTCTCCAGTGAATACTTTCAAATGTGTGTAAGGATCTCCCAATCCATCATACTTTTCAAAATCGGGAGTCTTGAACTTTTATGGATAATGAACACTAGGGAAAATTCAAAGGTATGAATATGAAACACTCCCGTGTGCTCCAATCCCTTTGATAGACTGAATGGTCTCTTCCATTTGTAAAACTTTCTTCTTGATATCACCGGTGTCTAGATCTTCTTTGAGATGGGTGATTTCAGGGGTTTTGTTGGCTTTGTCCAACTGAGACTCAGGTACTAGAATTTCTTTGTCCAGACCCTGGGTTCCTCCCTGTGCAGAGGATTCTGTATGTATGGGTATTTGTGGACCCTAAGTGGACTTGTGTAGTTGTTTGAGTAGAACAACCAACTCTGTAATTTAGTTCCTTAATCCTTTGAACTCCTCGCGAGAGTCATGAGTAGGATTAGACTTGCCAGATGTAGTCATGATTGGCTGTAGGCTTGATGCCTTTTTGGACTTTGAACCGGTAATAAGACCAATTGTTTTCCTACAAAAAAACTTATGTAGTTTAGTCTTAAGGGAATGTGGGAAATGTTACATGCCACATAATGTGTCCATTTAGGAGTATTATCCTGCAAAACGGATGTCAGTTGTTTACATGACAAGATAACATGACAGGTTTTGATTTAAAAAGGGAATGCATGTACACATATTCCTTTATTTTCTCCATTACAATGAGATTGACATGGAAATCAAATTACAAGTAATTGAAATGGGAAGGTATGAAGAGACTTCCCCCCGCATTTAGTTTATCAGAGGCTGACCTATCTTAGGCTACTCTCACAACTTTTTGGCATGAAGGTTCCCAGATCATCGCAATTTACTCGACAGAAAGTTAACTCGGTCTTTCAAATGGAGCAAATCTGGGTGGTGCCTTTTCTGAGCCTCATTGGAATTAGTCTCCCTATGAGTCTAATAATCAAACACCAACAGGATAGTCTCCTGGTGGAGGGACCACACAACATACATTCACATACATCGTGTCTCACCGTATGGAAATGATGACACGTGTGAAGCACTAATATCACAGGCAGATATAGTGCGAAGCACTAAGTGCAGTAAGTAAATGCATTGGTACACATTTATAAAAATGTAAATGCAACATCCACATACAAGCAGATAAACATTTTAAAAGGCTTTTAATAGCGGCTTAAGCTCTCTTACTGGAGTTCCCAGCAGAGTCGCCACCTGTCGACGTCGGGATTTTTATTTGTCCCTTTCTATTCTTGTCTTTTGGTGTTCTCATGTTAGGTGAGATTTGTTTGAAAAAACAAGTTGTGAAAAGGTCCGACATGTATATGTCGACAATTGGACTATAAGAGTTGCCAGTTGATATTTTTTAATGGTTGCACCAACTCAACCGAGAAAAGGTTTGCACATAGACCTAGTGATATGACACTGCTTAACTGGTCTGTGAAATTGAGATTCGTTAAGGTCCGGGGGCTTTATTATGCGGAGGGAAGATGTTAGGCACCCCCCGACATCCGTGGAAACACGGTAACCCCCACTTTTTAATTTAAACATTTATCTGAATGTGTGTGTGTAGGTCTATGTGCAGTTGTTTGGAAGTAGTGATATGCCTCATTTGCACCTATATACAAAGGGTTTAATTTTTGTATAAAAGTTCAGTTTTATCGAGATATGGCAGTGATGTTTTGTAAAATAGGTTTTTTCAAACCCTTATGCTCAATAGTAATTGAGGCCTTTGATACTTTCATTTTATTATGTGTTCAGCTTTATTACTTTTATTTTCGAGATGTGAAGCATCTTCGAGAAAATAAGATACATAGAAATGTCGAACTCCTTGTGGGCATGAGAGTCGTCTAAGGAAATTCAAACACCGTGAATAATTTACAAGCTAGTTGCAGCTGAAAGTGTTTATCACGGGAACCGAATCTAGATTCAAGAAATGAATTTGTGATCACATGATTCCTAGGCTCACGTGATGATGCAGTATGTAATAAAGCTGTAAATAGTTATATATATATATATAAGATATAAATATATATATATATATATATATATGAACAATCAACTACCACGAAGTAAACTCCAGGCAGGACGGGAAATTTATATATATATATATATATATATAAGCGGTAAATGGCCATGAAGTGATCTCCAGGCCTGACAGAAATGTAAACGCACTGGATATGTCGATCCAGGCTCAATCAATAATTCAAGAATATATATAAAAGCAATAAATGCATCGGATATGTCGATCCAGGCTCAATCCATGATTCGATAATATATAATTGTGCTCAACAGGCAAGAATCTTCGAGCAGTTCCAAACAACTGTGTAGACATCTTTCTATAACTGTGCTCAACATGCAAGAATCTTCGAGCAGTTCCAAAGAAACTAGTTTTTTGCCCATGACGCAATTGTGTGCCCTACACATCCCCCATACAGACTGGACAAGACAACTTACCATGGGTCGACCAACCACTGACCATCCCAAGTGCTGGAAAGTCAGTGATAGTCCACAACAAGGCTGCCTTCATCAAAAAATTCTGCCCGACAGATTTATCAAAAGTCTAAACCCCTGTTTCCCACAACATCTTAAGTTTATCGACTAACGGTCAAAGGTACACATTGATGTCTTTTGTAGGACTCTTATCCCCCAGTATTAGTAAAGTCAAGAAAAGATATGGATCCCTAATGCACATTGACGGTGGAAGATTGTAAGCTACCATAATCACTGGCTAAACAGAGTATGGCTGACTAAAATTATTAAACGGTCAAAATCCATCTGTAGCCATGCCAAGCCTAGCATTCCTAACTTCATCGGTAAATTGTGGAAAATTGGCATCAAAATTCTTCCACCCATCTCCATCTGCTGGGTGAGTAAGATGACCAGGGACGACGTCCTTTGTCCTATGCCAATGCATACTGGGTGCAGTATGAGAAGACATGAATAGCCGCTGCAACCTCGGTGTAAGAGGAAAGTACCTTAATATCTTCTTCGGAGCATGTTTTTCCTTCCCCCCACGTTTTGTGATTTTGTACCGAGGCAAATTGCATATATCACACTGCACCTTATCTTTGTCCTCCCCATAGTATAACATTCAGTCCTGCTCACAAGCATCGATCTTCTTATACCCGAGATTCAACCCCTTAACCATCTTCTTCACTTCATAGTAACTCGCGGGCAGGGTATTATCCTTAGGTAAAAACTCCCTGAAAATAGAAAGCAAATCATTGAATTCTCTCTCACTGCAGTCATGCTCATTCTTGTAGTATAAAAGCTTCATCACTGTAGAAAGCCTGGTGTGCTTGTCGTGTTCAGGATATAATGGGGTACCTGATTCAGATAGCATCTTGTAGAAGGCAGTTGCTGAATCATTTGGATTTTGTTGATCAGCACTGCTTGACGCATGCTCATTTTCAGCCTAGTTAATATTCATAGGGCCATACGCATCTACCAATATCTCCACGACATCATAGTTATCTGACTGGTCTACCGTATTGTCTGCCAGTTCTCTAAACTCAACTGATTCCCCGTGATGAATCCATACCGAATACCCATCCACAAACCCACGTGAATATAAGTCAAATTTCACTTCATCAGCAGTCTACCATATCATGTTCTTACACTTGAGACATGGGCATCTCATCATTCCGTTCAGATCATGAGCATGTTCTATTGCTTTGTTCATAAAATTGGACACCCCGTCACGGTACGCATCAACTAATCCCCTCCCATCAATCTTTATCCTACGGTACATCCAACTCCGGTCAGCATCCATCTTTAATTGAAGAAAATACCCAATTAGATCAAGAATAATCATGAATGTGGTCCAAGAATAAATTTAGTTTACCTAGTTTATATCTCCACTCTACAGGGGTTAGTCTTCTATCCCATTCTTGGATGCGTCTCCTCACTAGTGCCAATCTTAAGCATATTTCTACTATTTTAAGAAATTTTCAGCAGCACATCCCCATGGTCTCCAAGTACACGAAAATAGACCAAGAAAACTTAGTCTAAGTATGCACTCAGAGAACATGTAGAGACACCAGCTGAAAGTTTCTCAAAATTTATACGCACCCTGTGCATTGGCACCGACCTAAGTGAGAGACATAACATCCAGTAATAGTCCCAAACTGGGGACTATTCGACATTCACTCCTAATGAGTGAATGTCGAACAAGTTTCTAAGTTAACACCTCCAAAGCATGTGTGATGCCCCCAAAATAGGTATACATCACCCATCTTGAGTCGCCAAATATCGCACTATAAAAATCAAATATAAACTTCATTTATACAACTGTTGAATTGTCGTGCAGAGTACAACAACAGATAAGCTGTGAGTTTTAATACAAATGTATATAACTCTCCTGGTGCCTCGACCACAACCTTACAATTGTACTTTACATAAAAGTACAGTCAAAAATTGTTTTAGAAATTAAAATCTTTGGAAAATACTCAAGGAAACCTTCGTACATGGGAGGCCATGCGTCTAGGTTATGATAGATATCATATGTCCACAGAATTATCCTTGGTTGACCCAAATGTCCCCAAAGAAAAACAAGAAGATTACTATCATCTTCTTTCCAATGGTGAGTCTTCTCTTGACATATAATTATCTCCGTTGTCTCCAAGTGAAAATTATATTTCAAATATACTCCAAGATCATATAGGTAGTGCTCGTAGATATACTCAGCAAGTGGATGTGCACAACCATGTCTTATGATAACATGAGGTTGTATGTCATTAGACATCTTGTATGATAGTGGCAAAACACCCTTCCAAAGTTGGGTTCACCTCACCCTATTCGGTTCACCAAAATTAAATATCAAATGACGTATACAATACGACAAACTTATCTAAAGTTCTCAACAAAATTATTTCCATACTATTTAGGGAGAACCTCAACAGCTATAGACCATCGTTCTATTCCCCTGTTATCCCCGCTCGACCCGGCAACACTTTTATTACCTGAAAGGAATTGTGAAGCAAAGGGTGAGCACAAATAGCCCAGTAAAGAATATCATGACTAAAGATAATTAAATTATCAATAGCCTTTGTCAATAATAAATCAGAGATTTAGAACATATGGTAGATGATAAAACTTTTCAACCATAGTTATAGCGGAACGAGCAATCCATTAAAAGAGTCAAATAGACAATGAGGTCTATTATCTTCTCCATGTTAAAAGTCCACCAACAATGTTTTATCCCTGTAAAATCAATTAACAGTTCCTATCCACAATCATATGAATAACTCATAATCATAATTGTGGTTCTAAATTCCTCTTCGCACCCAGGACGAAGATAATTTTCATCACCTATCTTCACCTAAAACATCAAAAATCATGGTTATACCAAATCACAATTCCTGCTCATAATCATACTAATAAATTCATCTTTGCACTACGGCCAAAGATATTCATTAACAATTCATCTTTGCACTCTGTGCCAAAGACATACAAATCGTATTTTAGAAGAGTCAAGTAGAGCATGATATCTACTATCTTCTACTTAATTAAAAGCTGTATAATCAATATTTTATCATTTGAGACTCAACTTAATAAATAATCCACATCATCGAATCACCCTCACACTACTACCAAGGATATTCATTAATATCACATCCATGAATTTATATTTTATCGCTGAGACTCAGCTCGATAATCAATCCATATCACTGAATTATCCATGCACTACGGCTAAGGATATTCGTTAATATCACGACCACGAATTATCCATGCACTACAGGCCAAAGATAATCGTGTTTTCATCAACGGTCATGATCATGTCGTAAAACAATTCATCTTTGCATCATTGGCCAAAGAGAATCCATAGCCATTATCATACCAAAAACTGTCCATCAATGCACTACGGCCAATGAAGACTTTTACCACATCATTTGTAACATTACGGTCATGATTATACCGAATAATCCCTGGTCATAATCATACCAAGTCCATCTATGCACTACGACCAAAGATGACTTTCAACACAATATAAGCATAAGAATGATGACAATGATATAAGCATTAATCAAACGAAAATAAGGATAAATATTAAAGACTTTAAATTTATCCAAATATTATCAATCACTTAATAAACCCATAATCTAATATTATTAATATTATAACAATATTTTAATCACTTCTTAAACTTATAAACAATTTATTTCAATTGTTTACACTTTACCAAATAATGCATTTAATCATTTAAAAATGTCATACTCATAATATTTCATCACCAACGATCAAATCCCTCATTAAAAATCTGCATATACCCTATATAGGATTCCCAAGCCATAAAATCCTATTTTCCAATTTTGTTACTTCATATAACATATTTAATTCATTTACTCATAATTAGTTCATTTTCATGAAAAATACCAAATCAGTCCCAAAAATATTTCTTTTCTGGGATTTAGCAGAATATAGTCCCGTATTGAACATATATTTTTCTCAAAAGTTTTAAAATTCATTTACTATTTAATATGGCTAAAACTGCCGAATATTTAGACATTTATTATAAATTATACTTTTGTCCAAAAATTCCTAAATTTACAGGGTATACTCCTGTTATATACATGTACTCCCAATAACAATTTCACCAATTTTGTAGTTAACCACAAGGAGTTATAATGGTTTACTTTTAAAATAGTATTTTCCTATAAAATTCATAACTCCTAATCTATACATCCAAAAATCGCCATTTTTAGACACAATCTAGAAAACTCATCAAATTATCATTTCTAATTTTTCTAAAATTTTTGAGGGTCAAAGAAATTATGAAACTGCCCCTGGCAGAAACCCCTTTTGAATGAAAATACTATTGATCATAGGAATACAAAGGATCGTTCACCATGCATGTGGTAATCCACATAGACAGGTTATTCCAACAGAATAATAAAGAATGAAATAACAGAAGAATTCACCATGCATACGGTAGTCCGCGTATACAGGTTATTCCAACAGAATAATAAGGAATGGAATAACAATAGCTCTCTTCATGAATACGAAAGAAATAATACCCCTTATTATAATAATAATATCCCTTACCTCAAAAGAAGACTTGATATTGGAATAGTGAGGTAGCAGACTTTTCTTCTTCTTTCTCTCTATAATAATTGCTCTATAGCTTTAGTGAATTGGTGAGAAATGAAGGAAGAATGAGCTTCTATTTATAAGAAAATATAGTTTTGATAATTGCACATTTTGGGGCTCAGAATATTACAGTATAATACCTCCCTCTTTTTCTTCATTTTTAATTTAGTCCTACAAGTATTATTAAACTTGCACCACCTCCCCTAATAGTAAATAATGTGAATCAATAGTTCAATCATGTGAATCAATAGTTATAATCATGTGAAAATATGAATTACAGTATAGTACCTCCATTTTTAACTTAGTCATGCAAGTATTATCAATCTTGCACCAACTCCCCTAATAGTACAAGAATGTGAATCAATAGTACACACATGTGAATAAATAGTTATAATCATGTGAATTAATAGCAATTAATTGCTCATTTATCTAGTTAATTACCCGATTGGTCAATATAACCTCCAAACATCAATTATTATCGAAATAAATGTCAATTTTCACTAACACTAATAATTCTAACACAATGGAACTATTTTTATCAAACAATTTATTTTTGAAATTTTAAAGTTTGGCTTTTTTTGAAAAAGTCAACTATTGACTTTTTGACCAAAAAGTTAACCCTGGAAAATTTTGTGTTTATAGTACATTTGTACTAATTTTATCGTTCCGGACTCAAATATCACGTCCGCGTCTCCAAATTCAACTCCGAACTCAAATTCAATTTTTAATAACATTCATCATTAATATTATAATTCACAATATTTAACAACCAGGTCGTTCCCAGGAAAGAGGGGGATTTTCGATAAGGATTTCTCCTTATTAGCGCGCAATTAGATGACCAAACCTCTCATTGACAGAACTTCTAGACATTGTTAATATTGCAAATAATAATATGAATAACTTTGTCGTCTCAATTATTGATTTAATAATATAGCATATTATGAAGATGATACTGTAACAATAATTGAATCAATAATATGAGAGATATGATGCAGCAATTATTGTAGCAATAATTGAGTATAACTGAGTGACTTCTCATGTAAGCATCAATAACCAATATCGTGTGCTACTATGCAACCACGCGTATTACTGTTCTTTTACTACTGATTATTTTATAACAACTTGTTTACTTTGAAAAATTTTCAAATATGACCCTTAACTTTAAACTTTTATCAATTTAAATATTTACCAAAATAGAAAAATTGAATACTTTTATTTCATAAAATTTGGGATCTCACAATCTCCCCTTTATGAAATTTTGCCCTCGAAATTTACGTACCTGGTAGTTCGAAGAGATGAGAATACCTTGCTTTCTTTTCGAATTGTACATTCCCGGTTATATCCTCTGTATCATGATTTTTCCATTGCTCATCTCCTGTATTTCAGATATCATTCTAGAATATATCTTCAAAACAAAGGTCAATTGACATATCACAAATTGTCAACTTATCAAGTAAAAATTTTTGGCTTAGGTAAGTCACACACTAAATGAAGTATATTACTCGTCTCTCCCCTCCTAGTTCTAGACTCATATCTCCGCCAGTGACTATATCCCTAAGCTCTGATACCATTTGTGACGCCCCCAAAATAGGTATATGTGAGACCCTAAATTTTATGAAATAAAAGTATTCAATTTTTTTTATTTTGGTAAATAGTTAAATTGATAAAAGTTTAAAGTTAAGGGTAATATGTGAATTTTTTTTTTTTTTGCAAAGTAAGCAAGTTGATATAAAATATTCGTTTTGTCGGGGAATATTCGATTGGTCGAGGAAAATTCTTTTTGTCGGGGAATATCCGTACGACGGTACAATCATTGGTGGACCCCGCAACGGAATTATTATCGTATTGAGAAAACGACAAAAATATTTTTATGAAAATAACTACGGAAGTTTTACCGTTAAAATTGTTAAACTACTCCATTAGTAAAAGTAAAAGAATGTCTGCGTGGTTGCATAGTAGTAACACCAGATTGATTATTGATGCTTACGTGAGAAGTCACTCGCTTATACTCAATTATTGCTACAAAGAATTGCAAGATTATATCTCTTATATTATTGATTCAATTATTGTCACAAGATATCATCATATAATATGTTATATTATTAAATCAATAATTGAGACGACAAGTTATAATATTAATGATTAATAATTGTTGAAAGATTAAATATGTGTTGATTAAAAATAAAATGATTTATGGTAATATTTATTCAATCCTTGATGCATATAAAGAGTCTATTATGAGACGTTTGTGGTAAATTTGGTTATTCTATGGGGCCCATATGTCATCATCTAAGAGTCTCTTTCGTCAATAGTAATTACCTTTACTAGACGCCAAACCCTTTGTCGTTTTATATTACAAAGCGCCGAACCAATTGTCGTTTCACATTACAAAGGCCGAACCAATTGTCGTTTCACATACAAAGGCCAAACCACTTGGTGTTTCACATTACGGTGTCAAACCACTTTTCTTTTCACATCACGGTCGTGCAAGCCGCTTGCCTTTTCACATTGCAAGTGCTAAGCTAGAAATCTTCTATAAATAGAGACCTAGTTCTTCATTATTTTTCACGAATTCATTCAAGCTATAGAGAGAAAGATAAGAGAGAGAGAAGAAGAAGAGTATTCGTTACTACACTACCGCAGATTCAATCTCCTACTAATGTAAGGGTGTTATTTCTTTTGTATTCATGGAGAGAACTTACGTTATTCCATTATGTATTATTCATTGTTGGAATAACTCAGATATGCTGCTACCCTATACTTGGTGAAATTCTTATGTTATTCCATTCTTTATTATTACGTTTTAATATCACGTCATGCGTTCTGTGGGACTGGTTCCATTATTTGTTATTATGTTGGAATAACCTGTGTATTCGAAGTACCGCATACATGGTGAAATTCTTCTGTTATTCCATTCTTTATTATTCTGTTGGAACATCATGTCTATGCTTTACGCATGACTTGGTTCCATTATTTATTATTCTATTGGAATAACCTGTCTGTGCGGTCTATCGCATGCCTGGTTAATTCTTCTGTTATTTCATTATATATTATTCTGTTAGAATATCCTGTCTGTGCGTTTACGCATGACCTGGTTCCATTCTTTATTATTCTATTGAAATAACTTGTCTTTGTGGATTACCGCATGCATTATAAATGATCCTTCGTATTCATACGAATAGTATTTTCATTAAAAAGGGGTTTCTGCCAGGGACAATTTCATAATTTTTCTGACCCTTCAAAAATTCTAAAAAAATTTGAAATGATAATTTGATGAGTTTTCTAGATTGTGTCCAAAAATGGCGATTTTTAGATGTATATATTAAGAGTTATAGATTTTATGGGAAAAGACTATTTTAAAAGTAAACCCTTATAACGCCTTGTGGTTAACTCCAAAATTGGTGAAATATTTATTGGGAGTACATGTATATAACAGGAGTATACCCTATAAATTTTGGAATTTTTGGACAAAAGTACAATTTATGATAAATGTCTAAATATTCGGAAGTTTTAGCCATATGAAAAATAGTAAATGAATTTTAAAAATTTTGAGAAAAATATATGTTCAAGATGGGACTATATTCTGCTAAATCCCAGAAAAGAAATATTTTTGGGACTGATTTGGTATTTTTCATGAAAATGAATTAGTTATGAGTAAATGAATTAAATATGTTATGTGAAGTAATAAAATGGGAAAATAGGATTTTATGGCTTGAGAATCCTATATAGGGTATATGAAGATTTTTGATGAGGGATTTGATCATTGATTATGAAATCTTATGAGTATGACATTTTTAAATGATTAAATGCATTATTTGATAAAGTGTAAACAATTGAAATAAATTATTTATAAGTTTAAGAAATGATTAAAATATTGTTATAATATTAATGATATTAGATTATGAGATTATTAAGTGATTGATAACATTTGGTTATTATTGAACTATTTGGATAAATTGTATTATAAATGTTTAATATTTATCCTTTATCTCATTTGATTAATTCTTATATCATTGTCATCATCCTCATACTTATATTATGTTGAAAGTCATCTTTGGTCAGTAGTGCATAGATGGGTATGTATGATTATGACCGGGGATTATTCGGTATAATCATGGCCCGTAATGTTACAAATGATGTGGAAAAAGTCCTCATTGGCCCGTAGTGCATTGATGGATGAGCTTTTTGGTATGATTATGGCTATGGATTCTCTTGACCAAGGGTGCAAAGATGAATTATTTTATGGCATGATCATGACCAGTTGATGGCATCGATTATCTTTAGCCGTAGTGCATGGATAATTAGTGGTCGTGATATTAACGAATTTCCTTAGTCGTAGGGCATGGATAATTCAGTGATATGGATTATCGAGCTGAGTCTCAGCGATGAAATATAAATTCATGGATGTGATATTAACGAATATCCTTGTCCTAGTAGTAGTGCGAGGCGATTCGATGATGTGGATTATTTATTAAGCTGAGTCTCAGCGATAAAATATTTATTATACACTTTTAATTCGTAGAAGATAGTAGATATCATGCTCTACTTAACTCTTCTAAAATACAGTTGTATGTCTTTGTCATGTAGTGCAAAGATGAATTGTTAATGAGTATCTTTGGCCATAGTGCAAAGATGAATTTATTAGTATGATTATGAGCAGGAATTCTGATTTGGTATAACCATGATTTTTTATGTTTCAGGTGAAGATAGGTGATGAAAATTATCTTTGTCACTGTTGTGAAGAATTTAGAACCACAATTATGATTATGAGTTATTCATATGATTGTGGACAGGAACTATTGATTTATTTTACATGGATAAAATTGTATTGGTGGACTTTTAACATAGAGAAGATAATAGACCTTATGGTCTATTTGACTCTTCTAATGGATTGCTTCGATTAATCAAGAACTATGGTTGAAAAGTTTTATCATCTACCATATGTTCTAAATCTCGATTTATTATTAATGAAAGCTATTGATAATTTAATTATCTTTATTCATGATATTCTTTTTTATGGGCTAGTTGTGCTCACCCTTTCTGCTTCACAATTTCTTTCAGGTAATAAGAGTGTTGCCGTAAGACTGTTACCAGGTTGAGTGTGGATAATGGGGAATAGAAACGATGGTCTCTAGTCATGTGGAGGTCCTCCTTAAACAAAGTATAGAAAAATGTGTTGTATTCTATACAACATTTAGTAGTTATATTTCGTGAATCAAATAGGGTGAGGTGAACCCAACTTTGGAAGGGTGTTTTGCCACTATCATACAAGATGTCTAATGACATACAACCTCGTGTTCTCATAAGACATGGTTGTGCACATCCACTAGCTGAATATATCTACGAGCACTACCTGTTTGATCTTGGAGTTTATTTGAAACATAATTTTCACTTTGAGACAACGGAGATATTTATATGTCAAGAGAAGACTCACCATTGGGAAAAAGATGATAGTAATCTTCTCGTTTTTCTTTGGGGTCTATTGGGTCAACCAAGGATAATTCTGTGGCCATATGATATTTATTATAACATAGACGCATGGCCTCCCATGTACAAAGGTTTCCTTGAGCACTTCCCAAAGATTTTAATTTCTAAAATAGTTTATACTTTTATGTAAAGTACCATTATAAGGTTGTGGTCGAGGCACCATGAGAGTTACATACATTTGTATTAAAACTCACATTAATCGTAGTTAAGTATTCTATGACAGTTCAGCGATTGTATAAATGAAGTTGTATGTGAATTTTGTACCATGTATCTGGCGACTCAGAATGGGTGATGTATACCTAATTTTGGGGGCGTCACAATATACATCACCCATCTTGAGTCACCAGATATCGCACTATAAAAATCAAATATAAACTTCATTTATACAACTGTTGAACTGTCATGCAGAGTACGACAACAGATAAGCTGTGAGTTTTAATACAAATGTATGTAACTCTCCTGGTGCCTCGACCACAACCTTATAATGGTACTTTACATAAAAGTACAGTCAAAAAATGTTTTAGAAATTAAAATCTTTGGAAAATACTCAAGGAAACCTTCGTACATGGGAGGTCATGCGTCTAGGTTATAATAGATATCATATGTCCACAGAATTATCCTTGGTTGACCCAAAAGTCCCCAAAGAAAAACAAGAAGATTACTATCATCTTCTTTCCAATGGTGAGTCTTCTCTTCACATATAATTATCTCTGTTGTCTCCAAGTGAAAATTTTATTTCAAATATACTCCAAGATCATATAGGTAGTGCTCATAGATATACTCAACAAGTGGATGTGCAACACCATGTCTTCTGATAACACGAGGTTGTATGTCATTAGACATCTTGTATGATAGTGGCAAAACACCCTTCCAAAGTTGAGTTCACCTCACCCTATTCGGTTCACCAAAATCAAATATCAAATGACGTATACAATACGACAAACTTATCTAAAGTTCTCAACAAAATTATTTCCATACTATTTAGGGAGAACCTCAACAACTATAGACCACCGTTCTATTCCCATGTTATCCCCGCTCAACCCGGCAACACTCTTATTACCTGAAAGGAATTATGAAGCAAAGGGTGAGCACAAATAGCCTAGTAAAGAATATCATGACTAAAGATAATTAAATTATCAATAGCCTTCGTCAATAATAAATCAGAGGTTTAGAACATATGATAGATGATAAAACTTTTCAACCATAGTTGCAGCGGAACGAGCAATCCATTAATGGAGTCAAATAGACCATAAGGTCTATTATCTTCTCCATGTTAAAAGTCCACCAACAATGTTTTATCCCTGTAAAATCAATCAACAGTTCCTGTCCACAATCATATGAATAACTCATAATCATAATTATGGTTCTAAATTCCTCTTCGCACCTGTGACAAAGATAATTTTCATCACCTATCTTCACCGAAACATCAAAAATCATGGTTATACCAAATCACAATTCCCGCTCATAATCATACTAATAAATTCATCTTTGCACTACGGCCAAAAGATATTCATTAACAATTAATCTTTGCACCATGTGCCAAAGACATACAACCCGTATTTTAGAAGAGTCAAGTAGAGCATGATATCTACTATCTTCTACGAATTAAAAGTGTATAATCAATATTTTATCGCTGAGACTCAACTTAATAAATAATCCACATCATCGAATCACCCCTGCACTACGGCCAAGGATATTCATTAATATCACATCCATGAATTTATATTTTATCGCTAAGACTCAGCTCAATAATCAATCCATATCACTGAATTATCCATGCACTACGGCTAAGGATATTCGTTAATATCACGACCATGAATTATCCATGCACTACAGGCCAAAGATAATTGTGTTTTCATCAACGGTCATGATCATGCCATAAAATAATTCATCTTTGCATCCTTAGCTGAAGAGAATCCATAGCCATTATCATACCAAAAACTGTCCATCAATGCACTACGGCCAGTGAAGACTTTTACCACATCATTTGTAACATTACGGTCATGATTATACCGAATAATCCCTGGTCATAATCATACCAAGTTCATCTATGCACTACGGCTAAAGATGACTTTCAACACAATATAAGCATGAGGATGACGACAATGATATAAGCATTAATCAAACGAAAACAAGGATAAATATGAAAGACCTTAAATTTATCCAAATATTATCAATCACTTAATAAACTCATAATCTAATATTATTAATATTATAACAATATTTTAATCACTTCTTAAACTTATAAATAATTTATTTCAATTATTTACACTTTACCAAATAATGCATTTAATCATTTAAAAATGTCATACTCATAATATTTCATCACCAATGATCAAATCCTCATCAAAAAATCGTGATATACCCTATATAGGATTCCCAAGCCATAAAATCTTATTTTCCAATTTTGTTACTTCACATAACATATTTAATTCATTTACTCATAATTAGTTCATTTTCATGAAAAATACCAAATCAGTCCCAAAAATATTTCTTTTCTGGGATTTAGCAGAATATAGTCCCGTATTGAACATATATTTTTCTCAGAATTTTTAAAATTCATTTACTATTTTTTATATGGCTAAAACTACCAAATATTTAGACCTTTATCATAAATTGTACTTTTGTCCAAAAATTCCTAAATTTACAGGATATACTCCTGTTATATACATGTACTCCCAATAACAATTTCACCAATTTTGGAGTTAACCACAAGGAATTATAATGGTTTACTTTTAAAAAGTATTTTTCTATAAAATTCATAACTCCTAATCTATACATCCAATCTAGAAAATTCATCAAATTATCATTTCAAATTTTTTCAGAATTTTTGAGGGTCAGAAAAATTATGAAACTGCCCCTGGCAGAAACCCTTTTTGAATAAAAATACTATTGATCATAGGAATACAAAGGATCATTCACCATGCATGCGGTAATCCACATAGACAGGTTATTACAACAGAATAATAAAGAATGAAATAACTGAAGAATTCACCATGCATACTAGAGTCCGCGTGAGACAAAGTTATTCCAACAAAATAATAAAGAATGGAATAACAGAAAAATTTCACCATGCATGCGATAGACCGCACAGACAGGTTATTCCAACAGAATAATAAATAACGGAACCAGGTCATGCGCAATTCAAGCATGCATATGATATTCCAAATGTAATAATAAAGAATGGAACCAGTCATGCGTAATCAAGATGCATGTGATATTCCAATGTAATAATAAAGAATGGAATAATGAAGAATTTCACAATGTATACTAGTAGTCGCAGATACAAAGTTATTCCAATGTAATAATAAGGAATGGAATAACAATAGCTCTCTTCATGAATACGAAAGAAATAATACCCCTTACTATAATAATAATAATATCCCTTACCTCAAAAGAAGACTGGATACTGGAATAGTGAGGTAGCAGACTTCTCTTCATCTTTCTCTCTATAATAATTGCTCTATAGCTTTAGTGAATTGGTGAGAAATGAAGGAAGAATGAGCTTCTATTTATAGGAAAATATAGTTTTGATAATTGCATGTTTTGGGGCTCAGAATATTACAATATAATACCTCCCTCTTTTTCTTCATTTTTAATTTAGTCCTGCAAGTATTATTAAACTTTCACCACCTCCCCTAATAGTAAATAATGTGAATCAATAGTTCAATCATGTGAATCAATAGTTATAATCATGTGAAAATATGAATTACAGTATAGTACCTCCATTTTTAACTTAGTCATGCAAGTATTATCAATCTTGCACCAACTCCCCTAATAGTACAAGAATGTGAATCAATAGTACACACATGTGAACAAATAGTTATAATCATGTGAATTAATAGCAATTAATTGCTCATTTATCCGGTTAATTACCCGATTGGTCAATATAACCTCCAGACATCAATTATTATCGAAATAAATGTCGATTTTCACTAACACTAATAATTCCAACACAATGGAACTATTTTTATCAAAAAATTTATTTTTTAAATTTCAAAGTTTGACTTTTTTCCAAAAAAGTCAACTATTGACTTTTTGACCAAAAAGTCAACCCTGGAAAATTTTGTGTTTATAGTCTATTTTTACTAATTTCATCGTTTCGGACTCAAATATCACGTCCGCGTCTCCAAATTCAACTCCGAACTCAAATTTGATTTTTAATAACATTCATCATTAATATTATAATTCACAATATTTAACAACCAGGTCGTTCCCAGGAAAGAGGGGGCTTTCCGATAAGGATTTCTCCTTATTGGCGCGCAATTAGATGACCAAACCTCTCCTTGACAGAACTTGTAGACATTGTCAATATTGCAAATAATAATATGAATAACTTTGTCGTCTCAATTATTGATTTAATAATATAACATATTATGCAGATGATACTGTAACAATAATTGAATTAATAATATGAGAGATATGATGTAGCAATTATTGTAGCAATAATTGAGTATAACTGAGTGACTTCTCACGTAAGCATCAATAACCAATACCGTGTGCTACTATGCAACCACGCGTATTACTGTTCTTTTACTACCAATTATTTTATAACAACTTGTTTACTTTGAAAAAAATTCAAATATGACCCTTAACTTTAAATTTTTATCAATTTAACTATTTACCAAAATAGAAAAATTGAATACTTTTATTTCATAAAATTCGGGATCTCACAGCATGTATGTCTTCATCAAGATAAATTAAGTATAACATTTGCTTAGTTTGAACGATATGATCTGGTTCCCATATTTTATTATGGGAACCAGATCATATCATTCAAACTAAGCAAATGCTACTTAGTTTATTTTGTCAATGAAAAACTAAGTAAGTGCTACTTAGTTTATTTTGATAATGAAAAATTAAGTAAGTGCTACTTAGTTTATTGAATATTGCATCCCAACTAAGCAAATGCTACTTAGTTATTAATTGTATTTTATTTAATTTTGATTTTATTTAACTAAGTAAGTGCTACTCGGTTTAATTATATTTATTTTGTATTATATTATTTTAAATTAAATTAAGTCAATTTTTTATTGAATTTAATTGAATTGAATTTAATTTTTATTATCTTAAATCAAATCATATTTTTATTTTAATTATTTTAAATTAAATTATTTATTTGATTTTATTTTAAATTAATTTAATTTATAATTAAATTAAATTAAATTAGTTTAGTTTAGTTTTATTTAATTTAATTTAATTTATTTGTATTTGTCTTTGTATTATATTATATTATAACATTTAATTTATTTAAATTTTAATATCTTAAATTAATTAAATATAGTTAATTTAAATTTAATTTGTATTATATTATATCATATTTTTTTATTTTATTTTATTTTTAATTTAATTTAATTTTTTATTATATTATATAATTTAATATTAAATAATTTATTTAAATTTTATTATCTTAAATTAAATTAAGTCAATTTTTTATTTTATTTAATTTAACAAAATTTGTATTATATTATATAATTCAATTTATTTAAATTGTATTTTAGTATTGAGAAACTATTAACTACACATTAATATAATAAAAAGGACCGACATAAATTGCAATTGATGAATTCTGATAGAATTTCGTCGGATATAACAAATATGCCAATGTGAGAACAAAATACCCATAAATTTTAAGACCCAAATTACATACCCACAAATTTTCAAAACAAACAATATCAGTATAACATTAGGGCATGAACCAAGGCAAATCAAATTATTCAAACCAACATGAATCCTTAATTCAAACCAAAATGGATATGTTGAACCAATATAGATAATTCATTTTGTAAGACCCCAAATTAGTAATAAATGAAATTTATTTTCCTCTATTTATTATTTTGAAATAGTAAGGGTTGATTTGATTAATGTGATTAGTTATGGGTAAAATGCGCAAATATTTTAAATAAGCAGGTGGTTATAAAATATTCATTATTGTCGGGGAATATTCGTTTGGTCGTTGAATATTCTTTCTGTCGGGGAATATTCGTACGACGACCACAGTCTTTTGTGGGCCCCATAATGTAAAGCGATTGGATGAAGAAAACGACAAGTATAAGTTTTGTTTATAAATAACAGTGCGGTTATTACTGAATTATCTTTCGTTGGAATACTCATTGGGGTTAAAACACAAGAATCTGGCGTTGTTGCACAAAGAAGACACCAGTATTGCACCAATTATTGATTCTTACGTAAGAAGGCACTACTCAATAATTGTTACGAAGAAGTTCTCGCTCAAATTATTTTATTTTATTGATTCAATAATTCTTTGCGTTGATATTTTATATTATCGTTGTTTCAATAATTGTCACTACACAAGATTTTCTATTATCGAAGCAATAATTCATATTATCCGAATAATATTATTAGAAAACATTATTGGCAATGTCTAGAAAGTTACATACAAGGAGAGGTTTGGTCACCTAATCAAGGCGCCACTAAGGAGAAATCCTTATTGGAAAGCCCCTCTTTCCAGGAACTACTGGTTCACTGTCAGATTGTGATTCTCGTAATATTATTTATGAATAATTAATTATTGATTTATATGATGAGGAAAATATTGATTTTATGTGGATATAGATGGAGAAAATTTTTAAAGTGACAATTGTTGAAAAATGATATTTTATCTTTTCTGATAAAATAATTTATTATTATATTTTAATAATATAATAATGGTGATATTTTTACAATGAATGTGGGATATATGAGTATATGAGGAGGAAGAGTATTTTTGTTGCATTAAATGATTAACACATGTTTTGTGTGTCGGTGGACCTCATTTCTTGACTGAAATTTGATTATAGCTTGTAAAATCGCCCGTTTATGGATTTCGGTCAATTTCTGTTTGGAATTTGGAAAAACTTTCTTCTGCAAAGTTGTAGAGAATTGAATTTCCTATACAAAGTCGCGAGATTCGAATTTTCTGATAAAAGGGCTATTTATTATGAATTATTGAAGTTCCGTAGTTCCGAAATAATTGATTTTTGGAAGTTTTAAATATTTATAATTACAAAAACGTTTTTGGTCATATAATTGGGTCTTGCATGTGATGTAAATGGCTGATTTCAGATCTAAGAGTGGGCGTAAGAAATTTGGTTATATATATTATTATTATATTCAATTTTCTACTTTGGTGTTCTAAGCATTTTCCTATAAATAGGGTGCTTAGGTTAGAATTGAAAATCACACCAGAAACTACATATTCCTCTCTCTATAATATCGAGCGTATTTTGTGAGTATTTTTATACTTTGAGTGTTGCTATACGGTGCAAGTTCCTTCAGCACTATATCTAATATTCCAACCAAAAGTACTATTCTAGCTAAGGTAAGGGATATTATTTTCTTCTCAAATGATATTATTTCTTCAATATCATTATGCTGAAATATTGGTTGAAACTTTTTATCAAATTTAGAACTTTTTCATGTCGGGGTTACTATTCATGAGTTACTATTCATGAGTTACTATTCACGAGTTACTATTCACGAGTACTATTCATGAAGCATGATGATGTTTTTTGTGAAATTTCTATCTTTTAGTGTCGGAGTTACTATTCACGTATACGGCACTATTCACAGAAAAATTAAATTTTTGTTTTTCGTCCAAAATATCTATTATGGATACTAGCTTTGACTGTATCCATGTTTTGATCATTCTTGAATTTAATCCACTATGATTATTTATGAGGTATTTTTGGACATGAAATAACTGAAATACGAATCCTTAATATTTATTCTTTTGTTTCACTGGATTCGTTTCATTTAAAATATTTTCATCATCCTTAGTCCTAAATGATGATATCTTGAATATCTTTGGCCCGTAGTACAAAGATGAATGATTTCGATGAATATCTTTGGCCCGTAGTGCAAAGATGAACAGGTGTTTAGATGAACATGACCAACTGATGAATATCTTTGGCCTGTAGTGCAAAGATGAATATTTGATTCTAGATATATATTGATTGATGTTACAGGGATAAAAGATAGATGTTGAACTTTTAAATTCATATATAGAAGATAGTAGTTTACATTCTCTACTTAACTACTCTTCTAATGAATTATTATTTCCGCTGCGAATATTGATTTAAAACTTGTTGTTTATTGTATTCTATAAGATTTTTCCCTGTTGAAGACTAACGATAATTTATTTTATATTATCTTAGTCATAATGTTCTTTACTGGGCTAGTTGAGCTCACCCTTTTCCTTGTTATTCCATTTTTCTTCTCAGGAGGCGAGAATGTAGCGAGTACTAGTCGGGGTGTGGAATGATGGTTCTAGAAGTCGTTTTAGTAGTCCTCACCATTTTTGTAAAATAATGTATCAATAATTATACTGAGGACTTATTTGAGTGTGGATATTGTCTAGATGACAATATTTGTATTTAAACTCATAATTTTTATGTTATATTAATAAAGTTGTAGTTGTTTCTGTACCATATATTTTGACGACTCAGAATGGGTGTTGTATACCTGTTTTGGGGGCGTCAATAAAATAAAATATTGAACAGTAATTATTGTAACAATTATTGAGTAGTGCCTTCTTACATAAGAATCAATAATTCAAAAATATTGTGCAATACCGTGTCATCTCATGCAAGATCGGCGTACATCGTAATTTAAACCTTTGGGTATTCCAACGGTGTTAATTGGTAAATAACTACGCCGTTATTTATAAAAACTCAAACTTGTCGTTATCTTCATTCGACCGTTTTCTATTATGGGGCCCACAAATGGCTGCGCCGTCGTACGAATATTCCCCGACAGTAAGAATATTCCACGACCAAACAAATATTCCCCGATAACAATGAATATTTTATAACCACTTACTTATTTTGCAAAATTTTCACATTTCACCCATAACCAAAGCATTATATCAAATTAACACCTTATTATTCACAATAATAAATAGAGGAAATTCAATTTTATTTATAAAAAGTTGGGGTCTTGCAATATATATATATATATATATATATAAGCGTTAAATGGTCACGAAGTGATCTCCAGGCCTGATAGAAATGTAAACGCGATAAATGCATCGGATATGTCGATACAGGCTCAATCGATGATTCGATAATATATATAAGTATATATATTCGGGCTCAATTGAGATAACTCAATTATATATATATATATATGGAAGAAATAAACGCCACGGATCGATGATCCGGACATACGCACACAAAAAGACTCTCAACGTGAATAACTGTGTGTGAATAAAAGTGGAGAAATACTTTAATAAAGGTGAGGTGTCTTACAATGGGCTGCCAAGAAGACTTCAAATAGCTTTAAATGAATGAATACTCGGTTTCCACCGGTAAAATATATCAAAACACAAGCTAACAAGTGTTTGGACAGAGAAAGCACTCAGTTTAAAGTGTGTACAGAACAAAATGGACAGGGCTTCCTCGCCTTTTCTCTCTTTAAAATGGCCACCCCAAGCCCTCTATTTATAGAGGGAATAGCCGCAGGTGTACCTGCGACTATCCGAGGTGTAAGACCCCAACTTTTATGAATAAAGAATAATTTTCTCGAAATATATTTTTGAATATTATGGTGTGGATTTGATATAATGTTATAGTTGTAGGTAATATTTACAAATTTTGCAAAGTAATCAAGTGGTTATATAATATTCGATTGGTCGAGGAATATTCGTTTTAACAGGGAATATTCGTACAACGGCACAATCATTGGTGGACCCCACAACGGAAGTATTATCGTAGTTAAAAAATTACAAAATTATCTTTTTATAAAAATAACGGCGAAAGTGTTACCGTTAAAACTGTTGAACTACCCGGTAGTAAAAGTACAGTAATACGCGTGGTTGGATAGTAGCACACGATATTGATTATTGATGCTTACGTGAGAAGTCACTCAGTTATACTCAATTATTGCTACAGTAATTGCTGCATCATATCTCCCATATTATTGATTCAATTATTGTCACAGTATCATCTGCATAATATTTATTATTATTAAATCAATAATTGAGACGATAAAGTTATTCATATTATTATTTGCAATATTGACAATGTCTAGAAGTTCTATCAAGGAGAGGTTTGGTCACCTAATTGCGCGCCAATAAGGAGAAATCCTTATCGGAAAGCCCCCTCTTTCCTGGGAACGACCTGGTTGTTAAATATTGTGACTTATAATATTAATGATAAATAAGTTGTGTTGATTAAAGATGAAATTGATAGTTCCATTGTGTTGGGATTATTAGTGTTAGTGAAAATAGATATTTATTTCGATAATAATTGATGTCTGGAGGTTATATTGACCAATGGGGGTAATTAATCAGATAAATGAGAAATTAATTGCTATTATTTCATATGCTTATAACTATTTGTTCACATTTGTGTACTATTGATGCACATTCATGTACTATTAGGGGAGGTGGTGCAAGATTGATAATACTTGCATGACTAAATTAAAAATGGAGGTATAGTTGAAGGTATTATCTTGTAATTAGTTTTTTCACATGATTATACTATTGAGTCACATGAATGAACTATTAATTCACATTATTTACTATTAGGGGAGGTGGTGCAAGTTTGATAATACTTGCAGGACTAAATTAAAAATGAAGAAAAAGAGGAAGGTATTATACTGTAATATTTTGAGCCCAAAAACGTGCAATTATCAAAACTATATTTTTATATAAATAGAAGCTCATTCTTCCTTCATTTCTCACGAATTCACAAAAGCTTTAGAGCAATTATTATAGAGAGAAATTATAGAGAGAAGAAGAGAAGTCTCGCTATCTCACTATACCAAAGATCCAATTTTTCTAAGGTAAGGGTATTATTTCTTTCTTATTCATGAAGAGAACTTACATTATTCCATTCTCTATTATTACATTGGAATAACTCATATCTGTGAGGCTACCCTATAATTGGTGAAATTCTTACGTTATTCCATTCTTTATCATTATGTTGGAATAACTTTGTCTATCTAAATACCGCATACATGGTGAAATTCTTACATTATTCCATTCTTTATTATTACATTGGAACATCATCGTCTGCATGCGGATTATGCATGACCTGGTTCTATTCTTTATTATTCTGTTGGAATAACCTGTCTGTGCGGTCTATCGTATGCATGGTGATTTCTTATGTTATTCCATTCTTTATTACTCTGTTGGAATAACCTGTCTATGTGGATTATTACATGCATGGTGAATGATCCTTTGTATTCATTCCTTATTAAATTGTGGAAATGATCTGTCTAAGTGGATTACCGAATGGCGGACGAAAATTCATTTGCAGTTTCATATATTCTCTTATACTCAGTTGGTTAAAGCTTTGACTTTTATACTCCATGAAATTAGTGGAATATCCTTGATATTTGCGCTTCATCCAGTATCTTTTCATGGAAATATTCTTTTGAGCATTCTTGAATTTTACTCCACAAAGAAGTATCATGTGGACAATTTGGACGTTATTGGTTACTGGATAAATTAATTTTGAACTTGTTTTATTGAATTCTTATATCATTGTCATCATCCTCATGTTTATATTATGTTGAAAGTCATTTGTGGCCTGTAGAGCATAGATGGACTTGGTATGATTATGACCAGGGATTATTCGGTATAATCATAACCGTAATGTTACAAATGATGTGGAAAAAAGTCCTCATTGGTAGTAGTGCATTGATGGACGATTGTTGGCATGATCATGACCATTGATGAAATACGAATATCCTTGGCCAAGAGTGCATGGATAATTTGTGGTCGTGATACTAATGAATATCCTTGGTAGTAGTGCGTGGATGATGTGGTTTATTTATTGTCGAGTCTCAAATGATAAAAGTGATGAAAAACCTTTTAAATCATAGAAGATAGTAGATTTTATTCTCTACTTGACTCTTCTAATGGATTGCTTGTTCCACTGCAGTTAAACTTGATGTTTGTTATATTTTATCAGTTTAACACTGTTGAAGGCTAACGATAAATTATTTTGCATTATCTTAGTCATAATATTTCTTACTGGGCTAGTTGAGCTCACCCTTTCTTTCACTGTTCTCTTCAGGAAATGAGAACGTAATCGGGACTAGTCGGGGAACGGAGTGACGGTCCAAATAATAGCATTAGTAGTCCTCACTATTCTGTTAAATAGTGTGACAATAAATGTAATGAGGACTACATTGAGTGTGGATATTGTCTAGATAACAATATTTGTATTAAAACTCATAGCATATATTTTGTCGTATTTTACACGACAGTTGTATAATTAAGTTTTTATTTGTATTTTGTACCATGTATTTGGCGACTCAAGATGGGTGATGTATATTTATTTTGGGGGCGTCACAGTTGGTATAAAAGCTTAGGGATATGATCTCTGGCTAAGATTTGAGACTAGAACTAGGAGGGGAGATAAGGGGAATTCCTTCGCTAGTATGACCTACCTAAGTTTATTTGATATTTAATTGGTCGGTAAGATTTTAGGGATAATATGTTGTATGTCAATTAACCCTTGTTTTGTGGTAGTATTTGAAAATGACATCCGAGAATGTTGAGAATAGCAATGGAGCACAGGAGACCGTTGAGTCTCCACAGATCAATAATCAAGATAATGTGCATCAGGAAGGCGATAATTCTCATGCAAACAACTACACCGACCAAATGATGAACGATGGAATGTTCAGAGGCTTTATGAAATTCATGCAACATCAGGCGAGAGAGGCTCTTGTCCAAAATGTAGGTGGAAACACTGAAAACTCTCGGACGGTCACTGCTAAACAGTTCAAGGAGCTGGGACCACCATTGTTTATTGGAGAGCCAAAACCACTTAAGGCGGAAGCGTGGATAAAGTAGTTCACCAAGATATTTGATGTTTTGGGATGCTCCGAGGAGCAAAAGGTTCCATTTGCCACCTTTATGTTGCCAAGAGAAGCAGATTACTGGTGGGAATCGGTAAAGCGTACTTAACCTGCCGCGCTGAAGATGTCTTGGGAGAAATTCCAAGAACTATTCAACGATAAGTACTTTCCAGAAAGTATTCATCACATGAAAGAGGTAGAGTTCATCAAGTTGGAGCAGAACAATATGACCGTGTCACAGTACGAAGCTAAGTTTACCGAGTTGTCCCGGTTTACATCTCACTTGGTTGATAATGAGGAGAGAATGACGCGGATGTTTCTAAGAGGTTTGAAACCCGAGATACGTCAATACTTAATTTCTCACAAACTGTGTTTGTATTCAGAAGTTGTTAATAGGGTTCAGTTATTGGAGCGCGATAACGAGTCAACTCAACCAAGAGAAAGCAGCCGACAAAATGATAATACCAGTGGTAGCAGTCATCGAAGCGGTGACAACAAACGTGGAGGGAATCAACATGCCATAAATGGTAACCACTTCGGTGGTAATCATGGCTAAGACAGTAAAAATGGACATTTCAAGAAAAGGAGATTTAACAATGATGGAAAGACGTCAACACTAGCACCCGTTGTTAAGGAAGGAGAACGACCACCTATCATATGCTTCAAATGCGGAGGGGAGTGACATATCAGTCCAAACTGTGCGATGTAGTCCAAAGCATGTTATAATTGTGGAAGAGAAGGTCACCTAGCCCAATTTTGTTGTGCACCAAAGACAAATCCAGTTGGGATGGAGGCACCAAAGGTCATCCTAGAAAAGTCAAAGCCGGTAGTTCAAGGGAGAGCATTTGTCGTAACCTCCCAAAAAGCAAGGAACCCGAACGAGGTCATCACGGGTAAGCTTATCATAAACTCTAGCGAAGTCTATACCTTATTTGATATCGGTTCTACCCATTCTTTTATTTCTCCTATTTGCGCTCAACGTTTAAATTTGACTCCGGAGAAATTAGACTTTGACTTATCGATTGAAACTCCGTTGGGAGAAACCTTCATTACATCCACTGTTTATAAGTCTTGTTTGATTCAAATCGGTAACCGCACGTTACCTGTCGATCTTATTTCTTTAAAAATACTTGCATTTGACGTGATTCTAGGGATTGATTGGTTAACTACTCATCATGCTAAAATTGATTATTTTCGTAAGGTTATTAGCTTTAATATTCCTAATCAACCTATTATGTGAATTCAAGCGACCAAACCATTAAAATCAATCATGGTCATCTCAAGCCATAAAGCTATTCGTTTATTAAAAAATGAATGTCAAGCTTTCTTAGCTCATGTCACAGATTTAAACAAAAATACGTCAGATTTGAATGATATTTCTATTGTTAATAGTTTTCCTGACGTATTCCCCGAAGAACTTCTTGGCCTACCCCCAGAGCGTGAAATTGAATTTTTTATCAACCTTGAACCCGGTACAAAACCCATTTCCAAAGCCCCATATCGAATGAGTCCTATTGAACTTCAGGAGTTAAAGACTCAATTGCAGGAATTGTTAGACATCGGTTTCATTCGTCCTAGCACGTCTCCTTGGGGTGCTCCTGTTCTATTCGTGAAGAAGAAAGATGGAAGTATGCGACTTTGTATTGATTATCGGGAGTTGAATCATGTCACCATCAAAGATTGGTACCCGTTGCCTCGCATTGATTACCTGTTTGACCAGTTGCAAGGCGCCAAATTCTTTTCAAAGATTGATCTTCGTTCCGAATATCATCAGTTGAAGATTAAAATTGATGACATTCCAAAGACTGCTTTCAGAACTCGGTACGAGGATTATGAATTCTTAGTCATGTCTTTTGGGTTGACTAATGCTCCTACTGCCTTCATGGATATGATGAACCGAGTATTCAAGGAATATTTGGATCACTTTGTGGTCATCTTTATTGATGACATCCTCATATACTCCAAAACCCGTTAAGACCATGAGCAACACTTGAGACTGATACTCCAAAAGCTTCGTGAAAATAAGCTATATTCCAAGTTGAAGAAATGTGAGTTCTGGCTTGAGGAAATTGCATTCCTTGGGCACGTGATATCAAATCATTGGATATCTGTTGACCCGGCAAAGATTGAAGCAATTCAAAGCTGGGAGCAACCTAAATCATTGACCGAAGTACGTAGCTTTCTCGACTTAGCTGGTTATTATCGATGATTCATAGAAGGGTTTTCTCGAATCGCTACTCCATTAACTCAGCTGACTCGAAAAGATACAAAATTCGATTGGAGCGAGGAATGTGAGAAGAGTTTTCAAGAACTCAAGAGGAGACTCATTTCAGCACCTATTCTGACAATACCATCTGGCTCGGAGGGATTTGTCATCTACAGTGATACTTTAGGCAAAGGGTTAGGATGTGTTCTCATGCAACATGGGAAAGTCATAGCCTATGCCGACGACAACTCAAAGAATATAAGAGGAATTATCCTACTCATGATCTAGAGTTGGCAGCAGTCATTTTTGAGCTTAAGATTTGGAGGCATTACCTGTATGGAGAGAAGGTGGAGATCTATACGGATCATAAAAGCCTCAAATATTTCTTCACTCAAAATGAACTCAACATGCGGCAATGACAATGGCTTGAGTTGTTGAAAGATTATGATCATACCATTCAATACCATCCTGAAAAAGCGAACGTAGTAGTTGATGCATTGAGTAGAAGATCATATGCGGGTACAAGTGCATTATTGTCAACGCAAAGGCCCATTTTATATGACTTACAAAGGATGGAGATAGAGTTAAAGACTCCAGGGACCCATGTGATGATGGTGAATATACGAGTAGAACCAAATTTAATCGATAAAGTTAAAGTTGCTCAAGCTACAGACATGGAGTTGATGCGTATGAGGAAGAAAGTGCAAGAAGGTGCTATGTTGGAAGCAAGAATCGATGAAGAAGGAATACTTCGAGTCAACTCTAGACTTTGTGTTCCTAACGATTCTGACTTAAAGTATAAAATCATAATGGAGGAGCACAACACACCGTTTGCAATCCATCCTGGGAGTACCAAAATGTATCGTGATCTTTGACATACATTTTGGTTGAGAAATATAAAGAGAGAGATATCAGAGTTTATCTAAAGGTGTTTAATTTGTCAACGAGTCAAGGCGGAGCATCAAGTACCAAAAGGTCCATTGCAACCACTTAAAATTCCAGAATGGACGTGGGAGCACATTACCATGGATTTCGTTAGTGGTCTTCCCAAGGTTTCTCAAGGCATAGATGCAATTTGGGTCATTATTGATATATTGACCAAGTCTGTTCATTTCTTACCTATACGAGAAATTTATAAACTTGAACGTCTTGCTCGTATATACATAAACGAGATTATAAGACTGCATAGTATGCTGGTATCCATAGTTTCTGATCTAGACCCAAGATTCACTTCAAGATTTTGGGTTAGTTTACAAAAAGCTATGGGCACGGATTTACGATTTAGCTCGGCATATCATCCTCAGATGGACGGGCAGTCGGAGAGGACTATTCAAACTCTTGAAGATTTATTAAGACTATGTGTCCTTGACTTCAAAGGAAGTTGGGACAAGTTCTTACCATTGGTGGAGTTTTCCTACAACAACAGTTATCAATCAAGTATTGGCATGGCTCCATTTGAGGTGTTGTATGGAAGAACGTGTCATTCTCCAGTATGATGGGATGAGGTGGGTGAAGCAACGTTGTTGGGACCGGAGTTGTTATGTATGACTACGAAAAAGATTCAAACGATCCGACAAAGTATAAAAACCTCACAAGATCGATAAAAGAGTTATGCTGATCTTCATCGAAAGGACGTGGAATTTTATATTGGAGATCATGTGTTGTTACGTGTTGCTCCATGGAAGGGAGTTACGAGATTTGGAAAGAGAGGAAAGATCAACCCTTGATTCATTGGCCCATTTTTAATCATCGATCGAGTAGGAACTGTGGCCTATAGACTCGCCTTACCGCCAAGTATGTCTCGTGTTCATAATGTTTTTCACATATCTATGTTATGTAAATATGTGAAAGACCCGAATCACATTATTGAATTAGAACCAGACGAGATAGAGGAAGATTTAACGTATAAAGAGTTACATGTTAGAATCTTGGATAAGAAGGATCATATTCTACGCTCTAAAGTTATACCTCAAGTCAAAGTTTTGTGGAGAAACCACGATGTTGAGGAAATGACCTGGGAGTTCGAATCTGAAATGAAATTAAGGTATCCTCACCTCTTCGATATACCAGGTACGTACCCTAATTTCAAGGATGAAATTTCATAAGAATGGGAGGTTGTAAGACCCCAACTTTTATGAATAAAGAATAATTTTCTCGAAATATATTTTTGAATATTATGGTGTGGATTTGATATAATGTTATAGTTGTGGGTAATATTTACAAATTTTGCAAAGTAAGCAAATGATTATATAATATTCGATTGGTCGGGGAATATTCGTTTTAACAGGGAATATTCGTACGATGGCACAATCATTGGTGGACCCCACAACGGAAGTATTGTCGTAGTTAGAAAACGACAGAATTATCTTTTTATAAAAATAACGGCGAAAGTGTTACCGTTAAAACTGTTGAACTACCCGGTAATAAAAGTATGCGATGAATGGCATTGGTTGCATAGTAGCACTGCAGTATTGATTATTGATGCTTACGTGAGAAGTCACTCGATTATACTCAATTATTGCTACTGAAATTCTTTGATCATATCTCTTATATTATTGATTCAATTATTGTCACAGTATCATCTACATAATATTTATTATTATTAAATTAATAATTGAGACGACAAAGTTATTCATATTATTATTTGCAATATTGACAATGTCTAGAAGTTCTGTCAAGGAGAGGTTTGGTCACCTAATTGCGCGCTAATAAGGAGAAATCATTATCGAAAACCCCCTTTCCTGGGAACGACTTGGTTGTTACATATTGTGAGTTATAATATTAATGATGAATAAGTTGTGTTGATTAAAGATGAATTTTATAGTTCCATTGTGTTGGGATTATTAGTGTTAGTGGAAATCGACATTTATTTTGATAATAATTGATGTCTGGAGGTTATATTGACCAATCGGGTAATTAATCGGATAAATGGGCAATTAATTGCTATTATTTCACATGCTTATAACTATTTGTTCACATGTGTGTACTATTGATTCACATTCATGTACTATTAGGGGAGGTGGTGCAAGATTGATAATACTTGCATGACGAAATTAAAAATGGAGGTATAGTTGAAGGTATTATCTTGTAATTAGTTTTTTTCACATGATTATACTATTGAGTCACATGAATGAACTATTAATTCACATTATTTACTATTAGGGGAGGTGGTGCAAGTTTGATAATACTTGCAGGACTAAATTAAAAATGAAGAAAAAGAGGAAGGTATTATACTGTAATATTTCGAGCCCCAAAATGTGCAATTATCGAAACTATATTTTCCTATAAATAGAAGCTCATTCTTCCTTCATTTCTCACCAATTCACAAAAGCTTTAGAGCAATTATTATAGAGAGAAATTATAGAGAGAGAAGAAGAGAAGTCTGCTATCTCACTATACTAGTATCCAGTTTTTCTAAGGTTAGGGGTATTATTTCTTTCTTATTCATGAAGAGAACTTCTGTTATTCCATTATCTATTATTCTGTTGGAATAACCTGTATACGCGGGCTACCCTATAATTGGTGAAATTCTTCTGTTATTCCATTCTTTATCATTATATTGGAATAACCTATCTATGCGAAGTACCACATACATGGTGAAATTCTTCTGTTATTCCATTCTTTATTATTCTGTTGGAACATCCTGTCTGTGTGGTTTACGCATGACCTGGTTCCGTTCTTTATTATTCTGTTGGAACATCCTGTCTGTGCGGTTTACGGATGACCTGGTTCCGTTCTTTATTATTCTGGTGGAACATCCTGTCTTTGCGGATTACGCATGACCTGGTTCCATTCTTTATTATTCTATTGGAAAAACCTGTCTGTGCGGTCTATCGCATGCATGGTGATTTCTTATGTTATTCCATTCTTTATTATTCTGTTGGAATAACCTGTCTATGTGGATTATCACATGCATGGTGAATGATCCTTTGTATTCATTCCTTATTAAATTGTGGAAATGATCTGTCTAAGTGGATTATCGCATGGCTGACGAAAATCCATTTGCAGTTTCATATATTCTATTATACTCAGTTGGTTAAAGCTTTGACTTCTATACTCCATGAAATTAGTGGAATATCCTTGATATTTGCGCTTCATCCAATATCTTTTCATGGAAATATTCTTCTGAGAATTCTTGAATTTTACTCACAAAGAAGTATCATGTTGACAATTTGGACGTTATTGGTTCCTGGATAAATTAATTCTTGAACTTGTTTTATTGAATTCTTATATCATTGTCATCATCATCATGTTTATATTATGTTGAAAGTCATCTGTGGCCTGTAGAGCATAGATGGACTTGGTATGATTATGACCAGAGATTATTTGGTATAATCATAACCGTAATGTTACAAATGATGTGGAAAAAGTCCTCATTGGCCGTAGTGCATTGATGGACAGTTGTTGGCATGATCATGACCATTGATGAATACACGAATATCCTTAGCCCGTAGTGCATGGATAATTTGTGGTCGTGATACTAATGAATATCCTTGGCCGTAGTGCAGGGATGATGTGGTTTATTTATTAAGCTAAGTCTCAGCGATAAAAGTAATGAAAAACCTTTTAAATCATAGAAGATAGTAGATTTTATTCTCTACTTGACTCTTCTAATGGATTGCTTGTTCTACTGCAGTTAAACTTGATGTTTGTTATATTTTATCAGTTTAACACTGTTGAAGGCTAACGATAAATTATTTTGCATTATCTTAGTCATAATATTTTTTACTGGGCTAGTTGAGCTCACCTTTTCTTTCACTGTTCTCTTCAGGAAATAAGAAGCGTGGCGGGACTAGTTGGGAGCGGAGTGACGGTCCAGATGATAGCATTAGTAGTCCTCACTATTCTGTTAAATAGTGTGACAATAAATGTAATGAGGACTCTATTGAGTGTGGATATTGTCTAGATGACAATATTTGTATTAAAACTCATAGCATATGTTTTGTCGTATTTTACACGACAGTTGTATAATTATGTTTTTATTTGTATTTTGTACCATGTATTTGGCGACTCAAGATGGGTGATGTATACCTATTTTGGTGGCGTCACACGGGGTGCCCTAGTATCCGTGGGTCCCACCATCTCAAAGTACGCGCACTCATACAACGCGCTGTCTGCTCGAACCTTCATAACTTTCAATCCGAGCATCCGATTGAGGCGTATAATACCTTTCCGAAATGCTGTTGTCGAGAGCTACACAATGACATGGGATATGAAGTTGTACGAAGCTGGGAAGATGGGACCATGCCCATATCTTCAGGTCTTCAAATTCTATCTTGTGACGCCCCACAAATAGGTATACATCGCCAAATACATGGTACTGAATACAAATACAATCTTAAATATACAACATGAGCTGTGAGTTTTAATACCAACATTGTCTTCTAGACAACATTAAAACTCAAAATAAGTCCTCAATACATTTATTAACACACTATTTCACAGAATAGTGATGACTACTAATGCTATCCTCTAGACCATCACACTGTTCTCCGACTAGCCCTAACTACGTTCTCATTTCCTGAAGAGAACAATGAAAGAAAGGGTGAGCTCAACTAGCCTAGTAAGAAATATTATGACTAAAATAATGCAGAATAAATTATCATTAGCCTTCAACAATGTTAAACTGATAGAATATAATAGACAACAAGTTTAACTGCATCGGATCAAGCAATCCATTAGAAGAGTCAAGTAAGGTATAAAATCTACTATCTTCTATGATTTAAAAAGTTTTTCATCAACTTAATCGCTGAGACTTAGCTTAATAAAAAAATTGAATCATCCCTGCTCCACGGCCAAGGATATTCATGTAATCATCAATGGTCATGACTATACCGAATAATCCCTGGTCATAATCATACCAACAACTGTCCACCAATGAACTACAGGCCATTGAGGACTTTTACCACATCATTTGTCACATTACAGTCATGATTATACCGAATAATCCCTGGTCATAATCATACTAAGTCCATCTATACACTACAAGCCACAGATGACTTTCAACATAATATAAGAATGAGGATGATGACAATTCAATAAAATAAGTTCAAGAATAAATTTTAAAGATTTATAAATTAATTTATCTAGGAACCAATAACGTCCAAATTGTCAACATGATACTGCTTTGTGGAGTAAAATTCAAGAATGTTCAGAAGAATATTTCCATGAAAAGATACTGGATGAAACGCAAATATCAAGGATATTCCACTAATTTCATGGAGTATAGAA
The DNA here is from genome assembly GCA_020205605.1 of Panax ginseng. NCBI lineage: Eukaryota > Viridiplantae > Streptophyta > Magnoliopsida > Apiales > Araliaceae > Panax > Panax ginseng. Next base: position 46,443,099 of record CM035147.1, on the reverse strand, counting down.
GCCAAAGCTTTAACCAACCGAGTATAATAGAATATATGAAATCAAGAATGGATTTTCGCGCCATATGCAGAATCCACATGTATGCATCATTTCCACAATTTAATAAGGAATGAATATGATGGATCATTCACCATGCATGTGGTCCACATAGACAAAGTTATTCCAATGTAATAATAAAGAATAGAATAATGTATGATTCACCATGCGTATGTTAGATCGCATGCATGTGTTATGTGACACCCCAAATAGGTATACATCACCCATCTTGAGTCGCAAGATACATGGCACAGAAACAAATACAACTTCAGTAATATAATTGCCGTGCAATATACGGCAAAACATATACTATGAGTTTGAATACAAATATTGTATACTAGAGAGTATACAAACTCAAAAGGAGTCCTTATTACAATTATTGATACACTATTTTACAAAAATAGTGAGGACTGCTAAATAACTATCTTGAATCATCACTCCATACCCCGGCTAGTTCCTGCTAAATTCTCTCCTCCTGAGAAGAACAATGGAACAAAAAGGAAAAGGGTGAGATCAACTAGCCCAGTAAAGAATATTAAGACTAAGATAATATACAATAAATTATCATTAGTTTTCAACAGGGAAAAATCTGATAAAATATAATAGACAACAAGTTTTAGATCAACAACTGCAGCGGAAACAACAATCCATTAAAAGAGTCAAGTAGAGAATGACTTCTACTATCTTCTAAGATTTAAAAGTCCATCATCAATATTTTATCCCTGTAACAACAATCAATATGCATCTTTAATCAATATTCATCTTTGCACTACAGGCCAAAGATATTCATTTGTATCACCAATTGGTCATGTTCATCTCAACACCTGTTCATCTTTGCACTACGGGCCAAAGACATTCATCAGTTAATCATTCATCTTTGCACTACATGTCAAAGATATTCAGTAATATCATCATTTAGGACTGAGGATGATGAAAAATATTTTAAAGAAAACGAATCCAGTGAGACAGAAGGACAAATATTAGGGATTCGTATCATAGTTTATCCAAGATTAATAATACTCCATAATAACTAATTTTGAAGCATAATTCAAAAATAAAGATCAAAACATGGATACAATCAAAGATAGTAACCATAGTAGACATCTTGGACAAAAAGAAGAAAATTTCATTTTTTGGTAAATAGTGTTGTATTCGTGAATAATAGCCTTGAGCACGTGAATAGTAAACCCGACACAAAAGTTCTAAATTTGATAAAAGTTCAGACCAATATTTTTGGTATAATGATATTGAAGAAAATAATATCATTTAGGAAGAAAATAACATCCCTTACCTCAAAATAACCGTAGTATTCTAATTTTGGATATAGTCTTTGACAAAAACTTGTACTGAATAACAACTCTCAAAGTATCAAAATACTCATAAAAATACGCTCGATAATCTAGAGAGAAAGAAAACTTGTTTCTGGTGTGATTTTCAATTCTAACATAAGCGCCTCTTTATAGGAAATTGCTAGAACGCCAAAGGAGACTAAAATAATAAAATAATATTATTTCTAAAATCTATTCTACGCACTAACCAAGATCAGCCACCAGCTTGCCAATTTTGAAAAAAAATTTCAGCAGCCCATGTTTTCAAATAAGAGTGGGTCCCACCCATAATTTAATAAAAATCATTTTATTTTCCGAAACTTCAGTAATTCATAGAAAATAGCCCGTTTATCAGAAAAATACGAATTTTATGTCCATTATTTTGAAATCAATTCTCTACAACTTTGTAGCTTTGAGTTTTCCAAATTCCAAATATAAAATATTCAAATCCACAAACGGGTGATTTTAATACTTCAATCGGACAAAAATACCGATAAAACATCTCAAAGATTAATTCCTTCATTTTATCCACATAAAATAAATATATCCATCATTTATATCCACATAAAATAAATATTTCCTTATCATATAAATTAATAATTAATTATTCATAAATAATATTACGTAATCACAATTATGACAACCAGCACGGTTCAGGAAAGAGGGGCTTTCAATAAGAATTTCTCCTCATCGACGCCATGCAATTAGGTGACCAAACCTCTTCTTGATGTAACTTTCTAGACATTGCCAATAATGTTATCTAATAATATTATTCAAATAATATGAATTATTGATCTGATAATGGGAAATACTATGCAGTGATAATTATTGAAACAACAATAATATAAAATATCAACGCAACAATTATTGAATCAATAAAATAAAATATTGAGCAAGAATTATCGTAACAATTATTGAGTAACGCCTTTTACGTAAGAATCAATAATTGAAAATTACATGCATCCACGCCAGACATCGTATTTTAACCACCGGGTATTCCAACAGTGTTAACGGTAACAACTACGCCGTTATTTATAAAAACTCAAACTTGTCATTTTCTTCATCCGACAGTTATTCTGTTATGGGGCCCACTAATGACTGCGCCATCATACGAATATTCCCCGACGACAATGATTATTTTATAACTACTTGCTTATTTTGCAAAATTTTCATATTTCACCCATAACTAAAGTATTATATCAAATTAATACCTTATTACTCACAATAATAAATAGAGGAAATTCGATTTTATTCATTAATAAGTTGGGGTCTTACAACCTCCCCTCCTTATGAAATTTCGTCCTCGAAATTGACGTACATACCTGTTTTTTAGAAAAGGTGAGGATACCTCGCTTTCATTTCTGATTCTAACTCCCAGGTCATTTCTTCAATAGCATGGTTTCTCCACAAAACCTTAACTTGTGGTATAACCTTCGTGTGTAGGACATGCTCTTTCCTATCCAATATCTTAACAGGTACCTCCTCGTACGTTAAATCTTCTATCTATCTGCGGTTCTAACTCAATAATGTGGTTCGGGTCTTTAACATATTTATGAAGCATAGATATGTGAAAAACATTATAAACACGAGACATACTTGGAGGTAATGCGAGTCTATAGGCCACATTTCCTATTCGGTCAAGAATTTCAAATGGACCAACAAATCGTGGATTGAGCTTTCCTCTCTTCCCAAATCTTGTAACTCCCTTCCATGGTGCAACACGTAACAATACATGATCTCCAATATTAAATTCCACATCCTTCCGATGAAGATCCCCATAACTCTTTTGTCGATCCTGTGCCGTTTGTATACGTTGTCGAATCGTTTAGATCTTCTCTATAGTCATTCTACCACTGACAAGTACTTATCCCAACTCCCTTTGAAATCTAGGACACAAAGTCTTAATAGATCTTCAAGAGTTTGAATAGTCCTCTCCGATTGCCCGTCCGTTTGAGGATAAATCCGTGCCCATAGCTTTCTGCAAGCTAACCCAAAATCGTGAAGTGAATCTTGGGTCACGATCCGAAACTATGGATACCGGCATGCCATGCAATCGCACAATCTCATTCACGTACATACGAGTAAGACGTTCAAGGGAATAAGTCTCACGTATCGGTAAGAAATGGGCAAACTTGGTTAATCTATCAACAATAACCCAAATCGCATCTATGCCTTGAGAAACATTGGGAAGACCTGTAACAAAATCCATAGTAATGTGTTCCCACTTCCATTCCGGAACCTCAAGTGGTTGCAATGGACCCTTTGGCACTTGATGCTCCGCCTTTACACGTTGACAAGTTAAACACCTTAAGATAAACTCTACGATCCCTCTCTTCATATTATTCCACCAAAATGTATGTCGAATATCATGATACATTTTGGTACTCCCAGGATGGATTGCAAATGGTGTGTTGTGTGCGTCCATCATGATTCTATGCTTCAAATTAGAGTCGTTAGGAACACAAAGTCTGGAGTTGAATCTAAGTATTCCTTGTTCATTGATTCTCGCTTCTGGAATAGCTCCTTCTTGCACTTTCTTCTTCATATGTATCAGCTCCAGGTCCGTAGCTTGAGCAGCTTTAACTTTATCGATTAAAGTCGGTTCTACTCGTATATTTGCCATCATCATGTGGGTCCCTGAAGTCTTTAAGTCTACCTCCATCCTTTGCAAGTCATACAGAATGGGCCTTTGCATTGACAATATCGCACTCATACTCAGATATGATCTTTACTCAATGCAATACTACTACGTTCGCTTTTCCAGGATGATATTGAATAGTGTGATTGTAATCTTTCAATAGTTCAAGCCAACGTTGTTACCGCATGTTGAGTTCTTTTTGGGTGAAGAAATATTTGAGGCTTTTATGATCTGTATAGATCTCCACTTTCTCCCAATACAGGTAGTGTCTCCAGATCTTCAACGCGAAAACGACTGCTGCCAACTCCAAATCATGAGTAGGATAATTTCTCTCATATTCTTTAAGTTGTCGCGAGGCATAGGCTATAACTTTCCCATGTTGCATGAGAACACATCCTAACCCTTTTCCTGAAGCATCGTTGTAGATAACAAATCCATCCGAACCAGATGGTATTGTCAGAACAGGTGCCGAAATGAGTCTCCTCTTGAGCTCTTGGAAACTCTTCACGCATTCCTCGCTCCATACGAATTTTGTATCTTTCCGAGTCAGCTAAGTTTATGGAGTAGCAATTCGAGAAAATCCTTCCACGAATCTCTGATAATAACCAGCTAAGCCCAGAAAGCTACGTACTTCGGTCACCGACTTTGGTTGCTCCCAACTTTGTATGGCTTCAATCTTCACCGGGTGGACAGATACTCCATGTTTTGACACCACATGCCCAAGGAATGCTACTTCCTCAAGCCAGAACTCGCATTTCTTCAACTTGTCATATAGCTTGTTATCACGAAGCCTTTGCAGTACCAGCTTCAAATGGTGCTCATGATCTTCACGGCTTTTGGAATAGATGATGATGTCATCAATAAAGACAACAATGAACTGATCCAAATATTTCTTGAATACATGGTTCATCATATCCATGAAAGCAGCTGGAGCATTAGTCAATCCAAAAGACATGACTAAGAATTCATAATGCCCGTACCGAGTTCTGAAGGTAGTCTTTGGAATATCCTCAGTTTTAATCTTCAGCTGATGATATCCAGAACGAAGGTCGATCTTTGAAAAGAATTGTGCTCTTTGCAACTGGTCGAACAGGTCATCAATGCGAGGTAACGGATACCTATTCTTGATGGTGATATGGTTCAATTCTCGGTAGTCAATACAAAGTCGCATACTCCCGTCTTTCTTCTTTACGAATAAAACAGGAGCACCCCAAGGAGATGTACTAGGACGAATGAAACTGATGTCTAATAACTCCTGTAGTTGGACTTTTAACTCCTGAATTTTAATAGGAGCCATTCGATATAGGGTTTTAGAAATGGGTTTTGTACCCGGTTCAAGGTCAATAAATAATTCAACATCACGTTCTGGGGGTAGACCGGGAAGCTCTTCAGGAAATACATCAGGAAATTCTCTATCAACAGAAATATTATTCAAATCTGACTTGTCTTTGTTCAAATCCATAACATGGGCTAAGAAAGCTTGACATCCATTTTTCAATAAACGAATAGCTTTGTGGCTTTATATGACAGTGACTGATTTTAGTGGTTTAGTAGTTTGAATTCGTATGACAGGTTAGTTAGGAATATGAAAACTAACAACCTTACGAAAACAATCAATTTTAGCATGATGAGTGGTTAACCAATCAATTCCTAAAATCACATCAAAAGCAAGTATCTTTAAAGAGATAAGATCAACAGGTAGTGTGATAGTGCCAACTTAGATCATGTAAGATTTATAAACTGTAGATGTAACGAAGGTTTCACCCAACGGAGTTTCAACAGATAAGTCAAAGTCCAATTTCTCCGGAGTTAAGTTTAAACGTTGAGCACAAGCAGGAGAGATAAAAGAATGGGTAGAACCGGTATCTAGTAAGGTATAAACTTCACAAAAGATCAAGATTAGCTTACCCGTGATTACCACGTTCGGGTTCCTCACGTTTTGGCCAGTCACGACAAACGCTCTTCCAGAAACCGCTGATTTTGACTTATCCGGGACAGCCCTTGGAGTCACCATCCCCGTTGAACTTGGTTTTGCTACAGAACAATCCCGAGCTATGTGGTATTCCTTTCCACAGTTGTAACATACCTTGGATTGTTGTGGACAGTTTGGGCTGATATGTCCCTTTTTCCCGCATTTGTAACATCTAACTGGCGGTCGTTCTCCTCCCCTGGAATTTGTTGTTGGTGCTAGTGTTGCTGCTGATGTCTTCCCGTCATTGTTGAATCTCCTCTTTCTGAAATTTCCACTTGACTCACCTCTCCTATTATCATGGCCACGATGACCACCCGAGTGGTTACCACCTTTGTTCGTATTTTTCCCTCCTCGTTGGTTATCATCACTCGATGATCAACATCCACCCAGATGACCACGGGTCAGTAGTCCCTCGGTTGAACATACTCACTATCTTGCTCTAATAATTGAGCCCTATTGACAACATCTGAATATAGAGAAAATTTATGAGAGATAAGGTATTGATTAAATCTCGGGTTTTAGACCTCTCGAAACATCCTTGTCATTCGTTCCTCATTCTCTACCAAATGAGGTACAAACTCGATAACTCAAATAACTTCGCCGCATGTGGAGGACACCGCCATGTTGTTTTGTTCAATCAGATAAACTCTACCTCCTTCATATGACGTAATACTTTTAGGAAAGTACTTGTCATTGAATAGTTTTCAAATGTTTCCCAAGACATGTTGAAAGCAAAGAAGTGGGTACGCCTCACGAGACTCCCACCAAAGAGTCCGCTTCACCACGTAACATAAAGGTGGCGAATGGAACCTTCTGTTCCTCCGTGCATCCCAAGACATCGAATATCTTGGTAATTTGCTTGACCCATGTTTCCGCCTTGATCGGATCAGGCTTTCCAATAAATTCTGGTGGTCCCAACTCTTTGAACTGCTTAGCTGTGACAAGCCGCGCATTGCTAGCATTTCCACCCGTATTCTGTGCATGAGTTTCCCTCATCTGGTTTTGCATAAAATGCAAAAAACTTCTGAACATCCCATCATTCATTATTTGTTCGGTAGTGTTGTTTACAGGAGGAATATTTCCTTCTTGTTGCACGTTCTCTTGGGTGGTGATCAAAGGTGTCTCCACGGTCTGATTTACTCCATTATTAACGTTCTCAGCTGCCATTCTTAAATACTGCCATAAAACAAGGGTTAATAGTCATGTCATATATTATCCCTATACTCTGATCGACCAAATAAACACCAAATAAACTTAGTCAGGTCATACTAGCGAAGGAATTCCCCGTCTCTCCCCTCCTAGTTCTTGTCTCACATCTCAGCCAGGGATCATATCCCTAAGCTTTGATACTCAACCGTGGACGCCCCCAAAACAGTATACATCACCCATCTTGAGTCATGAGATACATGGTACGTAAACAAATACAACTTCAAGAATATAATTGCTGCGTGCAAAATATTTACACAACACATATACTATGAGTTTGAATACAAATATTGTATACTAGAGAGTATACAAACTCAAAAGGAGTCCTTAGTACAATTATTGATACACTATTTTACAAAAATAGTGAGGACTACTAAACAACTATCTTGAATCATCACTCCATACCCCGGCTAGTTCCTGCTAAATTCTCTCCTCCTAAGAAGAACAATGGAACAAAAAGAAAAAGGGTGAGCTCAACTAGCCCAGTAAAGAATATTATGACTAAGATAATATACAACAAATTATATTAGTTTTCAACAGGAAAAAATCTGATAAAATATAATAGACAACAAGTTTTAGATCAACAACTGCAGCGGAAACAACAATCCATTAGAAGAGTCAAGTAGAGAATTAGTTTTACTATCTTCTAAGATTTAAAAGTCCATCATCAATATTTTATCCCTGTAACAACAATCAATATGCATCTTTAATCAATATTCATCTTTGCACTCTGTGCCAAAGATATTCATTTGTATCACCGGTTGGTCATGTTCATCTCAACACTGCTCATCTTTGCACTCACGCCAAAGACATTCATCGATTAATCATTCATCTTTGCACTACATGCCAAAGATATTCAGTAATATCATCATTTAGGACAGAGGATGATGAAAAATATTTTAAAGAAAACGAATCCAGTGAGACAGAAAGACAAATATTAGGGATTCGTATCATAGTTTATCCAAGATCAATAATACTTCATAATAACCAAATTTGAAGCATAATTCAAAAATAAAGATCAAAACATGGATACAATCAAAGATAGTAACCATAATAGACATCTTGGACAAAAAGAAGAAAATTTCATTTTTTGGTAAATAGTGTTGTATTCGTGAATAGTGCCGTATACGTGAATAGTAACCCCTACACAAAAAGTTCTAAATTTGATAAAAAGTTCAGACCAATATTTTTGGTATAATGATATTGAAGAAAATAATATCATTTAGGAAGAAAATAACATCCCTTACCTCAAAATAACCGTACTTCTGTCTGAATTTCGGATATAGTGCTGACAAAAACTTGTACTGAATAACAACTCTCAAAGTATCAAAATACTCACAAAAATACGCTCGATAATCTAGAGAGAAAGAAAACTTGTTTCTGGTGTGATTTTCAATTCTAACATAAGCGCCTCTTTATAGGAAATTGCTAGAACGCCAAAGGAGACTAAAATAATAAAATAATATTATTTCTAAAATCTATTCTACGCACCAACCAAGACCCACCACCACTGCCAATTCGAAAAAATTTCAAAGAAATGACCCATGTTTTCAGATAAGAGTTGGTCCCACCCATAATTTAATAAAAAAACATTTTTCGAAACTTCAGTAATTCATAGAAATTTGCCCGTTTATTAGAAAAATACGAATTTTATGTCCATTCTGCCTGAAATACTGATAAAACACCTCAGAATTAATTCCTTCATTTTTATCCACATAAAAATAAATATATTCATCATTTATATCCATATAAAATAAATATTTCATTATCATATAAATCAATAATTAATTATTCATAAATAATATTATAGAATCACAATTATGACAACCAGGCAGTTCCCAGGAAAGAGGGGGCTTTCCAATAAGAATTTCTCTCATCTTGGCGTGCAATTAGGTGACCAAACCTCTCCTCGAGTAACTTTCTAGACATTGCCAATAATGTTATCTAATAATATTATTCAAATAATATGAATTATTGATCCGATAATGGGAATATCTTGTGTGTTGATAATTATTGAAACAACAATAATATAAAATATCAATGCAACAATTATTGAATCAATAAAATAAAATATTGAGCAGTAATTATCGTAATAATTATTGATTACGCTTTCTTACTTAAGAATCAATAATTCAAAAATATCGTGCATCCACGCGTAGACATCGTATTTTAACCACCGGGTATTCCAACAGTGTTAACGGTAACAACTACGCCGTTATTTATAAAAACTCAAACTTGTCATTTTCTTCATCCGACAGTTAATCTGTTATGGGGCCCACTAATGACTGCGCCATCGTACTAATATTCCCCGACAACAAGAATATTCCACGACCAAACGAATATTCCCCGACAACAATGATTATTTTATAACCACTTGCTTATTTTGCAAAATTTTCATATTTCACCCATAACCAAAGTATTATATCAAATTAATACCTTATTACTCACAATAATAAATAGAGGAAATTCGATTTTATTCATTAATAAGTTGGGGTCTTACAGGTTATTCCCAATAGAATAATAAATAATGGAACCAGTCCCAAGATAAACGTTATTGCGTGATATTTCGACGTAATAATAAATAATGGAACTCGGATCCCACAGAAGCGATTGAGATAGGATATTCGATAGAATAATAAATAATGGAACCAGTCCCACGTAAACGCGATACGGATAGGATATTCCAACGGAATAAAAAGAACGAAATATTAGAAGAATTTTACCATGTATGCGGTACTTACATAAACAAAAGTTATTCCAATGTAATAATAAGAATGGAATAATGTAAGAATTTCACCAAGTATAGGGTAGCGCATGCGTATCAAAGTTAATCCAATGTAATAATAAAGAATGGAATAATAGAAGTTCTCTTCATGAAGACAAAAGAAATAACACCCTTACGAAAGTACAACAAATAATATCCCTTACCTTAGAAGAAACCGGATATGGAGTAGTGAAGAAGAGCAGTAATACTTTTCTTCTTTCTCTATAGTTTCTCTCTCTAGAGTTTTAGTGAGTTCGTAAGAAATAATGAAGGAATGAGCTTCTATTTATAGGAGAATGGACTGAATAGTAACTAATTCATGAACGGTCCAGATTAATTTACTTTTAAACAAACGGTCCATATTGGTTTACTATTAAAACTTAAAGCAACGGTCCATACTGATTTACTATTAAAACTTTAAACCAGCGATCCATATTGATTCACTATTATAACATTCCACCAGCAGTCCATATTGATTTACTATTATATCTTCAACCAACGGTCTGAAAAATTAAGCACATCTCCTCATGGAATAATATTGTACCAAAAAATGATTTGGACCGAAAAGAAATATATCTTACGGGTGAATAGTATCCTATGAATAGTAACTCGTAAATAGTAACTCGTGAATAGTAACTCATGAATAGTAACTCATGAATAGTAAATCATAACTAGTAACTAGTGAATAGTACTCCGACACGAAAAGTGCCCCAAATACTCGAGTGAACAATACTAGAGTGAATAGTAACCGGGTATTTTATGACAACTTGTTTACTTTAAATTTTTTTTACATATCACCCTTAACTTTAAACTTTTATCAAGTTAACTATTTACCAAAATAGAAAAATTGAATACTTTTATTTCATAAAATTCGGGGTCTCACATGTCTGGTGTGCTGTCTTGTGCAGTAGTCACTCGGGATTGGAGCTATGGTTCTTGTAGGACACTTAAGTGTAGTATATGGGTTGAAATGTTGTTGAGACAGCGTGAATGTGGGATTGAGGTGGAAAAATGATGATTTTTCCCCTCATTGGGGTTATCTCCGGTTCAAGGTCGATTTAGCGCCGCCGCTTCAGGTTATCTCTCGAGAGATTGAGAGTACTTGTGAATGTCCTCAGAATTGTCTCTGAGGTGTGCCTGACCTCCCAGGGTTATCTCTGGGGTTGGAACTGAGCGCCTAGGGGTTATCTCCGAGGTTGAAGTTAACTTCTGGGGATCAAAACGACCTTTTCCGGGGTTATCTCCGGAACTGCAACTGCAGTCCTTGGGGTTGTCTCTTAGACTAGAACTGAGTATCTCGGGGTTATCTCCGAGATGGTAAACTGAGTATCCCGGGGTTGTCTCCGGGATTGAGCTGGTTTGACTTCCAGGGTTATCTCTGGAAGACGATTCTGCCCTCCTTCAAGGTTAGTAACATACTAACCTTGAAGGAGGGCAGAATCGTCTTCTATAGATAACCCTGGAAGTCAGACCAGCACAAACCCGAAGACTACTCCCGCAGATTAATAAGGAATAGAATGACAATCCTTATAAATATGAAGAAAATAACATCATTTATGAATAAGAAAGAAATAATACCCCTACCTTAGTAGAAGATTGGATACTTCAATAGTGAAGTAGCATAATACTCTTCTTCTTTGTCTCTATAGTTTCTCTCTCAAGAGTTTCAATGAATTCGTAAGAAATAATGAAGGAATGAGTTTCTATTTATAGGAAAATGGACTAAATAATAACTGATTCACGAACGATCCAGATTGATTTACTATTAAACGGACGGTCCATATTGATTTACTATTAAAACTTCAACCGACGGTCCATACTGATTTACTATTATAACTTCAACCATCGGTCCATATTGATTTACTATTTTAACTTCAACCAACGATCCATATTGATTCATTATTATAACTTCAACCGACGGTCTAAAAAATTAGCGCATCTCCCTATGGAATAATAAGCCAAACTTACAACAAATGCCTCATGACAAATCCCTCTATTTATATCAAAACAATTGAATAAATATTTACCACAAATCACTTATCTTTAATTAATACATTTTTAATCTTTCAACAATTATTAATCATTTAATATTATAACTCTCAATATTGACAATCAAATCGTTCCCAGGAAAGAGGGGGCTTTTCGATAAGGATTTCTCCTTACTAGCGCACAATTAAATAACCAAACCCCTTTCCTCGACAGAAATTTTTAGACATTGTCAATAATACAAATAATAATATGAATAACTGTGTCGTCTCAACTATTGATTTAATAATATAAAATATTGTACAGATGATACTGTGACAATAATTGAATCAATAATATAAGATACTATGCAGCAACTACTGTGGCAATTATTGAATGAGACTGAGTGACTTCTTACGTAAGCATCAATAATCGTAGATATCTTGTGCAATACTGCAAAGCTATCAAGCAACAATGCGTATTACTATACTTTTATCACCGGGTATTTCAACAGTTTAACGGTAAAAGTCTTGTCGTTATTTTTATAAAAAAAGGTTATTTCTGTCGCTTTCTATATCCGGCATTTATTCCGTTATGTGGTCCACCAATGATTGCGCCATCGTACGAATATTCCCCAACAAAAAGAATATTCCCCGGCCAAACGAATATTTTATGACCACTTGCTTACTTTGCAAAATTTGCACATATCACCCATAACTATATCATTATATCAAATCATAACCTTACTATTCAAAATAATACTTAGAGAAAATTATATTTTTATTCATAAAAAGTTGGGGTCTTACAACCTCCCATCCTTATAAAATTTTGTCCTCGAAATTGATGTACATACCTGGAATGTCGAAGAGGTGAGGATACCTTATTTTTACTTTATATTCTAACTCCCAGGTCATTTCCTTAGTATTATGGTTTATCCATAAAACTTTGACTTGAGGTATAACTTTTGAGCATATAATATGCTTCTTCTTATCCAATATCTTGACAAGTACCTCCTCATACGTTAAATCTTCGGCTATCTCATCTGGTTCTAATTCAATAATGTGGTTTGGGTCTTCCACATATTTACATACCATAGATATGTGAAAAATGTTATGAACACGAGACATACTTGGTGGTAAGGCGAGTCTATAGGCCACAGTTCCTACTCGATCGAGGATTTCAAATAGAACAATAAATTGAGGGTTTGAGCTTTCCTCTCTTCGTCGATTCTTGATTTTGAGATAACATTTTCTTGTACTTTCTTCTTCATATTTATTAGCTTCGGGTCTGTAGCTTGAGCAACTTTAACTTTATCGATTAAAGTTGGTTCTACGCGTATATTCGACATCATAATGTGGGTCCTTGGAGTCTTTAACTCTATCTCCATCCTTTGTAAGTCATACGAAATGGGTCATTGTGTTAATAATATCTCACTTGTACCCGCATATGATCTTCTACTCAACGCGTTAACTACTACGTTCATTTTTCCAAGATGGTATTGTCAGAACAGGTGCTGAAATGAATTTCCTCTTGAGTTCTTGGAAGCTCTTCTCACATTCCTCGCTCCATCCGAATTTTGTATCTTTTCGAGTCAACTGAGTTAATGGAGTGGCGATTTGAGAAAATCCTTCCATGAATCTCTGATAATAACCAGCTAAGCCTAGAAAGTTACGTATTTTGATTACTGATTTAGGTTGCTCTCAATTGTGACTCATATCCCAACCTTGGGATAGCACCTCACAATGGCACCTATAAGTTTACCACCGAATAAATATGGCATTCCCTTTGGAGAGTCTGACTTTAATGCATTCCATAAAGGAAGTCACCGGATAGACGCTCGGGTACCAACTCTTGTAGTTGGGTTTGTAACTCCTAAAGTTCAATAGGAGCCATTCGATATGAGGTTTTGGAGATGGGTTTTGTATCGGGTTCAAGTTCAATACAAAATTCAATTTCACGCTCTGGGGGTAGGCCAAGAAGTTCTTCGGGAAATACGTCCAGAAATTTATTAACAATAGAAATATCATTCAAATCTGACGTATTTTTGTTTATATCCGTGACATGGGCTAAAAAAGCTTTACATCCAGTTTTTAATAAACGAATGGCTATATGACTTGATATGACAAAGATTGACTTTAGTGGTTTGGTTGCTTAAATTCACATAACATGTAGGTTAGGAATATGAAGGCTGTGACAACCCGATATTTTCTATATTAATAAATCATAAATTTTGCATATAATTTTTTTTATGGGGAATATGTGCCTAGATAATGTGTATGTATTTATGTGATGAATATAAAATATATTTATTACATGAATAATTGTAAATGATTTTATTTTAGAATTATTGATTATTATCAATTATATTTTTATACTAATTAATTCCTTATTGGAAATGCTTTTATTAATTATTTTCTATGAAAGTATAAGTATATATTATTTAAATAATATATGAAATGATTTTAGAATAATTATAATAATTATTTTATTATATGAATTTTTGTTCAAGTTATTAAGTTAATTATTTTAACTTAATTAATAATGTTATATATATGGCGAGATAGATCGATATAGAATCCAAACCCTAATTCGTGGTTTTGATCAATGAATAAGAATAATAATATTATATTATTATTTGTCAGTGTTATAGATATGTATAGTTATGTGTGTAATGTTAATGTGATTTATGATTGGTGTTATATGTATTAACCCTAATTAGGGAGAATCGTAATTATTCAAAATCCTTATTATTTTTTTATATTATAAACCCTAAATTCTAAATTAGTAACCCTAATTTGTAATTATAAACCCTAATTATAATTGAATTTCTAATAATTAGAAACCCTAATCCGGAAACCTAAACCGGAGGTTTGATCTATCAAGAATTGTGTTACTGTGATTAATAACACGTGTGATAGACTCTAATTGCTAATTAAGGTAAACCTAATTAGTAAATTAAAACCCTAAAACCTAGAACCCTAATTTAATTTCTAGAAACCCTAATTGTATTATGGAAACCCTAATTTTGGGTATTATAAACCCTAATTGCTATTAGTAGCAAAGTTAATTGTGATTAAGGGTAATAAACCCTAATGTCCATGTATAAGATAATTACAAACTTAATTTAATTAACAAAATTATTTTCAAAATTTTAGAAACTAAAATCAATTTGTTTTTAGTTTTTGAACAAACCCTAGTTGCTAAAAATTAATTATGCTATGTGTTAAACCTTAGGGTTAAACCCTAAGGGTCAAACCCTAAGGGTTTGTCAAGATTACAAGAATGCCATTTAATTGATTTATCAAATGACCAAAATGCCTTTTTTAGTGTTTTAGTAAGCTAACTTGCAAAGTTGGCAATATCCTTAGTTGGTAACCTAATTCTACCAACCCCAACAACTTAATATGCACGAATTTGCCAGCAACATTCTCTCTCAACATTCTCTCTCAAGCTCCCCACCTACGAAATTCTCTCCTAAGATCAGTCAATAACCGAGCCCCACAAACAACATATACAAAAACAGAAGCTAGAATCAAGATCAATGCCTAAAGTGGTATAAAACCCTAGTTTAATTTCTGTCCATAATCGGGTGTTAGATGTTATGATTTGTTGTTAGAATATGTTGTTTTTAGTCTCTAGTGATGATCTGGGTTGCTAGATGTTAGATCCATAATATCTAGAGGCTCAGATTTGATTTTTTAGAAAATCTGGAAATTTTTCTCTGGAGGTCTGATAGTGAATGTCAGGCCCTATAACTCTTTGGTAGTTTATGATTTATGATTTTTAAATGTTGATATGTGTAGCCTGTAATGTTGTCTTTAATCTACAAAAATAATTGAAGTCATTTGACGAACAGATTTGTAGTTATTAACGGTCAAAAGGTGTCAATTTAAGATCGATAGGACTTTTCTCGGCAACCCGTGAAAGTCACGTAACGAAGATCTCGACAATATGTTTGAGCCCATGGATCTGACAATCGTTTTGGTTTTTGGTGTTGATATTTAGTACATCTTGTAGCCTATTAGGTATACTATAGATCTATGCTTTTTGATGACATAAGAACTTAATAGATCGATTAGAGGAAGTGGTCAAAGTGACCCATTCGATCACGTAAGTCGGGCTTTCAGGTAAACCCGAAACTCAGTATGAACACTAGTTATCGTAATCAACCATACATTGTGATTCTCGTTGTTTTAAACCGATTTATTGGTTTGTAAATGTTATATGACATAAGTACTATAACTTTGAACCATCAAGCAACTTAAACCATGACCGTAACCGAAAGTAATTTGAGCTTGAAAGTGGCAGATGATTTTCCGGGTTTCAAGAAACCTGATTTGGTCTCGATGTGGTTTTAGCAATCCCAGATCTTCATGTATTGTTATGTTATAGCCTCGGATTTTGATTGTTAATTGTAGTGTTACATAAACACTACATAATCAATATTTCACTTGACCCGTAAAACAAAGCAGTGAGCTAAGATTTATACACGGCCAAACGAGCCACCATGAAATCAAGTTTTGTCGTTGTTCTTGAGCTCAAGAACACCAACAATGATGATTCAGCATCGCCGCTAAAAGCCTTCAAATGACGGTTTTTATTATTTTAATTTCGAAATTAGAAAATTATTTAAAATAGAAAATAAATTCTAAAAATTACCAAAATGATTTTAAAAATTATTTTAAATTATGAAAAAATACTTTCGATTATTTATAATATTTTCATTAATATTTATAATTATTTGAATATTAATGATATTTAATTTATTTAATTAGTATATTAAATAAATTAGAGAAAAATGATTTTTATTATTTAAAATCATTTTAATAAGATTAATGTATTTTAAAATATTTTAAGTTATAAAATGTAGCTTTTAATATTTTTGGAGAATTTTCATTAATAATTTAATATTAATGATATTAGATTTAGATTATTAAATTAAATAAATAAGATAAAATGATTTTAATGATTTAAAATCATTTTAAATGAGAATAAGGTATTAAAAGATATTTGAAGTTATAAAATATAACTTTTAATATTTAAAGGATAATTTCATTTATAGTTTAATATTAATGATATTAATTTATTTAATAAATAGTTTAAAAATAGTTTTATTAATTTAAAAATCATTTAAAATGGATATAAATGAATTAAAAATATTTTAAGTTATAATTAATGACTTTTAATATTTAGATAATAGTTCATTAATATTTAAATATTAATGGTAATTATTTAATAATGATTTTAAATGTTTTAAAAATCATTTTAAGGGTATTATTAATACTTTAAAAATATTTTGAGTTATTATACATAACTTTAATATTTTGGCAATGATTTCATTAATAATTTAATATTGATTAAATGTTAATGATAATAGAATTATGTGATATTTAAATCATTTAATAATGATTCTCGATATTTCAAAATTATGATATAAATGATAATAATTATTTAAAAATTATTATAAGTCATTTTAAAATTATATGACTGATATTTACGAATGTTGAACTTTGATTAGAGTCTTAGACTCGATATTTACCCGATAAAGTCGTTTGGTGAGATCGGCTATGGTTCGTAAATTGATCCGGACTTAGATAATTTAGTTAGTTAATCTGCTTATTTGTAATTCAATGGTTGTTAAGGTTATGTGACAATGTGATTAGGAATGTGTCGATCGCAATAATAAGCAGTGTTATGTGTTACGTTATGTTATACTAATCAGTAAAATGATCTGATTAATGATAGGTGATTTCATAAAAGATAAAACTAAGTTGAGAATAGTAAGCGGTAAGATCGTGCAACTATCCTACCTTTGCATTTTCTTTATGCAATGGACAAGTGTAAGAATGTTTCGTAATTATTATTATTAATGTATGCATTGTTAAACCTATATTATATACGCCCATTGATTATCAACATGTTAGTATATGATAATTCAGTTATATATTCTATTCGTTAATTTCTAGAAATAATTATACAATTGCCCCCACTTGGATAATCATTGTATTTAATCGTATGTTGATACACCTTTGATATATATATATATATATATATATATATATATATATATATATATGTTGAATTATATATTATTGTTGAACAAGATAAGACCTTTGTTATGAAAACCCAACAGGTATGAACATCTCGTGCACGGGAAAACTTTTATGCGCCCAAGGCGGACAAAGTGAATGATAACATCGTTCTTGTAATGTAGTATTGATCAATGTAGGGCACAACGGGGCTGATCACCCTTCGTGCCCGTAAGTTATGACGGTTTACATATGAATTTCTGTTTAAACCTTTTCAAAAATGAAAACAATGTTCATATTATGTCACAGAAACCCCATATATAGTCAATACGTAGTTTCAAAAATTTGAACGAGGGTTGTTATTTTATTCTTATTGGTACAGATTACTTCACAACTATTGACTGGTTGTAGAAGAATATTATAAAGAAAACATTTAAATTCTTTCAGCTTATATATATATATAATACTTGCTGGGCACTCAAATGCTCATCCTTGCTTAAGTTAAATGTTTTCAGCTAAGTGTGAAGAACCTGAAGGCTCATGCAGAAACAAAGGAAAAGGAAAGCTAACCAAATAAGATTTGTGGTACTATATGTAATAGTTTTAGATTATGAAGACTATGATATCTATTTAGCTAATATAATGTAATGAATGTTTAAAGGTCTCGTACCTGGGGATTAGACTCTGATGTATATGTAAATTTTAGTTTAAGTTTTATATTATTGTTATTATTATTAGTATTATTCCGCTCATAGAAATGGTATCGTGAAGCACCGAAGTTCGGGTTTCAAGTATCCGGATTCGGGACTTCACGAGGATGGTATCGAGCTATAGGGTTAGAAACCTTAGGTGGGTTAGACCTTAGGCTATAACCTTAGAACAGAGGGAAACGTTGAAAATATAAATAACTCATATATAGTTTAAAAATAGATGAATCGGATAAATTCATCGTCAAACAAAATAAAAGATAACTTACATCAAACTCTTATTTTTCGTGTGTATTTAGTATATACTAATCGGGATAATTTATGTGTGTGTAGATGTCCGGTGAAAAGGCTTGTTATATGCTTATAGCATGAAGAAGGATCAAACCCATACACCTGAGCTGATATCGAAGCCAATAGCCGAAATAGAAGCTCACAATGAAAACAATTTGGATGAGGTGGTCATCATAGAAAACGAAGTACCAGATCCGGAGATGGTGGAGCTGAAAGATAGTGATTCGGACACTAAAGTTGAAGCTGAACAAGCATCGACGGAGGTGAATGATCTGAGGAACAAGGTTTCTTCTCTAGAAAGGTAGAAGACTATGATTTAGGAAAACCTAATAAGAAGAAAGGGAAAAGAATTTGTTATCTTTGTGGATATGAGGGACATACTACTCTGTACTGTCCTGACTATAAACCAGGAGCATGTTTTGTCTGTGGAAAGGAAGATCATCAGGCAAGAAGTTGTCCAAGAAAGAAGGCTTAGTAAATAGGTAGTATATGTTCTGTTGTGTAGGCATGTTTAATATAGTATGTGTGCTTAGTATGTCTGTGTAATGAAATATCCTCAACTTTTGTGTTGATCAAGATTGCAAATCCCGACTTTTGAAGTCACAATGGGATAGCTGATGTATAAAGCAATATGTGCTGTGATATGTAAAGTATTTTTGAAATCAATGAATGAATATGAATCAAAGTTTGAGTTATGAAATAAGTTTAATATATTAAACTTATATGATAAGGTTTAGAACGTAAGTTAATTTATGGTTTTTACTTAACCAGATAATGCCGCCAAGACGTCAAACTCGAAATCAAAGGGCAGAAGAATCTATCAACAACGTTGAAGGACAACAAGAAGCGGACCCAATGCAGCATGTCGCGAATATGGTAGCCCAGGCTATGCAACAAGGGAACTAGCCGGATAATCACTTGGCAAATTTCAAAGACTTTAAGGCTGTAGGACCGCCAGAATTCAAAGGTACAACTGACCCTGTAGAAGCCCAAACTTGGATTAAAGAAGTTAAGAAGGTGTTTGTGATAGCTAGGTAGTGGTGAGGGCAAAGACCTCTTTGCCACCCTACATGGTGAAGGGTGAGGCAAATTTCGGTGGAAGCGAATCGTGTGAGGGCGAGAGCAAAAGTGGTAATATGGGATAGGTTTAAGACTTTATTTTTCGAGAATTATTTTCAGCTAGTATGCAGGCTAGAATGGAGGTAAAATTTCTGGAGTTGAAGCAAGGGGATATGTCGGTGGCGGAATATGCCGCGAAATTCAATGAGTTAGCAAGGTTTGCTCCGCATCAAGTCGATACGAAGGCTAGGAAGGCGAGGAGATTTGAGCTGGGATTAAAACCCTGGCTCTATAACAAGGTGGCAGTGTTGCAGATCCCAACATTTGCAGCACTCATGGAGAAGGCAATAATTGCGGAGGAGGGAAGTGAGGCTATGAGCCTCTACAATAAGGAGAGGAAGAACAAGGGCAAGATCAAGGGAGCTGAAAAGGTAATAATTAATAGTGGAAGCAGGAGTGTTGATGGAAAAAGGAAGGGAAACTACTTTGGAAACGTGCAGGTGAAGAAAGAAGGAGTGAAAAGGCAGGCGGTTCAGTGCAAGACATGTGGAAAGAACCACTCTAGAGAGTGTTTGAAAGGGAAATTTGTGTGTTATAAGTGCGGGAAGGAGGGCCATATCTCTCCCAACTGCCCAAATCCTAGAATGAACAGTGGTTGTTTTATTTGTGGATCATTGGAGCACAGGGTTAAGGATTGTCCGAACAGGAGGGTGGAGGCAGGTAGTGAGAATACTGGTAAGGGTAGTGGAACGTTAGCAATCACGGGACCGACATCATCGAACAAACCAACAAATTCAACATCAAGGGTCTTCAACATGACGGTTCAAGATACGGTGGAAGTTGGCAATGCAATTCCAGGTAATATTCGAATAACTTTTATTTGCGTAATTAGAATTTTCCTATTTATAATAAAGTATTTTATAAAGAAATTTTGAAGGAGGAATTTGAGTTCTTCTAGAAATCAAATTTTCGTATAATCAGAAAGACAAGCTTTATGTGATTAGTTAAAGATCAGTTCGATCAAAGATGATCGAGATCTACTTGCGAAGATTTTGTATGCTATGTACCCGGATATGTATAGGTTTTAAATTGGTGATTCCGGGGACGGAATCTTTATAAGGGAGGGTGAATGTGACAACCCGATATTTTCTATATTAATAAATCATAAATTTTGCATATAATTTTTTTTATGGGGAATATGTGCCTAGATAATGTGTATGTATTTATGTGATGAATATAAAATATATTTATTACATGAATAATTGTAAATGATTTTATTTTAGAATTATTGATTATTATCAATTATATTTTTATACTAATTAATTCCTTATTGGAAATGCTTTTATTAATTATTTTCTATGAAAGTATAAGTATATATTATTTAAATAATATATGAAATGATTTTTAGAATAATTATAATAATTATTTTATTATATGAATTTTTGTTCAAAGGTTATTAAGTTAATTATTTTAACTTAATTAATAATGTTATATATGGGCGGATAGATGGGATATGGAATCCAAACCCTAATTCGGGGTTTTGATGAGAATAAGAATACTAATATTATATTATTATTTGTCAGTGTTATAGATATGTATAGTTATGTGTGTAATGTTAATGTGATTTATGATTGGTGTTATATGTATTAACCCTAATTAGGGAGAATCCTAATTATTCAAAATCCTTATTATTTTTCTATATTATAAACCCTAAATTCTAAATTAGTAACCCTAATTTGTAATTATAAACCCTAATTATAATTGAATTTCTAATAATTAGAAACCCTAATCCGGAAACCTAAACCGGAGGTTTGATCTATGAAGAATTGTGTTACTGTGATTAATAACACGTGTGATAGACTCTAATTGCTAATTAAGGTAAACCTAATTAGTAAATTAAAACCCTAAAACCTAGAACCCTAATTTAATTTCTAGAAACCCTAATTGTATTATGGAAACCCTAATTTTCGGTATTATAAACCCTAATTGCTATTAGTAGCAAAGTTAATTGTGATTAAGGGTAATAAACCCTAATGTCCATGTATAACATAATTACAAACTTAATTTAATTAACAAAATTATTTTCAAAATTTTAGAAACTAAAATCAATTAGTTTTTAGTTTTTGAATAAACCCTAGTTGCTAAAAATTAATTATGCTATGTGTTAAACCTTAGGGTTAAACCCTAAGGGTCAAACCCTAAGGGTTTGTCAAGATTACAAGAATGCCATTTAATTGATTTATCAAATGACCAAAATGCCTTTTTTAGTGTTTTAGTAAGCTAACTTGCAAAGTTGGCAATATCCTTAGTTGGTAACCTAATTCTACCAACCGCAACAACTCAATATGCACGAATTTGCCAGCAAATCAGCTCCTAGAACATCCCATTCATGCATCTTGTTTGTCTATAAATAGATTGGAGGAGAGAGAAAGCCATTTACTAACTTTCATTTTGTCCAAACACTCAACATTCTCTCTCAAGCTCCCCACCTACGAAATTCTCTCCTAAGATCAGTCAATAACCGAGCCCCACAAACAACATATACAAAAACAGAAGCTAGAATCAAGATCAAAGCCTAAAGTGGTATAAAACCCTAGTTTAATTTCTGTCCATAATCGGGTGTTAGATGTTATGATTTGTTGTTAGAATATGTTGTTTTTAGTCTCTAGTGATGATTTGGGTTGCTAGATGTTAGATCCATAATATCTAGAGGCTCAGATTTGATTTTTTAGAAAATCTAGAAATTTTTTCTAGAGGTCCGATAGTGAATGTCGAAGCCCTATAACTCTTTGGTAGTTTATGATTTATGATTTTTAAATGTTGATATGTAGTACTGTAATGTTGTCTTTAATCTACAAAATAATTGAATTCATTTGATTTAACAGATTTATAGTTATTAACGGCCAAAAGTTGTTGGTGGCATTGGTTGGGACTTTTCGGGCAAACCCGTAAAGTCACGTAAAACGATATCGACAATATGTTTGAGCTATGGATCTGACAATCGATTTGGTTTTTGGTGTTGATATTTAGTACATCTTGTAGCCTGTTAGGTATACTATAGATCTATGCTTTTTGATGACATAAGAACTTAATAGATCGATTAGAGGAAGTGGTCAAAGTGACCCATTTGATCATTTAAGTCGGGCTTAAGTAAACCCGTAAAGCAGTATGAACACTAATTCTGTCAGAGTTTGACCGAACCATACATTGTTTTTCTGTTGTTTTTAAACTGATTTATTGGTTTGTAAATGTTATATGACATAAGTACTATAACTTTGAACCATCAAGCAACTTAAACCATGACCAGAACCGAAAGTAATTTGAGCTTGAAAGTGGCAGGATGATTTTCTGGGTTTCTGAAGAAACCCAGATTTGGTCTGATAGGTTTTTAGCAAGCCCAGATCTTCATGTATTGTTATGTTATAGCCTGGATTTTGATTGTTAATTGTAGTGTTACATAAACACTACATAATCAATATTTCACTTGACCCAGAAACAGTGTGAGCTAAGATTTATACACGGTCAAACGAGCCACCATGAAACTGGCCTTGTCAGTGTTCTTGAGCTCAAGAACACAACAAGACAAGATTCTTGTCGCTAAAAGCCTTCAATGACGGTTTTATTATTTTAATTTCAAATTCGAATATTATTTAAAATAGAAAATAAATTCTAAAATTACCAAAAATGATTTTAAAATTATTTTAAATTATGAAAATACTTTACGATTATTTATAATATTTTTCATTAATATTTATAATTATTTGAATATTAATGATATTTAATTTATTTAATTAGTATATTAAATAAATTAGAGAAAAATGATTTTATTATTTAAAAATCATTTTAATAAGATTAATGTATTTTAAAATATTTTAAGTTATAAAATGTAGCTTTTAATATTTTTGGAGAATTTTTATTAATAATTTAATATTAATGATATTAGATTTATTTGATTATTAAATTAAATAAATAAGATAAAATGATTTTAATGATTTAAAAATCATTTTAAATGAGAATAAAGTATTAAAAGATATTTTAAGTTATAAAATATAACTTTTAATATTTAAAGGATAATTTCATTTATAGTTTAATATTAATGATATTAATTTATTTAATAAATAGTTTAAAAATGGTTTTATTAATTTAAAATCATTTAAAATGGATATAAATGAATTAAAAATATTTTAAGTTATAATTAATGACTTTTAATATTTAGATAATAGTTCATTAATATTTAAATATTAATGGTAATTATTTAATAATGATTTTAAATGTTTTAAAAATCATTTAAGGGTAATATTAATACTTTAAAAATATTTTGAGTTATTATACATAACTTTAATATTTTGGCAATGATTTCATTAATAATTTAATATTGATTAAATGTTAATGATAATAGAATTATGTGATATTTAAATCATTTAATAATGATTCTGATATTTCAAAAATTATGATAAATGATAATAATTATTTAAAAATTATTATAAGTCATTTAAAAATTATATGACTGATATTTACGAATGTTGAACTTTGAGTAGAGTCTTAGACTCGATATTTACCCGATAAAGCTGTCGGTAGACCGACATGGTTCAGAAATTGATCTGGACTTAGATAATTTAGCTAGTTAACTGTTTATTTGTAATTCAATGGTTGTTAAGGTTATGTGACAATGTGATTAGGAATGTGCTGACTGCAATAAGCAGTGTTATGTGTTACGTTATGTTATGCTAATCAGTAAAATGATCTGATTAATGATAGGTGATTTCATAAAAGATAAAACTAAGTTGAGAATAGTAAGCAACGCATCAGGCAAGTATCCTACCTTTGCATTTTCTTTATGCAATGGACAAGTGTAAGAATGTTTCAAAATTATTATTATTAATGTACAGATTGTTAAACCTATATTATATACGCCCATTGATTATCAACATGTTAGTATATGATAATTCAGTTATATATTCTATTCGTTAATTTCTAGAAATGATTATACAAGTGTCCCCACTTGGATAATCTTTGTATTTAATCGCATATTGATACACCTTTGATATATATATATATATATATATATATATATATATATATATATTGAATTATATATTATTGTTGAACAAGATAAGACCTTTGTTATGAAAACACGATGGTGGTATGAACATCTCGTACATGGAAAACTTTTATGTGCCCAAGGCGGACAGAGTGAACGATAACATCGTTCTTGTAATGTAGTATTGATCAACGAGGCACACAATGAAATTTGATCACCCTCCGTGCCCGTAAGTTATGACGGTTTACAGATGAATTTCTGTTTAAACCTTTTCGAAAATGAAAACAATGTTCATAGTATGTCACAGAAACCCCATATATAGTCAATACGTAGTTTCAAAAATTTGAACGAGGGTTGTTATTTTATTCTTATTGGTACATATTACTTCAAAACTATTGACTGGTTGTAGAAGAATATTATAAAGAAAACATTTAAATTCTTTCAGCTTATATATATATATATATATATATATATATATAATACTTGCTGGGCACTCAAATGCTCATCCTTGCTTAAGTTAAATGTTTTCAGCTAAGTGTGAAGAACCTGAAGGCTCATGCAGAAACAAAGGAAAAGGAAAGCTAACCAAATAAGATTTGTGGTACTATATGTAATAGTTTTAGATTATGAAGACTATGATATCTATTTAGCTAATATAATGTAATGAATGTTGAAAGGTCTCGTACCTGGGGATTAGACTCTGATGTATATGTAAATTTTAGTTTAAGTTTTATATTATTGTTATTATTATTAGTATTATTCCGCTCATAGAAATGGTATCGTGAAGTACCGAGTTCGGGTTTCAAGTATCCGGATTAAAGGGACTTCACTGAGGATGGTATCGAGCTATAGGGTTAGAAACCTTAGGTGGGTTAGACCTTAGGCTATACCCTTAGAACAGAGGGAAACGTTGAAAATATAAATAACTTATATAGAGTTTAAAAATAGATGAATCGGATAAATTCATCGTCAAACAAAATAAAAGATAACTTACATCAAACTCTTATTTGCTGTGTGTATTTAGTATATACTAATCGGGATAATTTATGTGTGTAGATGTCTGGTGGAAAAGGCTTGTTATATGCTTATAGCATGAAGAAGGATCAAACCCATACACCTGAGCTGATATCGAAGCCAATAGCCGAAATAGAAGCTCACAATGAAAATAACTTGGATGAGGTGGTCATCATAGAAAACGTAGTACCAGATCCGGAGATGGTGGAGCTGACAGATAGTGATCGGACACTAAAGTTGAAGCTGAACAAGCATCGACGGAGGTGAATGATCTGAGGAACAAGGTTTCTTCTCTAGAAAGGTAGAAGACTATGATTTAGGAAAACCTGATAAGAAGAAAGGGAAAAGAATTTGTTATCTTTGTGGATATGAGGGACATACTACTCTCTACTGTCCTGACTATAAACCAGGAGCATGTTTTGTCTGTGGAAAGGAAGATCATCAGGCAAGAAGTTGTCCAAGAAAGAAGGCTTAGAAAATAGGTAGTATAGGTTCTGTTGTGTAGGCATGTTTAATATAGTATGTGTGCTTAGTATGTCTGTGTAATGAAATATCCTCAACTTTTATGTTGATCAAGATTGCAAATCCCGACTTTTGAAGTCACAATGGGATAGTTGATGTATAAAGCAATATGTGCTGTAATATGTAAAGTATTTTTGAAATCAGTGAATGAATATGACTCAAAGTTTGAGTTATGAAATAAGTTTAATATATTAAACTTATATGATAAGGTTTAGAACGTAAGTTAATTTATGGTTTTTACTTAACCAGATAATGCCGCCAAGACGTCAAACTCGAAATCAAAGGGCAGAAGAATCTGTCAACAACGTTGAAGGACAACAAGAAGCGGACCCAATGCAGCATTTCGCGAATATGGTAGCCCAGGCTATGCAACAAGGGAACCAGCCGGATAATCACTTGGCAAATTTCAAAGACTTTAAGGCTGTAGGACCGCCAGAATTCAAAGGTACAACTGACCCTGTAGAAGCCCAAACTTGGATTAAAGAAATTAAGAAGGCGTTTATGATAGCTAGGGTAGCTGAGGGGCAAAAGACCTCTTTTGCCACCTACATGATGAAGGGTGAGGCAAATTTCTGGTGGGAAGCGAATCAGGTGAGGGCAGGAGCAGGTGTGGTAACATGGGATAGGTTTAAGACTTTATTTTTCGAGAATTATTTTTCAGCTAGTATGCAGGCTAGAATGGAGGTAAAATTTCTGGAGTTGAAGCAAGGGGATATGTCGGTGGCGGAATATGCCGCGAAATTCAATGAGTTAGCTAGGTTTGCTCCGCATCAAGTCGATACGGAGGCTAGGAAGGCGAGGAGATTTGAGCTGGGATTAAAACCCTGGCTCTATAACAAGGTGGCAGTGTTGCAGATCCCAACATTTGCAGCACTCATGGAGAAGGCAATAATTGCGGAGGAGGGAAATGAGGCTATGAGCCTCTACAATAAGGAGAGAAAGAACAAGGGCAAGATCAAGGGAGCTGAAAAGGTAAGAATTAATAGTGGAAGCAGGAGTGTTGATGGAAAAAGGAAGGGAAACTACTTTGGAAACGTGCAGGTGAAGCAAGAAGGAGTGAAAAGGAAGGCGGTTCAGTGCAAGACATGTGGAAAGAACCACTCTGAAGAGTGTTTGAAAGGGAAATTTGTGTGTTATAAGTGCGGGCAGGAGGGCCATATCTCTCCCAACTGCCCAAATCCTAGAATGAACAGTGGTTGTTTTATTTGTGGATCATTGGAGCCTGAGGTTAAGGATTGTCCGAAACAGGAGGGTGGAGGCGGTGGTAGAGAATAATTGGTAAAGGGTAGTGGGGCGTTAGCAATCTGGGACCGACATCATCGAACAAACCAACAAAGTCAACATCAAGGGTCTTCAACATGACGGTTCAAGATACGGTGGCAGCTGGCAATGCAGTTCCAGGTAATATTCGAATAACTTTTATTTGCGTAATTAGAATTTTCCTATTTATAATAAAGTATTTTATAAAAAAAATTTGAAGGAGGAATTTGAGTTCTTCTAGAAATCAAATTTTCGTATAATCAGAAAGACAAGCTTTATGTGATTAGTTAAAGATCAGTTCGATCAAAGATGATCGAGATCTACTTGCGAAGATTTTGTATGCTATGTACCCGGATATGTATAGGTTTTAAATTAGTGATTAGGGACGGAATCTTTAAGGGGGAGGTGAATGTGATACTTGGAGATATTTTCTATATTAATAAATCATAAATTTTGCATATAATTTTTTTTTGGGGAATATGTGCCTAGATAATGTGTATGTATTTATGTGATGAATATAAAATATATTTATTACATGAATAATTGTAAATTATTTTATTTTAGAATTATTGATTATTATCAATTATATTTTTATACTAATTAATTCCTTATTGGAAATGCTTTTATAAATTATTTTCTATGAAAGTATAAGTATATATTATTTAAATAATATATGAAATGATTTTTAGAATAATTATAATAATTATTTTATTATATGAATTTTTGTTCAGGTTATTAAGTTAATTATTTTAACTTAATTAATAATGTTATATATGGCAGATAGATCAGATATGGAATCCAAACCCTAATTCAGGGTTTTGATCAAGGAATAAGAATACTAATATTATATTATTATTTGTCAGTGTTATAGATATGTATAGTTATGTGTGTAATGTTAATGTGATTTATGATTGGTGTTATATGTATTAACCCTAATTAGGGAGAATCGTAATTATTCAAAATCCTTATTATTTTTCTATATTATAAACCCTAAATTCTAAATTAGTAACCCTAATTTGTAATTATAAACCCTAATTATAATTGAAATTCTAATAATTAGAAACCCTAATCCGAATACCTAAACCGGAGGTTTGATCTATGAAGAATTGTGT
Source organism: Panax ginseng (assembly GCA_020205605.1). Taxonomy (NCBI): domain Eukaryota; kingdom Viridiplantae; phylum Streptophyta; class Magnoliopsida; order Apiales; family Araliaceae; genus Panax; species Panax ginseng. The sequence continues at coordinate 46,414,155 of CM035147.1, read as the reverse complement.
TACTATGATTAATAACACGTGTGATAGACTCTAATTGCTAATTAAGGTAAACCTAATTAGTAAATTAAAACCCTAAAACCTAGAACCCTAATTTAATTTCTAGAAACCCTAATTGTATTATGGAAACCCTAATTTTTGGAATTATAAACCCTAATTGCTATTATTAGCAAAGTTAATTGTGATTAAGGGTAATAAACCCTAATGTCCATGTATAAGATAATTACAAACTTAATTTAATTAACAAAATTATTTTCAAAATTTTAGAAACTAAAATCAATTTGTTTTTAGTTTTTAAACAAACCCTAGTTGCTAAAAATTAATTATGCTATGTGCTAAACCTTAGGGTTAAACCCTAACGGTCAAACCCTAAGGGTTTGTCAAGATTACAAGAATGCCATTTAATTGATTTATCAAATGACCAAAATGCCTTTTTTAGTGTTTTAGTAAGCTAACTTGCAATGTTGGCAATATCCTTAGTTGGTAACCTAATTCTACCAACCGCAACAACTCAATATGCACGAATTTGCCAGCAAATCAGCTCCTAGAACATCCCATTCATGCATCTTGTTTGTCTATAAATAGATTGGAGGAGAGAGAAAGCCATTTACTAACTTTCATTTTGTCCAAACACTCAACATTCTCTCTCAAGCTCCCCACCTACGAAATTCTCTCCTAAGATCGGGTAATAATAGCGAGCCCCACAAACAACATATACAAAAAATGCGAAGCTAGAATCAAGATCAAAGCCTAAAGTGGTATAAAACCCTAGTTTAATTTCATCCCCAATCGGGTGTTAGATGTTATGATTTGTTGTTAGAATATGTTGTTTTTAGTCTCTAGTGATGATTTGGGTTGCTAGATGTTAGATCCATAATATCTAGAGGCTCGATTTGATTTTTAGAAAATCTAGAAATTTTTTCTAGAGGTCCGATAGTGAATGTCGAGCCCTATAACTCTTTTGGTAGTTTATGATTTATGATTTTTAAATGTTGATATGTGTAGCACTGTAATGTTGTCTTTAATCTACAAAATAATTGAATTCATTTGATTTAATGCAGATTTATAGTTATTAACGGTCAAAAGTCATTGTTGGCATTATCGATCGGGACTTTTAAAGGCGACCTGAAAGTCACGAAACGATATCGACAATATGTTTGAGCCTATGGATCTGACAATCGATTTGGTTTTTGGTGTTGATATTTAGTACATCTTGTAGCCTGTTAGGTATACTATAGATCTATGCTTTTTGATGACATAAGAACTTAATAGATCGATTAGAGGAAGTGGTCAAAGTTACCCATTTGATCATTTAAGTCGGTTTCAGTAAACCCCGAAGCAGTATGAACACTAATTCTGTCAGAGTTTGACCGAACCATACATTGTTTTTCTGTTGTTTTTAAACTGATTTATTGGTTTGTAAATGTTATATGACATAAGTACTATAACTTTGAACCATCAAGCAACTTAAACCATGACCGTAAAGAAAGTAATTTGAGCTTGAAAGTGGCGGGATGATTTTACGGGTTTCGAAGAAACCCGATTTGGTCTGATAGGTTTTTAGCAAGCCCGGATCTTCATGTATTGTTATGTTATAGCACGGATTTTGATTGTTAATTGTAGTGTTACATAAACACTACATAATCAATATTTCACTTGACCCGTAAAGCAGTGTGAGCTAAGATTTATACACGGGCCAAACGAGCCACCATGAAATCAAGCCTTGTCGGTGTTCTTGAGCTCAAGAACACCAATAAAGACATCTGATTCATCGTCGCTAAAAGCCTTCAAATGACGGCTTTTATTATTTTTAATTTACGAAATTAGAATATTATTTAAAATAGAAAATAAATTCTAAAATTACCAAAATGATTTTAAAAATTATTTTAAATTATGAAAAATACTTTACGATTATTTATAATATTTTTCATTAATATTTATAATTATTTGAATATTAATGATATTTAATTTATTTAATTAGTATATTAAATAAATTAGAGAAAAATGATTTTTATTATTTAAAAATCATTTTAATAAGATTAATGTATTTTAAAATATTTTAAGTTATAAAATGTAGCTTTTAATATTTTTGGAGAATTTTATTAATAATTTAATATTAATGATATTAGATTTATTTGATTATTAAATTAAATAAATAAGATAAAATGATTTTAATGATTTAAAATCATTTTAAATGAGAATAAAGTATTAAAAGATATTTTAAGTTATAAAATATAACTTTTAATATTTAAAGGATAATTTCATTTATAGTTTAATATTAATGATATTAATTTATTTAATAAATAGTTTAAAAATGGTTTTATTAATTTAAAAATCATTTAAAATGGATATAAATGAATTAAAAATATTTTAAGTTATAATTAATGACTTTTAATATTTAGATAATAGTTCATTAATATTTAAATATTAATGGTAATTATTTAATAATGATTTTAAATGTTTTAAAAATCATTTAAGGGTAATATTAATACTTTTAAAATATTTTGAGTTATTATACATAACTTTAATATTTTGGCAATGATTTCATTAATAATTTAATATTGATTAAATGTTAATGATAATAGAATTATGTGATATTTAAATCATTTAATAATGATTACGATATTTCAAAAATTATGATAAATGATAATAATTATTTAAAATTATTATAAGTCATTTAAAATTATATGAATCGATATTTACGAATGTTGAACTTTGAGTAGAGTCTTAGACTCGATATTTACTCGATAAAGTCATCGGTGAGACCGGCTATGGTTCGTAAATTGATCTGGACTTAGATAATTTAGCTAGTTAACTGTTTATTTGTAATTCAATGGTTGTTAAGGTTATGTGACAATGTGATTAGGAATGTCTTCGATCGCAATAAGCAAAGTGTTATGTGTTACGTTATGTTATGCTAATCAAGAAATGATCGATTAATGATAGGTGATTTCATAAAAGATAAAACTAAGTTGAGAATAGTAAGCAGCGCATCAGACAAGTATCCTACCTTTGCATTTTTTTTATGCAATGGACAAGTGTAAGAATGTTTCAGAATTATTATTATTAATGTACAGATTGTTAAACCTATATTATATACGCCCATTGATTATCAACATGTTAGTATATGATAATTCAGTTATATATTCTATTCGTTAATTTCTAGAAATGATTATACAAGTGTCCCCACTTGGATAATCTTTGTATTTAATCGCATATTGATACACCTTTGATATATATATATATATATATATATATATATATATATATATTGAATTATATATTATTGTTGAACAAGATAAGACCTTTGTTATGAAAACCTGACAGGTATGAACATCTCGTACATTGGAAAACTTTTATGTGCCCAAGGCGGACAGAGTGAACGATAACATCGTTCTTGTAATGTAGTATTGATCAATGCAGGGCACAACGGGGCTGATCACCCTCCGTGCCCGTAAGTTATGAATGATTTCACATGATGAATTTTCATTTAAACCTTTTCAAAATGAAAACAATGTTCATAGTATGTCACAGAAACCCCATATATAGTCAATACGTAGTTTCAAAAATTTGAACGAGGGTTGTTATTTTATTCTTATTGGTACATATTACTTCACAACTATTGACTGGTTGTAGAAGAATATTATAAAGAAAACATTTAAATTCTTTCAGCTTATATATATATATATATATATATATATATAATACTTGCTGGGCACTCAAATGCTCATCCTTGCTTAAGTTAAATGTTTTCAGCTAAGTGTGAAGAACCTGAAGGCTCATGCAGAAACAAAGGAAAAGGAAAGCTAACCAAATAAGATTTGTGGTACTATATGTAATAGTTTTAGATTATGAAGACTATGATATCTATTTAGCTAATATAATGTAATGAATGTTGAAAGGTCTCGTACCTGGGGATTAGACTCTGATGTATATGTAAATTTTAGTTTAAGTTTTATATTATTGTTATTATTATTAGTATTATTCCGCTCATAGAAATGGTATCGTGAAGTACCGAGTTCGGGTTTCAAGTATCCGGATTCGGGGACTTCACAGGATGGTATCAGAGCTATAGGGTTAGAAACCTTAGGTGGGTTAGACCTTAGGCTATACCCTTAGAACAGAGGGAAACGTTGAAAATATAAATAACTTATATAGAGTTTAAAAATAGATGAATCGGATAAATTCATCGTCAAACAAAATAAAAGATAACTTACATCAAACTCTTATTTGCTGTGTGTATTTAGTATATACTAATCAGGATAATTTATGTGTGTAGATGTCTGGTGGAAAAGGCTTGTTATATGCTTATAGCATGAAGAAGGATCAAACCCATACACCTGAGCTGATATCGAAGCCAATAGCCGAAATAGAAGCTCACAATGAAAATAACTTGGATGAGGTGGTCATCATAGAAAACGTAGTACCAGATCCGGAGATGGTGGAGCTGACAGATAGTGATCGGACACTAAAGTTGAAGCTGAACAAGCATCGACGGAGGTGAATGATCTGAGGAACAAGGTTTCTTCTCTAGAAAGGTAGAAGACTATGATTTAGGAAAACCTGATAAGAAGAAAGGGAAAAGAATTTGTTATCTTTGTGGATATGAGGGACATACTACTCTCTACTGTCCTGACTATAAACCAGGAGCATGTTTTGTCTGTGGAAAGGAAGATCATCAGGCAAGAAGTTGTCCAAGAAAGAAGGCTTAGAAAATAGGTAGTATAGGTTCTGTTGTGTAGGCATGTTTAATATAGTATGTGTGCTTAGTATGTCTGTGTAATGAAATATCCTCAACTTTTATGTTGATCAAGATTGCAAATCCCGACTTTTGAAGTCACAATGGGATAGTTGATGTATAAAGCAATATATGTACGTAATATGTAAAAGTATTTTTGAAATCGGTGAATGAATATGACTCAAAGTTTGAGTTATGAAATAAGTTTAATATATTAAACTTATATGATAAGGTTTAGAACGTAAGTTAATTTATGGTTTTACTTAACGTATAATGCCGCCAAGACGTCAAACTCGAAATCAAAGGGCGTAAGAATCATCAACAACGTTGAAGGACAACAAGAAGCGGACCCAATGCAGATTTCATGAATATGGTAGCCCAGGCTATGCAACAAGGGAACCAGCCGGATAATCACTTGGCAAATTTCAAAGACTTTAAGGCTGTAGGACCGCCAGAATTTAAAGGTACAACTGACCCTGTAGAAGCCCAAACTTGGATTAAAGAAATTAAGAAGGCGTTTATGATAGCTAGGGTGGTGAGGGGCAAAGACCTCTTTGCCACCTACATGATGAAGGGCGGTGAGGCAAATTTACGGTGGGAAGCGAATTAATCGGTGAGGGCAGGAGGTGTGTGGTAACATGGGATAGGTTTAAGACTTATTTTTCGAGAATTATTTTTCAGCTAGTACGCAGGCTAGAATGGAGGTAAAATTTCTGGAGTTGAAGCAAGGGGATATGTCGGTGGCGGAATATGCCGCGAAATTCAATGAGTTAGCTAGGTTTGCTCCGCATCAAGTCGATACGGAGGCTAGGAAGGCGAGGAGATTTGAGCTGGGATTAAAACCCTGGCTCTATAACAAGGTGGCAGTGTTGCAGATCCCAACATTTGCAGCACTCATGGAGAAGGCAATAATTGCGGAGGAGGGAAATGAGGCTATGAGCCTCTACAATAAGGAGAGAAAGAACAAGGGCAAGATCAAGGGAGCTGAAAAGGTAAGAATTAATAGTGGAAGCAGGAGTGTTGATGGAAAAAGGAAGGGAAACTACTTTGGAAACGTGCAGGTGAAGCAAGAAGGAGTGAAAAGGAAGGCGGTTCAAAGGCAAGACATGGAAAGAACCACTCAAGAGTGTTTGAAAGGGAAATTTGTGTGTTATAAGTGCAAGAGGCGGAGGGCCATATCTCTCCCAACTGCCCAAATCCTAGAATGAACAGTGGTTGTTTTATTTGTGGATCATTGGAGCACAGGGTTAAGGATTGTCCGAACAGGAGGGTGGAGGCAGGTAGTGAGAATACTGGTAAGGGTAGTGGAACGTTAGCAATCACGGGACCGACATCATCGAACAAACCAACAAAGTCAACATCAAGGGTCTTCAACATGACGGTTCAAGATACGGTGGCAGCTGGCAATGCAGTTCCAGGTAATATTCGAATAACTTTTATTTGCGTAATTAGAATTTTCCTATTTATAATAAAGTATTTTATAAAAAAAATTTGAAGGAGGAATTTGAGTTCTTCTAGAAATCAAATTTTCGTATAATCAGAAAGACAAGCTTTATGTGATTAGTTAAAGATCAGTTCGATCAAAGATGATCGAGATCTACTTGCGAAGATTTTGTATGCTATGTACCCGGATATGTATAGGTTTTAAATTAGTGATTCCGGGGACGGAATCTTTATAAGGGAGGGTGAATGTGATAACCCGATATTTTCTATATTAATAAATCATAAATTTTGCATATAATTTTTTTTATGGGGAATATGTGCCTAGATAATGTGTATGTATTTATGTGATGAATATAAAATATATTTATTACATGAATAATTGTAAATTATTTTATTTTAGAATTATTGATTATTATCAATTATATTTTTATACTAATTAATTCCTTATTGGAAATGCTTTTATAAATTATTTTCTATGAAAGTATAAGTATATATTATTTAAATAATATATGAAATGATTTTTAGAATAATTATAATAATTATTTTATTATATGAATTTTGTTCAAAGTTATTAAGTTAATTATTTTAACTTAATTAATAATGTTATATATGGCGAGATAGATCGATATGGAATCCAAACCCTAATTCGTGGTTTTGATCAAGGAATAAGAATACTAATATTATATTATTATTTGTCGGGTGTTATAGATATGTATAGTTATGTGTGTAATGTTAATGTGATTTATGATTGGTGTTATATGTATTAACCCTAATTAGGGAGAATCGTAATTATTCAAAATCCTTATTATTTTTCTATATTATAAACCCTAAATTCTAAATTAGTAACCCTAATTTGTAATTATAAACCCTAATTATAATTGAAATTCTAATAATTAGAAACCCTAATCCGAATACCTAAACCGGAGGTTTGATCTATGAAGAATTGTGTTACTATGATTAATAACACGTGTGATAGACTCTAATTGCTAATTAAGGTAAACCTAATTAGTAAATTAAAACCCTAAAACCTAGAACCCTAATTTAATTTCTAGAAACCCTAATTGTATTATGGAAACCCTAATTTTTGGAATTATAAACCCTAATTGCTATTATTAGCAAAGTTAATTGTGATTAAGGGTAATAAACCCTAATGTCCATGTATAAGATAATTACAAACTTAATTTAATTAACAAAATTATTTTCAAAATTTTAGAAACTAAAATCAATTTGTTTTTAGTTTTTAAACAAACCCTAGTTGCTAAAAATTAATTATGCTATGTGCTAAACCTTAGGGTTAAACTCAATTCGGCCAAACCCCAAGGGTTTGTCAAGATTACAAGAATGCCATTTAATTGATTTATCAAATGACCAAAATGCCTTTTTTAGTGTTTTAGTAAGCTAACTTGCAATGTTGGCAATATCCTTAGTTGGTAACCTAATTCTACCAACCCCAACAACCCAATATGCACGAATTTACCAGCAAATCAGCTCCTAGAACATCCCATTCATGCATCTTGTTTGTCTATAAATAGATTGGAGGAGAGAGAAAGCCATTTACTAACTTTCATTTTGTCCAAACACTCAACATTCTCTCTCAAGCTCCCCACCTACGAAATTCTCTCCTAAGATCAGTCAATAACCGAGCCCCACAAACAACATATACAAAAACAGAAGCTAGAATCAAGATCAAAGCCTAAAGTGGTATAAAACCCTAGTTTAATTTCTGTCCATAATCGGGTGTTAGATGTTATGATTTGTTGTTAGAATATGTTGTTTTTAGTCTCTAGTGATGATTTGGGTTGCTAGATGTTAGATCCATAATATCTAGAGGCTCAGATTTGATTTTTTAGAAAATCTAGAAATTTTTTTCTAGAGGTCTGATAGTGAATGTCAAGCCCTATAACTCTTTGGTAGTTTATGATTTATGATTTTTAAATGTTGATATGTGTAGCCTGTAATGTTGTCTTTAATCTACAAAATAATTGAATTCATTTGACGAACAGATTTGTAGTTATTAACGGTCAAAAGCTGTTGAATCAAGATCGATAGGACTTTTCTCGGGCAAACCCTGTAAAGTCACGTGACGATATCGACAATATGTTTGAGCCTATGGATCTGACAATCGATTTGGTTTTTGGTGTTGATATTTAGTACATCTTGTAGCCTGTTAGGTATACTATAGATCTATGCTTTTTGATGACATAAGAACTTAATAGATCGATTAGAGGAAGTGGTCAAAGTTACCCATTTGATCACGAAGTCAATTTCTAGGTAAACCCAGAAACGGTATGAACACTAATTCTGTCAGAGTTTGACCGAACCATACATTGTTTTTCTGTTGTTTTTAAACTGATTTATTGGTTTGTAAATGTTATATGACATAAGTACTATAACTTTGAACCATCAAGCAACTTAAACCATGACCAGAACCGAAAGTAATTTGAGCTTGAAAGTGGGCAGATGATTTTCCGGGTTTCAAGAAACCAGATTTGGTCCGAGGAGTTTTTAAAGAAGCCCAGATCTTCATGTATTGTTATGTTATAGCCTTGGATTTTGATTGTTAATTGTAGTGTTACATAAACACTACATAATCAATATTTCACTTGACCCGAGAAACAAGTGTGAGCTAAGATTTATACACGGTCCAAACGAGCCACCATGAAATTGGCCTTTCGTTGTTCTTGAGCTCAAGAACACCAACAAACGATTCTTATCGTCGCTAAAAGCCTTCAAATGACGGTTTTTATTATTTTAATTTCAAATTCGAAAATTATTTAAAATAGAAAATAAATTCTAAAATTACCAAAAATGATTTTAAAAATTATTTTAAATTATGAAAAATACTTTTCGATTATTTATAATATTTTCATTAATATTTATAATTATTTGAATATTAATGATATTTAATTTATTTAATTAGTATATTAAATAATTAGAGAAAAATGATTTTTATTATTTAAAAATCATTTTTAATAAGATTAATGTATTTTAAAATATTTTAAGTTATAAAATGTAGCTTTTAATATTTTTGGAGAATTTTTATTAATAATTTAATATTAATGATATTAGATTTATTTGATTATTAAATTAAATAAATAAGATAAAATGATTTTAATGATTTAAAATCATTTTAAATGAGAATAAAGTATTAAAAGATATTTTAAGTTATAAAATATAACTTTTAATATTTAAAGGATAATTTCATTTATAGTTTAATATTAATGATATTAATTTATTTAATAAATAGTTTAAAAATGGTTTTATTAATTTAAAAATCATTTAAAATGGATATAAATGAATTAAAAAAATATTTTAAGTTATAATTAATGACTTTTAATATTTAGATAATAGTTCATTAATATTTAAATATTAATGGTAATTATTTAATAATGATTTTAAATGTTTTAAAAATCATTTAAGGGTAATATTAATACTTTAAAAATATTTTGAGTTATTATACATAACTTTAATATTTTGGCAATGATTTCATTAATAATTTAATATTGATTAAATGTTAATGATAATAGAATTATGTGATATTTAAATCATTTAATAATGATTCTGATATTTCAAAAATTATGATAAATGATAATAATTATTTAAAATTATTATAAGTCATTTAAAAATTATATGACTGATATTTACGAATGTTGAACTTTGAGTAGAGTCTTAGACTCGATATTTACCCGATAAAGCTGTCGGTAGACCGACATGGTTCAGAAATTGATCTGGACTTAGATAATTTAGCTAGTTAACTGTTTATTTGTAATTCAATGGTTGTTAAGGTTATGTGACAATGTGATTAGGAATGTGCTGACTGCAATAAGCAGTGTTATGTGTTACGTTATGTTATGCTAATCAGTAAAATGATCTGATTAATGATAGGTGATTTCATAAAAGATAAAACTAAGTTGAGAATAGTAAGCAACGATCGTGCAGTGATATCCTACCTTTGCATTTTCTTTATGCAATGGACAAGTGTAAGAATGTTTCAAAATTATTATTATTAATGTACAGATTGTTAAACCTATATTATATACGCCCATTGATTATCAACATGTTAGTATATGATAATTCAGTTATATATTCTATTCATTAATTTCTAGAAATGATTATACAAGTGTCCCCACTTGGATAATCATTGTATTTATCGCATGTTGATACACCTTTGATATATATATATATATATATATATATATATATATATATATATATATATATGTTGAATTATATATTATTGTTGAGCAAGATAAGACCTTTGTTATGAAAACCCGACAGGTATGAACATCCCGTACATGGGAAAACTTTTATGCGCCCAAGGCAGACAGAGTGAATGATAACATCGTTCTTGTAATATTGTATTGATCAATGCAGGGCACAACGGGGCTGATCACCCTCCGTGCCCGTAAGTTATGACGGTTTACAGATGAATTTCTGTTTAAACCTTTTCAAAAATGAAAACAATGTTCATAGTATGTCACACAAACCCCATATATAGTTTATACGTAGTTTCAAAAATTTGAACGAGGGTTGTTATGTTATTCTTATTGGTACAGATTACTTCACAACTATTGACTGGTTGTAGAAGAATATTATAAAGAAAACATTTAAATTCTTTCAGCTTATATATATATATATATATAATACTTGCTGGGCAGTCAAATGCTCATCCTTGTTTAATTTAAATGTTTTCAGCTACGTGTGAAGAACCTGAAGGCTCATGCAGAAACAAAGGAAAATGAAAGCTAACCAAATAAGATTTGTGGTACTATATGTAATAGTTTTAGATTATGAAGACTATGATATCTATTTAGCTAATATCATGTACTGAATGTTTAAAGGTCTCGTACCTGGGGATTAGACTCTGATGTATATGTAAATTTTAGTTTAAGTTTTATATTATTGTTATTATTATTAGTATTATTCCGCTCATAAAAATGGTATCGTGTAGTACCGAGTTCGGATTTCAAGTATCCGTTTTTGTGGACTTCACAAAGGCTAACATCCTTATAAAAACAATCAATTTTAGCATGATGAGTAGTTAACCAATCACTCCCTAAAATCACATCAAATGTAAGTATTTTCAACGAGATGAGATCAACAAGTAATGTGAGGGTGTCGATTTGAATCGAACAAGATTTATAAACAGTGGATGTAACGAAGGTTTCTCCCAATGGAGTTTTAACAGATACGTCAAAGTCTAATTTCTCCGGAGTCAAGTTCAAACTTTGAGCACAAACAGGCGAAATAAAAGAATAGGTAGAACCGGTATCTAATAAGGTATAGACTTCGCAAGAGTTTATGATTAACTTACCAGTGATAACTTTATTTTGGTTCCTCGCTATTTGGGAAGTCACGACAAACGCTCTCCCTTGAACCACCGACTTTGACTTGTCTGGGAGAACCTTTGGAGTCACTATCCCAGCTAGACTTGACTTCGCTAAAGGATAAAATTGAGCTATGTGACCATTCTTTCCACAACTGAAACAAACCTTGGAAGGTTGTGTACAGTTTGTACTGATGTGTCCCTCCTCTTCGCATCTGTAACATTTAACCGGTGGTCGTTCTCCTTCCCTAGAAATGGGTGCTGGTGTCTTTCCGTCATTGTTGAATCTTTTTATTTTGAAATTTCCACTTGATTCACCTCTCCTATTATCTGGGCCATTATTACCACTGAAGTGGTTACCATTTTTGGCATGATAATTTCCTCCACGTTGGTTTTCACTACTTTGATGACTGTTGCCACTGGTACGACTATTATTATTTTGTCGGTTGTTGTCCTTTGGTTGGACTGTCTCATTATCTTGCTCCAATAATTGAGCCCTATTCACAACATCTGAATATAAACAAAGTTTAAGAGAAATGTGGTATTAATGAATTTTGGGTTTCAAACCTCTCAGAAACATTCGTGTCATTCGCTCCTCATTATCTACCAAATGGGATGCAAATTGGGATAACTTCGCAAACTTAGCCTCGTATTGCGATACGATCATATTGTTTTGTTCTAACTTGATGAATTCTGTAACAACCGAGACAATTGGATTATAATGTAAATTTATTTTTATTTGAATATATTGAATAAAAATTATATTATATGTTATTTATAACGAGTAAGCGAGATGAAGGTTATTCTACAACCTAAAAGAGATATATGATAGTAGTATTCTGGCTAAGTGCTAGAAATAAGGTGTTTGACTTTTCAAGACGAAAATAAAAGCTTTTCGAGAAATTCTCTGAAAAACACTATTCATCCATTTCTACTCGGGAATTATTTTTCAACTTCCAGAAAATACGTAACGATAGAATGTTAAGGAAGGATGGATTGTTTAATAATAATTTAGTTATGACAAACACAGTTTTTTGCCTGCGTACTAAATTTGAGAATATAGGAAAAGTGAAGATTTGAATAATTAAAGTTCGTATAATAAGGAAGTTATTATACGAGGGGATGAATTAGACTATAATACAAGGTATGCTATAAGTATATACGAAAGATAATACAATGTATAGAATGAATGTTATACGAACTAGTATACGAGAAGAATACGAGGATTATACGTTAAAAGCATAAACCATTGTTAATGGAGTAGTAAAGCTTGAATAAAAACTTTGGCAAGCCCAAATGAAAGATGATTGAGGCCTAATGACAAACTTAATTAAGGCTCAAAGATAATTTAATTCAAACCCAATGTTAGGCCCAAATTGAAATAAACTTAAGCCCGAACCAAGAACTGAACCCGTGGAATTAACCGATGGGTCACCGAATGAGAAAAACCCATGGGGAAACCCATGTGGGCCCCCCATGATGAGTCATGGTCGGCCACTTAGTGGCCAAGCAAAGGGAGAAACTTAGTTTGCAAGTTTAGAATAGTAAGGAGGTGGAATAGTAAGGAGGTTGGGTGATTTTTGACCCTTTTGCCCTCACTTTGCCAATTCTATAAATAAAGATATTGGATTGTTTTTGTTAGTTGTTCAATTCACCAATACTTAGAGCATTATATTGAGAGAGAAGAGTGAGCTATTTCAAGTAATCAAAGAAGAAGAAGAAAGTTAGAAGATCAAAAGGCAAGGAAACTTTAACCTTTAATCTTCATCTCTTCAATTGTAACCTTCATAGAGAAGTGATTATTGGTGGAGCATGTATCTTAAGAAGTAACAAGGATGGCTATTAGTGGACTTTAAACATTAATAATCATGATACAAGTGGAATCATAATCAACTAACTAAGAAATAATGAAGAAAACATGAGTATTTAACACATGTTATTGATGGACAAGTTTAAAACCATCGTATATAAGATTAGATGCTATATGATTGGTTAGGATGATAGATGTATGAATAATGGAATGAATCCATTTTGAATGGAGTAAAAATCTCAAGTAACGAAGTTATGGCTAAATTTACGAGATTAGACGATAATCGTCGAAATCATAAAATACTCGGAATGATAGTCAAAAGACGCCATTTAACTCAAAAACCTTAGTTTCTGATGGCGTATCGTAGAACTTTGCATTTTGGAGTTGTGGACTCAAGAATGGTCTAATTTTGACTTAAAATGAAGAAACTAGCTATGAACGTTCATGAACGTTTAACGAACACGTAATAGAGAATTAAATAGTAAATTTAGTGTTAACGAATTCAGAAACTTAATCCATCCTAATGAAATCGAAGTATGCAAGATATGTGAGATAACGGCTTTTGAACGAGCCAATTTAGACTTGTAACGATTAATTTACGAGCCCGGAAAGGATTTGAAATGATAAAAACTTAAAAAAAAATTCAAAGGCTCAGTGCCAGCGCCGCATCGCCTCCCAAGCCTATGAAAGTGGCATCGCAGCACCGTAACGGGAGGTCAGTCACTAGAGAGATGCACCGCAGCACCAAAAATAACAAAGGACATGGCACCGCAGCGTCGATCCTAGACCAAAGGCAGAGAAGAATAACAAAGAATACAAAAGAAAGATAAGTTGATTGAAGGTGAATTATGACCTTAATTAAACTTAAAGTAACATTATAAAGGATGATTAAAACATTAAGTTTAACAATTAAAAGTTAACGAAAGGTTACAAAAATGTAAACACAAAGTACGTTTTCCAAAACGAATAGTTAGACCAAGAAGAAGGAGAAGATATGTTAATACTAGTACTTATTGATTGTTTATGACCTAACATGATATGATATGTGACTATGTATGTAGAATCTATAATGTCTCAAAAGGAAAGTGAATTAACACTAGACGACACTAAAGGCAAGTGTTCTAAACCCTTGTCTATACTTATTTTGGACAAGCTTTATGGTTTATGTATCATACGCATGAATTGATGTACAAAGAAGTCGAAGCCATTTCTTTTGGCTAGACAAAACTTAGAGTATTTTGTGGATTTCATTATAATCTATCAAAATATTATTGATAATGTAACACCCCCTTCCCGAAAAGGAAAGGGAGGTCACGTGCAAAGTACAACAACCCTCAAAATAAATAAACAGAGCACTAACAACCTCAAAATATTAATAGTGGTGGTCCAATAATAAAGTAATAAGTACAATTCTCCAAACTGAGTCAAAATAATCAAAACTTAAAAATCGAATCAACCTAAATGGTCAAAGGCAAAACTCTCATCACACTAGCCCTGAATCACCCTATAAACCCGCTTAAGAAAAACACAAAGATGAGCCAATTACCCAAAGACGGACATGAGATATACAAAAGATATACAACTAATATACGAAAACAACTGAGACAAAATACTGAACAAGCCTCAAGTGCAAATACGAAAGAAAATATAATATCCAAAGATCTGAATGGAATATAGCTGAATCAACATAATTGACAAAACCAATAAAAGAATAAAGAAATAACGAACTAAAGTAACTAACTCAATGACTTGAACTGAACATAAACCAACAAAACTAATCCAATAAAAAATAGGCTGAAACAAATGGCTGGAGTTATTTCATACTGAATGAGCTCATAAATATATCTTGCCACACAGGCAAGTCAAACTAATGTCACACAGGCAAATCAAAATGATTCCACACAGGCAAGTCAAAACAATGCCACATAGGCAAGTCAAAATGATGCCACACAGGAAACCAAAATAATGGCACACAGGCAAATCACACATTGGACCGTGAATCCAAATGTATGAAAATTGGATATGTGTGTTTGGCACAACATCACAAATCCGCAGAACAGAAAACTAAGGTTAACCCATACACCTCCCACAACAAAACACCAAATGGCCCACTTCCTCCGGAGCCCAAAACGGAGACACCGTGGACTAATCACACCGCCATGGAAAGTGTCTTGCCTCTCGTGCCAAGACGACATGCATGTGGTACCCCCACAGGTGGTTATAGCTCAAGTATACCCAATGGTATATTCTAACAAAAATATTATGTCACAACACATGCGACATAATACCAAAAAAGGGTTCTTCGCGTTGCATCAAATTAGATCACATGATCCACCGTTGGTGCGGGCCATCGCTAATATCTTTGAGTTTAATTCTTGTAAACGTACTCTTCGGAACATAGTTCAAAATCACAAAAAATTCTCTTCATCCAAATACGAGTCAAATACCCAAAATATTTAAAATTATTTTTAATTCGTAAAACGTTTATGTTCCACACATGATAAGAATTTAACAAATTATTTTTATTTAATTTACATAAAATCATACAAAACTCCAAGGATATCGGATAAACCAAACAACTCTATAAATTATATCAACTTTTCCTAAATCCTCAAGAGCTTCAAAATATTCAAACCTCAATTCGAACTAGCTAGTTCTTAAATATTATTACACCAAAAAAAATATACTACTAAGATCTCTTCCTCCTCATACCCCACTCTTGACAATCTAACATTACCTCAAGTTTCTCCCTTATTCAAAATTGTAGAGGACGAAAGACTGAAGGAACCTGATTTGGATTCACTCAATTCCGACATCAGATGAATAAATTATAATTTTTCTAATGGACTGCAGCGCGTATAAGTATATATTCTACTCGAAAATTCAACTAATCAAATTAGAATATGATTAAAGTTACAACTTCACTCTTTAAATATACATATAGCTCAATATAGGAGCTACCAAAACTCTAATGGACTTTCCATTTTTAATTTAATAGATTATTTAATTATCTACTAAAATAATTTAACTTTCCAAACAAAACAAAGACGAAAAAAAATAGTCACTTACCTTTTTTAATTTGAATAAAATTGTATAAAATAAAATTAATTAATATTTAATTTTAAAAAAATATGGGTCATTACATTTTTCACCCCTTAAAATAATTCCATCCTCGGAATTCAAATAAGCTACAAAAAAAAAAAAAAAAAATTAATTACGACGTAGCGCCGCCATTTGTAACGATCAACGCGGATAAGTCATCGGTCCATGTAATTATCAATGTATTTGTAAAAGATTCGTCAGCTACCATGTCAAGCCTTGGTAAGGTTCTTCGCGTTGCATCAAATTAGATCACATGATCCACCGTTGGTGCGGGCCATCGCTAATATCTTTGAGTTTAATTCTTGTAAACGTACTCTTCGGAACATAGTTCAAAATCACAAAAAATTCTCTTCATCCAAATACGAGTCAAATACCCAAAATATTTAAAATTATTTTTAATTCGTAAAACGTTTATGTTCCACACATGATAAGAATTTAACAAATTATTTTTATTTAATTTACATAAAATCATACAAAACTCCAAGGATATCGGATAAACCAAACAACTCTACAAATTATATCAACTTTTCTTAAATCCTCAAGAGCTTCAAAATATTCAAACCTCAATTCGAACTAGCTAGTTCTTAAATATTATTACACCAAAAAGAATATACTACTAAGATCTCTTTATCATCATATCAACTCTAAGTCAAATATTCTACTATCTGCATAAGCAAACTATAACTTTCAAAATCTCTTAAAGATTCATCACTTATTATACAATCATTCAATGAATCAGTCTTTCTCTTAATGCAGTTTTTAACCCAACAAATTCCAAGATCTCCACATACTATCACTCAAAATTTCATATAAGATAACTCCAATATTCTACTAGGAAATAATTGCAAAATTTATTTACTCCAAAAGATTAATCTAATTACCTCGAATCTCTACAACAACTCAAAATTACAAGAGATCCTCTGTACTTAATAATTTTCACTTTATCATAGTATCCCACCGATTCACATACCTCAATTTATTCGCAACTTAACAAAAATCAAAATCTAACCAAAATCAAATCCTCAATTCCAAAATCATAATTATTGTCACAAAATAAAACAACTCTAACAAATAATTTTTCCAAAATCAAATTCTCGTCGATATAAATACTCACATCATAATCGTATAATCATTTCTTAACTAAATAAAATATGACATTATTCTCCTTAATGATCCAATCACAATCCTTAACTAATATTATTACTCCAACGCATAACAATAATAATCTTAACAAATTATCTCGCCTTTCTCAAATCAACTACAACTCAAAGAGCTAAAAACACTTGGTCAAAATCAAGACCAACCAAACAGAGAACAAAATCGAATCAAACTCCTACGTCTACCGAGTGATTTACCCATAACCCACAGGTCAAACCTAAATAGGTTTTCTACAAGAAAGAACCTAAGCTTTGATACCATATATGTAACACCCCCTTCCCGAAAAGGAAAGGGAGGTCACGTACAAAGCACAAAAACCCTCAAAATAAATAAACAGAGCACTAACAACCTCAAAATATTAATAGTGGTGATCCAATAATAAAGTAATAAGTACAATTCTCCAAACTGAGTCAAAATAATCAAAACTTAAAATTCGAATCAACCTAAATGGTCAAAGGCAAAACTCTCATCACACTAGCCCTGAATCACCCCTGCAAACCTGCTGGAAGAAAAACACAGCATGAGACAATTGCCCAGTACGGATACATATATACAAAAGATATACAACTGATATACGAAAACAACTGAGACAAAATACTGAACAAGCCTCAAGTGCAAATACGAACGAAAATATAATATCCAAATATCTGAATGGAATATAGCTGAATCAACATAATTGACGAAACCAATAAAAAAAATAAAGAAATAACAAACTGAAGTAACTAACTCAATGACTTGAACTGAACATAAACCAACAAAACTAATCCAATAAAATAATAGGCTGAAACAAATGGCTGGAGTTATTTCATATTGAATGAGCTCAGAAATATATCTTGCCACAAAGGCAAGTCAAACTAATGTCACACAGGCAAATCAAAATGATGCCACACAGGTAGGTCAAAACAATGCCACAAAGGCAAGTCAAAATGATGCGACACAGGCAACCAAAATAATGCCACACAGGCAAATCACACATTGGACTGCGAATCCAAATGTATACAAATCGGATATGTGTGTTTGGCACAACATCACAAATCCGTAGAACAGAAAACTAGGGTTAACCCATACGCCTCCCACAACAAAACACCAAATGGCCCACTTCCTCCGGAGCCCAAAACGGCCGTGGACTAATCACACCACCACGGAAAGTGTCATGCCTCTCGTGCCAAGACAACATGCTTGTGGTACCCCCACATGTGGTTATAGCTCAAGTATACCCTACAGTATATTCTAATAAAAATACTATGTCACAACACATGCGACATAATACCAACAAAAGGGTTCTATATGTACATATTGAACCAAATCAAATTATACTCACAAGGTCTCAAAAAGAAGGTAGCAACATGTACCGCTCTACAATTATCAAAAATAAATACTAAACATGATATCCTAATTCAAAGAGTACAAATACGAGTCATGTGTATCAACTCCAAAATGAAACTAATATATTTATTTCAAATGAAATAATTATGTGAAATCATAACATAATTCGAAATAAGGAAACAAACGAACAAATCAAATTTAACAAGAGTATCGCTGAAAGAGTACGGAATCCGTACAAATTGTAATAGAAAGAAAGGAATTCAAATTACTGAATAAAGCCGAAGTATCAAAGATCAAATTTCTATTTAAGAGTGTTAATAGAATTATAAAAAAAATGAAACGAAAGCCAAGATATCATGAGATATAAAGAATACAACAATAATCAAAGGAGTGGAGTACAGAATCCGTACTCTTTCAGCGATACTCTTGTTAAATTTGATTTGTTCGTTTGTTTCCTTATTTCGAATTATGTTATGATTTCACATAATTATTTCATGTGAAATAAATATATTAGTTTCATTTTGGAGTTGATACACATGACTCGTATTTGTACTCTTTGAATTAGGATATCATGTTTAGTATTTATTTTTAATAATTGTAGAGCGGTACATGTTGCTACCTTCTTTTTGAGACCTTGTGACTATAATTTGATTTGGTTCAACATGTACATATAGAACCCTTTTGTTGGTATTATGTCGCATGTGTTGTGACATAGTATTTTTGTTAGAATATACCGTAGGGTATACTTGAGCTATAACCACCTGTGGGGGTACCACTGCATGTAAATCTGGCACGAGAGGCATGACACTTTCGTGGGCGGTGTGATTAGTCCTGGCGGCTCCGCTTTTGGGCTCCTGAGGAAGTGGGCCATTTGGTGTTTTGTTGTGGGAGGCGTATGGGTTAACCCTAGTTTTCTGTTCTGTGGATTTGTGATGTTGTGCCAAACACACATATCCAATTTACATATATTTGGATTCGCAGTCCAATGTGTGATTTGCCTGTGTGGTATTATTTTGGTTGTCTGTGTGGCATCATTTTGATTTGCATGTGTGACATTAGTTTGACTTGCTTGTGTGGCAAGATATATTTTTGAGCTCATTCAGTATGAAATAACTCCAGCCATTTGTTTCAGCCTATTATTTTATTGGATTAGTTTTGTTGGTTTATGTTCAGTTCAAGTCATTGAGTTAGTTACTTCAGTTCGTTATTTCTTTATTCTTTATTGGTTTCACTAATTATGTTGATTCAAATTTATATTCTATTCAGATCTTTGGATATTATATTTTCGTTCGTATTTGCACTTGAGGCTTGTTCAGTATTTTGTCTCAGTTGTTTTCGTATATCCGTTGTATATCTTTTGTATATCTGTATCTATACTAGGCAATTGGCTCATGCTGTGTTTTTCTTCCGACAGATTTGTAGGGGTGATTCAGAGCTAGTGTGATGAGAGTTTTTCCTTTGACCATTTAGGTTGATTCGAATTTTAAGTTTTGTTTATTTTGACTCAGTTTGGAGAATTGTACTTATTACTGTATTATTGGATCACCACTATTAATATTTTGAGGTTGTTAGTGCTCTATTTATTTGTTGTGCTTTGCACGTGACCTCCCTTTCTTTTTCAAGAAGGGGGTGTTACAGATAATGTTATCTTGTGCCAACTATTTTGGTATGAATTTTAAAGAAAGACTGAGTATGAACAAATAAATGTTTTGTCGTAAAGCGACTGACATGTGAGGTTGCCAAACTTAAACATAGAAATGTTTAATGTAGTAGTGTTGTACAACATAGAGTATTATAGGCTGATCACCTAGACGTGCTCGTAAGAAATGTCGGACTTACGAACTTAGTGTCAGGTTGTCCTTTTTAAAGAAAAAAAGAATGAAATGCTCAAGGTCTTTGACCAAACTAATGATGTTCATCGCTAAACATTTTAAAGAAAAGAGAAGTTCTATTTTAAATGTTTAACTAATGATGTTCATCGCATGTTGCTCGATTATAACTGTTATACTTGCTGAGCTAGTTATGTTCACCCTTGCTCGAACCATATGAATGCAGTTAAGAATGAACGAACCGAAGGATCCAGCAAGGATAAAGGGAAGGCTAAGATAGATAAGTAGTTATATGTGTAATAGAATAGTATTACTTTTGTATTTATTTGATACTATGACGAAGAACATATGTAATGGTTACAAAGAACCTGGGAAGGGAATTATTATTATGTAATATATAGAAGACATATTCACTTTATTGATGTATTTCGATTAAATGTATGTGCGAACAGTAGCACTGTGTAGCACCATCTATCGAGTTGGAAGATACCCCGATTTGGGGGCGTCACAAATTCGACATCCTTCATGTGACGAATACTCTCTGGAAAGTACTTGTCGTTGAACAATTCTTGGAACTTCTCCCAAGACATCTTCAGTGCTGAAAGATGAGTACGTTTTACAGATTCCCACCAGTAATCTGCCTCTCCTCGCAACATAAAGGTGGCGAAGGGAGCCTTTTGCTCCTCCGTGCATCCCAAGACATCAAATATCTTGGTGATCTGCTTAATCCAAGTTTCTGCCTTGAGTGGCTCTGGCTTTCCCAAAAACTCTGGCTGTCCTCCTTTAGTTGCTTAACAATGACCAGTCGTGAGTTGTCATTGTTTCCACCTGCATTTTGAACAGGAGTCTCTCTCGTTTAGTGTTGCATGAATTGCAAAAAGCTCCTAAACATCCCAGCGTTCATCATTTGGTCGGTGGTGTTGTTTACAAGAGGAATATTGTCTTCCTGATGCAAATAATCCTAGTTATTGACTGGCAGTGTCACAATGGTCCCAGGTGCTCCATTGTTTATGTCAAAATTTTCAGATGCCATTCTCAAATACTGTCACAAAACAAGGGTTAATTAAAGAAATTGACATGCCACATATTATCCGTATATTCTGACCGACTAATTAAATAACAAATAAGCTTAGGTAGGACACACTAGCGAAGGATTTACTCGTTTCTCCCCTCCTAGTTCTAACCTCAGATCTCCGCCAGAGATCATATCCCTAAGCTCTAATACCAACTGCGACTCTCATCCCTTTACTTGGATAACACCTCACATTGATACCTATCAGATTGCTACCGTTATTCACGGCGTCCCCTATAGAGAGTCTGGCTTCAGTGCATCCCACACAAGGAAGTGACCAGCAAGAGGCTCGAGGCTCTTTACTTATGGCTCTGATACCAATTGTGATGGCCCCCAAAATAGGTCCACACAACCCATTTTGAGTCGCCAAATACATGGTACAAAATCAAAATACAAACTTCATTAATACAACTGTCGTGCAAAATATGACAACATATAAGCTGTGAGTTTGAACACAAATATTGTCTTGTAAACAATATCCAAACTCAAATAAAGTCAACATTACAAATAATGTCATACTATTTTACACAATAGTGAGGACTGCTATGTTAGGAATAAATATGTGAATGATATTCCTATTTATATATGATTTGATTATGATATATATGAATGAATATTCAAGTATGCTTGCATTAAGAAAAGTTGTAAAGTTCCTTTTATAGATAATAGGAACATATGTACAAGGACTTAGCATGAATTGATCAAATGTGTTAGGTTGATCCTACATAAGCAAAACAGCTTTGTAAAGTCCTTAAAAAAAAGAAATGATGTACAATGACTATAAATGTAGAAAGATCAAGCTTGTTAGGTTGATCTTATAATGTAATAGATAGGCATGTCTGATCGTCGAGCACTACACCAGAAATCATAGTCTACCAGGAGAGTCAAGAGAAACTTGAGAGCTATTAAGGTAGAATCGTAGTCTGCAGGATAGTAGATCTTGGAGTTCGTAGACTGCCAGGAGAGACGAGGAAGGATCGTAGTGTGTCGAGAAGAACTTTCTCGGAGCCATAGTCTGCTGAGGAAGTCATGTTCAGAATTGTAGAAACAACCTGTCTATGAGCCGACCGAGCATCTGCCGAAGCCAAGTCAAGAATCGTAGACTACACTCAGAGTCGTAGAGTCTACTGATCATATCAGAGGTAGAGATCGTAATCGAGCAAGATCAGATGAAGACAACTAGCATAAAGACAAAAATCGTAGAGTGTCAAGATCTGATCTCGGAGTCGTAGTGTCTGTACAGTCGAAGCTGAATTATAGAGTATGGAACTAAGCCTCAACAGATGTGCTCACAACGCCAAGGCAGAATCGTAGAGAAAATACGATTCCCAATAAATGAGCACTCCCAGAATATCCAAAGTATGAAGCTTCTGGTCTAAGCTGCAAAGTTACATCCAACCTAAAGGAAACCAGATAGCACTCAACGAATGGCATGCAAGCTAACAGAAGATCTAAGCACCAACCCAATTAGCATTCAGATTAAGTTGTGAAGCCATTCAAGTTAAAGTCTTCCAGAAGTTGATCAGAAGAAGACTTCAATCAAAGTAACTGACTAAGGAAAGTCAACAAGTGCAGTAGCTATCAAGTGAACAGAAGACAACGATCTTGGAAGAAACCAGGATCGTAGTGTTTTCCAAACAAAGTAGGAACTAATGAAGTGTACACAGAGATATTGGTCTGCTTCTGAAGAACAAGGCTAAAGTGATTAAGCATTGGGTCAGTCCATTGATGATAAGTGAACGAGAGATCACAAGGAGAAAACGAGATGGGCATGCCACAAATCTGAAGTATCTTGCTATTCAGAAGAAGCCAGAATAAGGAGTCAAGCTGTCTGTTCCTAAGAACAGTCAAGGTAAACAAAAGTGTTGAAGCACTGCACAAGAAAAGGAAGAGGTGTTCTAGATTGAAGATCCAATAAACATTCTTCAAGATCGTAGTGTTGTCTCTACCTGTCAATGAGCAACATTCAACAAGACACTACGATCAGGTCCAAGAAGATATGCATCAGAATCGTAGAGTTCGGCTATATGAAGGTTAAAGCATTGACAACGGTTCAATCTGAAGATTGATATTCGAACAAAGCTTATTGAGAGCATTGATGCAAAAGGATAACCTCTGATCTAGAAATCAAAAGGAAGAAATAAAGTTGATTACCTGCCTGAGACAATAAAGTGACATCTCTGACGGGGTAGGTGAAACAGTAGACTGCAGTGTCAGAAAGTCATAAAGGAGATGTCATGTCACATCTGCATTCTACACCAAATAACTCAAGATCTACGAAGCAATTCAAATAGCTTTCAACGGCTATATACCAACGGGAAGATTGGGAAGGAGTATAAATCAGCCAGAGCTTCAAAGATCAAGAGTTGCTGATGATTGCTAAGTTATAGAATCGTTGAGTTGTTGGAATGCTATAGTGTTAACTCTACGAGTTCCACCAGAGCTTAACAGAACAAGTCTCAGTGACAGTGAGACTATGAAGGTACAAGTAAAACGGTTGTGAAGAAGGACTTGAACAGACTAAAGCTTCACTCAACAAAGATGAGAATGCCACTGAAGATGGCAGCTAAGTTGAGAGCCGAGAAGGACAAGAAGATATCATTCAGAAAAGTGGCAGAGCAAAGAGAAGATCTAGAGAGCCATTCTACGAATCACCATGAACCTAAAGCTGAACCAGAACAAGTGCAGAACCATATCTGCCAACCAGTCAAGAAGGGTTCAGGGAATGGTGATGGTTCACAACTGACATCATATGAAGATGAGCAGAACATAATGAAGATTAGTTACACCAAAGAAGACGTGGTCCAGACTCGAAGCAGAATGCAAAGAGGACCACACCAAGCTGCTTAGTACAAAAGATGTTCAAGCTTAAAAGACATCTTAGTAGCTCAGCACCAACAACAACAACAACATTAACAACAAGAAGCCAGGGCCTAAGAGGTCCTTGTCCGGAGGGACTAAATGAAGTTCCAAGCCTGCTGGGCTTGAAGAATTCATAGGGAACTAGAGGAGTTCCAAGGATGCTGGCCTTAAAGAGTTCTTAATGAACTGAAGTTCCAAGGCTACTAGCCTTGAAGGAATCTTAGTGATTCAGGGTGCTGCCCTTCCGTAGTAGAAATCTTGCTAGTTAAAAGCAGAAGAATGGATTAGGAGCTTGAGTATCTGAACCACTTAAAATCACTTGTGTCATTTACTTTATGTCATTTATATTATGTACCTAACTGCTATAACTGCTATGCATGTATTAACTGCTGACAACTTAACTAACTCTAAGAACAATGTATGTATGATTATGAATATATCAATGAAGGGCATCTTTTACTTATTTTTCTGTGTTTGAAAAGATTCTTATTTTTGTCATATGCTAAATCATTAGCAATACAAATAAATGAGAAAAGTATTTGAAATTAAAAAGGATATATTCAACCCCCCTTCTAGATCTACTGTGTGCCTACTAGGAACTAACATACTATATGAAGCATCTTGGACCATTACTCCACTCCCCGACTAGACCCATCTACATTCTCGCCTCCTGCGAAGAACAATGGAACCAAATGGAAAAGGGTGAGCTTAACTAGCCCAGTAAAGAATATTATGACTAAGATAATGTAAAACAAATTATCCTTAGTCCTCAACAGGGAAAAATATGATAGAATACAATAGACAACAAGTTTTAGATCAACAACTGCAGCGGAAATAATAATCCATTAGAAGAGTCAAGTAGAGCATGATGTCTACTATCTTCTATGATTTAAAAGTCCATCATCAATATTTTATCCCTGTAACACCAATCAATAATTATTTCCAATCAATAAATTATCTATGCACTACGAGCCAAAGATAATCGTTTCTATCACCAGTGGTCATGATCACATCAAAACACCTGTCCATCTATGCACTACGAGCCAAAGAGGACTTTCACCACAAACCTTCATCTGTAACATCAAAGGTCATAAATATACATGTTGCCTCCTTTTTGGTTTAACAAAATGGACTCTAACTCATGCAACTATACACGAGTCAACAAGTAGTACAGAGTAAGAAAGTGTCGATCCCATGGAGAAAGGTGAATAAATCTATATTATCATGCATCAACCTTATCACTATTAATGTATGCTCAAACGATGAAATAATAAGTGAATATGTATCTATTTTAACACAAAAATACTAAATACTAAAAGTACGATAATCAAGTTGGAGAAATATGGGATCCTAATTTCATTTAATGCTTCGTCTAACATGCACGCCTCTTGTTGTGACGCCCCCAAAATAGGTATACATCACCCATCTTGAGTCGCCAAATACATGGTACAATATAAAAATAAAAACTTAATTATACAACTGCCGTGTAAAATACGACAAAACATATGCTATGAGTTTTAATACAAATATTATTATCTAGACAATATCCACACTCAATAGAGTCCTCATTACATTTATTATCACACTATTTTATAGAATAGTGAGGACTACTAAAACAACCATCTGGACCGTTAATCCGCTCCCTGACTCGTCCCAGCTATATTCTCATTTCCTGAAGAGAATAATGAAAACAAAAGGGTGAGCTCAACTAGCCCAGTAAGAAATATTATGACTAAGATAATGCAGAATAATTTATCGTTAGCCTTCAACAGTGTTAAACTGATAAAATATAACAAACATCAAGTTTAAGCTGCAATGAACAAGCAATCCATTAGAAGAGTCAAGTAGAGAATAAAATCTACTATCTTCTATGATTTAAAAGGTTTTTCATCACTTTTATCGCTGAGACTCAGCTTAATAAATAATCCACATCATCCCTGCACCATGACCAATGATATTCATTAGTATCACGACCACAAATTATCTATGCACTATGGGCCAAGGATATTCGTGTATTCATCAATGGTCATGATCATGCCAACAAGTGTCCATCAATGCACTACGGGCCAATGAAGACTTTTACCACATCATTTGTAACATTATGGTCATGATTATACCGATTAATCCCTGGTTATAATCATACCAAGTCCATCTATGCACTACAGGCCACATATGACTTTCAACATAATATAAACATGAGGATGACGACAATGATATAAGAATTCAATAAAATAAGTTCAAGAGTTAATTTATCCAGGAACCAATAACGTCCAAATTGTCAACATGATACTTCTTTGTGGAGTAAAATTCAAGAATGCTCAGAAAAATATTTTTATGAAAAGATACTGGATGAAGCGCAAATATCAAGGATATTCCACTAATTTCATGGAGTATAGAAGTCAAAAACTTTAACCAACTTAGTATAATAGAATATATGAAACTGCAAATGGATTTTCGTCCGCCATACGATAATCCACTTAGACAGATCATTTTCACAATTTAATAAGGAATGAATACAAAGGATCATTCACCATGCATGTGATAATCCACATAGACAGGTTATTCCAACAGAATAATAAAGAATGGAATAACAAAAAAAATCACCATGCATGCGATAGACCGCACAGACAGGTTATCCCAACAGAATAATAAAGAATGGAACCAGGTCATGCGTAATCCGCACAGACAGGATGTTCCAACAGAATAATAAAGAACGGAACCAGGTCATGCGTAAACCACACATACAGGATGTTCCAACAAAATAATAAAGAATGGAATAATAGAAGAATTTCACCATGTATGCGGTACTTCGTATAGACAGGTTATTCCAACATAATGATAAAGAATGGAATAACAGAAGTTCTCTTCATGAAGAAGAAAGAAATAATACCCCTTACGAGTACAACAAATAATATCCCTTACCTTAGAACAAACTGGATATAGGAGTAGTGAAGTAGCAGAATACTTTTTTTCTTTCTCTCTATAGTTTCTCTCTCTAGAGTTTCAGTGAATTCGTAAGAAATAATGAAGAATGAGCTTCTATTTATAGGAGAATGGACTGAATAATAACTAATTCATGAACGATCCAGATTAATTTACTATGCAGTATTAATAAAATATTTTAATAAAACAAAATCTTTTAAATAAAATATAATATATTCTATTTATAATCTAATAAAATGAATAACTTTATAAAAGTATTCTATTTTATATAAAAAGATTTTACTATGCAGGCACTATGCAAATACTATGGAGACACTATGCAAATACTATGCATAATAGAATATCATATATTCTATTTATAGTCTAATAAAATAAATAACTTTATAAAAGTATTCTGTTTTATATAAAAAGTTTTCTATTTTATTACATTTATAATAATAATAAAACAAAACTTATCATCTTTATTATAATTCACAATATTAATCAACCAGGTCGTTCCCAGGAAAGAGGGGGCTTTCCAATAAGGATTTCTCTCTATTGGCGCGCAATTAGGTGACAAAACCTCTCCTTGGCAGAACTTCTAGACATCGTTAATATTGCAAATAATAATATTAATAACTTTGTTATCTCAATTATTGATTTAATAATATATAAATATTGACAATAATTGAATCAAATAACGTGAGATACTATGCAGCAATTACTGTAACAATAATTGAACAAAACTGAGTGACTTCTCACGTAAGCATCAATAATCAATACAGTGTGCTACTATGCAACCACGCGTATTATTGTACTTTTAACACCGGGTGTTTCAACAGTTAACGGTAAAGCTTCCGCCGTTATTTTCATAAAATATTTTTGTCGTTTTCTTAATCCGACAATAATTCCGTTGTGGGGTCCACCAATGATTGTGTCGTTGTATGAATATTCCCTGTTAAAACGAATATTCCCCGACCAATCGAATATTATATAACAACTTGCGTACTTTGCAAAATTTATAAATATTACTTAGAACTATAACATTATATCAAATTTATTCCATAATTTTGAAAAACAATATTTCGAGAAATTTAAATCTTTATTCATAAAATTTGGGGTCTCACAATCTCCCCTTCTTATGAAATTTTGCCCTCAAAATTTACATACGTACCTGGTATGCCGAAGAGGTGAGGATACCTTGACTTCATTTTCAGATTCTAACTCTTGAGGTATAACCTTTGAGTGTTGAATACGATCCTTCTTATCCAAGATTTTAACACATATCTCCTCATACGTTAAATATTCTGCTATCTCGTCTAGTTCTAATTTAATAACGTGGTTCAGGTCATCCACATATTTACGTAACATCGATACGTGAAAAATGTTATGAACACGCGACATACTTGGCTGTAAAACGACTCTATAGGCCACAGTTCCTACTCGATCAAGGATTTCAAATGCGCCAATTAAATCGAGGGTTGAGATTTCCTCTCTTCGTCGATTCTTGCTTCTAAAATAACGCCCTCTTGAACATTCTTCTTCATATTCATCAGTTTCGGGTGTGTAGCTTGAGCGGCTTTAACTTTATTGATTAAATTCAATTTTACTCGTATATTTGTTATCTTCACGTGGGTCCCTAGAGTCTTTAACTCTATCTTCATCATTTGTAAGTTATACGAAATGGGTTTTTATGTTAACAATATCGCACTCGTAAACGAATACGATCTTCTACTCAACGAGTCAGCTACAACGTTCGCTCTTCCACGATGATATTGAATGGTATGATCGTAATCTTTAACAGCTCGAGCCAACATCTTTGGTGCATGTTACGTTCATTTTAGTTGAAGAAATATTTGAGGTTTTTAGAAATGGGTTTTGTACTGGGGTCAATACAAAATTCGATTTCATGCTCTAGGGGTAGGCTAAGAAGTCCTTCAGGAATACGTCAGGAAATTTATTAACACTAGAAATATCATTCAAAAATGTGACTCTCATCCAAGACTTGGATAACACGTCACATTGATACCTATCAACTTGCCATCATCATTCACAACGTCGCCTACAGAAAGTCTGGCTTCAGTGCATTCCACACAAGGAAGTCACCGACGAAAGGCTTGAGGCTCTTTACTTATGACTTGATATGACAATGATTGACTTTAATGGTTTGGTTGCTTGAATTCGCATAAAAGGTTGGTTAGGAATATGAAAGCTAATAACCTTACGAAAAGCATGATGAGTAGTTAACCAATCGATTCCTAAAATCACATCAAAGGCAAGTATTTTCAAAGAGATAAGATCGACAGGTAACGTGAAAGTGTCATTTTGAATCAACAAGATTTATAAACAGTGGAGGTAACGAAGGTTTCTTCTAACGAAGTTTCAACCAATAAGTCAAAGTCTAACTTCTCCGGAGTTAAATTTAAACGTTGAGCGCAAGCAAGAGAGATAAAAGAATGGGTAAAACCGGTATCTAATAAGGTATAGACTTCGCAAGAATTTATAATTAACTAACCCGTAATAACCTCGTTCAGGTTCCTTAATAAACGCCCTCACTTAAACTACCGGTTTTGACTTGTCTGAGACATCCTTTGGCATCACTATCCCAGCTGGACTTGACTTCACTACATGACAAAATCGAGCTAGGTGACCTTCTCTTCCACAATTGAAACACGCTTTGGATTGCTACATCTGGTTTGACGGATGTGTCCCTCCGTCTCAAGATTTGAAACATACTGATCAAGGTGCTCGTTCTTCTTCCTTGAAAACAAGTGTTGGTGCTGCTGTCTTTCCATCATTGTTGAACCTTATCTTCTTAAAATTTCTACTCCTATTATCTTGGCCATGATTACCACCGAAGTGGTTACCATTCTTGGCATGATAATTTCCCCCACGATGGTTATCATTGTTCCGATGGCCGTTGCCACCGGTATGATTATTATCGTGTTATTGGTCGTTGCCTTTTGGTTGTAATGACTCATTATCGCGCTCCACTAACTGAGCCCTATTCACAACATCTGAATATAAACAAAGTTTGTGAGAAATGAGGTATTGACGTATTTCGGGTTTCAAACCTCTCAGAAACATTCGCGTCATCCGCTCCTCATTATCGACCAAATGGGATGCAAACCGGGATAACTCCGCAAACTTAGCCTCATACTGCGACACGGTCATATTATTTTTCTTCAGTTTGATGAATTCCACCTCCTTCATGTGATGAATACTTTCGGGAAAGTACTTATAGTTGAACAATTCTTGGAACTTCTCCCAAGACATCTTGAGTGCGTCAGGCTGGGTACGTTTTACAGATTCCCACCAATGATCTGCTTCTCCACGCAACATAAAGATGGCGAAGGGAACCTTTTGCTCCTCTGAGCATTCCAAGATATCAAATATCTTGGTGATCTGCTTTCTCCACGTCTCTGCCTTAAGTGGTTCTGGCTTTCCCAAAAACTCCGGTGGTCCCAGCTCCTTTAACTGTTTAGCGGTGACCAACCGTGGGTTGCCATTGTTTCCACCTGCATTATGAATATGAGTCTCTCTCGTTCGGTGTTGCATGAATTCTAAAAAGCTCCTAAACGTACCATCGTTCGTCATTTGATTAGTGTTGTTGTTTACAGGAGGATTATCGCCATCCCGATGCACATTATCCTGATTATTGATCTGTGGAGACTCAACGGTCTCCTGTGCTCCATTGCTATTCTCAACATTCTCGGATGTCATTTTCAAATACTGCCACAAAATAAGGGTTAATTAACATGTCACATATTATCCCTATACTCTGACCGGCCAAATAAATACCAAATAAACTTAGCTAGGTCATACTAGCGAAGGAATTCCCAGTCTCTCCCCTCCTAGTTCTTGTCTCACATCTCAGCTAGGGATCATATCCCTAAGCTTTGATACCAACTGTGACGCCCCCAAAATAGGTATACATCACCCATCTTGAGTCGCCAAATACATGGTACAAAATAAAAATAAAAACTTAATTATACAACTGCCGTGTAAAATACGACAAAACATATGCTATGAGTTTTAATACAAATATTATCATCTAGACAATATCCACAATCAATAGAGTCCTCATTACATTTATTATCACACTATTTTATAGAATAGTGAGGACTACTAAAACAACCATCTGGACCGTCAATCCGTTCCCCGACTCGTCCTAGCTATATTCTCATTTCCTGAAGAGAACAATGAAAGCATAAGGGTGAGCTCAACTAGCCCAGTAAGAAATATTAGGACTAAGATAATGCAGAATAATTTATCGTTAGCCTTCAATAGTCTTAAACTGATAAAATATAACAAATTACAAGTTCAACTGCAGCGGAACAAGCAATCCATTAGAAGAGTCAAGTAGAGAATAAAATCAACTATCTTCTATGATTTAAAAGGTTTTTCATCACTTTTATTGCTAAGACTCAGCTTAATAAATAATCCAAATCATCCCTGCACTACGGCCAATGATATTCATTAGTATCACTACCACAAATTATCCATATACTATGGGCCAAGGATATTCGTGTATTCATCAATGGTCATGATCATGCCAACAACTGTCCATCAATGCACTACAGGCCAATGAGGACTTTTACCACATCATTTGTAACATTACGGTCATGATTATACCGATTAATCCCTGGTCATAATCATACCAAATCCATCTATGCACTACAGGCCACAGATGACTTTCAACATAATATAAACATGAGGATGATGACAATGATATAAGAATTCAATAAAAACAAGTTGAAGAGTTAATTTATCCAGGAACCAATAACGCCCAAATTGTCAACATGATACTTCTTTGTGGAGTAAAATTCAAGAATGTTCAAAAGAATATTTCCATGAAAAGATACTGGATGAAGCGCAAATATCAAGGATATTCCACTAATTTCATGGAGTATAGAAGTCAACATTTTAACCAACTGAGTATAATAGAATATATGAAACTGCAAATGGATTTTCGTCTGCCATGCGGTAATCCATTTAGACAGATCCTTTCCACAATTTAATAAGGAATGAATATAAAGGATAATTCACCATGCATGTGATAATCCACATAGACAGGTTATTCCAACAGAATAATAAAGAATGGAATAACAGAAGAAATCACCATGCATGTGATAGACCGCACAAACAGGTTATTCCAACAGAATAATAAAGAATGGAACATTTGGAGTTCCAGCTACGCACACTGCAAAATAAACACCAAAAAGCAAATAAAACATACTAAATATACTTGAGTTGAGCAGAATTCCAGTGAGTTGGCAACCAATAAGTAGGTATAAACCTTACTTATCAAATACCCCCAAACTTGAACTATTGCTTGCCCTCAAGCAATGCATACAAAAATAAAATAAATAATGCAACTACATGTTATTTAACTACACTATGATGCAAATGAGTCCCAAGATGTCCAACCATAATAGAATTCCAATTAAGTATGCCTCAGAGAATTATCCAGATTCAAGAACAAAGTATCAAACCAAGCTACAGGTATAACACCATACAATCAATTAATCCAAACATGCTATAAAGATGTTGCGTGTGTGTGATGTGTTCACAAATAAGCTTGACAGAGTCAAAGACTACACAAGTTATACTGCTTAAGAAAGAAAATTGAAGTTTAAATCAAGAACTGCGTATACTAATGAAATGACAACTATTTCAACACATCAATACAAACTAAGGTTCAACAATGGGTTTATTCTGCTTTATTTTTACTCATTAGGGCGATTTTCGCACTTTTCTGTGGTGATTATTTATTTCTTTTCTTTTTCCCATGACTGTGCAATGCCTCATTCCATTAGGCTAACAGGTCTACCCCTTAGCAAGCTTTCAACCAACGACTCCCAGACCATAAAAGACCTTAGGGCGCTAGGTGTAAAGATAATCCCCTCGGGCGTACTTGCTTAAGTAACAAAGACCCCGAAACAAGACTAGTCACGGTAATTTTTTCTATTTTTCTCGTTTTCTTTTCTTTTCTCTCTTCTTTTTTTTATATAACAAGTATACCCATGTGTTCCCAAAATTTGAATATATGTGTTTTCATAGTCCAAGTTCACTTCCTACATAATTTTGTCTTTAAAAACAAAATTTTCTACTCAGTAGCAAACAATTTATTCTTTTACCAACAAGTAGACTTGAACAATTATGTGTTAACCGATAGCATCTAAACAACAAGCATGGATTAAATCATGTATAACATTATAACTCAACTCATGTTATCAACCAAATTAAAGAATCCATCAATTTTTTAATTCATCATTGGCTAAACTAAAATTCTATTAACTAGATACTTGGGATATGCAACTAAACAGATAACTAAAACAAAAAATAAGCAAGAAAGAACAAAAAAATTCAGCACAGTTAAACTAAACACAACTAAACACATTATCATGCAAAAATTATACTAAACATGGATAAAATGATGCAAATTAAACTACATGCTCTATACTATACTACTAACCACCCAATACCCTCAAACTTAAAATATTCATTGTCCCTAATGAATGAAGGTAAAGGGTTACGAGAACTCCCCTAATTTTCAGCATGGCCACCCTCCTCGGGTGGTGAGTCTGGCGGTAGAAATGGCACGACTGTCCCGAACTGAGGCCATTCTAGCATAGTTCTTTGCTGCGCAAAGGCCTCAGCTAATGACCGCGATAATCCATTTGCAAAGGCTAAAAAATTATCATACATAGCATCCACTTTCCTCTCCAACCTTCGAAGGCGGCGATCATCATTTTTAGCAATAGCATGGGTTGAAGTTCCTACTTTAGTTGGCTTCGTGGGCTGAGGAGATGGAACCGATGATGTGGCTGGAAGAATAAAGCCCTTTCTCCTTGGGTGCAGTGTGCCTCCTGCCCAATCTTCAAACTTGGAAATTATGGCATGAGTGATGTCTTGACTTGGAAACTGCATTTGTGCATTGGTCCATGTGATTCCCGCTCGTGCACATAAATGAGCGACAATTGATGCATATGCAATGCTTCATGTGGTGCTCCCTCTCATATAGCATAGCATATTCTGGTTAAGGAGATGAGCCACATGAATATATTTGTATGTGACTATTCCCCACAAAATAATTGCTCGCTCGGTTATGATGTCATGTTGATGGGATGAAGGCATCAGTTTTGGTACGATAAATAAATTCGAGCTTCAGGCGTAGCGATTGAAATTTGAGCTCGGGAAATTTTTAGGCTGATTTGTGCCAGGCTTGTAATTCTAATGCGTACCCGGTACACACAAGTCAGTGATAACCCTATCTAGGTTGGTCTCAAACCATGCATCCTCTACCCTGTTGACACGTCCAGTTGGTGGGTCAGGTAAGTTGAACACTCCTCTAATCGCCTGTGGGCGATAATTTACTTAAACACCCCGAACATATGATAGTCCACTCATAGTCTCCTTCGCGTTGGCATAAAATTCACGTACAATGCCCATAGGTGCAGGCATGGGTGTAGACACCAATCCCATCCAGCACCGTTCCTTAATCATTGCCAACAACTCCCCATCCTCTTTCCCAGGCTTGAATCCTCGCTCCTTCACAAAGGTCTTAGTTATTATCCTGTAATACTATATGTGAGCATCAAGGCTGATGAATTTGGTGAGGTCGACTATATCCTCACTCTGACTACTTGAAGAATCTGATTCTGGAGTGCGGGAGCGTGTTCTTTTAGGTGCCATAGAGGTTATTGAAGAAAAACCCTAAGAGAAGAGGACTAACTGACTGATGATAATACGCACTGTATCTAAAGATAACATCCAAACTTGTTATTTTGACAAACTTGAACAAACCCTAGTTATCTGAATGGGGATATGTATGAGAGATTGAGTGGGGGAAGAAAACCAATGTTGAGGAATTGGTGGGGTGAGGTGTTAAGATTTTGAAATGAAACCGTTTGGAAGATATGAAGAGATAGAGCCGTCGGTTTTGAAAATGAGATGGAGAGTCGCACGTTTAAAAGAATGATAACCGATAAAAGAGTTATAGTTGGGCACGTTTTTAAAGCGTTTAAATTTTTTGCAATGAACTTAAGCGGTAAGTGCGAGAGATTAAAGTTAATGAATGGCTGGCGCGCTTATATTTAAACTAACAAGTCATGCGGCCGCAAGACCGCCTATCATCTGTGAAAAGAACTGAGCTGCACTTGAAGTAGAAAGCAGTAGCTAATGATAGTCTTCACTTAACCTGCACATAAAGCATTTACAATTATAAGATATACCAAATCTTCAAATCAAAATATGTACTAAGTAACATGTATACATGAATGGATATTGAAAAATGCTCTAAATGATATTCCTAACCAAAATGATATATGCATTCAGCTCCAACAAAACTTGTGTCCAAAATTTTATGCTATCAAGAATTAAACATAAAGATGAGAAATAGACAAGATTCACAAAGAATTAAACAAGAGGAGAGAAGAGAAATAATGGGTTGCCTCCCATTGATCGCTAATTTAAAGTCAGTTAGCTTGATTATCTCTGCTTCGATCATGTAGTAGAAAGAATTGAGGTGACCTTCTGCCTGCCAACCTCACCACCATAATAGTGCTTAAGCCGCTGTCCATTGACCTTGAATGGCTTATCTAGGAACCTATCAAAAATCTCAATCGCCCTATGTGGATATACCTTCTTTATAGTAAATGGCCTTGACCACCTTGACTTGAGCTTCCCTGGGAAGAGTTTAAGTTTGAAATTAAACAATAATACTCTTTGCCCCAGTTCAAACACCCTTTCAAAAATCTTGCGGTCATGCCATCTCTTCACCTTTTCCTTGTACAATTTGGAGTTCTCATAGGCCTGCAATCTGAATTCATCCAACTCATTGAGTTGGAGTAGAAGATTTTTCTCCTGCATCCTTCAAGTCGAAATTCAACTTCCTTATTGCCCAATATGCCTTGTGTTCGAGCTCAATGGGAAGGTGACAAGCCTTTCCATATACCAACTGAAATGGTGACATACCCAATGGGGTCTTATAAGCGGTCCTGTAAGCCCATACTACATCGTCTAGCTTCAATGATCAGTCCTTCCTTGTGGGGTTCACTATCTTTTCTAGAATTCTCTAACTTCACGATTTGAGACCTCTGCTTAGGCATGACTCACCCCATACTTAACCAACAGAGCTGTGAACTGACGATTACAAAAGTGGCTTCCCTCATCACTAATGATTTCCCTCGGAGTCCCAAACCTCGTAAAAATGCTCTTTTGTAAAAACCTTAGAACCACCCGAGCATCATTTGTTGGAAGAGCTACCACTTCCACCCACTTGGATACATAGTCGACTGCCAATAAGATGTATAAATTCCCACATGATGAGACGTAAGGCCCTATGAAGTCTATCCCACAAACATCGAAGATTTTTACCTCGAGTATTGTATTCAAGGGCATTTCATTCCTCTTAGATATGTTTCCGACTCTCTGACATCTGTCACATTTCTGAACAAAACTATAAGCATCTTTAAAAATTATCGGCCAGTAAAATCCTACTTGCAAAACTCTAGTCGTTGTTCGTTCACCACCATAGTGACCTCCATATACAGATACATGACAATCTTGTAAAATACCATATGTCTCGCTGTAAGGAATGCACCTTCATATCATCTGATCTGAACACTGCTTAAACAAGTACGGTTCATCCCATATAAACCACTTCACATCATGTAGAAACTTCTTCTTGTGATACCCAGTTAAGTCAGAAGGGATGATCTTGCTTACTTGGAAGTTAGCAAAATTTACGAACCATGGCACTTCACCTTGCACCACGAACAATTGCTCATCTGGGAAGGACTCATTAATCATAAGCTTGTCATTTGCATTCCTTTTTGGCTTTTCCAATCTAGATAAGTGGTCCGCCACTTGATTCTCAGTCCCTTTCATGTCCTTGATTTCTAGATCAAACTCTTGCAAAAGAAGTATCCACCTAATCAAATAAGGTTTTGCATCTTTCTTTGCCACCAAATACCAAATTACTGTATGGTATGTGTACACTATCACCCTAGTCACAATCAAATAGGCAAGAAACTTGTCGAAAGCATACACAACTGCTAAAAGTTCCTTCTCTGTGGTGGTGTAGTTTAACTGAGCATCAGTGAGGGTCTTACTCGCATAAAAAATCACATGAAAGATCTTATTCCTACACTATCCCAAAACTGCTCCCACAGCAAAGTCACGTGCATCACACATCAAGTCGAACGGAAGGTCCCAGTCTGGTGATGTGATCACTGGTGTTGTAGTTAACTTTTTCTTCAAATGTTCAAACGCAGACATGCATTCTTCATTAAATTTAAACTGCACATCCTTCTCCAATAAACTGCAAAGTGGCTTCATAATCTTGGAGAAATCCTTAATAAATCTACGATAGAAGCCTGTATGCCATAAAAAACTGTGAACACCTTTAAAAGAAGTAGGTGGAGGCAAATTCTCAATAGTCTCTAACTTAGCCATTTCCACCTCTAATCCTTTCTTTGAAACCTTGTGTCCCAATATTATACCTTCTTGTACCATAAAATGGCACTTTTCCCAATTCAGAACCAAATTTGTTTTGACGCATCTCTTCAACACCATCACTAAATTTTCCAAACACATGTCAAATGAATCTCCAAAAATTGAGAAGTCATCCATGAAGACTTCTACATTGTGTTCCACTATATCCAAAAAAATTGCCATCATACACCTCTGAAATGTGGTCGGGGCATTGCACAACCCAAAAGACATCCTTCTGAACGTGAATGTTCCGTATAGACATGTGAAAGTTGTCTTTTCCTAGTCTTTTGGAGCTATCACAATCTGATTATAACCTGAGTACCCATCCAGAAGGAAATAATACTCGTGACCTGCTAGCCTGTCCAGCATCTGATTAATAAACGAAAGTGGTATTTCCTTGTGACCTTATTCAGTCTGCGATAGTACATGCAGACTCTCCACCCCGTCACTGTCCGGGTCGATATCAGCTCGTTGTTCTCATTGGAGATTATGGTCATTCCCCCTTTCTTCGGCACACACTGTACCGGGCTCACCCAGGAGCTGTCTAAGATCGGATATATTATTCCTGTGTCCAGCCACTTCAATACCTCTTTATTGACCACTTCCTTCATAATTGGGTACAATCTGCATTGTTGTTCCATTGAAGGTTTTCTACCATCTTCCAGTGCGATCTTGTGCATACAGAAAGATGGGTTGATCCCTTTGATGTCTGATATGGTCCATCCTATCGCTGATTTGAACTCTCTTAGAACTCGTAGTAATTTCTCTTCCTGGCAAGATGTTAGTGCAGAAGAGATAATAACAGGCAACTTTGAACAATCATTTAAAAATGAATACCTCAAGTGATCAGGAAGGGGTTTTAGTTCAAGATCTAGAGGCATCTCAAACGATGGCTTTAGTCTTGTTGATGTCTCTCCAGCATTTTTCAGTGGCTCAACAGGAATCTTAAATTTTTGAAACTGTGGCATTATGTCAAGAATATGTATAATTTTAGCAATCTCATAATCTTCCATTTCTGAATCTCCCAATAAAGCATTCGTTAAAGGTTCATTATCCACCAGCTTTTCAACGTCTTCATTCAACATTCTGTCTACCAAATTAACCTGGAAACATTCTTCCTCGTCGATAGGAAACTTTATAGCCTTAAACACGTTGAAGGTGACTTCTTGATCATGAACCCCATTATTAACTCACCTTTCTAAACATCTATCAAAGTCCGTCTCGTGGCTAAAAAAGTCCTCCCCAAAATGATTGGTATATTTCTGTCTTCTTCGTAGTCCAGGATGATGAAGTCCGCTGGGAAGATAAATTTATCAACTTTGACCAGTACATCTTCCAGAATACCCCGTGGATAAGTAATGGATCTGTCAGCAAGCTGAAGTGAAATATTTGTCAGCCTTGGAGCCGACAATCCCAACTGATTAAAAACTGACAGAGGCATCAAGTTGATGCTCGCCCCCAAATCACACAGACATCTATTGAAACACATATTTCCCATTGATCACGGTATTGTGAAACTGCTCGGGTCCTTTATCTTTGGAGGTAACTTGTGCTGAAGTATTGCACTACACTCTTCAGTCAAGGCTATAGTCTCGAAGTCCTCTAGTCTTTTCTTCCTTGACCAGATCCCCTTCATAAACTTCGCATAACTTGGCATCTGTTCCAATGCCTCAGTGATCTTTCGTAGAGTGAGGTTTCGGAGAGTGGGTCTTCGTAGAGTGGATCTTTCGTAGAGTGGGGCCTCGTCCTAGAATGGGTAGTCTTCGTAGAGTGGGGCTTCGATAAATATGGAGTTTCGTAGAGTGGATCTTTAGTAGAGTGGAGTTTTTGGCCTCGAGTGGGTCATCTTCGTAGAGTGGGGCTTCAGCCAAAGTGGGGCTTCGGCCAAAGTGGGGCTTGGTTTGGTGTCATTTTGGCTTCAGCCAGTTCGTCCTTATGACTTCGTTTCTTCCAGAGGGTCTCTTATGTGGTTTGGACTTCGGCATTGAGGGGCTCGGCTAATGGGGACTCGCAGAGTGGGGCTTCGTAGCATGGGTCTTCATAGAGTAGGGCTTCAGCCACGAGTTAGTCGTCGTCGTGGTACCTGGTTTTGGTAGTTCCGTGTTTATGCGTCTTGACTATTTTCTTATTTATACTGTGACATGTAATGTAACTTTTCTTATTGGGCTGTCGCTTGTAACCTTTTATAGTCTTTACATCATAGGGCATGTCCTATAATGTCTTTGCTATTTCTGTTTGGGTTTCTCCCATGTGGTTTTGTAATTCCCCATTTTATTTATTTCAGTCTAAATTTAACAAAAAAAAGAAAGGTATATTAATTTGTATCTTCTTGAATACCTCCAAAAACTTGTTGAATTGTTTGTCTTCCCTTTGTTTCTGCAATCTTTGTGGATATATAATATGAGGGTGTACAGTTGGTTGTTTGGTCATTGGTTTCTCCGGTAACTCTACACTATTCTTCTCCACTTCCCCTTGTTCAGAACCTTCTTTAAATAAAATCTCATCAGAACCAACTTGCTCCAGGCGCGGCCGCGTGGTTTCCCTTTGTACCAGTGGCACGAGCGCGCCATCCTGTAAACCTGCAGTCTACTTTCCTGATCTGAGTGTAATGGCCTGACACTGCTCCTTTCCTTCCCTTCTTGGATTTGTTTCTGTATTACTCGGCAAAGACCCTTGTGGTCTATTGTTCAATGTATTTTCCATATGGCCCATCTGAGTCTCTAAATTCTTTATAGCCACTACCTGGCTCTTGATCATCACCTCAGTATTAGCCATATACTTGAGCATCATCTCTTCCATTTCTGACTTATTTTCTATCTGAGGTATAGGTGGTTTTGAAGCATATTGTTAGTGAGACTGTTGATGATATTATGGTTAAGATTGAAACTGATGTGATTATTGATGTTGTTGATTGTTCTAATTGACTCCAGCTGAAACTTGGATGGTTTCGGTTGTTGGGGTGGTAAGAATTCTGGAATTGATTCTGATATTTCTGGTAGTTGCTAACGAACTGCACTGACTCTGAACTGATAGCACACTGGTTCGTTTGATGTGACCCTGCACATATTGTGATTGTAACGACCCGAAATCTGGTCTATCATAACACCCAAATTCTGTACGTCACGAGTACATCATTCATCCAACATACATCATTATATACTGAAATATAACGACATACACTCTCAAATCCCAGGTTTTGGAAACCTTATAACCTTTTTCATTACAAATAATAATAAATACATTATTCATTTCATCTTACAAGAATGACTTTTATCCACCACTAAGGATACATAACAGTTACTTAAACTAGTCTAGAGTTCAATTATTCTTTCTAAATTACAAGTCTTCACTTGATCTTCTCGCTACCTTCACACTCTAAATGACAATTCATCTGGAGACCGTCAGCTTGATCTTTACGAGATCCTTAAGTTCTTCTAACCTTGTTCGCTAAAAATTGTTTTTCATTTAAAGCAAGTGTGAGCATTCAATTCTTGAAGAAGTCATAACATTGAACAAACAACTTTAGAATTAAAACATTTCTTTAGAACTTCTATAACCGAATAAAGGTTATGAAGCAGCTTGAATAATAGGAATAGTCTCGATTCCTAACATCTTAAAACATCAGTCATTTTCACTTTGAAATACTTTCATTCTTCTACCTTTTTCATACACATCCTATCTGGCTAGAATCATTAGCACAAACTTAACAATAACGGTTCATGTATAAACAGAACATACTTGTATTGAACATCTCAATCACAGAACAATGCATATCATAAAAACACTGAAGTGTTCAAATTGTGGCTCAAGGCCTCATACATTCTACCACATTGTACACATATCGCATATTCGCACATAGACAGAACTTCTCAAGTACAACATCTGAGAAGTTTAAGAAACTAGCATTCATGTAATATGAATGAAGTTAGGAAACTTGCTTTTACGCCTATTCTGACTTACATTTAACTGTTCATTTCAATTCCTATATAACACATAAGGAGAAAACATAAACACCAATTAGTCATATATTGAACTTACACATTGGTTTACTTAGCTTTA
Organism: Panax ginseng; assembly: GCA_020205605.1. Taxonomy (NCBI): domain Eukaryota; kingdom Viridiplantae; phylum Streptophyta; class Magnoliopsida; order Apiales; family Araliaceae; genus Panax; species Panax ginseng. The sequence continues at coordinate 46,372,011 of CM035147.1, read as the reverse complement.
CTTCTTAGGGTTCGCGTTCTTGCAATATAAGTTTACGCGACTAACTTCGTTTACCAGTTTATGGCTTTATAACATACGGAGATGTCTTACTCAAAACGTTCATTATCTTGGATGATTTATTTTCTTATCTTATCTGAACCATTAAACTTAATGTTCATTAAAGTCAATTTCTTATTTCTTACGGCTTTCTGACAACTAAATGTCATACCTTAGGATTCATTCCTTATCGACTCACATTCGGCTTTTATTAATATTATTACCGTTTGTTACGGCTTTCGTGATAATTTCTATTTTATTGATACTTTCGTTATCCATTATACGAACCCCATGTTCATTACCCTCGACGCTTAACGTCTAAGGAATCACAACAATAGCAATCCCTCACCTTCGTTCATTGCGACTACGGTCCCCGGACATCGGTTACGTAACCCGCGTTTATATTCTTTATCAATTAATCTTGCTTAATCTTTACGTTCAACCTTTAATAAAGGTTTACATTACTTGATTAAGTGTTACATTAGTTGAATATTATATTCTTTATCTTCCCTTACATTTCCCCCAAGAGCTGAGCAGTTAAAAGCTCATCTCTGGATTTTTCCCAACACTGGCTCTGCGGCGCCACTCCCTTCTTTTTCTCTCTCTTGCATGACATGAGTTTCTGATGCAAGCCCCCAGTCTGTTGTCACACCACTCTACAAGGCATGACTGGCGCCGCGGTGCCAAGCCCTAACCCTAGAAAATTTCTCTAAGTGTTAAATAAATTTTGAGATGCTTACTTCGCGATCTCATAACTCCTTTGTTATAACTCGGAACGAGGTCGTTCCAAAGCCATTCTCTTCCTTATCTTACGTACTTTAATACCCATCGAGCAGAAATTCAATCTATATCCATTAACGTGCCATTCGATTAGCTTGATTTTCACCCTTTGTTTATTTTACGTTTTTAACGCTCTTCGTTCGTTCATCCGTAATTCGGTCATCCGAACTCGGAACTTGTTCGTTCTTGAGTCCAAGACTCACGTTTTCTATGTTCTCTTACTTTCTTATGAAACCCTACCCACTAGGGTTCATTTACTAACTTTCTAATTCTCGTTTGACTTTTACAAAATATTCGCCATAACTTCGTTATAGCTAAGTTTTAATCCGTTCTTCATGAACGTTTCTACCATTCCTAACCAAGAAATATGCAACTAACTTATACGCGATGGTTTTAAACTTGTACATCAACAACAATTAAACTACGATGGTTTTAAATTTGTCTATCAACAATGTTCTTCGTGTTCTTCGCGTGTTCTTCGTGTTCTTCGTTCGTTCTTCGTTTTAATCGATATTTTGGATTACGATTCAACTTTTTATTGGAATTTGATGTTATAGAACATCATTCCTTATTTATTTCACCTACTTATTCATATAATCCACTCGGATCGCTCTAATTCATTACGAATCTTATACTTCCTTAAGAAATTTATTTACTAAACTTTAAATTCTCATTTCTTCATTTTCTTATGATTTCAACCATATGAACTCATTTCTCACCTTATCTACTTCTTATCTTCATTAAGTTATGTTTTTAAACATAAAAACTTAAAGAAAATTTATAAATGACTAGGTTTCGGATTACTATTCTTCTTTATTTTTCTTCCGCTAGACAAAGCCTGCGATTTGCAAGCTTTTCTATTTCACGATCACCCTTGATCCGAGCATCCATGCTCATGTTCTTTCTTCTTCTCCCCATCCAACTTCTCTCTCTCTCTCTCAAGTGTGGGATTTTCAAAATCCTCAAAATAAACAAATGAGCTTCCTATTTATAGAAAATCAAAGCTAAGGGCATTTTAGTCATTTTGCCCCCCACCTCATTACTATTCCCACCTCCTCCAAGACTTAGCCACCAAGTTTACTTGGTGGCCAAGTGGCCACCCCTCTTGCCCCATGGGTCCCTGTGAGACCCCGAATTTTATGAAATAAAAGTATTCAAATTTTTTTTTCTATTTTGGTAAATAGCACGGTATTGATTATTGATGATTATGTGATAAGTCACTCAGTTTTGTTTTATTGGTATTATTAATGTAATAAAACATAAAAGCTTTTTATATAAAATAGAATACTTTTATAAAGTTATTCTATAAATAGAATATTTATATTCTATTGTGCATAGTGTTTTGCATAGTAAAATCTTTTTATATAAAACAGAATACTTTTATAAAGTTATCTATTTTATTAGACAATAATTAGAATATATTATATTTTATTATGCATAGTGTTTGCATAGTGCTGCATAGTAAAATCTTTTATAAAGTTATTCGTTTTATTAGATTATAAATAGAATATATTATATTTTATTTAAAAGATTTTGCTTTAAATATGGACCGTCGATTAAAGTAAATCAATGCGGACCGTTCATGAGTTAGTTACTATGCGATCTATTTTTCTATAAATAGAAGCTCATTCATTCATTATTTCTTACGAATTCTTTGAAACTCTAGAGAGAGAAACTATAGAGAGTTCTTCTTCTATAATCTTGGCGTATTTCTTTAGAGTTTAAGAAAGCTTTGAGTATAGTGCAAGTTTTCTTCAGTATATTCATCGCCTACCAAATTCGGAATACTTTTCTTTTTAAGGTAGGGGATATAATTATCGTACTTTCGTAAAGGATATTATTATTATTTATTATTACGTTAGAATAACTTTGTATCGTGGACTACCCTATACTTGGTGAAATTCTTACATTATTCCATTCTTTATTATTATGTTGGAATAACTTTGTTTATGCCAATCTGGCATACATGGTGAAATTCTTCTAATATTCCGTTCTTTATTATTACAGCCGAATATCACATGCATCGCGTTCTGTAGGACTGGTTCCATTATTTATTATTACGTAAAATATCCTATCTATCTCGTGCGTTTCTGGTGGGACTGGTTCCATTATTTATTATTTTGTGGAATATCATGTATGCGTGCATTTACGCCGACCGGTTCCATTATTTATTATTCATTGGGAATAACACGCTTGGTGCGATCTATCGCTCGCATGGTGAATCATACATTATTCCATTCTTTATTATTACATTGGAATGACATGTCTATGTGGATTACCACATGCATGGTGAATGATACTTCGTATTCATATGAATAGTATTTTCATTAAAAGGGGTTTACGCTTGAGGCGCAGATTCGTTTTCTGACCCTCAAAAATTCTGAAAAATTTAAAATGATAATTTGATGAGTTTTCTAAATTGTGTCCAAAATGGCGATTTTTGGATGTATAGATTAAGATTTATGGATTTTATGGGAAAAGACTATTTTAAAAGTAAACCCTTATAACTCCTTGTGGTTAACTCCAAAATTGGTGAAATTTTTATTGGGAGTACATGTATATAACAAGAGTATACCCTGTAAATTTTGAATTTTTGGACAAAAATACAATTTATGATAAATATCTAAATATTAAGCAGCTTTTAACCATATGAAAAATAGTAAATGAATTTTAAAAATTACGAGAAAATATATGTTCAAGATGGGATTATATTACGCTAAATCCCGAAAAAGAAATATTTTTGGGATTGATTTGGTATTTTCATGAAAATGAATTAGTTATGAGTAAATGAATTAAATATGTTATGTGAAGTAATAAAATTGAAAAAATAGGATTTTATGGCTTCAGAATCCTATATATGGTATATGCATATTTTGGATGAGGGATTTGATCATTGATGATGAAATCTTATGAGTATGGCATTTTTGAATGATTAAACGCATGATTTGATAAAGTGTAAACAATTGAAATAAATTGTTTATAAGTTTAAGAAATGATTAAAATATTGTTATAATATTAATGATATTAGATTATGAGATTATTAAGTGATAGATAACATTTGATTATTATTGAACGCTGGATAAATTATATTATAAATGTTTAATATTTATCCTTTATCTCATTTGATTGATTCTTATATCATTGTCATCATCCTCATGCTTATATTGTGTTGAAAGTCATCTTTGGTAGTAGCAGTGCAGATGGACTTGGTATGATTATGACCGTGGATTATTCGGTATAATCATGACCGTAATGTTATAAATGATGTGGAAAAAGTCCTCATTGGCCCGTAGTGCATTGATGGACAAATTTTGGTATGATTATGGCTATGGATTCTCTTCGGCCAAGGGTGCAAAGATGAATTTTTTTATAGCATGATCAGGACCGTTGATAAAAATACGATTATCTTTGGCCCGTAGTGCATGGATAATTTGTGGTTGTGATACTATGGAAAAAGTCCTCATTGGCCCGTAGTGTATTGATGGACAGTTTTTGATATGATTACGGCTATGGATTCTCTTCGGTCAAGGGTGCAAAGATGAATTGTTTTATGGCATGATCAGGACCGTTGATGAAAACACGATTATCTTTGGCCCGTAGTGCATGGATAATTCGTGGTCGTGATACTAAAGAATATCATTGGCCTGTAGTGCAGGGATGATTCGATGATGTGGATTATTTATTGAGCTGAGTCTCAGCAATGAAATATTAATTCATGGATGTGATAATAATGAATATCTTTGGTCGTAGTGCAAAGATGATTTAATGATTACGAGCATGAATTGTGATTTGGTATAACCATGATTTTTGATGTTTCAGGTGAAGATATGAGATGAAAATTATCTTCGTCCTAGGTGCGAAAAGGAATTCAGAATCACAATTATGATTATGAGTTATTCATATAATTGTGGGATGAGAATTATTGATTGATGTTCTGAGGATAAAACATTATTGGTGGACTTTTAACATGGAGAAGATAATAGACACGATGGTATATTTGACTCTTCTAATGGATTGCTTTCGTTCTCTCTGCAACTATGGTTGAAAAGTTTTATCATCTACCATATGTTCTAAATCTCTGATTTATTATTGATGAAAGCTATTGATAATTTAATAATCTTTAGTCATGATATTCTTTCTTTGGGATAGTTGTGCTCACCCTTTTGCTTCACAATTCCTTTCGGGTAATAAGAGTGTTGTTAGTAAGAGTGTTGAATTCGGCGAGGGGATAACAAGGAATAGAACGATGGTCTCTAGCTGTGGAGGTTCTCCTTAAACAGTATAGAAAAGTGTGTTGTATTATATATAACATTTAGTAGTTATATTTGGTGAATCAAATAGGGTGAGGTAAACCCAACTTTAGAAGGGTGTTTTGCCACTATCATACAAGATGTCTAATGACAAACAACCTCGTGTTATCATAAGACGAGGTTAATGCGCATCCACTTGCTGAGTATATCTACGGGCACTACCTATATGATCTTGGAGTTGATTTAAAATATAATATTCACTTGGAGACAGTGGAGATAGTTATATGTCAAGAGAAGACTCACCATTGGAAAGAAGATGATAATAATCTTCTCATTTTTCTTTGGGGTCTATTGGGTCAACCAAGGATAATTCTGTGGCCATATGATATCTATTATAACCTAGACGCATGGCCTCCCATGTACGAAGGTTTCCTTGAGCACTTCCCAAAGATTTTAATTTCTAAAACAGTCTTTGACTATACTTTTATGTAAAGTACCATTGTAAGGTTGTGGTCAAGGCACCTTGAGAGTTACATACATTTGTATTAAAACTCACAATTAACTGTGGTCGTATTCTATCTGACGTATTCAACGATTGTATAAATGAAGTTGTATTTGAATTTTGTACCATGTATCTGGCGACTCATAATCGTGTTGATGTATACCTAATTTTGGGGCGTCACATTTGGTATCGAGCTTAGGGATATGGTCGTCAAGGAGATAAGAGTCTAGAACTAGGAGGGGAGAGACGAGTTATATACTTTGCTAGTTTGTGACTTACCTAAGCTGAAATTGTTTACTTGATAAGTTGACAAATTATGATATGTCAATTAACCTTTGTTTTGAAGATATATTCTAGAATGATATCTGAAATACAGGAGATGAACAATGGAAAAATCATGATACAAAGGATATAACCGGGAAGGTACAATCCGAAAAGAAAGCAAGGTATTCTCATCTCTTCGAATATGAGGTACGTACGTAAATTTTGAGGGCGAAATTTCATAAGGAGGGGTGATTGTGAGACCCTGAATTTTATGAAATAAAAGTATTCAATTTTTTTTTCTATTTTGGTAAATAGCATGGTATTGATTATTGATGATTATGTGATAAGTCACTCAGTTTTATTTTATTGGTATTATTAATGTAATAAAATAGAAAAGCTTTTTATATAAAATAGAATACTTTTATAAAGTTATTCTATAAATAGAATATATTATATTCTATAGTGCATAGTGTTTTGCATAGTAAAATCTTTTTATATAAAACAGAATACTTTTATAAAGTTATCTATTTTATTAGACAATAATTAGAATATATTATATTTTATTATGCATAGTGCCTGCATAGTAAAATCTTTTATAAAGTTATTCGTTTTATTAGATTATAAATAGAATATATTATATTTTATTTAAAAGATTTTGCTTTAAAATATGTAATCGCCGATTAAAGTAAATCAATCTGGACCGTTCATGAGTTAGTTACTATGCAGTCCATTTTTCTATAAATAGAAGCTCATTCTTTCATTATTTCGTACGAATTCACTGAAACTCTAGATAGAGAAACTATAGAGAGAGTTCTTCTTCTATAATCTTGAGCGTATTTCTTTAGAGTTTAAGAAAGCTTTGAGTGTAGTGCAAGTTTTCTTCAAGTATATTCCCGCCATACCAGTCGAAATACTTTTCTTTTTAAGGTAGGGGATATAATTGTCGTACTCGTAAAGGATATTATTATTATTTATTATTCTGTTGGAATAACTGTATCACTGTGGACTACCCATATACTTTGTAAAATTCTTACATTATTCCATTCTTTATTATTATGTTGGAATAACTTTTGTTTATGCCAATACCGCATACATGGTGAAATTCTTCTAATATTGAGTTCTTTATTATTACGCCGGAATATCACATCGTGCGTTTCTTACGGGACTCGGTTCAATTATTTATTATTCTGCCGGAATATCCATACGTATGCGTTCTGTGGGACCGGTTCTATTATTTATTATTCTGTTGGGAATAACCTGTCGGTGCAGTCTATTGCACGCATTGTGAATCCTTCTGTTATTCCATTCTTTATTATTCTGTTGGAATAACATGTCTATGTGGATTACCACATGCATGGTGAATGATACTTCGTATTCATACGAATAGTATTTTAATTAAAAAGGGGTTTCTGCCAGGGGCAGATTCGTAATTTTTCTGACCCTCAAAAATTCTGGAAAAAATTGAAATGATAATTTGATGAGTTTTCTAAATTGTGTCCAAAAATGGCGATTTTTGGATGTATAGATTAAGAGTTATGGATTTTATGGGAAAAGACTATTTTAAAAGTAAACCCTTATAACTCCTTGTGGTTAACTCCAAAATTGGTGAAATTTTTATTGGGAGTACATGTGTATAACAGGAGTATACACTGTAACTTTCAGAATTTTTGGACAAAAGTACAATTTATGATAAATGTCTAAATATTCAGCAGTTTTTGTGACAACCCCAAAACAGGTCCATTCCATCCAACCTATTCTGAGTCGCCAAATACATGGTTCAGAAAACAACTACAATTTTATTACAACAATTGTCGTGCAAAATACAATAACACATATGCTGTGAGTTTGGATACAAATATATACCAACTATGACTCTCATCCCAACCTTGGATAGCACGTCACAATGACACCTTACATAAAAGTATAGTCAAAAACTGTTTTAAAAATCAGAATCTTTGGGAAGTGCTCAAGGAAACCTTCGTACATGGGAGGTCATGCTTCTAGGTTATGATAGATATCATATGGCCACAGAATTATCCTTGGTTGACCCAATAGACCACAAAGAAAAACGATAAGATTTCTATCATATTCTTCCCAATGGTGAGTCTTCTCTTGACATATCATTATTTCCACTATCTCTAAATGAGAATTATACTTCAAATAAACACCGAGATTATATAGGTAGTGCTCGTAAATATACTCAGGAAGTGGATGAGCACAACCCTGTCTTATGATGACACGAGGTTGTATGTCATTAGACATCTTGTATGATAGTGGCAAAACACCCTTCCAATGTTAGGTTCGCCTCACCCTACTTAATTCACCAAATATAACTACTAAATGATGATCACCGTTCTATTCCCCTGTTACCCCGAGTCACCCGACCTACCTACACTCTTATTACCCGAAAGGAATTGTGAAATGTAGGGTGAGTACAACTAGCCAAAGAAAGAATATCATGACTAAAGATAATTAAATTATCAATAGCCTTCATCAATAATAAATCGAGATTTAGAACATATGGTAGATGATAAAATTTCAACCATAGTTGCAAAATGAACGAGCAATCCATTAGAAGAGTCAAATAGACCATAAAGTCTATTATCTTCTCTATGTTAAAAATCCACCAACAATGTTTTATCCCTGTAACATCAATCAACAGTTCTGGTCCACAATCATATGAATACTCATAATCATAATTGTGATTCTAAATTTTTTTTCGCATCCAGGACGAAGATAATTTTCATCACATGTCTTTACGTGAAACATCAAAGATCATGGTTATACCAAATCACAGTTCCTGTTCATAATCATACTAATAAATTCAGTTTTGCACTAAGGGCAAAAGATATTCATCAACAGTTCATCTTTGCACTACTGACCAAAGATATTCAACAACATGTCATCTTTGCACTACGGGCCAAAGATATTCCCCAACAATTAACCTTTGCACTACATGCCAAAGATATTCATCAACAATTAATCTTTGCACTACAGGCCAAAGATATTCCTCAACAGTTCATATTTGCACTACAGGCCAAATTATTAATATCTCAAAGAAATATATAATCATTTCAGAATTTATATAAACAATTATAACCATGTTGATCATTTCACATTTGCACTTAAGCTAAAGATATTCAATTATAAATTCAAGGGTCATGATCATACCAGTCAACAATTTAACTTTGCACTACTGGCCAAAGAGAACCAATAGTTATGATCATACCAAAAATCTACCCATTTTTACACTCAAGTCAAAGAGAAATATCATCATTAGAGTTATAAAAATGTTATATATGATAATAAAAATAATATGATCAACATATAGTTTTAATCTCAAGAGTAATATTTATAAATCAACTATAATTTGGTTAGAAAAAGAAATCAATTTTGTCATGAATAGTAACTCATGAATAGTAACCCATGAATAGTAACTTCGTAAATAGTAACTCATAAATAGTAACTTGTGAATAGTAACTCATGAATAGTAACTCGACACAAAAAGGTAGAAATTCCACAATAAAATCCATACCAATATTTCGGTATAATGATATTGAAATAACATTTCTTAAACTTATAAACAATTTATTTTAATTGTTTACACTTTACTAAATAATGCATTTAATCATTCTAAAATGCCAAACTCATAAGATTTCATCACCAATAACCAAAACCCTCATCAAAAATCTGCATATAACTAATGTATGATTCTCAAGCTATAAAATCATATTTTCAAATTTTCTTACTTCACATAACATATTTAATTCTTTTACTCATAACTAGACCATTTTCATGAAAAATACCAAATCAGTTCCAAAAATATTTCTTTTCTGGGATTTAGCATAATATAGTCCCATATTGAACATATAGTTTTCTCAAAAATTTTGAAATTTATTTACTAATTTTCATATGGCCAAAACTGCCGAATATTTAGACATTTATCATAAATTGTACTTTTATCCAAAAATTATGAAATTCACAGAGTACACTAATATTATATAGATATACTTCCAATAAAAATTTCATCAATTTTGGAGTTAACCACAAGGAGTTATAAACAGTTACTTTTAAAATAGTCTTTTCTCATAAAATTCATAACTCTTAATCTATACATCCAAAAATCACCATTTTTGGACACAATCAATAAAACTCATCAAATTATCATTTCAAATTTTTCCAGAAGTTTTCAAGGTCTAAAAAGTTACGAAACATGAAAAACATAACAACCCTTAAAATCCCTTACCTCAAAAGAGCAGTATTTCTGACTTGAATATCAGATATAATATTTGAAACGAACTTATACCAGATAGCAACACTCAAGATATCTAAATACTCACAAACATATGTTTGATAATATAGAGAGAAAGAAAACTTGTTTCTGGTGTGATTTTCAATTCTAACATAAGCACCTATTTATAGGAAAATGCTAGAACGCCAAAGGAGACTAAATTAATAAAATATTAATATATCTTCTTCCTCATTCTACGCCCACTCTTTTTTGAAAAATCTGAAAAAACCAACATTGAAATCAATTCAAGACATGGTTTGAAAAGTAAAAGTGGGTCCCACCCATAAATTAATAAAAATCATTTTATTTTCCGAAACTTCAACAATTCATAAAAAATAGCCCGGTTATCAGAAAAATACGAATTTTATATCCATTCTGCCTGAAATCGAATTCTCTACAACTTTGTAGCTTTGAGTTTTTCCAAATTCCAAACATAAAATATCCGAAATCCATAAACGGATTATTTTTAATACCTCTACACCGATAAAATACTGATAAAATACCTCAGCATTAATTTCTTCATTTTTATCCACATAAAAATAAATATATCCATCATTTATATCCACATAAAATAAATATTTCCTTATCATATAAATCAATAATTAATTATTCACAAATAATATTACAAAATCATAATAATGACAACCAGGCAGTTCCTAGGAAAGAGGGGGCTTTCCAATAAGGATTTCTCCTTACTGGCGCGCAATTAATTGACCAAACCTCTCCTTGACAGAACTTTCTAGACATTGCCAATAATGCTATCTAATAATATTATTCCAAATAATATGAATTATTGATCTGATAATGGAGATGATGTGCAGTGACAATTATTGAGCAACAATAATATAAAATATCAACGCAACAATTATTGAATCAATAAAATAAAATATTGAACAGTAATTACTGTAGTAATTATTGAGTAGTGCCTTCTTACGTAAGGATCAATAATTCAAAAATACTGTGTAAAACCGTAAGCCATCGTGGCAAACACGCCAGACATTCATATTTTAACCACCGGGTATTCCAACAGTGTTAACGGTAACAACTACGTTATTATTTATAAAAACTCAATTTTTTGTCATTTTCTTCATCCAACATTTATTCGTTATGGGGTCCATAAATGGCTGCGTCTTCGTACGAATATTTCCCGACAAAAAGAATATTCCACGACCAAACGAATATTCCCCGACAACAAGAATATTCTATAACCACTTGCGTATTTTAAAAATTTTATATGTCACCCTTAACTTTAAACTTTTATCAATTTAACCATTTACTGAATTGTAATTATAAGAAAAATTGAATATTTTATTTCATAAAATTCGGGGTCTTACAATCTCCCCTCCTTATGAAATTTCATCACCGAAATTTACATACCTGGTATTTCGAAAAGTTAAGAATACCTTGCTTTCATTTCTGATTCTATCTCCCAGGTCATCACGAATTCTCCATTGCTCATCTCCCGTGATAACTTTATTTCGGTTCTTCACTTGTTGGGAAGTCATGACAACCGCTCTCCCTTGAACTACCCGGCTTTGACTTGTCTTGGGCAGCATTTGGCGTCATCACTACCGTTGGAATATACTTTTCTATAGGGCATATTCCTCCCTCAACTTCCTCATCGTACTCCTGATTCATGATCTGAATCATCAATCTTCGATCCATATCGAATTCAGGTTGACCACTCTGTACAAGGTAATTCAAAACTCGATGTTGGGTTCTCCCAATTGCTTTCCAAAAAGAGAAATTCATATCATCTATTTTAGCCTTCTTAGATCGGACATCTCTTTCCACAATATCCACGTGTCGTGCGGCTTTTGCCCATGCATCACTTATTCTCACTCGTTCAGTTTTTTCTTCTTTCAGCTCAGATTCCATCTTTATCATCTTATACTCTGCCAAAGAATGCTTATGTTCAAGCATCACATATCGGGTAACACAAGCTTGAATTGTTGCATCCTTTTGCTCCACGACACACTCATCGTTCTTCAAATTTCGCTTCTTCTAACTCATGAATACGATTTTGCAATTCTACATTTTGATCATATAATACCTCTAATAAATTCTCCTCATGTACCTCTTCTTCCTCTTCTTCCTCACTCTCAGCTGTTACCTCTACGACCATCTCGGGTGCAACTATCAATTCTTCACTTACCACATGGATTTCTCTAATTCCTTCTTCGCCTGATATCACATTATCCTGGTTGGTGATTAGAGGTATCCCCACGGTCTTATTCACTCCATTGTTAACATTCTCAAAGACCATTCTCAACATCGCCTTATAAAATAAGGGTTAATTTAAACAAATTAATATATCACATAATATCCCGATATTATGACTAACCAACAAATAAGCTTCGGTAGGATACACTAGCGAAGGATTTACTCATCTCTCCCTTCCTATTTATATTCCCTGATCTCTGCCATAGACCATATCCCTAAGCTCTGATACCAAATGTGACAACCCCAAAATAGGTCCATTCCATCCAACCTATTCTGAGTCGCCGAATACATGGTACAAAAAATAACTACAATTTTATTACAACAATTGTCGTGCAAAATACAATAACACATATACTATGAGTTTGGATACAAATATATACCAACTGTGACTCTCATCCCAACCTTGGATAGCACGTCACAATGACACCTTACATAAAGGTATAGTCAAAAACTGCTTTAAAAATCAGAATCTTTGGGAAGTGCTCAAGGAAACCTTCGTACATGGGAGGCCATGCTTCTAGGTTATGATAGATATCCTATGGCCACAGAATTATCCTTTGTTGACCCAATAGACCCCAAAGAAAAATGAAAAGATTACTATCATATTCTTTCCAATGGTGAGTCTTCTCTTGACATATCATTATCTGCACTTTCTCTAAATGAGAATTATACTTCAAACAAACACCAAGATTATATAGGTAGTGCTCGTAAATATACTCAACAAGTGGATAAGCACAACCCTGTCTTATGATGACACGATGTTGTATGTCATTAGACAGCTTGTATGATAGTGGCAAAACACCCTTCTAACGTTGGGTTCGCCTCACCCTAGTTGATTAACCAAATATAACTACTAAATGATGACCACCATTATATTCCCCTGTTACCCCCGCTGGACCCAGCTACACTCTTATTTACTGAAAGAAATTGTGAAACAGAAGGGTGAGCACAACTAGCCCAGTAAAGAATATCATGACTAAAGATAATTAAATTTTCAATAACCTTCATCAATAATAAATCAGAGATTTAGAACATATGATAGATGATAAAAATTTCAACCATAGTTGCAGCGGAACGAGCAATCCATTAGAAGAGTCAAATAGACCATAAAGTCTATTATCTTCTCTATGTTAAAAATCCACCAACAATGTTTTATCCTCGTAACATCAATCATCAGTTCTGGTCCACAATCATAGAATCCATAATCTTAATGATTCTATAACTCTTAATCATGATTAAGATGATTTTCTCAAATGTCTTTTTCCAAACATCAAAGATCATGGTTATACCAAATCACGTTCTGCTCATAATTATACTAATAAATTCATCTTTTTGCACCACGGGCCAAAGATATTCATCAACAGTTCATCTTTGCACTACTGGCCAAAGATATTCAACAACATGTCATCTTTGCACTACGGGCCAAAAATATTCCTCAAAAATTAACCTTTGTACTACATGCCAAAGATATTCATCAACAATTAATCTTTGCACTACAAGCCAAAGATATTCCTCAACAGTTCGTATTTGCACTACAAGCCAAATATATTAATATCTCAAAGAAATATATAATCATTTCAGAATTTATATAAACAATTATAACCATGTTGATCATTTCACCTTTGCACTTAAGCTAAAGATATTCAATTATATATTCAATGGTCATGATCATACCAGTCAACAATTCAACTTTGCACTACTGGCCAAAGAGAACTCATAGTCATGATCATACCAAAAATCTACCCATCTTTACACTCAAGTCAAAGAGAAATATCACCATTAAGGTTATAAAAATGTTATATATGATAATAAAAATAATATGATCAACATATAGTTTTAATCTCAAGAGTAATATTCAAAAATCAACTATAATTTGGTTAGAAAAAGAAACCAATTCTGTCATGAATAGTAACTCGTGAATAGTAACCCATGAATAGTAACTTCGTGAATAGTAACTCATGAATAATAACTCGTGAATAGTAACTCATGAATAGTAACTCGAGACAAAAAGGTAGAAATTCCACAATAAAATCCATACCAATATTTTCGGTATAATGATATTGAAATAACATTTCTTAAACTTATAAACAATTTATTTTAATTATTTACACTTTACTAAATAATGCATTTAATCATTCTAAAATGCCAAACTCATAAGATTTCATCACCAATAACCAAAACCCTCATCAAAAATCTGCATATAACTCATGTATGATTCTCAAGCCATAAAATCATATTTTCCAATTTTATTACTTCACATAACATATTTAATTCTTATACTCATAACTAGACCATTTTCATGAAAAATACCAAATCAGTTCCAAAAATATTTCTTTTCTGGGATTTAGTAGAATATAGTCCCATATTGAACAAATATTTTTCTCAGAATTTTTAAAATTCATTTACTATTTTTCATATGGCCAAATCCGCCGAATATTTAGACATTTATCATAAATTGTACTTTTATCCAAAAATTCCGAAATTCACAAAGTACACTGATATTATATAGATATACTTCTAATAAAAAATTCATCAATTTTGGAGTTAACCTCAAGGAGTTATAAGCGGTTACTTTTAAAATAGTTTTTTCTCATAAAATTCATAACTCTTAATCTATACATCCAAAAATCACCATTTTTGGACACAATCAATAAAACTCATCAAATTATCATTTCAAATTTTTCCAAAATTTTTGAAGGTCTGAAAAGTTACGAAACATGAAAAATATAACAACCCTTAAAATCCCTTACCTCAAAAGAGCAGTATTTCTGACTTGAATATCGGATATAATTATTTGAACGAACTTACTGTACCAGATAGCTACACTCAAGATATCTAAATACTCACAAAAATATGCTTGATAATACAGAGAGAAAGAAAACTTGTTTCTGGTGTGATTTTTAATTCTAACATAAGCACCTATTTATAGGAAAATGCTAGAACGCTAAAGGAGACTAAATTAATAAAATATTAATATATCTTCTTCCTCATTCTACGCCCACTCTTGCTGAAAAATCTGAGCAGCCAACATTGAAATCAATTCAGCATATGGTTTGAAAAGTAAAAGTGGGTCTCACCCATAAATTAATAAAAATCATTTTATTTTCCGAAACTTTAACAATTCATAGAAAATAGCCTGGTTATCAAAAAAATATGAATTTTATGTCCATTCTGCCTGAAATCGAATTCTCTACAACTTTGTAGCTTTGAATTTTTCCAAATTCCAAACATAAAATATCCGAAATCCATAAACGGATGATTTTTAATACCTCTACACCGACAAAATACTGATAAAATGTAATAACCCGAGAATTTCTACATAAAATAAATAAGAAATTTTGCGTATAAATTTTCTTTTTATTTAATGACGAGACTAAAGTGTCAAGTAAAGTGAACGATAAATGCGAATACATTTATTACTTGAAAAATTAGAAATAATTTTGGAATTATTAATTATCACAAATTATATGGTAATAAATTTACGTAAGTTTAAATGTTTTTATTAATTATTTTCCATGAAAACATGATTGGAAATAATATATGAAGTGATAATTAGATTTATATAATAAATATTTTATTATATGAATTGTTCGAATATCTAAGTTAAATATTTTAACTTGATTATTGATCTTTGTGTAATACGAAGAATAAGTCGGACATGAGATCCAAAACCGGATTGGGATTGTGATCAAGAGATGAGAATAATAATATTATATTATTTATATAATGATTTTACAATACCATAATTATGTCTTTGGGTATGTGTGACAGATAATATTGAGTAATAACGGCCAATTAGGTCATAGCATATTACCGTCTTTTGTGAAACCCTAATTATTAAACTCGGTTATGGGGTATTTACGAGTAGTAAATGTGTATATGAAGTTCTTGTGAATAAGAATATTGGTAATTAGAAGAAACCCTAATTATTGTTGTGACGTCGATAATTAGGACAAACCACAATTATTATATAATAACCGGTTGAAATTAGAAAAGTAAATAACATTGTGTTAGTAACATACACGAGATAATTAAAGAACCACTAATGGTCAATTAGAAACCCTAATTGATGACGTTGAGAAACCCTAATTTTAATTACTGGGGTTTAAATTTCGATGTTATTGTATAAGTGTTTTAATTTACCAAAGGATAGAAGTTAATTGGTAAATTATAAGAATTAAATCTAGTGATTAAATATTACATTTAATTTCCTTGTACAAGATTGCCCATACACTCTTAAACAAAGCCCAACCATCACCCATAACAAATCGAAGCAAGAATCAAGAATTTTTGGCAAAAGGGTATAAGAACACTAAACCTAGAAATCCTTTGATTCGATGTTATTTGATGCAATTGATTGTTTAAAGTTGTGTAATAGAATGTTAATTGATGATATGGGTTGATAAATCAAAGACCCATAACATCAAAGTGTATTTAATTTGAAGATTTAAGCAAGTTGGAAAAATCGAATTTCATTATTTTTTCACCAAATGTCGAGGCCATAACTCTTTGCTCGATCATGAGTTTTGTTCTTCAAAAGTTGTTATGTGTGCTTTGATATGTGGTCTTTTAATCTGCAAAAGAATCAAGTCCATATCATGTATAGATTAGAAGTTATAGATGGTCAAACATGGTTGACCGAGCATGATAAACTATTTTTGGGCAGTTTGTAATGGGGGCATTCTCGTCCACTTTTTATGCTTTAAAAGGTCTGGGCTTTTGATATGTTGTAGTGCACTGAGTTAGGAAGCCATAGGCTTTAGAATGACCTCATTCCGACCTCGGATGAGGGAATTACGGTGATTGGAAGGAAATGTGTCAAATTTCTCAAAACTGAAAGTCAGCAGCGGGATGTGCTATTCGGGACACTGTTTTGATTAGTTAATGTTTCCAAAACCTTCTGGGCTTTTTGTATGTTATAGTACACCGAATAAGCTTTCCATAGACTCCGAAACGGACTAAATCCGATATCGGAAGAGAGAGTTATGACATTTCAAAGTAGTAGTGTCAAAACTTCCCAACAAGTGCGGTGCAGTCCATTTGAACGGAATTTCTGGGCTAATGTGTTTGGAATTTGGAAATGGTCAAAGAATAAAAGTTGTAGCCCCAGAGGTTAGCTTCGCGTGGGCTCAAGAATCGCTCAAAAATGTTTTAAAATGAAAGAGTTATGACTGTTTTAGCGGAAGAGGGTAAAGTTGAAACGAGATTGAAAAAATCATTATGAACGCCCACTTTTGGCGCCTTTGTTTGGGCTACCTAATGAACCCGAATTGGGTAATTCGTATTTTTTAAAAATAGTCTTACACACCATGTATAACATATCCAAAAATCAGATTAATCGGAGTTATGAGCAATGCGTTAGAAAATCGCAAAGTGAGCTATTGAAAAATTAGTATAAACCAAGTCCCACATCGACTAAATTGAGAACTTCACCATTTTCTAAACCTTTAAATAGAAGGGCTTGGCCTTTGTTTCATTCACCAACAATAAGGCCTCCAATTTTTGAGAAAGGCTTTGTTGTGGGAGAAATTTTTATAAAAATCTCCTTAGTTAAATTTTGGCGTGAAAGTGCGTATTCAGTCTGTGGAATTCGTATTTCCAGGTATGTTTCTTATTTAATTTTTGTAATGTTATTATTTTTAATTGTTAGTTAAAGTTTGAATTTTTGATGTTTATTTAGTTTTGTTAATAAACTAGTTAGTTTACTATGTTTATTTTGGCTTGGAATTGATTATGTAAATGAGTTATTTGTGATGACTTTTAATATTTTGTGATGAATTTCATTAATTAATAATTATTAATGATATTAAAGTTATTTAATGATTATATTAAATAATTTAGTTTAAAATGATTTTAATATTATAAAAATCATTTTAAATGAAAATAAAGTATTTAAAAATATTTTAAGTTATAAAATATAACTTTTAATATTTAAATGATAATTTCATTAATAATTAAATATTAATGATATTAAGATAATATTAATGATATTTAGTTTATTTAATGATTAATATTAAATAAATAGTTTAAAAATGGTATTACTTATTTAAAAACCATTTAAAGAGGATATTAAGGATTTAAAAATATTTTAAGTTATAATTAATGACTTTTAATATTTGGATAAATAGTACATTAATATTTAAATATTAATGGTAATTATTTGGGTAATATAAATATTTTAAAATAGTTTGAGTTATTATAAATAACTTTTATATTTTAGAATGATTTCATTAATAGTTTAGTATTAATTAAACTATTAATGATAATGGAATTGTTTAATGTTTAAATCATTTAATTATGATTTCGATATTTGAAAGTTATAAATTACCAAACTAGGTGACTTGAGAACCGATTATGAAGTTCTCAATTTGAAGAAGAACACCTATAATAATGATTATATCACTATAGGCCCTTTAGTGACATGATTTGAATTATTTTAAATTTTTAAATTTACGGAAATTGCGAAAATGATTAAAAATAAGACGTCGATATTTCTGAGATGTTGAGGTATAGAATAAGAGTCTTAGACTCAAGTATTTACCCGATAAAAGTCATTGTCGTCGATACGCAAACAAATGTCGGACCTTATAAAAGAAAGAAAAGACTCTCGTAAGAGCATGGATGAGATATTTGAAAAATGTATAAAAATATTTCAAGTATAGAGTAGGAACTAAAAGTATGATCTTTGTGATTATGTGATTGGACTATGTCTTTAATTGTAATAGGATGTTATTATATGTTAAGATATATTGTTCTAATCGAACGAATGATCCGATTATTGATAGGTTGTGATAAAGAGATAAAACCTAAGTTGAGATTTGTAATCGTGAATCGCAAAAGTATCATACCTTTGCATTTTCTTTATGCAATGGACATGAGTAAGAAGTTTCGTAATTATTCTATTCCCGCATACAGTTATATACGCTTTGATTATCAACATGTTAGCTCGAGATATATATTTTGTTCATTGATTTCTATAAATGGTTATACAAGTGTCCCCACTTGGATAATCATGGCATTTGTTCACATGTTGATACACCTTTGTCAATTACCCGTATATATATGTTGAATTACATATTATTGTTGAGCAAGATTAAAACCTTCGGGTTTGGAACTGTGCATGTATGAACATCCCTATATGGGAAGATTTTTGCGCAACAAGAGATAGAGTGAGCGATGAATTTCGTTCAAGTTATGTAGTATTGATCAATCTACAGGTACAATCTGGTGATCACCCTCCGTGCGTCTGTAAGTTATGATTTGTTTGAGGATAGAATTTCGCTAAACCTTTTCGAAAATGAAAAGAATGTTCATAGTATGTTTCTTAAACCCTATTCAAAGGTAGAGCCGAGCCAAATTTAAAGAATTTGAAAGATAGTCGTTATGTGAATTTTTTTTATCAAGATCTGATTACTTCACAACTTTCAATTCAAGGTGAAGTGTTATGTAAAGAGAATACTTATATTCTTTCAAATTTTATATATAATTGCTATTACTTGTTGGGCACTTAAATGATCATCCTTGCTTAAATTAAATGTTTTCGATTATGTATGAGCAACTTTCAAGGCTCGAGTGCACTAACAAAGGAAAAAGGAAAGTCGATTGAATAAGTGTGTATTATGAGTTAATGGTTATAGTTGTATTGGTATCTATTCAAGTATTGTAAGGAATGTATTTGAAGGTCACGTGCACTGGGAAGTAAACTTTGATGTATGTAAATTAAGTTCGAATGTATTATTATTTAGTATTATTCAAACTTAAAGAAATGGTATCGTGGGGAACCGAAGTTGGGTTTCAAGTACACGGATTTGGGGTCGTCACATAAAATACCTCAGCATTAATTCCTTCATTTTTATCCACATAAAAATAAATATATCCATCATTTATATCAACATAAAATAAATATTTCTTTACCATATAAATCAATAATTAATTATTCATAAATAATATTACAGAATCACAATAATGACAACCAGACAGTTCCTAGGAAAGAGGGGGCTTTCCAATAAGGATTTCTCTCATCTTGGCGGCGCAATTAGGTGACCAAACCTCTCCTCGAGTAACTTTCTAGACATTGCCAATAATACTATCTAATAATATTATTCCAAATAATATGAATTATTGATACGATAATGGAGATGATGTGCGGTGACAATTATTGAGCAACAATAATATAAAATATCGGTATGACAATTATTGAATCAATAAAATAAAATATTGAGCAAGAATTCTCTGTAACAATTATTGAGTAGTGCCTTCTTACGTAAGGATCAATAATTCAAAATACTATGTAAAAAGCCAGGTAAGCTATCATGCAAACACGCGTATTCATCGTATTTTAACAACCGTATTCCAACGATTATTCTGCAGGTAACAACTCTGTTATTATTTCTAAAAACTCATTTTTTTGTCGTTTTCTTCATCCGACAGTTATTCGTTATGGGGCCCACAAATGGTTGCGCCGTCGTACGAATATTCCCCGTCAAAAAGAATATTCCACGACCAAACGAATATTCCCCGACAACAAGAATATTCTATAACCACTTGCGTATTTTGAAAATTTTATATCTCACCCTTAACTTTAAACTTTTATCAATTTAACCATTTACTGAATTGTAATTATAAGAAAAATTGAAAAATTCGTGGTCTTACAGTTTTAGCCATATGAAAAATAGTAAATATATTTTAAAAATTCTGAGAAAAATATATGTTCAAGATGGGACTATATTATGCTAAATCCCAAAAAAGAAATATTTTTGGGACTGATTTGGTATTTTTAATGAAAAATAAACTAGTTATGAGTAAATAAATTAAATATGTTATGTGAAGTAATAAAATTGAAAAAATAGGATTTTATGGCTTGAGAATCCTATATAGGGTATATGCAGATTTTTGATGAGGGATTTGATCATTGATGATGAAATCTTATGAGTATGACATTTTTGAATGATTAAACGCATTATTTGATAGTGTAAAAAATTGAAATAAATTGTTTATAAGTTTAAGAAATGATTAAAATATTGTTATAATATTAATGATATTAGATTATGAGATTATTAAATGATTGATAACATTTGGTTATTATTGAATATTTGGATAAATTGTATTATAAATGTTTAATATTTATCCTTTATCTCATTTGATTGATTCTTATATCATTGTCATCATCCTCATGCTTATATTATGTTGTGACAGTCATCTTTGGTCAGTAGTGCATAGATGGACTTGGTATGATTATGACCGAGGATTATTCTTGGTATAATCATTAATAGTAATATTACAAATGATGTGGAAAAAGTCTTCATTGGCCGTAGTGTATTGATGGACAATTTTTGGTATGATTATGGCTATGGATTCTCTTGCCAAGGGTGCAAAGATGAATTATTTTATAGCATGATCAGGATAGTTGATAAAAAACACGATTATCTTTGGCCCGTGAGTGCATGGATAATTTGTGGTTGTGATATCTTATGGAAAAAAGTCCTCATTGGCCCGTAGTGCATTGATGGACAATTTTTGGTATGATTATGGTCATGGATTCTCTTGACCAAGGGTGCAAAGATGAATTATTTTATGGCATGATCAGACCAGTTGATGAAAAACACGATTATCTTTGGCCGTAGTGCATGGATAATTCGTGGTCGTGATACTAAAGAATATCCTTGGCAGAAGTAGTGCGGGGATGATTTGATGATGTGGATTATTTATTGAAATGAGTCTCAACAATAAAATATTAATTCATGGATGTGATAATAATGAATATCTTTGGTCAGTAGTGCAAAAGATGATTTAATGATTACGAGCATGAATTGTGATTTGGTATAACCATGATTTTTGATGTTTGGTGAAGATATGTGATGAAAATCATCTTCGTCCCAAAGCGCGAAAAGGAATTCGAATCACAATTATGATTATGAGTTATTCATATGATTGTGGGATGTGAATTGTTGATTGATGTTACAGGGATAAAACATTATTGGTGGACTTTTAACATGGAGAAGATAATAGACCTGATGGTCTATTTGACTATTCTAATGAATTGCTCATTCCGCTGCAACTATGGTTGAAAAGTTTTATCATCTACCATATGTTCTAAATCTCTGATTTATTATTGATGAAAGCTATTGATAATTTAATTATCTTTAGTCATGATATTCTTTATTGGGCTAGTTGTGTTCACCCTTTCTGCTTCATAATTCCTTTCAAGTAATAAGAGTGTTGCCGTAAGAGTGTTGTCGGGTCGAGCGGGGATAACAGGGGAATAGAACAGTGGTCTCTAGCTATGGAGGTTCTCCTTAAACAGTATAGAAAAGTGTGTTGTATTCTATACAACATTTAGTAGTTATATTTGGTGAATCAAATAGGGTGAGCTAAACCCAACTTTGGAAGGGTGTTTTGCCACTATCTTACAAGATGTCTAATGACATACAACCTCGTGTTATCATAAAACAGGGTTGTGCGCATCCACTTGCTAAGTATATCTACGGGCACTACCTATATGATCTTGGAGTTGATTTAAAATATAATATTCACTTGAAGACAGTGGAGATAGTTATATGTCAAGAGAAGACTCACTATTGGAAAGAAGATGATAATAATCTTCTCATTTTTCTTTGGGGTCTATTGGGTCAACCAAGGATAATTCTGTGGCCATATGATATCTATTATAACCTAGACGCATGGCCTCCCATGTACGAAGGTTTCCTTGAGCACTTCCCAAAGATTTTAATTTCTAAAATAGTCTTTGACTATACTTTTATGTAAAGTACCATTGTAAGGTTGTGGTCGAGGCACCATGAGAGTTACATACATTTGTATTAAAACTCACAGTTAACTGTGGTTGTATTCTATACGACAGTTCAACAGTTGTATAAATGAAATTGTATTTAAATTTTGTACCATGTATCTGGTGACTCATAATGGGTGATGTATACCTAATTTTGGGGGCGTCACATTTGGTATCAGAGCTTAGGGATATGGTCGTTGGTGGAGATAAGAGTCTAGAACTAGGAGGGGAGAGACGAGTTATATATTTCGCTAGTGTGTGACTTACCTAAGCTGAAATTGTTTACTTGATAAGTTGACAAATTGTGATATGTCAATTAACCTTTGTTTTGAAGATATATTCTTGAATGATATATGAAATACAGGAGATGAGCAATGGAAAAATTATGATATAGAGGATATAACCCGGAAGGTACAATCCGAAAAGAAAGCAAGGTATTCTCATCTCTTCGAATATCAGGTACGTACGTAAATTTCGAGGGCAAAATTTCATACGGAGGGGTGATTGTGAGACCCCGAATTTTATGAAATAAAAGTATTCAATTTTTTTTTCTATTTTGGTAAATAGCACGGTATTGATTATTGATGATTATGTGATAAGTCACTCAGTTTTGTTTTATTGGTATTATTAATGTAATAAAATAGAAAAGCTTTTTATATAAAATAGAATACTTTTATAAAGTTATTTTATAAATAGAATATATTATATTCTATTGTGTATAGTGTTTTGCATAGTAAAAATTTTTATATATAAAGCAGTAATACTTTTATAAAGTTATCTCATTTTATTAGATAATAATTAGAATATATTATATTTTATTATGCATAGTATTTGCATAGTGCCTGCATAGTAAAATCTTTTATAAAGTTATTCGTTTTATTAGATTATAAATAGAATATATTATATTTTATTTAAAATATTTTGCTTTAAATATGGACCATCAGATTAAAGTAAATCAATCTAGACCGTTCATGAGTTAGTTACTATGCAGTCTATTTTTTTTTATAAATAGAAGCTCATTCCTTCATTATTTCTTACGAATTCTCTGAAACTCTAGAGAGAGAAACTATAGAGAGAGTTCTTCTTCTATAATCTTGAGCGTATTTCTTTAGAGTTTAAGAAAGCTTTGAGTGTAGTGCAAGTTTTCTTCATATATTTCCTTACCTACCGATTGAATACTTTTCTATTTAATGTAGGGGGATATAATTGTCATACTCGTAAAGGATATTATTATTATTTATTATTCTGTTGGAATAACCTGTATACGCGGACTACCCTATACTTGGTGAAATTCTTCTGTTATTCCATTCTTTATTATTATGTTGGAATAACCTATTTATGCAAAGTACCGCATACATGGTGAAATTCCTCTAATATTCCGTTCTTTATTATTCTATCGGAATATCACGTATTAGGCGCTTACGTTCTTAGAACACGGGTTCCATTATTTACTATCCCGTCGAAATATCCTATCTCATGCGTTTACGGTGGGACTGAATTCCATTATTTATTATTCGCCGGAATATCCGCCGGTGCGTTCTGCCGGGACCGGGTTCCATTATTTATTATTACATTGGGAATAACATGCGGTGCGAGCTACTATCGCACGCATGGTGAATCCTTCTGTTATTCCATTCTTTATTATTCTGTTAGAATAACCTGTCTATGTGGATTACCACATGCATGGTGAATGATCCTTCGTATTCAGACGAATAATATTTTCATTAAAAAGGGGTTTCTGCCAGGGGCATATTCGTAATTTTTCTGACCCTCAAAAATTCTGGAAAAATTAGAAATGATAATTTGATGAGTTTTTTAAATTGTGTCCAAAAATGGCGATTTTTGGATGTATAGATTAATTTATGGATTTTATGGGAAAAAACTATTTTAAAAGTCAACACTTATAACTCCTTGTGGTTAACTCGAAAATTTGTGAAATTTTTATTGGGAGTACATGTATATAACAGGAGTATACCTTGTAAATTTCGGAAATTTTGGACAAAAGTACAATTTATGATAAATGTCTAAATATTAAGAGCTTTTAGCCATATGAAAAATAGTAAATGAATTTTAAAAATTCTGAGAAAAATATATGTTCAAGATGGGACTATATTCTGCTAAATCCCAGAAAAGAAATATTTTTGCAACTGATTTGGTATTTTTCATGAAAATGAACTAGTTATGAGTAATGAATTAAATATGTTATGTGAAGTAATAAAATTGAAAAAATAGGATTTTATGGCTTGAGAATCCTATATAGGGTATATGCAAATTTTTGATGAGGGATTTGATCATTGATGATGAAATCTTATGAGTATGGCATTTTTGAATGATTAAACGCATTATTTGATAAAGTGTAAACAATTGAAATAAATTGTTTATAAGTTTAAGAAATAATTAAAATATTGTTATATTATTAATGATATTAGATTATGAGATTATTAAGTGATTGATAACATTTGGTTATTAGTGAACGCTGGATAAATTGTATTATAAATGTTTAATATTTATCCTTTATCTCATTTGATTGATTCTTATATCATTGTCATCATCCTCATGCTTATATTGTGTTGAAAGTCATCTTTGGCCGTAGTGCATAGATGGACTTGGTATGATTATGACCATGGATTATTCGGTATAATCATGACCATAATGTTACAAATGATGTGGAAAAAGTCCTCATTGGCCCGTTGTGCATTGATGGACAATTTTTGGTATGATTATGGCTATGGATTCTCTTCGGTCAAGGGTGCAAAGATGAATTATTTTATAGCATGATCAGGACCGTTGATAAAAACACGATTATCTTTGGACCGTTGTGCATGGATAATTTGTGGTTGTGATACTATGGAAAAAGTCCTCATTGGCCCGTAGTGCATTGATGGACAATTTTTGGTATGATTACGGCTATGGATTCTTTTCGGCCAAGGGTGCAAAGATGAATTGTTTTATGGCATGATCAGGACCGTTGATGAAATCACGATTATCTTTGACCCGAAGTGCATGGATAATTCGTGGTCGTGATACTAAAGAATATCCTTGGTCTGTAGTGCAGGGATGATTCGATGATGTAGATTATTTATTGAGTTGAGTCTCAGCAATGAAATATTAATTCATGGATGTGATAATAATGAATATCTTTGGCCGTAGTGCAAAGATGATTTAATGATTACGAGCATGAATTGTGATTTGGTATAACCATGATTTTTGATGTTTCAGGTGAAGATATGTGATGAAAATTATCTTCGTCTTGGGTGCGAAAAGGAATTCAGAATCACAATTATGATTATGGGTTATTCATATGATTGTGGACAGAAATTGTTGATTGATTTTACAGGGATAAAACATTATTGGTGGACTTTTAACATGGAGAAGATAATAGACCTGATGGTCTATTTGACTCTTCTAATGGATTGCTCGTTCCGCTGCAACTATGGTTGAAAAGTTTTATCATCTACCATATGTTCTAAATCTCTGATTTATTATTGATGAAAGTTATTGATAATTTAATTATCTTTAGTCATGATATTCTTTACTGGGCTAGTTGTGCTCACCCTTTCTGCTTCACAATTCCTTTCAGGTAATAAGAGTGTTTCCGTAAGAGTGTTGCCGGGTCGAGCGGGGATAACAGGGGAATAGAACAGTGGTCTCTAGCTATGGAGGTTCTCCTTAAACAGTATAGAAAAGTGTGTTGTATTCTATACAACATTTAGTAGTTATATTTGGTGAATCAAATAGGGTGAGCTAAACCCAACTTTGGAAAGGTGTTTTGCCACTATCATACAAGATGTCTAATGAAATACAACCTCGTGTTATCATAAGATAGGGTTGTGCGCATCCACTTGCTGAGTATATCTACGGGCACTACCTATATGATCTTGGAGTTGATTTAAAATATAATATTCACTTGGAGACAGTGGAGATAGTTATATGTCAAGAGAAGACTCACCATTGGAAAGAAGATGATAATAATCTTCTCATTTTTCTTTGGGGTCTATTAGGTCAACCAAGGATAAATTGCGTGGCCATATGATATCTATTATAACCTGACGCATGGCCTCCCATATGTGAAAGGTTTCCTTGAGCACTTCCCAAAGATTTTAATTTCTAAAATAGTCTATGACTATACTTTTATGTAAAGTACCATTGTAAGGTTTTGGTCTAGACACCATGAGAGTTACATACATTTGTATTAAAACTCACAGTTAACTGTGGTCGTATTCTATCTGACAGCTTCAACGATTAATATAAATGAAGTTGTATTTGAATTTTGTACCATGTATCTGGCGACTCATAATGGGTGATGTATACCTAATTTTGGGGGCGTCACAGTCACCCCATGGGTTGCCCCATTAGTTATTACCCATCTGTTTACCCATCGGTTCGATTCGCGGTTTCTTTTCTTGGTTTGGGCCTTAACCCTAATTCTTATTGGGCCTATCTTGGGCTTGATTTCACAAAGCGTTGGGCTTAACATAATCTAAGTCCAATTAGATTCTACAAAGTCCATGAACTCAAAGTTCATTAAGACTTTTCGCATTCTACGCATCTCTTTCTCGTATTCTCGTATTTTCTTCGTATATAGTTCGTACGATATTCGTATTATACGCCGTAATAATCTTCGTACTATATTCGTATAATAACTAGTATCATACTCGTATCTCTTACGCATAATAACCCTAATTATTATACGTGATCATTAAATTCTCGGAACTCACTTTTTCTAACCCTTAGGTTTTGAGTCCGTAGGCAAAAACTTCGTTTTTTCCATAACTGAAATATTATTGAATATTCCATCACGTCTCAAAATTAAACGTATTCTATAACTTGTCGGAATTTCAAAATAAATCTTCGAGCAAAAACGGATGAATAGTGCCTATTCGTCTTTTTCCCCGAAAATATTTTGTTTCCGAAAAACTTTTATTTTCATCTTGAAAATTCTTATTCACTCAATTTAGCTTATAGCCAAAATACTCCCGATTAATAATCATCCTAGGTTCTAGAACGATTAATAAACACATAGCACAAAATAGTATTAATAAAAATTAGTTTTATTAATAACTAATTCTTTAAACCTAAATTCTGGACGATCCGAATTTCTGGGTCGTCACAGTGACGCCCCCAAATCCGGGTCCTCTGACCCCGGTTCGATCATCACGATAAAATACAAACATCCACCTTTAAACAACACACGGTAACTAAAATGCGGAATATAATAAACATACGTCGTTCATTCAAAAGGTATTACTAGTCCCAAGATATGATACCCTTAATATCGTCTTACAAACATACCCTATAATAGTACTTAGGGTTCATATTATATAACAGTAATTTAAATTAAGCATAAGATAAATTCTGCTCCTTGCAACTATCCTACATCTTTCCTTTACCCTTGTCCTTTCCTGAGGTCTCGGGCTTAGCTGCAAAATAATTCATGATATAACAAGGATGAGCAACAAGTTTTCTCAAGATGTTTAAATACAACAATAAGGATATATCATGATGAATGGAAAAATATCTGACCATGAATTCAACAATATGAATATTAGAAACAAAGATAATGATTTCTTTTAGAATAACTGCTAGTCAAGTAGACTTTAAACTATAACACTCCAATGGAATCAATCGCTAATTTGGTTACTGGCTACAGAATAAGTACTTGAGGTGATCAGCCTCGCGTACACCACATATATGCATAACATTTAAATCTGTTCTTTGTATCTTATATTAAATACATGGGGTACTCCCCTATCATAAAAGAGGTGTTCTTTCAGTCTAAGAATCCTTACCATCAATTGGTTTGGATAGCTTTTATAAAACTTCATACACTTGTCTGACCGAACAAAGGTTCAGAATCTATCTGACATAGTTCAAGAATTATAGAACTTTAAGCGATGTACAAGTCCAAGACTGTACGAACTCCAATGCGCTAAGTGTGAATATCAAAATATCGATGTGGAGGAATTTGTAAAGTAATTAAACCATTTAATATCATGCTTAGGAATAAAGTTCAAGCTTAAATGAATAACTTTCTTACTCATGTCCATTTCATAAAGTAAATGCAAAGGTTAGGATACTTTGCACCATAAAAGTATGGTTCATGGAACTTGCATAATCAAAGAGTGAAGTTCAACGAAACTTGCCTGATTGCTCAGCTACAATTAAATCTAGCTTTAATTAACTTTTGTTGAAACGACCTAACATTAACAAGTTGGTCTTTCCAATTAATATGTGTAAACTAATATGAGTCTACACTTACAAGAATTCATCACATAGCACGTTTCTCAACACATATATGGCATATTAGTCACATATTACAAGGTAAAGAAATCATATACGTATGCCTTGAAACTTTAGATCAAAAACAGAATGTATTCATGACTGCAGGATGGCGCGATTCTGGCGCTGGTCTAAAGCTTAGGAGCAGTAGCATTTGTCTTGTCCCCAAGCTAGACCGGTGTTTGAGCTTTATTCTCTCGACTTCAAATCAACTCTAACACACCAATTGCACATATATTTTTCACATACATAAATGTTCAAAATAAAATAAGACTTGACAGTAATTCTATGTCTTATATTTAATTGGGACATTGTATGGTGGAAGGATTGAATTATATGGTAACTATTTACTCAAAGGTTCTTTTATGATTAATGTTGAAATCTATATTATCTGGAAAGTGGTTGATCGCTAGGGAGGCTTATCCCTATTGTAGAATAAATATTATTTATTTAAATAAGATTAGAATTGTTCTAATTGATTTATTCACAATCGGTTTAATATGGAGTACCTAAGGGGTCACACCATAAAAGGAAGAATAATTATTTAAGAAGTTAATGGCATAATCGTAATAATAAGTTAAGTATATTTAATTTAATCTATAGTGATAGAATAAATTAAATACCTTAATATTTATTATTTTATATTTTGGAAATATTAAATATAAATTAATAAAAGGAGTCGTATTATTATTATTACTATTATTATTATTTAATTTCTAAATGAGTTTGGGAATTAATTAATAAAAGTACTCTCACATGACACATGACCATTCTTGAGTTCATTACCACAAGTTTAACTTACAATTTATATGTCATTAAAACATAAAAAGGTCATGTAATCATCATGCTTTGTAACTTGGTTATACAATACTCAGTAGTCATGCTTATATATAGACAACACATGTATACTTTACTCACATAGTTCATATTTTAGAAATTTCCTTTTTATGACTATGTGTGCATAAGTGAAAACCATACATTAACCAAACGATGTTCATGCCAATATAGTTATAGGGATAATGAGTCCTAATATATATGTTTGCATAGTCATAACGTACTTTACTCAATCCTTGATGACTTTAGCTTTCTCATTCTAACTTTCTTTGAATTTTACACTAAGTTAACTTAGCATATACAAGGCATCTTAACATATAACTCTCATGCATTTACAACATATATGAAAGCCACATACGCATGCTCAAATGGTTAGAACTTACAAGATAAAGGTCTTGGTCAAGTTCACTTTGAAAAGTCCTAAATTTCTTATCTTTGAAATAGTCTTAACTTTCAATCATGTATGCTAGTGTCTTTAATCACTTTAGTCTTGTGTTTCATGTCAATATAAACCATATTATCATGTTCATAAAGTCAGAATGCTCGCATGATGTGTTCGTGACAAACTCCACTTTTGAAACTATAATTTCATTTCAAAACCATAAAGGTTGTGTCAATCATATTTACTAATATTGTTATACTCGATCATACTACATGCATATGCTTATGTGTGAGTGCTAAACAGTTTTCATGTTTGCTCTAACCAGTTGTCAACAAGTTAGCACAACATAAACAAAATAGAAAGCATCAGTGTCAGTGCATAGCTCAAAAGAAATTATTTGCACCCTAGTACAAATAGGGTTAACTTCACGCCATATCGGGACCGTAAGCGATGAGTCGCTGCATTACTCGCATAGTACTAACCAACTTCGATTTTACTTGATTCAAACATGCTCCAATCCATCACTTAAGAGTTCAAACATGTAAACATACTTCATAAACATATCATGTCATGTTAATTCACATTGATTAACAAAGAATTCTAGTAATTCCTATGAATTTGACAAAACCCAACTAAGAACACAAGTTAGGGTTTTCATACCTCTTGAAGTAATTGAGCTGCAATATATCAATCTACTCACTCTTAGCAAACTAATTCTCAGCAAATTGTAATAAGGAAGGTGAAGGTCTCATTTATAGGAGAATGGTTACATGGATAATGTAATTACCTCCCAAATCAAACCAAAGGATTTCAAGAATGCAATATAGATAAGAGGAGGTTGGTGAGAGTTGGTGATTCCACTCATGAATCCCACTCCCCATCCACTTATTGATCTAGGTTGGTTGATTTTGAGATGAAAATAGAGTAGGATAGCTAGCATTTGGAAAATACGTAAATTAGCTTCATGTTACTATTCATGTACTTGGTGACACTAAATTTGGGACAATAGAGAAAATCTCAGCACTTGCAAAAGAAATGAAATGCAACAATTGGCTTATACCATATATACACATTATATAAACTTTGGTTATAAAATGTGTATGCACAATTCATTTCAAATTAACAATATTATTATTCAACTCACATGAATGCAAATAACTCTTACTATATACCTAATAGATATACTTATAAATATGTCACCTTGGACTATATAAAATATATAGTTAACTACCATATAATAAAGATTTACTATTTTTGTATGCTTGCACAAATTAATCAAGTAAATATATAATCATATTATATTTATTAACCTCTTAATTATTAATTATTATTTATTCATAATAATTATAAATCAACACGTTATCAATTAATTTCCCATAATTGAAATTAATCAATATGTTCAACTCCCGCCACCATATTCAAATAAATTGAATATTTAATTATTAATAATTCTATCAATTCCTTGATAATAATAATGTTAGGGTTAGTCCACTAATTTAAATAAACTATTAGTGACTCCCTTTAATAAATTTATAAATTCACATAACCACATAAGGTTTAAATAGACTCACAAAACTAACTCATTCAAAATTAAATCACATATTTATTTAAATAAGGAGTTTAAAATTCACGATCATTACACATATCTCGCATAAATAAGCAACTGGCTTGACCTTGCTTTCTGCCAAAGAATCAATCTTCTTCGACATAGTTGCCATCTGAGCTGACAATGCTATGATGGTGTCCACCTCTAACAGCCCCGCAACTTTAGGTTGTGACATCCTAGCCGTAGGATTCTAAAAATTATTTATTTCCATTGTGTCGATGAGATCATAAGCCTCTTCATAACTTTTGGCCCATAAGGCTCCTCCTGCTACAGCATCTACTGTAAGACCCCAACTTTTATGAATAAAGAATAATTTTCTCAAAATATATTTTTGAATATTATGGTGTGGATTTGATATAATGTTATAGTTGTGGGTAATATTTACAAATTTTGCAAAGTAAGCAAGTGGTTATATAATATTCGATTGGTCAGGGAATATTCATTTTAACAGAAATAATTCGTACGACGACACAATCATTGGTGGACCCCACAACGAAAGTATTGTCGTAGTTAGAAAATGACAAAATTATCTTTCTATAAAAATAACAATTGGAGGTGTTACTGAATTAAAATTGTTAAACTACCCGTAGTAAAGTAAATACGATGTCTGGCGTGGTTGCATAGTAATACACGGTATTGATTATTGATGCTTACGTGAGAAGTCACTCAGTTATACTCAATTAATGCTACAGTAATTGCTGCATCATATCTCTCATATTATTGATTTAATTATTGTTACAGTATCATCTGCATAATATGATATATTATTAAATCAATAATTGAGACGATAAAGTAATTCATATTATTATTTGCAATATTGACAATGTCTAGAAGTTCTGTCAAGGAGAGGCTTGGTCACCTAATTGCGCGCCAATAAGGAGAAATCCTTATCAGAAAGCCCCCTCTTTCCTGGGAATGACCTGGTTGTTAAATATTATGAATTATAATATTAATGATGAATAAGTTCGTGTTGATTAAAGATGAATTTTATAGTTCCATTGTGTTGGAATAAATTGTGTTAGTGGAAATCGACATTTGTTTCGATAATAATTGATGTCTGGAGGTTATGTTGTTCAATCGGGTATTCGGGACACTTTTCGTGTCAGAGTACTATTCACGAGTTACTATTCATGAGTTACTATTCACGAGTTACTATTCATAAGTTACTATTCATGAGTTACTATTCACGGGGTACTATTCACCCGTAAAATATATTTCTTTTGGTCCAAATTATTTTTGGGTACAATATTATTCCATGAGGAGATGTGCTAATTTTTCAGACCATTGGTTGAAGATATAATAGTAAATCAATATGGACCGCTGGTGGAAAGTTATACTAGTAAATCAATATGGATCGCTGGTTTAAAGTTTTAATAGCAAATCAGTATGGACCGTTGCTTTAAGTTTTAATAGTAAACCAATATGGACCGTCCGTTTAAAAGTAAATCAATCTGGACCGCTCATGAATTAGTTACTATGCAGTCCATTCTTCTATAAATAGAAGCTCATTCCTTCATTATTTCTTACGAATTCACTGAAACTTTAGAGAGAAACTATAGAGAGAGTTCTTCTTATATAATCTTGAGCGTATTTCTTTATAGTTTAAGAAAGCTTTGAGCGTAGTGCAAGTTTTCTTCGAGTATATCCTCGCCCTAATAGTCGAAATACTCTTATTTCAAAGGTAAGGGATATTATTTTTTGTACTCGTAAAGGAAATTATTTGTTGTACTCGTAAGGGATATTATTTCTTTCTTATTCATGAAGAGAACTTCTATTATTCCATTCTGTATTATTCGGCGGAATAACTCAGATGTCTGTGAGCTACCCTATACTTGGTGAAATTCTTACGTTATTCCATTCTTTATCATTATGTTGGAATAACTTTGTCTATCACAAGTACCGCATACATGGTGAAATTCTTCTGTCATTCCATTCTTTATTATTCTGTTGGAACATCCTGTCTGTGCATATACACCGGACCTGGTTCCATTATTTATTACTCTATCGGAATATCCTGTCTGTGCGTTTACGCCGGACGCCGGACCTAGTTCCATTATTTATTATTCTGTCGGAATATCTTATCTGTGCGTTTATGCCGGAACTTGTTCCATTATTTATTATTCTGTTGGGAATAACCTGTCTGTTCAGAATAACCTGTCTGTGTAGTCTATCGCACGCATGGTAAATCCTTCTGTTATTCCATTCTTTATTATTCTATTGGAATAACCTGTCTATGTGGATTACCACATGCATGGTGAATGATCTTTCGTATTCATTCCTTATTAAATTATGGAAATGATCTGTCTACGTGGATTACCACATCACGGGAAAAAATCCATTTGCAGTTTCATATATTCTATTATACTCAGTTGGTTAAAGCGTTGGCTTCTATACTCCATGAAATTAGTGGAATATCCTTGATATTTGTGCTTCATCTAGTATCTTTTCATGGAAATATTCTTCTGAGCATTTTTGAATTTTACTCTACAAAGTAGTATCATGTTGACAAATTGGACGTTATTGGTTCTTGGATAAATTAATTTATAAATCTTTAAAATTTATTCTTGAACTTGTTTTATTGAATTATTATGTCATTGTCATCATCCTCATGCTTCTATTGTGATGAAAGTCATATTTGGCTTACGTGCATAGATGGACTTGGTATGATTATGACCGAGGATTATTGAAGATAATCATGACCGTAATGTGACGAATGATGTGGTAAAAGTCCTCATTGGCACTGTAGTTCATTAGTGGACGAGTTGTTGGTATGATGATTATGACCGAGGATTATTCGGTATAGTCATGACCATTGATGATTACATGAATATCCTTGGCCGTGGAGCGAGGATGATTCGATTTTATTTATTGTTGAGTCTCAAATGATAAAGTTGATGAAAAACTTTTTAAATCATAGAAGATAGTAGATTTTATACCTTACTTGACTCTTCTAATGGATTGCTTGATCTGCTGTAGTTAAACTTGTTGTCTATTATATTCTATCAGTTTCACATTGTTGAAGGTTAAGGATAATTTATTCTGCATTATCTTAGTTATAATATTTCTTACTGGGCTAGTTGAGCTCACCCTTTCTTTCATTGTTCTCTTTAGGAAATGAGAACGTAGCAGGGACTAGTCGGGGAACAAAGTGATGGTCCTAGATGGTGCATTAGTAGTCCTCACTATTCTGTTAAATAGTGTGATAATAAATGTAATGAGGACTCCATTGAGTTTGTATATTGTCTAGATGACAATATTTATACTAAAACTCACAGCATATGTTTAGTCGTATTTTACCCGACTGTTGTATAATTAAGTTGTATTTGAATTCAGTACCTTGTATCTGGCAACCCAAGATGAGTGATGTATAACTGTTTTGGGGGCGTCATTGTTGGTATCAAAGCTTAGGGATATGATCCCTGGCTGAGATGTGAGACAAGAACTAGGAGGGGAGAGACGGGGAATTCCTTCGCTAGTATGACCTACCTAAGTTTATTTGGTATTTAATTGGTCGGTCATAGTATAGGGATAATATGTGATATATTAATTAACCCTTATTTTGTGGCAGTATTAGAAAATGGCATCCGAAAATGTTGAGATAAGTAATGAAGCACATGAGATCGTGGAGTCACCACAGATTAATACCGAGGATAATGTGCAACAGGAAAATAATAATCCTCAGGTGAACAACAACACTGACCAAATGGCGAACGACAAAATGTTTAGGAGCTTTTCTAATTACATACAACATCGTGCAAGAGAAACTCCCTGTCCAAAATGTAGGTGGAAACTTTGGAAACTCCAGAATGGTCCTTTGCTAAATAGTTCAAGGAGCTGGGACCACCGGAGTTTATTGGAGAGCCAAAACCACTTAAGGCAGATGCATGGATAAAGCAGATCACCAAGATATTTGATGTCTTGGGATGCTCCGAGGAGCAAAAGGTTCCTTTTGCCACCTTTATGTTGTGAGGAGAGGTAGATTACTGGTGGGAATCAGTAAAGCGTACTCAACCTGCCGCACTAAAAATGTCTTGGGAGAAGTTCCAAGAACTGTTCAATGACAAGTACTTTCCCGAAAGTATTCGTCACATTAAAGAGGTAGAGTTCATCAAGTTGGAGCAGAATAATATGACCGTGGTGCAGTACGAAGCTAAGTTTGTCGAGTTGTCCCGGTTTGCGTCCCACTTGGTTGATAATGAGGAGAGAATGATGCGGATGTTTTTAAGAGGTTTGAAACCGGAGATACGTCAATATCTTATTTCTCATAAACTGTGTTTATACTCAGATGTTGTAAATAGGGCTCAGTTATTGGAGCGCGATAATGGGTCAACACAACCAAGAGAAAGCACCCAGCAGAATGAAAATACCAGTGGTAACAGTCATCGAAGCGGTGACAACAAACGTGGAGGGAATCAACATGCCAGAAATGGTAACCACTTCAGTGGTAATCATGGACAAGACAATAAAAGTGGGAGTTTCAAGAAGAGGAGATTTAATAATGATGGAAGGACGTCAGCACCAGCACCTATTGTTAAGGAATGAGAACGACCGCCAGTCGTATGTTACAAATGCAGAGGGGAGGGACACATCAGTCCAAACTGTACACAGCAGTCCAAAGCATGTTACAATTGTGGAAGAGAAGGTCACCTAGCCCAATTTTGTTGTGCACCGAAGTCAAGTCAAGCTGGGATGGAGGCATCAAAGTCCATCCCAGACAAGACAAAACCGGTAGTTCAAGGGTGAGCGTTTGTTGTAACCTCCCAGAAAGTAAGGAAACCGAATGAGGTCATCACGGGTAAGCTTATCATAAACTCTAGTGAAGTATTTACCTTATTTGATACCGGCTCTACCCATTCTTTTATTTCTCCTACTTGCGCTCAACGTTTAAATTTGACTCCAGAGAAATTGGACTTTGACTTATCGGTTGAAACTCCGTTGGGAGAAACCTTCATTACATCCACAGTTTATAAGTCTTGTTTGATTTAAATCGGTAACCGCACATTACCTGTCGATCTTATTTATTTAAAAATACTTGTGTTTGACGTAATTCTAGGGATTGATTGGTTAACTACTCATCATGCAAAAATTGATTATTTTCGTAAGGTTGTTAGTTTTCATATTCCTAATCAACCTATTATGCGAATTTAAGCGACCAAACCATTAAAATCAATCACGGTCATTTCAAGCCATAAAGCTATTCGTTTATTAAAAAATGAATGTCAAGCTTTCTTAGCTCATGTCACAGATTTAAACAAAAATACGTCAGTTTTGAATGATATTTCTCTTGTTAATAAATTTCCTGACGTATTTCCTAAAGAACTTCCTGGCCTACCCCTAGAGCGTGAAATTGAATTTTGTATCGACCTTGAACCTGGAAATAAACCCATTTCCAAAGCCCCATATCGAATGGCTCCTATTGAACTTCAGGAGTTAAAGACCCAATTGCAGGAATTATTAGACATTGGTTTCATTCGTCCTAGTACGTCTCCTTGGGGTGCTCCTGTTCTATTCGTGAAGAAGAAAGATGGGAGTATGCGACTTTGTATCGACTACCGAGAATTGAACCATGTCACCATCAAGAATAGGTATCTGTTACCTCGCATTGATGACCTATTTGACCAGTTGCAAGGAGCATAATTCTTTTCAAAGATCGATCTTTGTTCTGGATATCATCAGCTGAAGGTTAAAACTGAGGATATTCCAAGGACTGCCTTTAGAACTCGGTACGGGCATTATGAATTCTTGGTCATGTCTTTTGGATTGACTAATGCTCCTGCTACCTTCATGGATATGATGAACCGAGTATTCAAGGAATATTTGGATCACTTTGTGGTTGTCTTTATTGATGACATTCTCATATATTCCAAAAGCCGTGAAGATCATGAGCAACACTTGAGGCTGATACTCCAAAAGCTTCGTGAAAACAAGCTTTATGCCAAGTTGAAGAAATGTGAGTTCTGGCTTGAGGAAGTTGCATTCCTTGGGCATGTGATATCAAATCATGGAATATCTGTTGACCCAACGAAGATTGAAGCAATTCAAAGCTGGGAGCAACCAAAGTCAGTGACAAAAGTACGTAGCTTTCTCGACTTAGCTGGTTATTATCGGAGATTCGTGGAAGGATTTTCTCGAATCGCTACTCCATTAACTCAGCTGACTCGAAAAGATACAAAGTTCGGTTGGAGCGAGGAATGTGAGAAGAGTTTTCAAGAACTCAAGGGAAGACTCATTTTAGCACCTGTTCTGACAATACCATCTGGCTCAGAGGGATTTGTCATCTATAGTGATGCTTCGGGCAAAGGGTTAGGATGTGTTCTCATGCAACATGGGAAAGTCATAGCATATGCCTCTCGGCAACTCAAAGAATATGAGAGGAATTATCCTACTCATGATCTAGAGTTGGAAGCTATTGTCTTCGCACTTAAGATTTGGAGGCATTACCTATATGGAGAGAAGGTGGAGATCTATACGGATCATAAAAGCCTCAAATAGTTCTTCACCCAAAAGGAACTCAACATGCGGCAACGATGTTGGCTTGAACTATTGAATGATCATACCATTCAATACCATCCTAGTAAAGCGAACGTAGTAGCTTACGCATTGAGTAGAAGATCATATGCGGGTACGAGTGCAATATTGTCAACACAAAGGCCCATTTTGTATGACTTACAAAGGATGGAGATAGAGTTAAAGACTCCAGGGACCCATGTGATGATGGCGAATATACGAGTAGAACCGACTTTAATCGATAAAGTTAAAGCTGCTCAAGCTACAGAACTGGAGCTAATACGTATGAGGAAGAAAGTGTAAGAAGGTGCTATTCCGGAAGCAAGAATCGATGAAGAAGGAATACTTCGAGTCAACTCCAGACTTTGTGTTCCTAACGACCCTGATTTAAAGTATAAAATCATAATGGAGGCGCACAACACACCGTTTACAATCCATCCTGGGAGTACCAAAATGTATCATGATCTTTGACATATATTTTGGTGGAGTAATATGAAGAGAGAGATAGCAAAGTTTATCTCAAGGTGTTTAACTTGTCAACGAGTCAAGGCGGAGCATCAAGTACCAAAAGGTCTATTGCGACCACTTGAAATTCCAGAATGGAAGTGGGAGCACATTACCATGGATTTCGTTACTGGTCTTCCCAAGGTTTCTCAAGGCATAGATGCAATTTGGGTAATTGTTGATAGATTGACCAAGTCTGCTCACTTCTTACCTATACAAGAAACTTATACACTTGAACATCTTGCTGATATGTACATAAATGAGATTGTAAAACTGTATGGTATGCCAGTAGTATCCATAGTTTCTGATCGAGACCCAAGATTCACTTCACGATTTTGGGTTAGTTTGCAGAAAGCTATGGGCACGGATTTACAATTTAGCTCGACATATCATCCTCAGACGGACAGACAGTCGGAGAGGACTATTCAAACTCTTGAAGATCTATTAATACTCTGTGTCCTTGACTTCAAAGGAAGTTGGGAAAAGTTCTTACCGTTGGTGGAGTTTTTCTACAACAATAGTTATCAAGCAAGTATTGGCATGGCTCCATTTGAAGCGTTGTATGGGAGACAGTGTCGTTCTCCAGTATGCTGGGATGTGGTGGGTGAAGCAAGGTTGTTGGGACCAGAATTGGTATGTATGACTACAGAAAAGATTCAAACGATCCGACAACGTATAAAAACTTCACAAGATCGACAAAAGAGTTATGTTGATCTTCATCGAAAGGATGTAGAATTCGATATTGGAGATCATGTGTTGTTACATGTTGCTCCGTGGAAAGGAGTTACGAGATTTGGAAAGAGAGGAAAGCTCAATCCTCGATTCATTGACCCATTTTAATTGAAGCGAGTAGAGGCGTGGCCTATAGACTCGCCTCACCGCCAAGTATGTCTCGTGTTCATAATGTTTTTCACATATCTATGTTACGTAAATATGTGAAAGACCCGAACCACATTATTGAGTTAGAACCAGACGAGATAGAGGAAGATTTAACGTATGATGAGTTACCTGTTAAAATCTTGGATAAGAAGGATCATGTTCTACGCTCTAAGGTTATACCTCAAGTCAAAGTTTTGTGGAGAAACCACGATGTGGAGGAAATGACTTGGGAGTTAGAATCTGAGATGAAGTCAAGGTATCCTCATCTCTTCGAGATACCAGGTATGTACCCTAATTTAAAGGACGAAATTTTATAAGAAGTGGAAGTTGTAAGACCCCAACTTTTATGAATAAAGAATAATTTTCTCGAAATATATTTTTGAATATTATGGTGTGGATTTGATATAATGTTATAGTTGTGGGTAATATTTACAAATTTTGCAAAGTAAGCAAGTGGTTATATATATATTCGATTGGTTGGGAATATTCGTTTTAAGCAGGAATATTATTAGACGACGCAAGACAATCATTAGTGGACCCCATTAATGGAAGTATTGTCGTAGTTAGAAAACGACAAAATTATCTTTCTATAAAAATAACGGTGGAGGTGTTACCGTTAAAACTGTTGAACTACCCGGTAGTAAAAGTACATTAATACCCATGGTTGGATAGTAGCACACGGTATTGATTATTGATGCTTACGTGAGAAGTCACACAGTTATACTCAATTATTGCTACAATAATTGCTGCATCATATCTCTCATATTATTGATTCAATTATTGTTACAGTATCATCTGCATAATATGATATATTATTAAATCAATAATTGAGACGACAAAGTAATTCATATTATTATTTGCATTATTGACAATGTCTAGAAGTTCTGTCAAGGAGCCCTCTTTCCTGGGAACGACCTGGTTGTTAAATATTATGAATTATAATATTAATGATGAATAAGTTCGTGTTGATTAAAAATGAATTTTATAGTTCTATTGTGTTGGAATTAATTGTGTTAGTGGAAATCGACATTTGTTTCGATAATAATAAATGTCTGGAGGTTATGTTGTTCAATCGGGTATTCGGGACACTTTTCGTGTCGGAGTACTATTCATGAGTTACTATTCATGAGTTACTATTTCACGAGTTACTATTCACGGGGTACTATTCACCTGTAAAATATATTTCTTTTCGGTCCAAATCATTTTTGGGTACAATATTATTCCATGAGGAGATGTGCTAATTTTTTAGACCGTTGGTTGAAGATATAATAGTAAATCAATATTGACCGCTGGTGGAAAGTTATAATAGTAAATTAATATGGATCGCTGGTTTAAAGTTTTAATAGTAAATTAGTATGGACCGTTGCTTTAAGTTTTAATAGTAAACCAATATGGACCGTCCGTTTAAAAGTAAATCAATCTGGACCGTTCATGAATTAGTTACTATGCAGTCCATTCTTCTATAAATAGAAGCTCATTCCTTCATTATTTCTTACGAATTCACTGAAACTCTAGAGAGAGAAACTATAGAGAGAGTTCTTTTTCTATAATCTTGAGCGTATTTCTTTAGAGTTTAAGAAAGCTTTGAGCGTAGTGCAAGTTTTCTTCGAGTATATCCTCGCCCTACCAGTCAAAATACTCTTCTTTCAAAGGTAAGGGATATTATTTGTTGTATTAGTAAGGGAGATTATTTGTTGTACTCGTAAGGGGTATTATTTCTTTCTTATTCATGAAGAGAACTTCTGTTATTCCATTCTTTATTATTACATTGGAATAACTTTGATATCTGGCTACCCTATACTTGGTGAAATTCTTCCGTTATTCCATTCTTTATCATTATGTTGGAATAACTGCATCTATGGGCAATACTGCATACATGGTGAAATTCTTCCGTCATTCCATTCTTTATTATTCGTTGGAACATCATATGTCCATGCGTTTACGCCTAGAACTCGGTTCCATTATTTATTATTCGTCGAATATCCACATCTATGCGTTCTGTGGGACCTAGTTCCATTATTTGTTATTCGGAATATATCACATGCAGACGTTTATGGGACCTAGTTCCATTATTTATTATTACGTTGGGAATAACACATGCATGCAGTCTATCGCACGCATGGTGAATCCTTCTGTCATTCCATTCTTTATTATTCTATTAGAACATCATGTCTGTGCGTTTACGCCGGACTTGGTTCCATAATATATTATTCTATCAGAATATCCTGTCTGTGCGTTTACATCGGACCTTATTCCATTATTTATTATTCTGTCGGAATATCCTGTGCGTTTCTGCCGGACCTGGTTCCATTATTTATTATTCTGTTGGGAATAACCTGTCTGTGCAGTCTATCACATGCATGGTGAATGATCCTTCGTATTCATTCCTTATTAAATTGTGGAAATGATCTGTCTACGTGGATTACCACATGGCGGGCGAAAATCCATTTGTAGTTTCATATATACTATTATACTCAGTTGGTTAAAGCTTTGGCTTCTATACTCCATGAAATTAGTTGAATATCCTTGATATTTACGCTTCATCCAGTATCTTTTCATGGAAATATTCTTCTAAGCATTCTTGAATTTTACTCTAAAAAGCAGTATCATGTTGATAAATTGGACGTTATTGGTTCCCGGAAAAATTAATTTATAAATCTTTAAAATTTATTCTTGAACTTGTTTTATTGAATTATTATGTCATTGTCATCATCCTCATGCTTATATTGTGATGAAAGTCATCTTTAGCTTACGTGCATAGATGGACTTGGTATGATTATGACCAGAGATTATTCGGTATAATCATGACCGTAATGTGACGAATGATGTGGTAAAAGTCCTCATTGGCCTGTAGTTCATTGGTGGACAGTTGTTGGTATGATTATGACAAGGGATTATTCGGTATAGTCATGACCATTGATGATTACATGAATATCCTTGGCCGTGGAGCAGGGATTATTCGATTTTATTTATTAAGCTGAGTCTCAGCGATAAAGTTGATGAAAAACTTTTAAATCATAGAAGATAGTAGATTTTATACCTTACTTGACTCTTCTAATGGATTGTTTGATCCGTTGCAGGTAAACTTGTTGTCTATTATATTCTATCAGTTTAACATTGTTGAAGGCTAAGGATAATTTATTCTGCATTATCTTAGTCATAATATTTCTTACTGGGGTAGTTGAGCTCACCCTTTCTTTCATTGTTCTCTTCAGGAAATGAGAACATAGTAGGGACTAGTCAGGGAACAGAGTGATGGTCCTAGATGGTGCATTAGTAGTCCTCACTAGTATGTGAAATAGTGTGATAATAAATGTAATGAGGACCCCATTGAGTTTGTATATTGTCTAGATGACAATATTTATATTAAAACTCACATCATATGTTTAGTCGTATTTTACCCGACTGTTGTATAATTAAGTTGTATTTGAATTCAGTACCTTGTATCTGGCGACCCAAGATGAGTGATGTATACCTGTTTTGGGGGCGTCACATCTACTATCAGCCTTGACTGCCAACCCAATCCATTATAAAAAGTATTTATTACCATTTAATCTGGTATTCCATGATGGGGACATTTCCTTAGCATCTCCTTGTAGCGTTCCCAAGATTCATATAGTGATTCACCCTGTTATTGCTCAAACTGGGAAATTGCAGTCCTCATTTTTGCAGTCTTAGCCATAGGAAAGAATTTGGCTAAGAACT
This sequence comes from Panax ginseng, assembly GCA_020205605.1. Lineage (NCBI taxonomy): Eukaryota > Viridiplantae > Streptophyta > Magnoliopsida > Apiales > Araliaceae > Panax > Panax ginseng. The sequence continues at coordinate 46,328,183 of CM035147.1, read as the reverse complement.
TGTGTGCTAAGTCCTCCCATGTAGTGATTGACCCCGGTGGTAACGAGCGGAGCCAGCTTCTAGACTTATCCCGTAAAGAGAATGGAAACAACATGAGTCTAATTGCATCTTCTTACACCCCATTATACTTAAAGGTGTCACAAATCTCTATGAAGCTCAATAGATGCTCATTCGGGTCATCTGCAGTAGCACCTCCAAATTAAACCATGTTCTGGACCATTTGTATAGTTCCCGACTTAATTTTAAAAGTATCCACTGATATAGCTGGCCTTTCTATTCTCGACTGCAACTCATTGATCTTCGGCTTTGAATAATCCCTTAAGGCTCTATACTGCTCTTCTCGAGGCTCTTCTGCCATGTTGGATATTGAAGTATCAGTATCCACTTGTGTATTCTTACGTGCTCTCGATCTCCAAGCACTACCGTTGATATTTTCACGTGTAAGAATCAACTCAGGATGTGAATCGAGTGCGCATATACTATGCACAAGTACCTGAAATAAAAACAAAAATAAAATAGAAATAAGATAAGATAAGAATTGTTTAAGTCAAACAAATCTATCTTTAATTGATGACGACAGTAATAAAATTAAACACCGATCCCAGGTAACAGTGCCAAAAATTTGTTGCCTCCTTTTTGGTTTAACAAAATGGACTCTAACGCATGCAAGTATACACGGGTCAACAAGTAGTACATAGTAAGAAAGTGTCGATCCCATTGAGAAAGGTGAATAAAACTATACTATCATGCAACGACCTTATCACTATTAATGTATGCTCAAACGATCAAATAATAAGTGAATTGGTATCTATTTTAACACAAAAATACTAAATACTAAAAGTACGATAATCAAGTTAGAGAAATATGAGATCATAATTTCATTTAATGCTTCGTCCAACATGTACGCCTCTTGTTATGTCTAATTATTTAATATGGACAGCTAGTCGAAAGCATAAAAGTGTAACATAACCATCTTTCGATGTACTATGTCCAAATTACACAAAATCCACAAATTGATAGAATTCATGTAAACATCAAAATTACCCAACTCACTATATATCTATGTGAATTAAAAGCAATAATGAATTAAGTACAAGCTCTCAATGACTACACATGGTGACCCAACATATTCATATCCGGATCACGAATCACAAAACCTATTATGACTAAGTCTCATGAACATATGCCAACATGGTTTAATCTATACTTATATTTCATTTTTCAATTCCATACAAGTAGTTAGTGTGAATGGTGATCAATCATTCAATATTTTAGCACAACCATGCAAGCCAATCCAATATTAAACATACAACATCATAATCAGGCATGCACGTATAGACTACACATTAAAATCCATTAGAATCCCATAATGGAAGTTAGTTCATTTCTGAATCAACAACCATTATGGGATTGAAGCAAAACATGGAAATAAGAAATATAAACAAGAGATATAAGAGAAATGAGAGATCAAATCTGATAATCCATGCTGCAAAGTCTGATTCCCGGCTTGTTCAAATACATAATCTTCACCAGAATGAAAACTAATATTATTAAGCAATCATCTAAAGAAAGAAGCTCAAACTAATAAAGGAAATGCTAAAACTCTCTCTGGCTAAGCAAAACCTAATAATTGTAATAGAACTGATAATAGAATGAATAATACGTCTCTGGTAACCAACCATATCGTCTAAAAATAGCAAACACGCTCCAACAATTCAAATTACAAAAGTCAGCATTTTAAGTCAGGTTTGACTAGCCTTGTTGATGCAAGTGTCACACGAGGAATCGGTATGCAGCAAGATCAGAAGGCGATATCGCTGAAAGTGCTTGCACGGCGCGCCATGGCTCTTTGATAATTGGGCACGGCCGCGTGGTAGGTATATCTGCCTCTGTATTTCCTCTGGCGCGAGTGCACCATGACTATGCTTTGTGGCAGCGCGGCCGCGCTGATGCTACTTCTTGTCTGCTGTGTTTGCTGTTGTTACTTCTTCCTGCTACATTCTTCTTCTTCATTTATTTTCCTCTTTACTTGGTCACACCTAAGTTCTTCTAGCTGCTTGACTCTAGTTTCCAACTTCATTCTTACACAAGCCACCACGACTTGTATTGCCTTTTCCATTTCCATGTCATTCCATGCCTTAGGATACATTAAGAGTTCCAGCTACGAACACTGTAAGACCCCAACATTTATAAATAAAGATTAAATTTTCTCGAAATATATTTTTGAATATTATGATGTGGATATGATATAATGTTATAGTTGTGGGTAATATTTATAAATTTTGCAAAGTAAGCAAGTGGTTATATAATATTCGATTGGTCGGGGAATATTCGCTTTATCAGGGAATATTCGTACGATGGCACAATCATTGGTGGACCCCACAATGAAAGTATTGTCGTAGTAAGAAAACGACATAATTATCTTTTTATAAAAATAACGGCGAAAGTGTTACCGTTAAAACTATTGAACTACCTTAGTAAAAAGTACAAGATGTCTGGCGTGGTTGTACTGAGAGAGCACACAAGATTGGTTATTGATGCTTACGTGAGAAGTCACTAAGTTATACTCAATTATTGCTACAGTAATTGCTACATCATATCTATCATATTATTGATTCAATTATTGTCACAGTATCATCTGCATAATATGATATATTATTAAATCAATAATTGAGACGACAAAGTTATTCATATTATTATTTATAATATTGACAATGTCTAGAAGTTCTGTCAAGGAGAGGTTTGGTCACCTAATTGCGCGCCAATAAGGAGAAATCCTTATCGGAAAGTCCCCTCTTCCTGGGAACGACCTGGTTGTTAAATATTGTGAGTTATAATATTAATGATGAATAAGTTGTGTTGATTAAAGATGAAATTGATAGTTCTATTGTGTTGGGATTATTAGTGTTAGTGAAAATCGACATTTATTTCGATAATAATTGATGTCTGGAGGTTATATTGACCAATTGGGTAATTAATCGGATAAATGAGCAATTAATTGCTATTATTTCACATGCTTATAACTATTTGTTCACATGTGTATACTATTGATTCACATTCATGTACTATTAGGGGAGGTGGTACAAGATTGATAATACTTGCATGACTAAATTAAAAATAAAGAAAAAGAGGAAGGTATTACACTGTAATATTTTGAGCCCCAAAACGTGCAATTATCGAAACTATATTTTCCTATAAATAGAAGCTCATTCTTCCTTCATTTCTCACCAATTCACAAAAGCTTTAGAGCAATTATTATAGAGAGAAATTATAGAAAGAAAGAAGAAGAGAAGTCTGCTACCTCACTATTCCAGTATCCAGTTTTTCTAAGGTAAAGGGTATTATTTCTTTCGTATTCATGAAGAGAGTTATTTTCTTTCAATACTCGTAAGGGTTGTTATTCCTTTCTTTATTATTATGTTGGAATAACCTGCCTATGTAAAGTAACGCATACATGGTGAAATTCTTTTGTTATTCCATTCTTTATTATTCTGTTGGAACATCCTATCTGTGCGGATTATGCATGACCTGGTTCCATTCTTTATTATTCTGTCGGAACATCCTGTCTGTGCAGATTATGCATGATCTGGTTCCATTCTTTATTATTCTGTTGGAACATCATGTCTGTGCGAATTACGCATGACCTGGTTCCATTCTTTATTATTCTATTGGAATAACCTGTCTGTGTAGATTACGCACGCCTGGTGAATTCTTCTGTTATTCCATTCTATATTATTCTATTGGAATAATCTGTCTACGTGGATTACCGCATGGCGGCAAAAATCCATTTGCGGTTTCATATATTCTATTATACTCGGGTTGATTAAAGTTTTGGCTTCTATACTCCATGAAATTAGTGGAATATCCTTGATATTTGCGCTTCATCCAATATCTTTTCATGAAAATATTCTTCTGAGCATTCTTGAATTTTACTCCACAAAGCAGTATCATGTTGACAATTTGGACGTTATTGATTTCTGGATAAATTAAATTATAAATCTTTACAAATTTATCCTTGAACTTGTTTTATTGAATTCTTATATCATTGTCATCATCCTCATGTTTATAATATGTTGAAAGTCATTTGTGGCCTGTAGTGCATGGATGGACTTGGTATGATTATGACCAGGGATTATTCGGTATAATCATGACCGTAATGTTACAAATGATGTGGTAAAAGTCCTCATTGGCCGTAGTGCATTGATGGACAGTTGTTGGCATGATCATTACCATTGATGAATACACGAATATCCTTGGCCCGTAGTGCATGGATAATTTGTGGTCGTGATACTAATGAATATCCTTGGTAGAAAGTGGGGATGATGTGGTTTATTTATTAAGCTGAGTCTCAGCGATAAAAGTGATGAAAAACCTTTTAAATCATAGAAGATAGTAGATTTTATTATCTACTTGACTCTTCTAATGGATTGCTTATTCCACTGCAGTTAAACTTGATGTTTGTTATATTTTATCAGTTTAACACTGTTGAAGGCTAACGATAAATTATTCTGCATTATCTTAGTCATAATATTTCTTATTGGGCTAGTTGAGCTCACCCTTTCTTTCACTGTTCTCTTCAGGAAATGAGAACATAGCCGGGACTAGTCGGGGAATGGAGTGACGGTCCAGATGATAGTATTAGTAGTCCTCACTATTCTGTTAAATAGTGTGACAATAAATGTAATGAGGACTCCATTGAGTTTGTATATTGTCTAGATGACAATATTCTTATTAAAAACTCTTAGATTATGTTTTATCGTATTTTACACGACTGTTGTATAATTAAGTTATATTTGAATTTTGTACCATGTATTTTGCAACCCAAGATGGGTGATGTATACCTGTTTTGGGGGCGTCACAGTTGGTATCAAAGCTTAAGGATATGAAAATGACCTACCTAAGTTTATTTGGTATTTAATTGGTCGGTCAGATTTTAGGGATAATATGTTGCATGTCAATTAACCCTTGTTTTGTTGCAATATTTAAAAATGACATCCGAGAATGTTGAGAATAGCAATGGAGCACAGGAGACCGTTGAGTCTCCAAAGATTAATAATCAGGATAATGTGCATCAGGAAGGCGACAATCCTCATGCAAACAACAACACTGACCAAATGATAAACAATGGAATATTCAGAGGCTTTATGCAATTCATGCAATGTAAGACCCAAACTTTTATGAATAAAGAATAATTTTTTCGAATTATATTTTTGAATATTATGGTGTTGCTTTGATATAATGTTATAGTTGTGGGTAATTTTTACAAATTTTGCAAAGTAAGCAAGTGGTTATATAATATTCGATTGGTCGGGGAATATTCGTTTTTACAAGGAATATTAAATGACGCGGCAAGACAATCATTCAGTGGACCCCACAACGAAAGTATTGTCGTAGTTAAAAATGACAAAATTATCTTTCTATAAAAATAACGGTGGAGGTGTTACCGTTAAAACCATTGAACTACCCGGTAGTAAAAGTACAAGAATGTCTGGTGGTTGCATAGTAGCACACGGTATTGATTATTGATGCTTACGTGAGAAGTCACTCAGTTATACTCAATTATTGCTACAGTAGTTGTTGCATCATATCTCTCATATTATTGATTAAATTATTGCTACAGTATCATCTACATAATATGATATATTATTAAATCAATAATTGAGACGGAAAAGTTATTCATATTATTATTTGCAATATTGACAATGTCTAGAAGTTCTGTCAAGGAGAGGTTTGGTCACCTAATTGCGCGCCAATAAGGAGAAATCCTTATTGGAAAGCCCCCTCTTTCCTGGGAACGACTTGGTTGTTAAATATTGTGAATTATAATATTAATGATGAATAAGTTCGTGTTGATTAAAGATGAATTTTATAGTTCCATTGTGTTGGACTTATTTGTGTTAGTATGGTTGATGTCTGGAGGATATATTGTTCAATCGGGTATTCGGGATACTTTTCGTGTCGGAGTACTATTCACGAGTTACTATTCACGAGTTATTATTCACGAGTTACTATTTATGAGTTACTATTCATGAGTTACTATTCATGAGTTACTATTCATGAATTACTATTCATGAGTTACTATTCACGGGGTACTATTCACCCGTAAGATATATTTCTTTTCGGTCCAAATCATTTTTGGGTATAATATTATTTCATGAAGAGATGTGCTAATTTTTCAAACCATTGGTTGAAGATATAATAGTAAGTCAATATGGTCCACTGGTGGAGTTATAATAGTAAATCAATATGGATCGCTGGTTTAAAGTTTTAATAGTAAATCAGTATGGACCGTTGCTTTAAGTTTTAATAGTAAACCAATATGGACCGTCCGTTTAAAAGTAAATCAATCTGGACCGTTCATGAATTAATTACCATTCAGTCCATTTTCCTATAACTAGAAGCTCATTCCTTCATTATTTCTTATGAATTCACTGAAACTCTAGAGAGAGAAACTATAGAGAGAAAGAAGAAAAGTATTTTGTTACTTCACTTTTCCAATATCCAGTTTCTTCAAGGTAGGGAATATTATTTGTTGTAATTCGTAAGGGGTATTATTTCTTTTGTATTCATGAAGAGAACTTCGTTATTCCATTATTTATTATTTCGTTGGAATAACCTATATATGCGAGACTCCCTATACTTGGTGAAATCCTTCTCGTTATTCCATTCTTTATTATTCATTTGGAATATCACGTGCGTGCGCTTTTACTTTGGACCGAGTTTTCATCTTTATTATTATTCATTGGTATATCTTATGCATGCTTTTACGCCGCACCTAGTTCCGTATTTATTATTTCCGTTGGAATAACTTACTGCACAAGGCTTCATCGCATGCATTGTGACATCCTGCATTTTTAGAATTTATAAATGAGAATTTTATAAATAAAAGTATTATTTATGAGATATGTTGGGTGTGAGTATGTGTATGTCTTATATTGTAGAATATGTGAATTGATGTGAAGAGAATGTTATATATTAATTTTAATATATATAAATATTTAATGGAATTATTTATTGAGTTAAATAAATTAATTTGGTTTTGATTATAGAGTAATGTAATTAAGTGTAGTAGATTAATTAAATGAATATTTAGTATTTAATTTAATTAATATAATAATTTTATGTTATAGTTCTAATTTAATTGAGATAATTAAATTAGATGAGTTATGTGATGATTGTTACACGAAATTATAATTAACAAAGAAATATAATTATGTGACAATTTGATGAGATTGATTTATGTTAAACCATTGATTAAATAAAATAATGAGTATTTGCCAAACATGGTCTTAAGCTTTTCAAGTTCAAGTTGGTGTAACCTATGTATTAACTAGTAATTAGTATATATAATAATTACTAGGAGTTACATATATTATATATTACTAGTATTGTATATTATATGTATATACTACAAGTTAGTATGTTAGTTTTAGAAAATAAACCAAAGAAAGAAGAAGAGAGTTAGAGAGAGTTGTAGGAGAAGAAGAAGAGGAAGAAAAAGAAGAAGAAGAAGGGAAAGCTTTGAGAAGACAAAACAAGCCCCATCATCATTATCTCTATCTCTCTCTTAAATTCATACTAATAAGGTTATAATCTAAATTCCTTGTTTTAATTATATTTTTATGTTCTTCATAATGTAGGAGAAATTGAGAGAGATAGAGAGAAATAGAGGAATTGTGATGAGCTAGAAGAAGGTAACTTCTAAACTCTTATTTAATCTTTAATTTTTTTGGGTAGATTTATGTTCTACGGTAGTAGATCATGCTTAATCTTGTTTGTATAGGTTTAATCTTGGATTATCAAGAATCAAACAAGAGGATTCAAGAAAGAAAATGAAATGGAAAGAGAATTTGAAGAACAAAATTCGTAGGTTTTGAGTAATTGTGGACAAATCTTGTAAAATTCATACCTCTTTGGGTATAATGAGTTAGAAAGTGAGCCTTATATCAAATCGAAGATTTGGAAGTAAGCTATATTCTGAAAGTGGAATCATATGAAAACTCTTTGTCGATTTCTTGCAATGTTTGTGTTAGTAAGGCTGGTCTGAAGGGAAAATAATCTGCCCAGAAAATCAAAACTGTTACGGTTTCTGACTTTGAACAATTCATATAAATTCGTGTGTTTTGAATTTGAAGAAACTTTAAACAGCAAAGTTGAAGATATGGAAGTTTTCTAGCCAGACTCGCGAGATTGAGCCATTTTATGGACCGGATCATGTCCGAAATAAATTGTTTAGTAAGGATGTCCAGAAAATGAAATTTTCTAGACTAGTTGATGAATTACAGAATCTGGTTTAGATGGATAAGGGTCTGACTTTAAGGCCTAGATGAGGTTGTATTACACTGAGTAAGGGTTAATTCTATATAAGAAGGAACAAAAACGGACATGTAACGAAGTAGTTATGTTAAAAACAAAAACAACGTTTTGTTAAAGAAATTGTGAAGATGAGTTTTATAATTCTGTTTGAATTAAGATTTTGGGTGATGGTATATTTTGATGATTAAAAATATGTTTTGACATATGTAATGAGTATAGATATGTGTTATCATATTCTATGCATACTTAACCATTTAAGATCAAGAGTTGAGATAAGTTAATGTGTGCACATAACGTGCTCGATAAAATGCCTAAGAGTAATAGTGTTTCTAAACTTTGGTATACAAAGTGTCTATCTAATGACTAATATTGGATTTTATGTGCATCTGAGTATGAAAAGATGATAATACAAGAATAATAATGGAAAGAAATTGAAAAGGGCGATTTTTGATTTTTGAAAGAAAATTAAACTTGTAAACAATGTGTTGAATATGCATTTTTTGAAACCAAAGTGGTATAATAAAATGGTGTGATATACGCACATTAAACTACAAGTGCAATAGTCTAGCATGTGTGGTGATGAAAATGAAAATAAAACCGAGTTGCATATAAAATAGTTAGATGTCTATAAAGACATTATAAAGGATAATAAGATAAAGTAAGGTCTTAGAATAAATTTTACCATGAGATTGAGTATTGATTTTATTTATTATCAATCTCACATACAGTGTAGGTTGTGCAAGGACGCGAAGTATTAGCATGTTGGTAAAACGTCGGTAAAGGCAAGTCTTTTAGTTCCTTTTTGCTATGTGAACTTGATGATGATCTGCTTTAAAATTTTAGTGTATGATGTATTATATATGTCAAAAGTATAAAATGTGAAAGTCAATCTATGACTATGATGATTGAACTATGAATGTTGATTGAGTAAGGAACTCAACTTTATAGTTGTTATGTCAACTACAACATGTATGCTATGTTTGTTTATGATTATTCTTGTATGTTGAGCATGTTATTATGTGCTACGTGATGCATGAAAACTGTTAGATTTTGCTGAGCTGTCGAGCTCATTCTTGAAAAATAACCATTTTTGCAGATTCAAGAATTGAAGGTAACGCTATGTGCTACTTGATTGTTATGGATCAAAAGTGATATATGAAGATTTAATATCCTAGCTAAATTGTTATTCTTATAAACCATGTCTAATGTTTCGAATAATGTATTAATGTTGAATTGTAATATTGTTTTGCGATTGTAAACTTTTGTAGTATTAAAATGATTCTGAGATATTTAGATGTAAAGGTTGAAGGTTTTGGGAACGAGGATAGTTTGTAATAGAAAATTTTAATTATTCCGCAAATTTTAATGGTTGTATTATCGTTTAATGATGTAAAATTAGAGGTTGAATGTATTATTAACGACCAAAGTCGAGAATTAAATTGCATGAATTTTGGGGTCGTTACATGCATGGTGATTTCTTTTGTTATTCCATTCTTTATTATACTAAGTTGGTTATCATCAATTGAGACCAGAGGATGTACCAAAGATAGCGTTCAGAACACGATATGGTCACTACACATTTTTATTAATGTCGTTTGGTCTTACGAATGCTCCTGCAGCATTTATGGGACTAATGAATGGTTTATTCAAACCGTTTTTGGACAAGTTCATAGTGGTATTTATAGATGACATTTTGGTATATTCCAAAACCAAAGAAGAACACGAAGAACATTTGAGGTTAACGTTGGAAGTATTGAGAAAGGAGAAGTTGTACGCTAAATTTTTGAAATGCGAATTCTGGATCGAGCGAGTACAATTTCTTGGTCACGTGATCGATAAAAATGGAATTTTGGTAGATCCATCCAAAGTAGAAGCCGAGATTAACTGGGATCAGCCGAGAACGCCGTCGAAAGTAAGAAGTTTTCTTGGATTGGCGGGATATTATAGAAGGTTCATACAAGACTTTTCCAAGATTGCAACTCCGTTAACGAATTTAACTCGAAAAGCTGTGAAATTTGTTTGGACGGATAAGTGTGAGGAAAGTTTTCAAGAATTAAAGAAGAGGTTGAGTACGACACCTGTGTTATCTCTTCCGGATGATACAGGAAATTTTGTTGTTTTTAGCGATGCGTCGCATAAAGGACTTGGCTGTGTGCTTATGTAAAATGGCAGAGTCATTGCGTATGCATCACGACAGTTGAAGGATTACGAGAAGGGTTACTCGACCCATGATTTGGAGTTAGCTGCAGTTGTTTTTGCTCTAAAAATTTGGAGGCACTATCTATACGGGGAGAAGTGTAAAATATATACGGACCACAAGAGTCTGAAATATATTTTTACACAGAAGGATTTGAATATGCGTCAAAGAAGATGGTTGGAATTAATTAAGGATTACGACTGTGAGATTTTATACCATCCGGAAAAAGCAAATGTGGTTGCCGACGCCTTAAGTAGAAAGGGCCGTGAGAAATTTATAATATTGACTACTCAGGAGGAGCTAATTGCAGAAATGGAGAAACTAGAGTTGGAAGTGAAGTATCCTATGGAGATTAATGAGAAGCTATTTCAGATGCAATCTGGTACAACTCTACTAGATAAAGTAAAGGAGGCTCAACTTCAGGACGATGAATGTAAAAAGGTGACAAAGAAGATATCTGAAGGAACCGAACCGAGATTTAAGATGGATAAGGAAGGAATACTGAAATTTGAGAGTAGAATTTGGGTTCCACCAGTACAAGAGATTAAGGAAGAAATTTTGAGCGAGCCTCATAGTTCACGATATTCGATTCACCCTGGTAGTACCAAAATGTACCAAGATCTTCGACAACATTTCTGGTAGCCGAATTTAAAACATGATGTTGCAGAATGTGTTGCCAAGTGTCTGACCTGTCAGAAAGTGAAAGCAGAACATCAGAGACTGAGTGAATTACTACAATTGTTAGAGATCCCAGAATGGAAATGGGAACATATTACAATGGACTTCGTGGTTGGCCTTCCGACGACTCAAAAAGGCTACGACGCAGTATGGGTTATCGTTGACCGACTGACGAAATCTGCACACTTCCTTCCTATCAAAATCAAATTCAACTTAGATCAGTTGGCTAGGCTTTACGTAAAAGAGATTGTTTCGAGGCACGAAGTTCCGGTATCACTTGTTTTAGATAGGGATCCGCACTTCACATCAAATTTTTGGAAACGTCTTCAGGAATGTATGGGTAAGCAATTGCGAATGAGTACAACTTATCACCCTCAAACAGATGGACAGAGCGAACGAACAATTCAAACGTTAGAAGATATGCTAAGAGCCTGTGTAATGGACTTCAAAGGAAATTGGGATGATCACCTACCGTTAGTAGAGTTCGGCTACAACAACAGTTATCACGCTAGTATAGGCATGCCGCCTTACGAAGCGTTATACGACAGAAAGTCCAGAACTCCGCTTTACTGGGATGAAGTTGGTGAAAGATAATTGCTAGGGCCAGAATTGGTACAGCAGACAGCAGAAATAGTCAAAGTGATCCGAGCACGATTGGTAGCTGCTCAAGATCGATAGAAGAAATACGCTGATCCACATCGTAAAAATATCGAGTTTGAATCAGGTAGTTATGTTTTCTTGAAGGTCTCTCCCTGGAAGGGAAAGAAAGGAAAATTGAGCCCAAGATTTATTGAACCATTTGAAGTATTACGTAGAATCGGAGAAGTCGCGTATGAGGTAGCCTTACCTCCAGCACTCAAGAATGTCCACAACGTCTTCCATGTGTCTGTGTTACGACCCTACAAGGCCGATTACAAGCATGTAATTGAATACGAACCCCTGCATTTTGAGAAAGACTTATCTTACGAAGAAATCCCTGTCCAAATTGTCGACCGAAAAGAATAAGTTCTCAGAAATAAAGTTATACCTTCTGTTAAGGTAATTTGGAGAAACCACAACGCTGAAGAAGCTACGTGGGAACTCAAAGAGAATATGATGAAGAATTACCCTCATTTATTTACTTAATTATTTGTAAGCGATTCTGGGGACAAAATCTTTGTAAAGGGGGGGGGGGGGAGAATGTAACGGGTCAAATTTATTGAGTCGTGATTCTGGGGACATAATCCTTTTAAGGTGGGAAAGATGCGACGAACGAGAATTTTGTAATTTAATTTTAATATTTATTGAATTAAATAAATATTTTTCGATGATTTAATTATTGGACTAAATAATTATTTGATGCAATTGTGGTAGATTAATTTAATTATGTGTTACATTTATTAAATTAATGTAGAGAATATTTGTTATTCAAGTATGTATTTATGTGAGCTTATTGAATTAAATGAAATATTTAATTAAGCATGATGTTATTTTAATTAATTTAATTATTAATTAGAGAGTTAATAATTTGACATTAATTATTAATGAGAAATTTAATTATGTGACTATGTGAAATTGTGAGAAATTATTATATTTTATTTAAAATAAATTAAATTAGATATTGATTTATTTTATGAAGGAGTGTGACATTAATTAAACCACATGATAAAGCTTTATTAAATTAAATGGTTTTGAAATCTATTAAGCCTAGCCAAACATGGCCTTAATGGGAGTTACTATGATTGCCCGTGATTGGGTTAATCGACCACCAAAGGCGCGTCAGTTCCTTTAATATATCAGACGTCTTCTTTTCTTTTCTTCATTATTGCTAAGTCTAGAGAGCTTTCACAGAGAGAAATACAGAGTATTAGTTGAGAAGTCAGAGAGAAATTGATATTCATCTCTTATTAAAATCCACACTACGCTTTGGGTAATCTCATCCTTCCTAATTTCTACTTTACGTATTTTAGTTTTCATGAAAATGACTTTTAAAGTTTTTGGTTTAACCTCTGTAATTGGGTTAGGAGTAACGATTATGGGTTGTATGTGTGTTATGACATAACAAATTGTGTTTAATTATATATATTATGTAAACCATATCATCAAATTCATGAAAACATGTTGTATATGATTTCTACAAAATTACAGAGTATGGGTTTTGGGCCTTATGGCCTTATACGTGATATTTTATGTATTGATCGTATATTATCCCTAAATTTTACACTTGTATGTTGTTATGCATGTTGATACGAAGAGACCAAAGTTTAAATGAACGGATTTGGTGTTATAACGAATCCGTAGTGACAATTTTCATGTTTTATTTTCAAAACCTCTAAGAACATCAAAGTCAGTGAAATTCACATGCTTTAAATCTCTTATTAAGTGTTTAAATTGGTTAATGTCAGTATATAAAGGTTGGGTTATGATTATATATGAATTATATCAGGTGGGTATGATTAAATTCGAGTAGTAATAATTTTATTGGAGTTCCTTTGCCATGTTCTGCAATTTTTGCGAATTGCAGAACTAAAATCGAGCTCTCATGCCACGATGCCGACTCGTGCCTTGAGACTCGCATCAAGCAGGCGCCATGCAGCAATGACACTAAAGACCATTGCCGCTTGGCGCCATCATGCCGCAAAAATGAGAACCGGTGTAACAATGGCGTAGCTAAATGCCACTCTCGTAATGTTCGAGAATGAGAATTTTTTTTAAAATGTTTAAGTCTAGTAATGTGTTAGTAAATTAATTTAATGAACATATAAACATGTTAGAAGTATAATGTGAAGATAAAATAGTTGTTTATTGTAAGACCCCGAATTATTAATAAATGAAATTTAAATTTCCTCTATTTATTATTTTGAAATAGTTAGGGTTGAATTGATTAACGTGGTTAGTTATGGGTAAAATGTACAAATATTTTTAAATAAGCTGGTGGTTATAAAATATTCATTGTTGTCGGGGAATATTCGTTTGGTCGTGGAATATTCTTGTTGTCAGGGAATATTCGTACGACGGCGCAGTCTTTTGTGTGCCCATAACGAAAAGCGATTGGATGAAGAAAACGACAAGTATAAGTTGTTTATAAATAACGGTAGCAGTTATTTACCAATTATCTTGTTGGAATACCGGTGGTTAAAAACACGATGAATACGCGTTGTTTGACGAGAGCACTGCACTCAGATTGCATCAATTATTGATTCTTACGTAAGAAGGCACTACTCAATAATTGTTACAATAGTTCTTATTCAAAGATTTTATTTTATTGATTCAATAATTGCTGCATTGATATTTTATATTACTGTTGTTTTAATAATTGTCACTACATAGTATTTTCTATTATCGAAGCAATAATTCATATTATCTGAATAATATTATTAGAAAACATTATTGGCAATGTCTAGAAAGTTCTGTCTAAAGAGAGGTTGGGTCACCTAATTGCGCGCCAGTAAGGAAAAATTCTTATTGGAAAGCCTCATCTTTCTTGGGAACGGCCTGGTTGCCAGTACTGTGATTCTGTAATATTATTTGTGAATAATTAATTATTGATTTATATGATGAGGAAAATATTAATTTTATGTGGATATAGATGGAAATTTTTTTTAAAGTGACAATTGTTAAAAAAATCGATATTTTATCTTTTCTGATAAAATAATATTTTATTATATTATTATAATATAATAATGATGATATTTTTTAAAATGAATGTGGGATATATGAGTAGATGAGGAGGAGGAGTATTTTTGTTGCAATAAATACTTAAAAACATGTTAAACATGTTGGTGGACCCATTTCTTGACTGAAATTTGATTATAGCCTGTAAAATTGCCCGTTTGTGGATTCCGGTCAATTTTTGTTTTGAATTTGGAAAAACTTTCTTCTGTAAAGTTGTAGAGAATTGAATTTCCTATAAAAATTCGAGAGATTCGAATTTTTTGATGAAAGAGCTATTTATTATGAATTATTAAAGTTCAGTAGTTCCGAAATAATTGATTTTTGGAAGTTTTAAATATTTATAACTACAAAAACGTTTTTGGTCATATAATTGGGACTTGCATGTGATGTAAATGGCTGATTTCAGATCTAAGAGTGGACGTAAGAAATTTGGTTATATATATTATTATTATATTCAATTTTCTGCTTTGGTGTTCTAAGCATTTTCCTATAAATAGGGTGCTTAGGTTAGAATTGAAAATCACACCAGAAACTACAGATTTCTCTCTCTATAATATCGAGCGTATTTTGTGAGTATTTTTATACTTTGAGTGTTGCTATACGGTGCAAGTTCCTTCAGCACTATATATGATATTCCAACCAGAAGTACTATTCTAGCCAAGGTAAGGGATGTTATTTTATTCGAAAATGATATTATTTCTTCAATATCATTATGCCGAAATATTGGTTGGAATTTTTTTTATCAAATTTGGAACTTTTTCATGTCGGGGCTACTATTCACAAGTTATTATTCACGAGTTACTATTCACAAGTACTATTCACGAAGCATGATGATCTTTTTTGTGAAATTTCTATCTTTTAGTGTCGGAGTTACTATTCATATATATGGCACTATTCACGTATACGATACTATTCACAAATATGGCACTATTTACCGAAAAATAAAATTTTCTTCTTTTTGTCCAAAATATCTATTCTGGATACTAGCTTTGATTGTATCCATATTTTGATCATTCTTGAATTTTACTCCACTATGATTATTTATGAGGTATTTTTGGACATGGAATAAATTTGAAATCTGAATCCTTAATATTTATTCTTTTGTTTCCATTGGATTCGTTTTCTTTAAAATATTTTCATCATCCTCGGTCCTAAATGATGATATAATTGAATATCTTTGGCTTTGTAGTGCAAAGATGAATGATTTCGATGAATATCTTTGGCTGTTTGTAGTGCAAAGATGAGCAGTGTGTTTAGATGAACATGATTAATTTGATGAATATCTTTGGCTTGTAGTGCAAAGATGAATATTTGATTTCGGATATATATTGATTGATGTTATAGGGATAAAAGATAGAGCGATGAACTTTTAAATTCATATATAGAAGATAGTAGTTTGCATTCTCTACTTAACTCTTCTAATGAATTATTATTTCATTGCAAGATTGATTTAAAACTTGTTGTCTATTGTATTCTCTTAGATTTTTTCCTGTTGAAGACTAACGATAATTTGTTTTATATTATCTTAGTCATAATATTCTTTACTGGGCTAGTTGAGCTCACCCTTTTCCTTGTTGTTCCATTTTTCTTCTCGTGGAGGCGAGAATGTAAGCAGTACTAGTCGTAAGGTGTGGAATGATGGTTCTAGAAGTCGTTTTAGTAGTCCTCACCATTTTTGTAAAATAATGTATCAATAATTGAAATGAGGAGTTATTTGAGTGTAGATATTGTCTAGATGACAATATTTGTATTTAAACTCACTGTTTTTATGTTGTATTAATAAAGTTGTAGTTATTTCTGTACCATGTATTTTGATGACTCAGAATGGGTGTTGTATACCTGTTTTGGGGGCGTCACATTTATCATGTAAATAACATAATTGCATGTGGGTTGAATTATTGAATACATAATTAATTCATTATTCATGAGGTGATATTATATGATAATAAATGTGATAATTTGACTAAGTATAGTCATAACCAAAGTTTAGACAAAAGAATGATCATTGATGATTAGTTAAGTTATAATTAACTGGTATTGTGAATGTGAATGGTATATAGGATTAAATTCAAAGAACGTGCTTAGTTAAAGTGTAATCTACGCACGAGGCAAGTTTCCTAACCCTACTTGTCATTATTGTTCAAGTTTATTATTTACCTCGAGTAATTATCATTACTATTATTCAAGTTCGAATTATTATATTAAAGATTGATTATCTTTTCAAAGTATGATTTTGTTATACAATAATCATTCTATTGTATACTCCTTAAGATTATTATTCAATTTGAATATCATTATTATTGAACCTTATTAGACTAGTGAACCCTTATTGATTCGACTAGTCCATAGTTGATGAGCCTTCTAAATTTCAGAACCCTTGATGAATTATCCAAACCAAACTTCCTTTGGTGCGGACTCGAATTTCAAACTGAGATGAACAACCCTGCAAAGGGATTTACTTTTGTGTTAGCATTAAGATATTGTGCATAGTATGGTACTAAGGGCTGATCCCCCTAAGTACGAGTAGAAAGGTCCATAGTCTTATGACTGTTAAAGGTTTCAAGTATGACCCTTGATAACCTATGACATAGTTCATGGTCTTATGACCCTCAGAATTCTTTTGATTCTTGTTATTCATTCTTGATTCAAAAGTTGAGCTTTTATTCAGATGTCTTTGATTTACTTGCATGTTATTATACTATTATTTCATTATTATACTTGTGGGCATTAGTGCTCACTCTTGCTTGATAATAACATTGCAGTTAAGAATGAAAGAACTGATGAACCTTCCACTAGTAAAGGCAAGGACAAAGTTAGTAAATGATGAAGACTTGTTATTTTATTTGATGATATATTTATGTTTAAGACTTGAGTTAATGATGTTGTTTAAGACTTATTTGTTTATGATTCCGCACAGATGTTTAAGGTTAGTTTAACCTGGGATTGTATTATTATTATTCGGATGTTGTAATCCTTAAGGGGAAGATTTTTATTCTATCTATTGCATGGCTTGCATTTATTATGGGTAGATAGATAGATGATATTTGTACAGTGAACACCAAATCCCGTGGAATTGAAGTACCTGGATTTGGGGGTGTCACAGCTAAAACCTACTAAAATGTACTTGAGATGGGCATAGTTCGCATGAATTGGTACTCCATAAGTAGGTATAAATCCTACTTATCAAATACCCCCAAACTTGAATCATTGCTTTCCCTCAAGCAATGCATACCAATGATCAATAAATATGCAACTATGTTACTATGCAACTAATTCTCACATTGCCCCGACCATCATAAAAATTCAGTCCAATTTGTCTTAGCGAAGTTTTTCTAGATTCGAGAATACATATTCAAATCAAATTGCAGGCATAATGTCACATACTTATATAATTCAAAAATGCTATACAGATGTTGTGTGTGTGTGTGTCGTGTTCGCCCAATACTTGATTTAGGTGTAGAATGCTCATGCTATCTTGCTCAAACCAGAAAAATTATAGCTTAAATCAAGACTTATGTATATATATGCGACTCGGACTATTTCAACATATTAAAATAAACTAAGGTTCAACAATGGGCTTAACTGCTTTATTCTACTCACGAGGGCAAATTTTGCACTTTCTCGCGGTGTTTATTGGTATTTTTCTTTTCTTTTCTTTTCTTTCTTTTTCGACATGACTGTGCAATGTCTTACTCCATTAGGCTGCTTGCTACCCCTTAGCGAGCTTTCAACCAACGACTCCTGGACCATGAAAGACCTTAGGCGCTAGGTGTAGAGACAATCCCTCGACGTACTTACTCTAAGTAGCTGGGGCCCCAAATAAGACTAGCCATGTTATTTCTACTTTTCTTTCTTTTCTTTTTTTTTTTTATACACAGATACCCATGTTTTCCCAAAGTTTAAAATCAATGTTTCATACAAGGTCAAAAGTCACTTTTCACATATTTTCTTTTAGGACTACGTTTTTCTATCACGCAAGGCAACAACGCACTTCTTATACCTACAAGTGCTTGTGAACACATCCTGCAAACCCAAAGCATTTAAACAAAGATTATGAATTTCATTGTATAAAACGTTACATCTCAGCTCATGTTATCCAAAATATTCAGAAATCATTTAAAAACTTCACTCTCATCATTGACTAGACAAAATTTTTCTAAACGGTAAGAACTGTGAGGTATGCAATTATAACATGCAACTATATGCTAAAATGTAATCTAAACATGTACATAAAAATTAAACTAATAATGCAAAACTATATGAATCATGCAAAACTAAATGCAAAACTAAAAATACTACCCAATACCCCCAAACTTAAAATATTCAATGTCCCAATTGAATGAAGGTAAAGGGTACGAAAACTCCTTAATTACGGTGGTGCCACCCTCCTCAGGTGGTGAATCTGATGTTGGATATGGTGCTGCTGTTCCAAACTGAGGCCATTCTTGTGTTGTTCCTTGTTGTGCAAACGCTTCGACTAAAGCCCTTGTAAGTCCCGTCGCAAATGTGCCCAAATTATCATATATGGCATCGACCTTGCGCTCCAACCTTCGAAGCTGGCGATCGCCATGGGTGGCACGCGCGTGTGTGGATGGGCTTGCCTCGTCTGTTTACGGGGGTTGTTGTGGTGGTTCTGGAAAAATAGGCTGAAGGATGAATCCTAGTCCGCGTGGGTGCGATACACCACCTACCCAGTCCTCGAATTTTTCGATCGTGGCATGAGTAATGTCCTGGCTTGGGTATTGCATCTGCTCATTGCCCCAAGTGCATCCCTGATTAGCACAAAGAATGGCAACCACGGATGCGTGTGGAATGCTCCCAATCGTTACTCTCCGTAAATAGCGCATCATATTCTCGTGAATGAGATGACCAATGTCGATGTACTTTCTGGTGATTATGCCCCACAGAAGATGTGCCCTCTCCACTGTTATTTCGTGCTGATGGGCGGAAGGCATGAGCTTGGCACATATGAACAAGTTCCACGCTTTTGCATAGCAATTTGGGCTGCAGCTGGGAATATACACGGCTGTGTTGTGCCAACTTTATATGTCCATTTCGTACCCGACACACATAACTCTGCAATAATCAACTCCATGTCAGTCTCCAAATGAACGCCGGTTATCCAATTAGCAATTTACCCTGGCAAGCAGGCATCGTAATTTTGAAAATTAGTCGGATGGCACGGGGTCTGTAATCTACCTCGATACCACGAACCAGAGATATCCTGCTCATAGTGACCTTGGCATTGGCATAGAAAGCCAACCTCAGAGATGACCCTGAGTATAGTCAAAGTCAACAGAAAGCCAACCTCGAGATATACCTCGGAAACGATCGCTATAATCAAGCATAAAACCAGGAGATAACCTTGAGGGCAAAATGGTTATTTTGCCAACTCAACTTCACTTCAAATCAAATACACTCAAAATACTTCAAAGGAAGTCCCACAAGAGCGATATCTTAACTCCTCGGAGCATAAACTTCACACAAAACGGCTCACCGGATTGCTCGGCGAAAACCTAGGAATGCCATTTTGGTCATGGACCCATCTTCCTGGAATCAAAAAAGGTCAAATCATATATCATTGTGTAGCTCTCGAAAAGAGCTTTTCGGAATGGTATGGCACGCTTCCATTGGACTCCCAGATTGAAAGTTATGGCGGCCAATCGAGCTAACAGACAGTATGTCTTCGACACGGCGGGACCCACACCTTGCCTGAGGCACCCCAAAACCGCATGTACACTGCTACTAGGTGCCTTGTAGACCTGCTGGCTCCCCCTCTCTATAAATATGGGGCTTGGGGTTTGACTTTCTAAGAAAAAAGACGGAAACCCTACACAATTCGGCTCTGTACAGACGCCCATACAATTGTATTTTTCCACTTTTAAACACACTGTGAGCTCATATATAGCCTCTTTTGTACCCACAAAAGCATGTTTACCTACTCTAAAGATATAGAAGCCTTCTTTATCAGTTAGATGTAAGCCTTCTCACACACTTTAGAGCCTTTCTCTTCATCTTGGCACACACCCTTCTACACGTTGAGAGTCGTGTTGCTTGCTTTTACCCGAACTTCAGTCCGTGGTTTCATTTTAGCCTGTATATATATATATATATATATATATTGACTAACATTATCGAGTTATGCCTCGATTGAGCCTAGATTTTGGCCCGGAGCATTTACTTGCTTTTTTATATATATATATATATATATATACTTATATATATGAATCTGTGTGGTCGAACTATGTTCGATGAGCCTCAGATTTTACATCCAGTGCGTTTATTGCTTTTTATATATATATATATATATATATATATACATCATTCATCCCACCTGGAGTTTACTTCGTGGTGGTTGATCGCTTTTACAGCTTTCTTTACATTCTGTCCCTCCGGAGTTTCCTCTATGGTGGTTGGTAGATATTATGACTTTATTTACATTTCGTCCCTTTGGAGTTTCCTCTGTGGTGGTTGATAGCTTTTAACAGCTTTATTTACATTTTTGATCCCCCATGGAGGTGCTTCGTGGTTGGTGATCTTGTCTATATATATATATATATTTACAGCTTTTATATATATATATATACCTGCTTACTGCTTTCATATAAACTACAATATCTTGTGAGCCTAGGAATCATGTGATCACAGATTCATCCCATTGGATCTATATTTGGTTCTCGTGATGGAC
This sequence comes from Panax ginseng, assembly GCA_020205605.1. NCBI lineage: Eukaryota > Viridiplantae > Streptophyta > Magnoliopsida > Apiales > Araliaceae > Panax > Panax ginseng. Next base: position 46,306,650 of record CM035147.1, on the reverse strand, counting down.
ATTTTTAGCTGTAAGCAGCTTGTAAATTATTCTTCGATGTCTGAATTTCCTCAGATGGTTTCCATACCCATGAGGAAGTCGGCATTATTTTTGTATATTATTTTTCGTACGGATGCTTCGCATCCGTCAAATAAAATAAATCAAGCCGATCACTTAATAAAAATGGGAGTGTAAAAGGTCTCAATTCCTATTGAGCATCAGGATTTGAAAAACCTCTTTTATAAAACATCACTACCATATCTTGCTAAAAATTGAATTTTTACATAAATTCAAACCCTGTGTATATAGGTTCGAACGAGGCCTTGCACAACTTCTATATAACAGCACATTGACCCATACACACACACACACACACTCAGATAATAGTTTATTGAAAAGAGTCGGTCACTGTGGTAACACGGATGTCGGGGGGTGCCTAACACCTTCCCCCCCGCATAACCAAGTCCCCGGACCCTAAACGAATCTCGGTTTCACCGACCCGTATATTAGTGTCACATCACTGGGTCAATGTGCAAACCTTTTTCTCGGTTGTGTTGGTACAACCATTTAAAAAACCAACTGGCGACTCTTAACAGTCCCATCGTCGACATTATACATACATTCGGACCTTTTCACTTGTTTTTCAAACAAATCTCACCTAAAATGAGAACACCAAAGAACAAGTAATGTGAAAGGACATCCAAAAATCCCGACGTCGACAGGTGGCGACTCTGCTGGGGACTCCAGTAAGAGGACTTAAGCCGCTATTACAATCTTTTCAAAACTGTTATCTGCTTGTGTGTGGATGTTGCATTTATATTTTTGATGAATGTGTACGAATGCATTTCCTTATTGCACTTAGTGCTTCACACCATAACTACTTGTGATGTTAGTGCTTCGCACCATAACTGCCTGTGATATTAGTGTTTCGCACCATATCTGCTTGTGATATTAGTGCTTCGCACATGTCATCATTTTCATACGGTGAGACGCGATGTATGTGAATGTATGTTGTGTGGTCCCTCCACCAGGAGGCTATCCCGTCGGTGTTTGATTACTGGACTTGTGATAAGACTAATTCTCGAGGCTCGAAAGGCACCACCCAAATTCGCTCCATTGAAAGACCGGATTAACTTCCGTCAGTAGATTGCGATGATTTGGGAACCTTCATACCAAAAAGCCGCGAGAGTAACCTAAGATAGGTCAGCCTTTGATAAACCCAAAACGGAGGAGAGTCTCTTCATGCTCTCATTTCAAATTACTTGTAAACACAATTACTTGTAATTACATTCCATATCTATCTCCATGTAATGAGAAATATGAAGAAATGGGTACACATACATATCTTTCGCAGGGAAGCATTGGTCCATTCTGCTTAAGGTCCGGAAGGCAATGATCCCATTGTTAGGCATGGCTACTCAAGGCACACTGATCCTAATCTGTTTCCGATAGGAGTTTGAAGGATTAAGGAATCGAGATAAGCGTAATTGGTTGTCTTTCTAAAAGAACAAAGTAAAAAATACGCAGGCCGATAATGCCTACTCAACCGAGTCCTTCACACTTGGGGGTAGTCAGGCATTGGTAAAAAGATGGAAACACATATACCTAAACCTCATTCCAATAAAGAAATCATAAATCTGTGGATGATCAAGCGGGATATAAGAAAGAAAGTCCAACAAATGGAGGATACCATCCGGCCAATTAAAGGACCTGGAAATTATGGAAGTGTCACCTATTCAGATCTCTGTATATTCCAGGGCTCAATATCCTACCAAATTCAAAGTCCCGAGTTTGAAAAGTACAATGGGACAAAGCGATCCTATACGCACTTAAAAGTGTACATTGGCTTAACGGGGTCTTATGCTGAAAATGAAAGCCTCGTAATGCAACTTTTTCAAAAGAGTCTCACCGAGAAGCTAAAGCCACGGTATGCCCGACTTGACAATGCCAAAATCCATAATCTGGGAAGAATGGCCCACGCCTTTCTAAATCAAGACAAGCCATCACAAATGGCACCAGATCGATATCAAGTGACTAAAGTGAAAAAAGCAAAATCTTGAATCTTTAGAGAATATGCCCAAAGGTGGAGACATCTAGCAGCGCAAGTCATTCCATCAATGACAGAAACTGAGATGGTAATGACATTTATTGATATCCAAGAGGCTCTTTACTATGAGAGGATCCTAGAAGGCATAGGAAAGCCATTTGCAGAAATGATCAAACATGACGAAATGGCAGAGATGGGCCTGAAGGCAGGCAAGATTAAAGACTTCACTGCCTTGGAAGCAGTCGCCAAACATATACAGACTGGAAAGTATGCGAGTGATCCCAAAGGGGTACCCGATAAAGGCAATGAACATGTATCCATTGTTGTACAGGGGCAAGCTAGGAGACCAAACTACAGTCCCCCCATTTGGAAAATGCAAGACAATCTGCCATCTCCACAACATGATGCATTTAACCAATACCCAGACAGGAAAAGGAAATTTGAAAGAACGAAAAATCGGGTATTCACTCCACTGGGCGATTCCCTTGAACATGTATTGGCGATATTAATGGATCACAAGAAAATTACCGAACTAGCTCTACCTCTGGAACCAGGGAGCAAAAGATACAATCCAAGCCAAAGATGTGCTTACCACTCAGGGTCTCTAGGACACAATACACAGGATTGTTGGTCCTTAAAACATAAGATTCAAAATCTGATCGAAAGTGGCAGTATTGTGGTCGAACAACCTGACCAACAAAATGTCAACACCAACCTTCCGTTGCGATATGATACGGAAGAAGTAAACATGATCGGGTCAGGAAGTGCTGAAATGTATCCAATTCATAAGTACATACGAAGGATGGAGGAATACCCCCAAAAGCACATAACAAATGTCCTAAAGTGGGAAAACTCGGAGGAGGGTATACCAGTAATGCAAAAATTGGATGCGATCCAGAATCAAGTGAACCTGCTGGCTAAGCTGATAGTGCGCCAACATCAGGAAACAAGGCAATTTTTCACTCAACTATCAGAAAGCCAAGAGAAAAAGGACTCCACGATGAGCCAGCTAAATGAAGAAGATCAAAGCAGACTGAAAATATAAGAAAATGGGGATGATAAAATTGCTAGAAGATCTCGTCAACGGAAGAACCAGTCGAGGGAATGCGAATTCTCAAAGATGAAAGATCAAACAACCTCCAAAAGAGTCAAAAAATTCACCCCTCTGAGCAAATCAAAAGAAGAAATGCTACACTTTCTGATAAGCAAAGGAAGGATTACGGAGTTGCTGCCTCCTATAAAACCCAAGATAAAGAGTTATGACTCCATCAAGATATGTCTCTACCATTCTAACTCACTTGGGCGATTGAAGAATGCTGGTCTTTGCGACATAAAATCCAGAATCTCATTGAAAATGGAGAGCTGGATATAGAATTTCCCATGACCAAAAAAGGCGAAAAGGAAATAAAAAGCTTAAGATGTCCATTCGAGACAGGCAATTCAAATGAGGTGAAGGCTATGAGCGATAATTCTACCAGAGCACAAGGTGGATTGATCCTGATGCAAGAAGTGATAGAAGAGACAAAGGCATCCCCAAAGGAGATTCCCCCGCCAACATCAAACGTCCCATGGTTCCAAGATATCAACCACGTTCCTGATCTTATCACCTTGGATGATGCGGAGGAAATACTAATCCTTTCCAAGGAAGAAAAAACCAAAAAGGAAAGTTCTTTGCAAGAAATGCGACAATAGTTCGAGGGAGATTTCATGGTTGAATCCTTTGAAACCCGTGAAGAAGGCAAATGAATAGATGAAGAAAAAGGTGGTGAGATTGTCGGGGAATCCAACCCATTAAAGAATCCAGAGTTCATCCCTTTTTGCAATGCGTCCATATCAAGCGTCCCTGAGGAATGTACTGAATCAGGAAGCGATCAAGTTATGGCCACAAGCGAAGACATTCAGAATCAAGGGGTAACCTCTATCACGAGCCCTGAAGGCGACATAACCACTGACAACTGGACTATCAGGCCTCAACTAGCAAAGAAGATGTAGATCCAGGGGATAAAGTTGTGAGTTCCAGAGAATGTTGGAACGATATCACTTTCTTAGTAGTATGCCTTTTATTTTCCATGCATGTAAATAAAAAAAAACAAAACAAAACAAAAAAACATCTCTACACTCTTCTCACCACTTACCCCTTTGAACCTTTTTAAACTAAGGCCTAAACTACGAAAGACCTGATCTCCTCTTCAATAGGAGTACGTAAGCAACCATCAATGGTGCGGTTAAACCAAACAAAAACCCAAACAAACCCTTCTCAAATAGATATACCCCATACGATGATTGCCCAGACGTAATGGTCATCATTCGGGAGAAGGAAGTTGATGATAGCCCCTCCATCACTGCAGTCCACCAAGACTTTGCCCTCGAAAATTGAAGCAAAGACTTGCATTAGCCGACGAGGTAAAAGGAAGAAACTCTCTCTACCTTGTAGATAGCAATAACTGCTTACTTTTTCTGTACAGTATTAGCAGTTACTTTTGTCATTATAGGCTAACACTTTGTGTGATTGATCAGTGTTATATACTAAGTGAAAGCATATTTTGTTTGGGGACTCAATTTAGATGTACTCATACTTGTCGATGAGGTGCCTATTCTCCACAAGGATCAGTAACTTTGATGTAAAGTTGGACTCAGACTTGATGGAAATACAAGATGACTATGAGATACCTCAGGAGATCAAAGAATGGGTCGAAGACAAACCCAAGCCAAATCTTGATCAAACCACCTCTTTTAAACCTCGGAACCTTAGAAAACCCCAAACAAATCCAGATTGGTACGGACCTTACTCCAAACCAAAGGAATAACATGGTTACTCTATTAACCCTATTCCAGGATGTGTTTGCATGGTCTCACGAAGACATGGTCTGTTTATCCACGGACATTATCATTCATCGCCTTCCCATCGAAGGGGGATTCAAGCCACTCAGGCAGAAGCTCAGGCGATTAAAACCTGAGTGAAAGTTAAAAGTTAAAGAAGAAATTGTGAAACAATTTCAAATCGGCATCATCATGGTGTCAACATACCCTGAATGGCTATCCAACATAGTCCCGTGTGTCAAACTAGGAAGGGAGGTGCGAGTTTATGAGGATTACAGAGATTTGAATAAAGCTTGCCTCAAAGATAGCTTTCACGTGCCGTTCATCCACGTACTCATTGACAATACAGTTAGATACGACATGTACTCCTTTGCTAATTGCTCAGCGGGGTACCATCAAATCATGGTTGCTGAAGATAATCATGAGAAAACTTCATTCATCACGCCTTGGGGAGCCCTTTGTTACAGACGATTGTCATTCGGCCTCATCAATGCCGGAGCTACCTATCAGTGAGCCGTATGGCTCTTTTCCACGATCTAATAAGAAAAAAAAAGAAAAAAAAGAAAAAAGAAAATAAAAAGAAAAAAGAAAGTTAAAAAGAGAAAAAAGAAAAAGAAAAAATCTCTTCAAAAGGTTCTACAGTTCTTCGCCTTTACCATGGCGGAGTTCTCTGAGATGACTTTGAGTTTGAAGAAAAATCGTTCCTCCATATTCCTCGGAATAGGAATGATTTTGCAGATACGCTAGCAACCTTGGCCTCCTTGATCAGCATACATGACAAGGAAGACATGCCAACCCTCACATTTGCGCAATAAAAAGCTCCAGCCTATGGGAATTCCATTGAAAAGTATTGGATGACCTACCTCCCACCCAACATCCTTGGTATCAACACATCAAGAAGTACTTACGAGATGGATCTACACCCACTGAGGCGAGCCCGACTGAGAAAAGGCAGATCCATCAACTTGCTATAAAATTCTACCTGAACGGAGATGCACCATACGAAAAGAGATGCAGAACGAGGTCTCCTCAGATGTCTGGATGAGGACCAAGCTTAGAGGCTCATGGATAAAATACATGGGGGAGTATGTGGCCCACACATGAGCATCCCTCTACTTGTAAAGAAGATCCTACAACAGAAAAGTCCGACTACGGTAGTTCAAACAACACGACTTGGTTTTGAAAAAGATCATTGATAACCAAGCTCAGTTTAAAGGAAAATTATCCCCGAACTAGGAAGGCCCGTTTGTTGTCAAGGAAGTATTGACAGGAGGCATTTTTAAATTACAGGAAATGGACGACGATGAATTTCCACAGCTTATCAAATCGAACACCGTGAAACTATACTATGTCTAAGGTTACCATCAAGCGAACATCCTGGTTTTGGATCATCAGATTACCAGTCATTCTGATTCTTTAACCCTTTACCACATACAACTCCTTTCCACGCTTTGCCCCTCAGGGAAAAATCCTTTCAGCCATCAGCCTGGCTTCACTACGATCATACCACTTAGGTCATCTCACAGCGAATTGAACCTCTTACGTTTGTAGTTTGGCTGCCCATACATGGGATCAAACTTTTCACACTTTCAGTTTATCCTCAACCTAGGATCAAATTTTCTCTTCCCCAGCATCGACACGCTTATGGGATCACGTTTTTCAACTCATACGAGGGGTGAACTACGTCGACCTGATCTCCCCAATACACGGGAGTACGTAGGTAGCCATGTTATATGGTCCGGTCTCACCACAGAAAAACAAAAACAAACATACTCCTATCCATAACCACATACAAAAACCAGTCCTAAGACACCAAAGATGGTAGGGAATACACACAGATCGACGATCCATTCTAAAAATCCTGAGACATCTCACTGTCCATCCATCAAGGAGGAGTTCAGAATACATCCAGATCATTAAGTCCTGGAGAAATAAGCGAATATCAAGCAAGTAGCAAGGCACAACTAAAAGGGAAGTGAATCAACATATATTTCCCTGCCATATATAATGTTGTTTGATATATACAATGTGTATTATACATGATAAAATGGCTAAGCTAGTCTATGCAGGAAAATACAAGCCCATCTACAAATCAGTGTATATGCGGGCTATCAAGTACAACATGGATTCCCTCTCAAAAGAAGGAGGTAACACTGTGATCTCCTACCCAATGGTTTCTATACGAGCCAACAGATCCACTGCCAACTACATGCGATATCTGGGATGGATATAACGTCATCCCGCTCAGCAACAACGATATCCCTATGAGTTAGACCATCATCTCTTTAACAAAGCGACATCTTTACCAGAAAGAGCTGTCAACATCAAAGCCCACATCCACTACTTATTCACCAGATGGTACAGATGTAAAAGCCTCTTGCGATCTCGGCATCTTATCAGCTCATAGATCGCGTCTTATCAGCTCATCTATCAAAGCAACTATCCTAGACAACAAGCGAGGCTGGGGCAATTTCAAAATTGGTGACAACCGGATAGTGGATCCCTTACAACAAGATTGGGGGTAATCTCGAAAGCAGCAACAACTCAACACTGGGGAATTTATCAATCATCCTAAAATGGAAAATGCACCAGTTAGCACCATCAGCATGGTCCATCAGCATCTCAACGGCGATTCAGATATTATTCACTCGCGACTTCATCAGCAAAGAGGGTTTATCATATGAACCCTCGGCATCAACATGCAAAAGGATCTGGGCATTTGTCCAATTCCAAGAAATGGAATGATCTTACAAGTGGATCAAGTCTCTCTCGAGAAAAAGGAGCTCAATAACAAAAAGTCTAGCAAATGAAATCCTCATCATCAAATTTATCAACCGGTGCCAAATTCTCACAAATCGAGACCTCTACACCGACGTTGAAATATGGGCAGCGAGAGAATGAATTACACCCTCCAGGGATTTTAGCGACATTCAAGTCATCAGTTCAGCCGGGTTGCGTATTCAAACACTTAAGGAAATGGGGCACAAGCACCCAACAGTGAAGGGAAACTCCAAATCACCTCAAGAAGGGTGAGACATCGGGTGGTTGTCATCAATCTAACGTAACATCAGGCGAAGTCTAGTAAGTAATCCGTGGAATATTACTTCAGCGAAGATATCAGAAGATCTGGTATTCTAAACCATTGCCATCAATACAACGCGACATCAACACAGTTCAATGATCTAAGCTTCGTATACCACCGTTCGAGTGGGAAATGGAAAAGTTTGGCGATCAGTAGGGTAGTCACCATTGCAACTACCAGCGAATACATCGGGAGGGTCTGGTGATTTTAGAACATCATCCCCATCAGAGATGTGGAAAACATCTCAACTTATCTTCATCAAACAAGCATCGGCGATTAAATGCCAAACCATTGGAGTCAACACCAGCATCTGCAATAGCAATGATCGGTAAAAGGTAAAGCGATTTGCGAATACATTTTAACATTCATCATAATATCCATTACATTGTGATTTGCGATATGCTATATACGGTTTGCGATATGCGATTTGCGATGCGATATGAAAAATACGATATGCGAAATGCGATGTGCGAGTTGCGAAGTGCGATTTGGCCAAATGCGAAAAGCGATGTGCGATGTGTGAAATGCGATGTGTGATTTACGAACTGCGATTTGCGAAAACATTGTCACATTCATCATAAACATTAACTACATTGCGATTTACATCATTGAAAATATCTTGTCATGTTTCAAGTGTCTACTAATCTTTATCATGTCCATTCCATTGCATTGCATGAACATGATAAAGAGGGGCATCTGTAGACACTCGAAATTTTCTTCTACTATTACTAACATTGCAGGAGGACAGATTTGTCTTTTAAGAGGGAACCCTGAAAGACAATTCAAATCCATACCAGATACTACCAGAAGTTCATCATCAAACCCCGGATCGCAATCTGGGAGTAACCAAATCCAACCTCGGAGATAACCCCGAGGCCTGCAGATACAAAACCGGACCACACATCGGAGAAGACCGATTAATCTTGGAGATGACCCCAAGGTATCCAGTCTCAGTCCCAACCATGGGAATAGGTCAAGCCAACCTCAGAGATAACCCTGAGGATAGTTAAAGTCAATAGCAAGCCAACCTCAGAGATATCCCTGAGAAACGACTGCTACAACTGTGCGAAAATTGGAGATAACCCCGGGAGGGGCAAAATAGTTATTTTGCCAACTCAACTTCACTTCAAATCAAATACACTCAAAATACTTCAAAGGAAGTCCCACAAGAGCGATATCTTAACTCCGGAGCGCAAACTACACAAAACGGCTCACCGGATTGCCTGACGGAAACCCGGGAATGCCATTTCGGTCATGGACCCATCTTCCAGCAATCAAAAAAGGTCAAATCATATATCATTTTGTAGCTCTTGGAAAGAGCTTTCTGGAATGGTATGGCACGCTTCCATTGGACTCCCGAATTGAAAGTTATGAGCGACCGAGCGAGCAACAAATACAGACAAGATTTTCGACACAACTAGGACCCACACCGCCCAGGCACCCCGGGCAGTGAGGTACACTGCTACTAGGTGTGCAGTAGAGACTGTGGCACCCCCTCTATAAATATGGGGCTTGGGGTGCTGATTTTCTAAGAAAAAAACACGGGGAAACCCTGCACAATTCGCTCTGCACTCGCCCATACAGTGTATTTTCCCACTTTTAAACACTTGTGAGCTCATATATTGCCTCTTTTGTACCCACAAAAGCCTGTGTTTACCCACTCTAAAGATATAGAAGCCTTCTTTATCAGTTAGTTGTAAGCCTTCTCACACACTTTAGAGTCTTTCTCTTCATCTTTGCACACACCCTTCTACACGTTGAGAGTGGTGTTGCTTGCTTTTGCCCGGACTTCGGTCTGTGGTTTCATTTCAGCCTGTATATATATATACATTATATTTACATATATATTAACTAACATTATCGAGTTATGCCTTGATTGAGCCTAGACTTGATTCGAGCGCTTTTGCTTATATATATATATATATATATATATATATATATATATATATATATATATATATATATATATATATATATATATATATATATCAACTGTGTGTGGGACTTTGTTCAATGAGCCTAGACTTGATTGCAGTGGTTTACTATATATATATATATATATATATATATATATATATATATATATATATATATATATATATATATATATATATATATATGAACTGTGGTCGAACTCGTTCGATGAGCCCGGATTTTACATCCAGGTGCGTTTATTTCTTATATATATATATATATATTTTGTCCCACCAAGTTTACTTGGTGGTGGTTGATCGCTTCTTATGACTTTCTTTACATTCTGTCACTACCGGAGTTTCCTCCGTGGTGGTTGATCAGATATTCTGACTTTATTTACATTTCGTCCCTTTGGAGTTTTCTCTGTGGTGGTTGATAGCTTTTAATGACTTTATTTACATTTTTGATCCCCATGGAGGTGTTTCATGGTTGGTGATCTTGTTCAGATATATATATATATATATATATATATATATATATATATATATATATATATATATATATATATATATATATATATCTACAAACTTTTATATATATATACCGCCATCGCTTTCATATAAACTGCAATATCTTGTGAGCCTAGGAATCATGTGATCACAGATTCATCCCATTCGATCTAGATTCGGTTCCGTGATGGACATTTTCACCGTAAGCGCTTTGTAAATTATTCTCATGATGTCCTAATTTCTCTCGATGGTTTCCATACCCACGAGGGAAGTCGGCATTATTTTTATATATTTTTGCATACGGATGCCTCGCATCCACAAATAAAATCAATCAAGTCGATCACTTAATAAAATGGGAGTGTAAAAGGTCTCAATTCTATTGAGCATCGGGGTTTGAAAAACCTTTTTATAAAACATCAACGCCATATCTTGCTAAAAATTGAATTTTACATAAATTCAAACCCAATGTATATAGGTTCGAACGAGGCCTTGCACAACTTCCATATAACAAAAGACATTGACCACACACACACACACTCAGATAATAGTTTATTGAAAGAGGCGGTCACCGTGGTAACGACGGATGTTCGGGGTGCCTAACACCTTCCCCCGCATAACCAAGTCCCCGGACCCTAAGCGAATCTTTGGTTTCACCGACCAGATATCAAATGTCACATCACCGGGTCAATGTGCAAACCTTTTACCGGTTGTGTTGGTACAACCATTTAAAAATCAATGGCGACTCTTAACGGTCCCCATCGTCGACATCATACATGTCGGACCTTTTTTACTTGTTTTTTCAAACAAATCTCACCTAAAATGAGAACACCAAAGAACAAGTAACGGAAAGGGACATCTAAAAATCCCAACGTCGACATAAATGTGTACCATAAATGGATAAATATGAAAGAAGACGATATCCCTTGATGAGTACACAAGAAATGACATCCCGTACGAGTATTAAAGAATATAGGAAACTACAAATGGATTTTCACCCGTGATGTGGTAATCCGCGTAGACAGATCATTTTCACAATTTAATAAAGAATGAATACGAAGGGTTATTCACCATGCATGCGGTAATCCGCGTAGAAAGGTTACTCCCACAGATTAATAAAGAATGAATACGAATGGTTATTCACCATGCATATGATAATTGGCGTAGACAGGTTACTCCCGCGGATTAATAAAGAATGAATACGAAGGGCCATTCACCATGCATGCGGTAATCCGCATAGACATGTTACTCTCGCAGATTAATAAAGAATGAATATGAAGGGTCATTCACCATGCATGCGCTACTCTGCGTAGACAAGTTACTCCCGCAGATTAATAAAGAATGAATACGAAGGGTCATTTAAGACCCCAAATTTTGTGAATAAAGATTAATTTTCTCAAAATATTTTTTAAGTATTATGGTGTGGATTTGATATAATGTTATAGTTGTGGGTAGTATTTATAAATTTTGCAAAGTATACAAGTTGTCATGAAATATTCGATTGGTCGGGGAATATTCGTTTTAACAGGGAATATTCGTACGACGGCACAATCATTGGTGGACCCCACAACTGAATTATTGTTGGAATGAGAAAATGACAAAATATCTTTTTATAAAAATAACGACGGAAGTTTTACCGTTAAACTGTTGAAATACCCGGTGGTAAAAGTACAGTAATACGCATGGTTGCATAGTAGCACACGGTATTGATTATTGATGCTTACGTGAGAAGTCATTTAGTTGTGTTCAATTATTGCCACAGTAGTTGCTGCATAGTATGTCGCGTTATTTGATTCAATTATTGTCACAATATTTTATATATTATTAAATCAATAATTGAGATGACAAGTTATTCATATTATTATTTGCATAATTAACAATGTCTCAAAAGTTCTGTCGAGGAGTGGTTTGGTCACCTAGTTGCGCGCCAATAGGGAAAACTCCTTATCGGAAAGCCCCCTCTTCCCTGTGAACGATCTTGTTGTTAATATTGCGGGTTATAATAATGATGAATAAATGTTGTTAAAAATATTGAGGGGTTTTTTATGAAGTATTTGTTGTAAATGTTGCTTATTTTTTGGACCCCTATTTATCCATTTTTTAAAATTGTCGGTGAGAAGTTAACTCGCTTTTGTTATATATATATATATATATATATATATATATATATATATATATATATATTTATAAATATGATGATTGAGGGGGGTTGAATCACTAAAGATTTGGTGGGATTAATAATGGGGGGACTTTGCAAAGGTAGTGTGTGTATATATATATATATATATATATATATATAAGGATATACATGCCATGTCCCTATAATTTTGTAATAATGTTTTATATGTGGACGTGAATGGATGTCATGGTGGTAGAAAACTTGTAATTATTATTATAAATGCAAATTCACGAACACTTCTAATACTTACGTAGATATAGAGTTTATTGGAGTTCTTATGTACTACGTTATTAAATGGCTTGTATTGTTGTGGACCGGAGAGCGGTGAACACGTGTATCAAAATTTTAAGTTTAGATTGGTCATTGGAAATTTTCTTTCATATATATATATATATATATATATATATATATATATATATATATATATATATATATATATATGTAAATTTTTTATTATTATTATTATAATAGTAATAAAATAGAAAACTTTTTATATAAAACAAAAATACTTTTTATAAATTTATTCGTTTTATTAGATTATAAATAGAATATATTATATTTTATTTAAAGTTTTCGCTTTTATTATAATATTTTATTGCATAGTGTTGCACAAGATAAATCGAAAATTTTGTCGAAATTTTCCGTGACTCTTCGACTGTTCACCCGTGATTTTTAAATTCAAAGAGTATCATTTCCATTCTTCTATAAATAGGATGCTTAGTTAGAATTGAAAATCACACCAGAATCGGAGAATTCTTCTTCTATAATATCGCGATTTTTTCTTTGAAGTTTTAGGAAGTTTTGAGCGTGAGAAAGCATGTGTGAGTTTTCTTCAAGAATATCCCCATTATACCAGCTTGGAATACTCTTCTTTTCAAGGTAAGGGATATTATTTTTGTTCAAGATTAAAAGAAATAATATTTTATTCCATATTCGTAGTATGTAAATAATATTATTTCGCTTTGATTTCAATTCTATACTCATTTTGTTAAGTTTTGGCTTCTATACTCCATGAAATTAGTAGAATATCCTTGATATTTGCGCTTCATCCAGTATCTTTTCATGAAAATATTATTCTGAGCATTCTTGATAATTTTTAACTTTTTCATGCTAGAGTACTATTCACGGGGTTACTAATCCCGAAGTTACTAGTCATAAGGTACTATTCACTCGGTTACTATTCACCTGGGGTACTATTCATGACAAAAATTGATTTCTTTTCGGTCCAAATCATTTTTTATACAATATTATTCTTGAATTTACTCCACAAAGCAGTATCATGTTGATAATTTGGACATTATTGAATTCTGGATAAATTAAATTATAAATCTTTAAAAATTTATCCTTTACTTTTTTTAATTGAATTCTTATATCATTGTCATCATCCTCATGCTTTTATTGTTATGAAAGTCATCTTTGGCCGTAGTGCATAGATGGACTTGGTATGATTATGACAAGAGATTATTCGGTATAATCATGACTGTAATGTTACAAATGATGTGGTAAAAGTCATCTTCGGCCGTAGTGCATAGATGGACTTGGTATGATTATGACTAGGGATTATTTGGTATAATCATGGCCGTAATGTTACAAATGATGTGGTAAAAGTCCGCATTGGCCCATAGTGCATTGATGGACAGTTATTGGCATGATCATAACCATTGATGAAAACACGAATATCCTTGGCTCGTAGTGCATGGATAATTTATAGTTGTGATACTAATGAATATCCTTAGCCGTAGTGCAGGGGTGATTCGATGATGTGGATTATTTATTAAGCTGAGTCTCAGCAATAAAATTGATGATAAATTCTTTTAAATCATAGAAGGTAGTAGATATCATGCTCTACTTGACTCTTCTAGTGGACTGCTTGTTTCGCTGCAGTTAAACTTGATGTCTATTGTATTTTATCAGTTTAACACTGTTGAATGCTAACGATAATTTATTCTGCATTATCTTAGTCATAATATTTCTTACTGGGCTAGTTGAGCTCACCCTTTGATTTCATTGTTCTCTTTAGGAAATGAGAATATATATTTGGGACTAGTCGGGAAGCGGAGTGTGGTCCAGGATGTTTGCATTAGTAGTCCTCACTATTCGTGAAATAGTGTGATAATAAATGTATTGAGGACTTATTTTGAGTTTGAATCTTGCCTAGAAGATAATATTTGTATTAAAACTCACACATTTCATGTCAGTATATTTAAGTTTGTATTTGTATTATGTACCATGTATTTGGCGACTCAGAATGGGTGATGTATACCTATTTTGGGGGTGTCACAGTTGGTATCAAAGCTTAGGGATATGATTCCTGGCTAAGATGTGAGACTAGAACTAGGGGGAGAGACGTGTAATTCCTTCACTAGTATGACCTACCTACGTTTAATTATTATTTAATTGGTCGATCAGAATTGGGATATTATGTGGTGTGTCAATTAAACATTATTTTATGGCAGTATTTGAAAATGACATCCGAGAATGTTGAGAATAGCAATGGAGCACAGGAAACCGTTGAGTCACCACAGATCAATACCCAGAATAATGTGCAATAGGAAGACAATAATCCTCAGGTAAACAATAACACCGATCAAATGATGAACAATGGGATGTTAAGAGGCTTTATGCAATTCATGCAACATCAGGAGAGAGTGACTCCTGTTCAAAATGCAGGTGGAAACACTGGCAACTCTTGGACGGTCACCGCTAAGCAGTTTAAGGAACTGGGACCACCGGAGTTTATTGGAGAGCCAAAACCACTTAAGGCGTAGACGTGGATAAAGCAGATCACCAAGATATTTGATGTCTTGGGATGCTCCGAGGAGCAAAAGGTTCCCTTTGCCACCTTCATGTTACGAGGAGAGACAGATTACTGGTGGGAATATTTAAAGCGTACCCAGCCTGCCGCACTCAAAATGTCTTGGGAGAAGTTCCAAGAAGTTTTCAACGACAAGTACTTTCCCGAAAGTATTCGTCACATGAAAGAGGTAGAGTTCATCAAGTTGGAGCAAAACAATATGATCGTGTCGCAGTACAAAGCCAAGTTTGCCGAGTTGTCCCGGTTTGCGTCCCACTTAGTTGATAACGAGGAGAGAATGACACAGATGTTTCTAAGATGTTTGAAACCCGAGATACGTCAATACCTTATCTCTCACAAACTGTGTTTGTATTCAGATGTTGTAAATAGGGCTCAGTTATTAGAGTGTGATAATGAGACATGCCAACCAAGGGAGAGCAGTCGGCAAAATGATAATACCAATGATAGCAGTCATCGAAGCAGTGACAACAAACGTGGAGGGAATCAATATGTCAGAAATGGTAACCACTTCGGTCGTAATCATGGTCAGGATAATAAAAAAGGTGAACTAAGTGAGAACAACTTCAAGAAGAGAAGGTTCAATAATGATGGAAAGACAGTGACACCCATATCCAAGGAAGAAGAACGACCATCGATCGTATGTTTCAAATGCGGACAGGAAGGACACATCCGTCCAAACTGTACGCAGCAACCCAAAGCATGTTTCAATTGCGGAAGAGAAAGTCGCCTAGCTCGATTTTGTCGTGTAGTGAAGTCAAGTCTAGCTGGGATAGTGATGCCAAAGGATGTCCCACAAAAGTCAAAGCCGGTAGTTTAAGTAAGAGCGTTTGTCAAAGAACCCAAACGAAGTTATCACGGGTAAGTTAATCATAAACTCTTACGAAGTTTATACCTTATTCGATATAGGTTCTACCCACTCTTTTATTTCACCTACTTGCCCTCAGCGTTTAAATTTGACTCCAGAGAAATTAGACTTTGACTTATCTGTTGAAACTTTGTTATGAGAAATCTTCATTACATCAACTGTTTATAAATCTTGTTTGATTCAAATCGGCACCCTCACGTTACCTGTCGATCTTATTTCTTTGAAAATACTTGCATTTGATGTGATTTTAGGGATTAATTGTTTAACTACTCATCATGCAAAAAAAAAATTGATTGTTTTCGTAAGGTTGTTAGCTTTCATATTGTGAGACCCCAGATTTTATGAATAAAGATTTAATTTTCTCGAAATAATTTTTTTATTTTTTTTATATTATGGTGTTGATTTGATGTAATGTTATAGTTGTGGGTAATATTTACAAATTTTGCAAAGTAAGCAAGTGGTTGTATAATATTCGATTGGTCGGAGAATATTCTTTTGTTTGGGAATATCCGTATGATTCAAGACAATCATTGGTGGACCCCACAACGTAATTATTATTTGGAGAGAAAATGACAAAAATACTTTATGAAAATAACGATGGAAGTTTTATCTGTTAACTATTAAAACACCGGGTGTTAAAAGTACGATGAATACGCTGTGGTCAGCATAAAGAGCACAATACCAGATTGATTATTGATGCTTACGTGAGAAGTCACTCAATTATACTCAATTATTGCTACAGTAATTGCTGCATTATATCTCTCATATTATTAATTCAATTATTGTTACAGTATCATCTGCATAATATGATATATTGTTCAATCGGGTATTCGGGACACTTTTCGTGTTGGAGTGCTATTCATGAGTTACTATTCACGAGTTACTATTCATGAGTTAGTATTCACAAGTTACTATTCATGAGTTACTATTCATGAGTTACTATTCATAAGTTACTATCCACCCGATTACTATTCACTCTAGTATTGTGCATTCGGGTATTTGGGTACAATATTATTCCATAAGGAGATGTGCTAATTTTTCGTAATACAATTGGTTCAAGATATAATAGTAAGTCAATATGGACATTGGTGGAGTTAAATAGTAAATCAATATGAATCACCGGGTTTAAAGTTTTAATAGTAAATCAAGATGGACCGTTGTTTTAAGTTTTAATAGTAAACCAACTGGATCGCCTATTTAAAGTAAATCAATCTGGTCCGCTCATGAATTAGTTACTATTCATTCCATTTTTCTATAAATAAGCTCATTCATTCATTATTTCACTTAATTCATTAAACTCTAGAGAGAGAAATTATAGAAAAGTATTTTGCTCCTTCCCTACTCTTATATTCAGTTTCTTTTACGGTAAGGGGTATTAGTTCTTTTATATTCATGAAGAGAACTTCTGTTATTCCATTATTTATTATTATGTTGGAATAACCTATATACGCGGGCTACCCTATACATGGTGACATTCTTCTAATATTTCGTTCTTTATTATTCTGTCGGAATATCCTGTCATCGTAAGCGTTTGCGGACCGGTTCCATTATTTATTATTCTCATTTAATATCTCGTCGCGTAAGCGCTATTTGGACCTAGTTCCATTATTTATTATTCTGTCGGAATATCTTGTTTGTACGTTTACGCCGGACCTGGTTCCATTATTTATTATTCTGTCGGAATATCTGTCTGCAGGCGCTTACGCCGGGACCGGTTCCATCCTTTTTATTATTCGTTGGAATAACTCGCCTCGTGTGGTCTATCGCATGCATGACATTGATTTCTTTTGTTATTCCATTCTTTATTATACTTAGTTGGTTAAAACTTTGACTTCTATACCCATGAAATTAGTGGAATATCTTTGATATTTGTGCTTCATCCAAAGTATCTTTTCATGGAAATATTCTTCCGAGCATTCTTAAATTTTACTCTACAAAGAAGATCATGTTGACAATTTGAACGTTATCGGGCCTCGGATAAATTAATTCTTGAACTTATTTTATTGAATTCTTATATCATTGTCATCATCCTCATGTTTATATTATGTTGAAAGTCATCTGGCCTCCTGTAGTGCATAGATGGACTTGGTATGATTATGACTGTGGATTATTCGGTATAATCATAACCGTAATGTTACAAATGATGTGGAAAAAAGTCCTCATTGGCCCGTAGTGCATTGATGGAGAATTTTGGTATGATTATGGCTATGGATTCTCTTGGCCTTAGTGTAAAGATGAATTGTTTTATGGCATGATCAGGACCGCTGATGAAAAACATGATTATCTTAAGTAAAGTGCATGGATAATTCGTGGTTGTGATACTAAAGAATATCCTTTGGTCAGAAAGTGTGGGTGATTCGATGTTGTGGATTATTTATTAAGATGGGTCCCGCCGATAAAAGTGATGAAAAACATTTTAAATCATAGAAGATAGTAGATTTTATTCCCTACTGACTCTTCTAATCGATTGCTTGTTCTACCGCAGTTAAACTTGATAGTTATTATATTTTATCGCTTAACACCGTTGAAGGCTAACGATAAATTATTTTGCATTATCTTAGTCATAATATTTCATCGGGCTAGTTGAGCTCACCCTTTCTTTCACCGTTTCTTCAGAAATGAGAACGTAGTTGGGACTAGTCTGGGAATGGAAGAGTGGTGGTCCTAGATGGTGCATTAGTAGTCCTCACTATTTCGTGAAATAGTGTGATAATAATTGTAATGAGGACTCCTTTTGAGTTTGTATAATCTCTAGTAGACAATATTTGTATTCAAACTCACAGATTTATGTTTTGTCGATTGTATACCATACAACTTGTATTATTAAGTTGTATTTGAATTCTCTACCATGTATCCGGAGACTCAAGATGGGTGATGTATACCTAATTTTGGGGCGCCACAGGTTGGTATCAAAGCTTAGGGATATGATCCCCGGCTAAGATGTGAGAATAGAACTAGAGGGAGAGATGGGGAATTCCTTCGCTAGTATGACCTACCTAAGTTTTTTTGTGGTATTTAATGGGCTCATCGTAATATAGGGATAATATGTTACATGTCAATTAACCTTTTGTTTTTGGCAAGATCTCTAAAAAATGACATCCGAGAATGTTGAGAATAGCAATGGAGCACAGGAGACCGTTGATTCTCCATGCATCAATAATCGTGACAATGTGAAACAAGATGGCGATAATCCTCCTATAAATAATAACACCGATCAATCGACGAATGACCAGACGCTTAGGAGTTTTTAGAATTCATGCAACATCAAAGTAAGGCTGCTCCTATTCATAATGCAGAGGAAACAATGGCAACCTACTTGCTGGTCACCGCTAAGCAATTCAATAAGTTAGGACCACCGGAGTTTTTGGGAAAGCCAGAACCACTTAAGGTGGAGACGTGGTTAAAGAAGATCACCAAGATATTTGATGTCTTGGGATGCTCGAGGAGCAAAAGGTTCCCTTTGCCACCTTTTTATGTTGTGTGAAGAGGCGGATCACCGGTGGGAATCACAAAAACGCACTCCACCTGGACGACTCAAGATGTCTTGGGAGAAGTTCCAAGAGTCGCTCAATGACAAGTACTTTCCGAAAGCATTCGTCACATGAAGGAGGTGGAATTTATCAAGTTCGAGCAAAACAACATGACCGTGTCGCAGTACGAAGCCAAGTTTGTCGAGTTGTCCCGATTTGCGTCACACTTGGTTGATAATGAAGAGAGAATGATGCGGATATTTTTAAGAGGTTTGAAGCCGGAGATACGTTAATATCTTATTTCTCATAAACTGTATTTGTATTCAAATGTTGTAAATAGGGCTCAGTTAGTGGAGCGCGATAACGAGTCAAAGCAACCAAAAGAGAGCAGCTGAAAAAATGATAATACCGGTGATAACAGTCATCAAAGCGGTGACAATAAGCATGGAGGGAATTAACATGCCAGAAATGGTAACCACTTCGGTGGTAATCATGGTTAAAACAATACGAATGGACATTTCAAAAAGAGGAGATTGAACAATGATGGAAAGACGTCAGCACCAACACCCGTTGTTAAGGAAGGAGAATGACCACCTATCATATGCTTCAAATGCGGAGGGGAGGGACACATCAGTCCAAACTGCGCGATGTCGTCCAAAGCATGCTATAATTATGGAAGAGAAGGTCACTTAGCCCGATTTTGTCGTTCACCGAAGACAAGTTCAGCTAGGATGGAGGCACCAAAGGATGTCCTAGGCAAGCCAAAGCCGGTAGTTTAAGAGAGAGCATTTTTTTTCATGAAGAAGAACCTGAATAAAATTATCATGGGTATATTAGTCATAAACTATTGCGAAGTCTATACCGTGTTAGATACCGGTTCTACCCACTCTTTTATTGCACCTAGTTGTGTTCAATGTTTGAAGTTAATTCCAGAGAAGTTAGAGACTTTGATATATCTGTTTAAACTCAGTTGGGAGAAACCTTCGTTACCTCCACTATTTATAAATCCTGTTCAAATCAACATTTTCACGTTACCTGTCGATCTTATCTCTTTGAAAATACTTGCCTTTGATGTGATTTTTGGAAATGATTGGTTAACTACTCATCACGCTTTTCATAAGGTTGTTAGCTTTCATACTCCTAACCAACCTGTTATGCGAATTCAAAGTAACCAAACCACTACAGTCAATCATTGTCATATCAAGCCATAAATAAAGAGCCCTGATCCTTTCGTTGTTGACTTTCTTGTGTGGAATGCACCGAAGCCAAACTTTCTGTAGGCGACGTCATGAATGATGATGGCAAGTTGATAGGTATCAATGTGACGTGTTATCCAAGTCTTGGATGAGAGTCACAGTTTTGAATGGTATTTCTATTGTTAATAAATTTCCTGACGTATTCTTGAAGACTTCTTAGCCTACCCTAGAGCGTGAAATCGAATTTTGTATTGACCCCAGTACAAAACTCATTTCTAAAAACCCTTAAACATTTATTCAACTAAAGCGAACGTGTAATGTGCCAAAGACATTGGCTCGAGCTGTTGAAGATTACGATCATATCATTCAATACCATCGTGGGAAAAACGAACGTATATGAGTAGAAGATAGTATGCGTTTAAGAGTGCGATGTTGTTAATACAAAGACCCGTTTCGTATAACTTACAAATGATGAAGATAGAGTTAAAGACTCTAGGGACCCACGTGAAGACAACGAATATACGAGTAGAATCGACTTTAATCGATAAAGTTAAAGCCGCTCAAACTACACACCCGAATCTGATGAATTTGAAGAAAAGGTTCAAGAGGGCGTTATTCTAGAAGCAAGAATCGATGAAGAGAGGAAATCTCAACCCTCGATTTTATTGGCCCATTTAAAATCCTTGATCAAGTAGGAAATGTGGCCTATAGACTCGTTTTACCACCAAGTATGTCGCATGTTCATAACGTTTTTAACGTATCAATGTTACGTAAATATGTGGACGACCCGAACCACATTATTAATTTAGAACCATACGAGATAGTAGAAGATTTAACGTATGAGGAGATACGTGTTAACATCTTGGATAAAAAGGATCATATTCGACGCTCAAAGGTTATACCTCAAGAGTTAGAATTTGAAGTGAAGTCAAGGTATCCTCACCTGTTCAGCATACCAGGTACGTACGTAAATTTCGAGGGCGAAATTTTATAAGGAGGGGAGATTGTGAGACCCCAGATTTTATGAATAAAGATTTAATTTTATCAAAATAATTTTTTAATTTTTTTTTAATTTTTTTATAGTATGGTGTTGATTTGATGTAATGTTATAGTTGTGGCAAATTTTGCAAAGTAAGCAAGTGGTTGTATAATATTCGATTGGTCGGGGAATATTCTTTTTATCGGGGAATATCCGTATGACGATGGTACAATCATTGGTGGACCCCACAATGTAATTATCATGTCGGATAGAAAACGACAAAAATATTTTATGAAAATAACGGCGGAAGTTTTACCGTTAATCGTTGAAACACCCTTGTTAAAAGTACAAGTAATAAGCGTGGTTGTGCATAAAGAGCACTAAGATATTGATTATTGATGCTTACGTGAGAAGTCACTTTCGCTTATACTCAATTATTGCTACAGTAATTGATGCATCATATCTCTCATATTATTGATTCAATTATTTTTATAGTATCATCTGCATAATATGATATATTATTCAATCGGGTATTCGGGACACTTTTCGTGTCGGAGTGCTATTCATGAGTTACTATTCACGAGTTACTATTTATGAGTTACTATTCACAAATTACTATTCATGAGTTACTATTCACGAGTTACTATTCATGATTTACTATTTACGAGTTACTATTCATGAGTTACTATTCATATATTACTATTCACCCAGTTACTATTCACTCTAGTATTGTGCATTCGGATATTTGGGTACAATATTATTCCATGAGGAGATGTGCTAATTTTTCAGACCGTTGGTTGAAGATATAATAGTAACTCAATATGGACTGCTGGAGGAGTTAAATAGTAAATCAATATGAATCGCTGGTTTAAAGTTTTAATAGTAAATCAGTATGGACCGTTGTTTTAAGTTTTAATAGTAAACCAATCTGGATCGTCCATTTAAAGTAAATCAATCTGGACCGTTCATAAGTTAGTTACTATGCAGTCCATTTTTCTATAAATAGAAGCTCATTCATTCATTATTTCTTATGAATTCACTGAAACTCTAGAGAGAGAAATTATAGAAAAGCTATAGAAAAGTATTCTGCTCCTTCCCTACTCTTATATTCAGTTTCTTTTACGGTAAGTGGTATTATTTCTTTTGTATTCATGAAGAGAACTTCATTATTCCATTATTTATTATTCTCGTTGGAATAACTCAGATACGCTGGCTACCCTATACATGGTGACATTCTTCTAATATTCCGTTCTTTATTATTTCGTTTAATATCCCGTCATCAGCGTGTTCTACGGGACTGGTTCCATTATTTATTATTCGTCGTAATATCCTCGTCTGCATGCATTTACGCGGGATTGGTTGCATTATTTATTATTCTTCCTGGAATATCCTATCTGTTTATTGACCGGTTCCATTATTTATTATTCTGCATTTAGAACCCGGAGTTCCATCCTTTATTATTCATTGAATAACTCCGCCTGCAAGGCCTCTATCGCATTTATGGTGATTTCTTTTGTTATTCCATTCTTTATTATACTTAGTTAGTTAAAACTTTGACTTCTATACCCATGAAATTAGTGGAATATCTTTGATATTTGCGCTTCATCCAAAGATCTTTTCATGGAAATATTCTTCCGAGCATTCTTAAATTTTACTCTACAAAGCAAAGATCATGTTGACAATTTGAACGTTATCGGCCTGGATAAATTAATTCTTGAACTTGTTTTATTGAATTCTTATATCATTGTCATCATCCTCATGTTTATATTATATTGAAAGTCATCTGTGGCCTGTAGTGCATAGATGGACTTTGTATGATTATGACAAGAGATTATTCGGTATAATCATAACCGTAATGTTACAAATGATGTGGAAAAAGTCCTCATTGGCCCGTAGTGCATTGATGGACAGTTTTTGGTATGATTATGGCTATGGATACTCTTTGACCGTAGTGCAAATATGAATTTTTTTATGGCATGATCAGGACCGTTGATGAAAACATGATTATCTTAAGCCGTAGTGCATGGATAATTCGTGGTCGTGATACTAAAGAATATCCTTGGCCGTAGTGCAGGGGTGATTCGATGATGTGAATTATTTATTAAGCTGAGTCCCAGTGATAAAAGTGATGAAAAACATTTTAAATCATAGAAGATAGTAGATTTTATTCCCTACTTGACTCTTTTAATGGATTGCTTGTTCCGCTGCAGTTAAACTTGATAGTTATTATATTTTATCAGTTTAACACTGTTGAAGACTAACGATAAATTATTTTGCATTATCTTAGTCATAATATTTCTTACTGGGCTAGTTGAGCTCACCCTTTCTTTCACTGTTCTCTTCAGGAAATGAGAACGTAGCTGGGACTAGTCGAGGAACAGAGTGATGGTCCTAGATGGTGCATTAGTAGTCCTCACTATTCTGTGAAATAGTGTGATAATAATTATAATGAGGACTCCTTTTGAGTTTGTATAATCTCTAGTAGACAATATTTGTATTCAAACTCACAGTTTATGTTTTGTCGCATTGAACACGACAGTTGTATTATTAAGTTGTATTTGAATTCTGTACCATGTATCTGGCGACTCAAGATGGATGTATACCTAATTTTGGGGGCATCACACATATTCCTAACCAACCTATTATGCGAATTCAATCAACCAAACCACTAAAGTCAATCACTGTCATATCAAGCCATAAAATTATTTGTTTATTAAAAAACGAATGTCAAGCTTTCTTAGCAATGTCACGGATTTAAACAAAAATACGTCAGATTTTAATGATTTTTCTATTGTTAATAAATTTCCTGACGTATTTCCTGAAGAACTTCCTAGCCTACCCCCAGAGCGTGAAATAGAATTTTGTATCGACCTTAAACCCGATACAAAAACCCTCAAATATTTTTTCACCCAAAACGAACGTAACATGCGCCAAAGTCGTTGGCTCGAGTTGTTGAAAGATTACGATAATACCATTCAATACCATCTTAGAAAAGCGAACGTCGTAGTTGACGCATTGAGTAGAAGATCGTATACGTTTACGAGTACGACATTGTTAACACAAAAACCCATTTCGTATAACTTACAAATGATAGAGATAGAGTTAAAGACTCTAGCGACCCCCGTGAAGATAACGAATATACGATTAGAATCGACTTTAATTGATAATGTTAAGCTGCTCAAGCTACAGACTCAGAGTTGATGAATGTGAAGAAGAAGGTTCAAGAAGGCGTTATTCTAGAAGCAAGAATCAATGAAGAGAGAAAATCTCAACCCTCAATTTTATTGGTCTATTTGAAATCCTCGATCGAGTAGGAACTGTGGCCTATAGACTCGCCTTACCGCCAAGTATGTAGGGTGTTCATAACATTTTCACGTATCGATGTTACATAAATATGTGGACGAACCGAACCACATTATTAAATTAGAACTAGACGAGATAGCGGAAGATTTAACGTATGAGGAAATATCTATTAAAATCTTGGATAAAAAGGAATATATTCTACACCCAAAGGATATACCTCAAGAGTTAGAATTTAACGAGGTATCCTCACCTCTTTGGCATACCAGGTACGTACGCCAATTTCGAGGACGAAATTTCATAAGGAGGGGAGATTGTAAGACCCCAAATTTTGTGAATAAAGATTAATTTTCTCAAAATAATTTTGAAGTATTATGGTGTGGATTTGATATAATGTTATAGTTGTGGGTAGTATTTATAAATTTTGCAAAGTATACAAGTTGTCATAAAATATTCGATTAGTCGAGGAATATTCATTTTAATAGGGAATATTCGTACGACGGCACAATCATTGGTGGACCCCACAATGGAATTATTGTCGGAATGAGAAAACGACAAAAATATCTTTTTATAAAAATAACGGCAGAAGTTTTACCGTTAGACTATTGAAATACCCGATGGTAAAAGTTGTGACACCCCCAAATCCCGGTACTTCATTACCTCAAGATTTGGTGTTCACGTAATCAAAACATTCATATCTAACTACCCAATCATATTAAATTGAATAATAAAACCTGCCCATACAGGATTACATTAATAAAAACATTTTCTCCCAGGTTTTCTAACCTTTAAACATCATATAAGTGCGGAAATAAAATTATTACATCACAACATTGATAAAAGTCTATCAACATAACGATAAAGTAAAATTACAAGTCTTCATCACTTGTACATTTTTCCCTTTCCTTGGCTAGTTGTAGGCTTATCTACCTTCTCAGTCATAGCTGCAATAAGTGTATAAATATGGAAGAGTGAGCAAACAAAGCTCACTTGAAATAAGAATAAATATCTTTACAACATTTGCCCAATAATAGGCTCAATAGAACTGAATGATATATTCTATTAACATTACAACATTTGCCAATTCATAGGCTCAATAGAACTGAATGATATGTTCTATTAACATTCTTAAATATACTACTGAGGGTCAAATGACCATGAACCATGTCCACAGTTATAAGTAATCATTCAACTTTAACTTTAACAGTCATATGACTATAAGCACTCCACGTACTTAGGGGGATCAATCCTTCGTACAATGTATTGTGCACAAGCATTTCAACGCTAAGCGTAAACCCCTAAAATAGGGTTGTTCATCTCAGTATTTAGAGTACAAGTCCGCACCAAAGAAATTTTGGTTTGGATAAGCTTTTAAGGGAAATTTGAAGTTTAACGATTATCAACTAGGGAACTAGTTGAATCAACAATGCTTGATAACACAATAGTTGTTTAATAACAACATAACTTAGAACAGTTGAGAATCATAAATGAACTGATTCTACATATCAAACTCTTGCTTGAAATAACTATAGAGCATATGCATTCAATAAATTGAATAAAATGATTAACCTTTGCTTGAACAGTAAAATAAGCTAAGGTTCGAGTCTTATAACATTAGAAATGATATTCCTGAATGTACATTTAACTGATAGCAAGCTGGAAACTAAAAACTTGTCCAATAAGGTATTAACTCATGCAAATAATTAAAACATTTTGATAATAGAGACGAGAGTTCAAAAACTACGTTCATTATACAATAATAGAACTTAAGAAACTTTTTTAACTGTAAACAAGTTACAATGAATCAATCAAATAAGAATTTTCAATAACATTAGAGTTAGAGTTTGCTCGAATGAATTTTAGGAACAATTGATTTATTCAATAACAGTTAAGATAAGAAGCTTGCTCAATCAAAAGCATGAAGTTATACAATATAATAATAGAACTAACTCAAAGAAAGTGTAGAGTTAGAAAACTTGCCTCGAGCGTTCGCTAAAATATTAAAACTCACGTTCACCTATACACAATATTAAAACCACAACATCTATTAGACATACTAATATTCACTTTTCAATATAAAACGCATTACTAGCTAAACTTGTTATTTTAGATCAAGTCTTATGCTACCATTTACATTTCAGAATTCCCAAGTGTTAATCATTTCAACACTTACCTAACGTTCATTGTATAAACTAAGTTATCACATAACACGTTCTCGATTTACTAATTATTTTTGCAACCTTGAACTTACTAACTACAATTCACTATGTTATGTTAACCTTAACATTACACATTTAACATGCTAACACAATTTCAGACCATGTTATGACGCTTTCCCAAATCTGCAGAAATAGCATAAGTCAGAATCTCAAACCGTGGTATGGTATAATTGCGCCATACAAAACTTAGGACAACCGACAATTTACCAAGGCTTATTTTACGCTTTGCAGCCGTGGCAATTTTAAAGTTTGGTGTTCGACAGACAGACGGTGTGACTGCGGCATGAATAATAGCCATTTTTAGCAGAACAAACACAAATTTCACCCAATAGACAGTAATATTAACACGTAAATAAATATACAACTATCATAAACATGATTGCTCACATTTATAACCAATTAGAACACTTTAACACCAACTAAAACTATTTTAATTTCTCAAAATTCATATTTTCATGAAAAACTCAATTTTCTTGACATTCATCCTAAAAATCATCACTGTGATTTCATTAGTTGGCCAAATCACCTCATTCAAATTACGTTATGCTAGTATCTCAATGAACTAACATATACAAACTTCAATTTATACTTTCACATACAAATTGTCCATTATAATTGATACTTTCATAGCTACACATGAAAACATATATATACTAACAAATTTTCTACTACTGTCAAACGAAATTAGCATGAATTTCTCGTTTAAGCACAACCTCCAGTCATCATATACTCACATAATCATAAGTAATCCCATTGTATAGCAACAATTCAACAATTTGAAATTCACAAATTATATAAAAGTTTGTCGTAATACTCGTAAACATATATATAATATCCAAGTTGTAGAACATACCTTCAATTACCAATACAATCGCTGCCAATTACTAGAATTGCTATGAAAATTCTTAAGACTCCCTCTCAATTTTCTCTGAAGCTCTCACAAAACTCAGCACTCTCAAACTTGGAAATAGAACGCGTAATAAGAAAATCAATCGATATTCATGTAGCAAGAATAAAACCGATAACTTAATACTACTAATTGCAAAAATCGATTTATTAATTATATAATATAAATATATTATATTTATTATTTTAATTTTATTTTATTTATTTATTTAATTTAATTTAAAAAAACTAGAAATCCCAAAAGCCATAAGGCTTGTTTGGCAAAAACCCTTTAAATTTTAAAGAATTAATATACCTAAACCTTGTTTGGATAAAACTAAATTAAACTACTTTAATTTATTTTAATAACTCCTTATAATATAGTTATTTGTCACACTTTATTTAGTCAAGCTTTCATATTTAATTTAATTAATTCAAATCACAATTAATTAAATAAATCCTTTAATCACAAAATACAATACAATTAATTAATCATTAAATTGAAATATCAATATAATAATAATTTCCTTAATTCATCAATTATTTATTTAACAAATAATTCTCCAAATAAAATTAAATCAATTAAACAAATATTTATTCAACGATAAACATATCCATTAAATATTTATATAATTCAATAAATATTTAATATTACAATTAAAATTCTGGAATGTTACATCATTCCCTCCTTAAAAGGATTTTGTCCTCAGAATTACAATTCAAACAATCAAATCGTCACATTCTTCCCTACTTACAAAGATTCTATCCCCAGAATCGAAGACATAGATTAAACAAATAGCTCAGGGTAATTTTTTATCATTTCAGCTTCGAGTTCCCACGTTGCCTCTTCGACATTGTGGTTTTTCCATATCACCTTCACAGAAGGTATCACTTTATTTCTCAGCACTTGTTCTTTCCTGTCGACTATCTGGATAGGAGTCTCTTCATAAGACAAA
This sequence comes from Panax ginseng, assembly GCA_020205605.1. Lineage (NCBI taxonomy): Eukaryota > Viridiplantae > Streptophyta > Magnoliopsida > Apiales > Araliaceae > Panax > Panax ginseng. Next base: position 46,277,438 of record CM035147.1, on the reverse strand, counting down.
TCTTTATCGAATTGCAATGGTTCGTACTCGATCACGTGCTTATAATCGGGTTTATACGCTCGTAACACTGAAATGTGAAAAATATTATGAATGTTTTCCACTCTAGAGGTAGAGCTACCTCATAAGCCACTTCCCCCACTCTTCGTAGTATCTCAAAAGGTCCAATAAATCTTGGGCTGAGCTTTCCTTTCTTTCCTATGTTGATCAAAGATACTTTTTACATGCATCTTGAAATTGCTACCAATCTTGTTCTGATGAGTTTGACAACTTGACAATTTGTTGTATCGATTCTGGTCCTAATAAATTTGGCGTTCATCGACTTCATCTCAAAGACGGTGGAGTTCTGCACTTTCTGCCGTACAATGCCTCGTAAGGTGGCATGCCGATGCTCACGTGGTAACTGTTGTTGTAGGCAAATTCTACCAACGATAAATGTTCATCCCAGCTTCCTTTGAAATCAATGATGCATGCTCTCAGCATATCTTCCAACGTTTGGATTGTTCGTTTGCTTTGCCCATCGGTTTGCGGATGGTATGATGTACTCATTCGCAACTGTGTTCTCATACATTCTTGTAGTCTCTTTCAAAAGTTTGATGTGAACCTTGAATCTCTGTCTGATACAATTGACACTGGAACTCCATGTCTTGACACGATCTCTTTAACGTACAGTTTCGCTAGCTGATCAAGATTAAATCTAATCTTTATTGGCAAAAAGTGTTCAGATTTTGTCAATCTGTCCACTATTACCCATATTGTATCGTATCCTTTCTGAGTCGTTAGAAGACCTACCACAAAATTCATTGTGATATGCTCCCATTTCCATTCTGGTATTTCTAACGGTTGAAGTAACCCGCTTGGTCGTTGATGTTCAGCTTTCACCTTTTGACATGTCAAGCATTTTGCAACGCATTCTGCAACGTCTCTTTTCATATTTGGCCACCAAAAATGTCACTACAAATCTTGATACATCTTTGTACTTCCTGGATGAATCGAATATCTTGTGTTGTGTGTTTCGGTCAAGATTTCATCTTTAAGCTCTAGCACTGATGGAACCCAGATTCTTCCCTCGAATCGTAGTAGTCCTTCGGTATCGATCTTGTATTTTACATCACTAACATCAATCACTTTCTCATTGATTGTTTCGCATTCTTTATCTTGTAGTTGAGCATTCTTCACTTTGTCCACCAAAGTTGGACTAGCATCTATCTGGAATAGTCGTTCATCGGATTCCTTTGGAAATTTGATTTCCAACTCTAGCTTTGTCATTGCTGAAATAAGCTCCTCCTGAGTAGTTATCAGCATCAACTTCTCTCGACCTTTCCTGCTCAAAGCATCTGCAACAACATTTGCTTTGCCCGGGTGATAAAAGATCTCACAATTGTAATCCTTTAAAAATTCCATTCACTTTCTTTGTCGCATATTCAGGTCCTTCTGTGTGAAAATATACTTCAGACTTTTATGGTCTGTGTAGATTTCACATTTCTCTCCATAGAGATAGTGTCTCCATATCTTGAGAGCAAATACTACTGCAACCAATTCCAAATCATGAGTCGGATAACCTTTCTTATAATCCTTCAGTTGTCTTGATGCATACGCAATTACTTTGCCATTTTGCATAAGAACACAACCCAATCCTTTATGTGAGGCATCACTATACACCACAAAGTTACATGTACTATCTGGTAATGACAACATAGGTGCCATGCTTAATTTCTTCTTTAAATCCTGGAAACTTTCTTCACATTTCTCCGTCCAAACAAATTTCACAGTTTTTCTGGTCAAATTTGTTAATGGAGCGGCTATCTTAGAAAAATCTTGAATAAATCATCTATAATAACCGGCCAGTCCCAAGAAACTCCTCACTTCTGACGGTGTTCTTGGTTGTTCCCAATTGATTATAGCTTCCATTTTTGATGGATCCACTTAAATCCCATCTTTGTCAATCACGTGCCCAAGAAATTGCACACGATCTAGCCAAAATTCGCACTTAGAGAATTTCGCGTAAATTTTTCCTTTCTTAGTGTTTCCAATGTCAAACGTAAGTGTTCCACGTGTTCTTCTTGAGTTTTGGAATACACCAGAATGTCATCGATGAATACCACTACAAACTTGTCTAAGAATGGTTTAAACACCCTATTCATTAAATCCATGAATGCAGCAGGTGCATTGGTTAAATCAAAAGACATAACCAGAAACTCGTAATGTTCATACCGAGTTCTGAATGCCGTTTGAGGTATATCCTCCATCCTCACCTTCAACTGGTGATACCAACTTCTCAAATCTATTTTCAAGAAGTATTTAGCACCCTTGAACTGATCAAACAAGTCATCTATTCTTGGCAATGGATATTTGTTTTTAATAGTGACTTTGTTTAATTCTCTATAATCAATGCAAAGACACATTGACCCATCCTTCTTCTTCACGAATAACACTGGCGCTCCCCACGGTGATATGCTTGGGGTAATATACTTCTTGTCTAACAATTCTTGCAATTGTACCACCAGTTCCTTCATTTCTACTGGAGCCATTCTGTATGGGGCCTTCGATATCGTTGTTGTTCCCGGCACTAAGTCGATCACGAACTCAATTTCTCTGTCAGGCGGAAGTCCTGGAAAATCCTCTGGAAATACATCCTCAAATTCCCTCACCACTGGTATCTCTTCCAGTTTCACATTCTTTTTCTGGGTATCGACTATGTAAGCTAAATAGCCCACACAGTCTAGACTCAACAATTTCTTGGCATACATAATCGTCAGACATTTCATTTGTCTAGGTGACTTGCTACCAAAGAACACTACCTTTGACGGGGTCATAAGGTTTACACACTTCTTTTGGCAATCAATTATCGCTCCATATTTGAACAACCAATCCATTCCCAAAATAACATCAAACTCTCCCAGTTTAATCGGAATCAAATCTACCATCAAGATATTCTCCTTAATGTTCACTCTGCAGTTTTTGTATACGATTCTAACAGGGATTATCTCTTTATTCGTAATTTCTATGTTCAAAGGAAAATTTAGTTCTTCTCTAGGCAATTCTAACCTCTTAGAAAATTCATCAGAGATAAACGAGCAAGTAGCACCCGAATCAAAAAATACATAAGCATCAATATTATTGATTGGGATAATACCTGACACGACATCTTTTGATTGCACAGCATCTTGCACAGTCATGTTGAAGGTTCTAGTTGTGGGTTTGTTTGATGATGTACCTCCACTGTTACCTCCATTGCTTCTGGTTGTCACTCCATCCTTCTTCTTAGGGCATTCACGAGCAAAGTGATCATTGGATCCGCACGTGAAGCACACGTTCTTCTTAGGTTGAGTGCAATTTGGGTCGATGTGACCCTCCTGGCCACAATTGAAGCGTTTCCCCATCAAGCACGCACCATTATGAAACTTCCCGCATGTAGCACATGTTTCAAACTTCTTGTTTTGCTGACTACCCTGCTGGTTTCCAGCACCCACGTTTCCATTCCAATTCTTCTTCAAGTTGTTGTTGTTGTTGTTGTTGTTGTTTCCACCACTACCACCTCCATTCTTAATCTCCACCCCATTCTTCTTCTTCTTTTGTTCCTGATTGAACTTTGTCGCTTTCGCCCCCACCTTCAAATGTAGTATTGCTTTCTCCATCACTTCTGCGAAAGTCTTCAATTGGAATAGGAAACCTCTCTTTGTACAAACCGGGCTTGGGTCCCTGTTCAAAGCTCTTCGCCTTGTATTTGTCGTCTTTGACTTGATATAGCAAAACCTCGCCATTCGTTGAATTTAGAAAGATAATCGAGATCTAGTCATCGTTCCAGAATCCTTGTAAGGAGGGAATGATGTAACATTCCAGAAATTTAAAGTGTTATATTAAATATTTATTGAATTATATAAGTATTTAATAGATATGTTTATTGTTGAATAAATAATTGTTTAATTTGATCTCGATTTGATTTAGTTAATTATTTGTTAAGTAAATAATTTAGGAGTTAAGAAATTTAATTGTTATGAGATAATATTCTAATTTAATTTAATAGTTAAGTTAGAGAGTTTATAATAATTAAATGAATTATTATATTTTGAATTGAATTTGTAGATAAAATGAAGTGTTAGTTGATTAAATAAAGTTATAATTATAAAAGAAATTATAATTATGTGGTATTGATTTATGTGTTAAAGTAATTTAATAAATTAGTATTAGAATTAATTAAATTGATTATTAAAATTTAATTTAAATAAAGGGTGACAAATAACCTTAATATAAAAGAGTTATTAAAATAAATTAAAGGAGTTTAATTTAGTTTTGGCCAAATAAGTCTTAATGCGTATTAAGTCTTTAATTTAATGGTGTTTTACCAAACAAGGGTATAGGGATTAATTTATTTATTTTAATTAAGTTTACCAAACAAGGTGTAAGATTTAATGGGTTATTTTTAGTTAGCTAGTCAAACAAGCCTTATGGCTTTTGATTTTCAAATAATTTATAACTGATGTCACTTAATATTTTATACTTAATACCTATATTATTATTATTATACGTTATATCTTTTTTTTGTTAGTACGTAAGTTAGAATAGGGTTAGGAGAAAGACTCAGAAGAAGAAAGAGGAGGAGAAGAAGAAGAATATAGAGAAAATTTGAGAGAAAGAAGGTGTTTTAAAGAATTTGGGGAAAAGAAGCTTGAGAAGGAAGAAAGTCATCATCTTCTAAACTAAGGTATCATCTTGCTCTTTTATTTTTCTTAAAAGCTATGGTTATCTTCTTCTCCAAAAGTTCTCTGTAAAAAGCTTTTTGTAAAGATGAATTTCTTGTGTATATAGCTTTATATGATAATTGTTTGTTAAAAGGTTATTTTTTCATAAGTTATATATGAGTATAGATAAACTAATTCATGTATGTATGTATTTTGTGAAGAAAACTATATTACAGAGTGTTTATATGAAAATATATGAATATGGCTTAGTTTAAAGTAAAATTAAGGTCTAATTAGTTTTTTAATTTATAAATTGGCTATTGAATTTGAAAGAGGATGAATAAACATAAGTATAGTATGTTAATTAACTGTTTTGGTTGAAAATAAAAGTCACAGTGATGATTTTTCCCTGAAACTTCAAAAAATGAAGCTTTAGCAAAAATAGTGAAAATTAATGGTTGTAATTTGGATGTTTATGTTGTTTAGATGGCTAGAAACGCGTTAGAAAACATTAGATTATGTTTCTGTAAACCTATTACACATTGGGTAGGTTGGTATGGTTGTTAGAAAAGGAGCTTGGAGGCCTAATTTGGCTTTCCAGAAGTAGTGTTCAGAAATTTGAAATCGCAAAAGTAAATAGAGAGACCCCCTTTGCGTGCCCCTAGTGTAAAAACCCCCGCCCCCATGACGGGGGGGGGGGGTATTCTGTCAAGACAAAATTTTGGGAAAGAAGATTGACCGGACATAGTTTACTAAACTGAGCATAACGTTTTCATACGAACTCCGATTGATGCGATTCAAGATGATTCGGAACGAGGACGAATAGGCCTCTAACTTTTATTCTTTAAGTGTTTCAATTTGAAATCGTTATGAACGGTCAAAATGGCTATCGTTAGGACTGTTGTGTATTTGGAGGCCATCGGAGGATGTCGGGATGCGCGGATGCAAGTGCAATCCTTTGTGTATTAGTATAACCTAATGGTAACATGTTGGACATGTAATAAGATGTTATATCATGTTGTTAATGTGTATGTGATGCAATGAATTGATCACTTAAGTAGTTGTAATAAAGCTAAATAGTGATGTTCATGAAAAGATGTGATGTTGTTAGTGAGCTATATGAAACTAATATTAGTGTAACTAATGTGTATTGTCAATACATATGGTATGTGTAGGACTTGTGGTGAACGTGAGTAGTGATTGATTAACCTACGCACGAGGCAAGTTCCTTAACCTTTGCTACTTTATTATTCAGCAAGGTTACTTTTCACTATTATGTTATACTTATGAAAATTCTCTAACTCTAATCTCTTGTTTAACGATTTATTGTCATGCGAATTCTTTAAACCTCATTTATTGTTGAAGTAAGTTAGTTAATCTTTATTTCTTTATTCCAAACGAGATTACTTTGGTTATTCAAAGTCTGCAATGTTGTTGTATGAAATGTGTTTATTCATCTACTAATAAATGTTGTTTAATCTTCGTTCTCCAGTGTCATTGTACTATCTTACATTATTGTACCAAACTCTAAGTTGCCTAGCGATTCTTTACTAATTCAACTAATCCATAGTTGATGAATGTTCTAAACTCTAAATTACCTTTGACATCAACTCAAACCAAACTTCCTTTGGTTTGCTTATTTACTCACACAATTTTGAAAGCATGTTGTCGATGATAACATTTGTTCAATTTAGAAACTGTTAATACTCTAGCTCTTATTGATTCATCGATATACCTTGTTCATGAAAATATTATAATCAAACTCTTGAATAGTTATTTGTTTCTATCTCGATTCAACCATTATTTGGTTGATGAGCATTCTAAAGATCTAGAATTCCTTTGAAGTTAATTCCCAACCAAACTTCATTTGGTTTGAACACGATAATCTAAGTGAGATGAAAAACCCTATATTAGGGGATTATTTTAGAAACTCAATAATAGCGTTAAAATGTTTTGTAATACATAGTACAAAATTTGATCACCGGAGTGCGGAATGATGGTCCATATAGTCGTTTAGATTGTTAAAGGTTCTGATGAGAAACACTGTTAACCTAGGATATAGATGATGATTATAGCTTTTTAGATTGTTAAAGGTTAAAGTAGAAATACTTGAAACCTAGAGTATAGTTAAAGTGGTCTTGTGACCCTCGGTGTATTCTTTGATGTTGATATCTATTGTTAATTTAATGTTCATTATTCCTTTGAACTCATAGTTGTTGAATTAAATTTTATTGTTAGAGTAAGAATACTTTACCATTGAAAACTCAGTGAATTATCATTCATAAACCGTTATTATATATTATCCTTCTTGTGGGCAATTGTTTGCTCACTCTTGCACAAAATAATACAGATGAAGTTAAGAAGTTTGAAGAGTTTTCTACGAGCAAGGGCAAGGACAAAGTGCTTGATTAGACGACAACGTTTAATTTATCTTTTATTTATGAAGTTTATGTAATAGATTTAAATATGATCATGTTTTAATTTTTCGTTGATGATTGTACTAAAGGTTAGATGACCTAGGATTTATTTTAGATTATGTAACCCTTTAATGGGATATTGATTGTTTAAACTTTTGAATTTAATTATATCCTTTGTTTATGGGTAGTTAGTTATGATTTTATTGGACAGTGAACACCAAATCTGTGGGGATTGAGGTTCCCGGATTTGGGGGTGTCACAATTTGGTATCAAAGCTTTAGGTTATGAACCTTAGGTGGGGAAACCTTAGGCTATAACCTTCTAGGAGATCGAAAACATAGAGGTGATAAACTCTTATCGAGTTCTGAGGAATGAATTAAGGAAATTCATTGAAGATAAAATGATAAAAGACTTTATGTGCTTATGTGTTAATGACTTATGTGCTCGTGAGTACTTAGGAGTAGCAAGTATTATACATATCAAGTTGTGGAGTTATTAAAATTTTGTTGTTAGAGAGATAGATGAAGGAAGAGGATTAAAATACGAGAAGTTATATAGTTTGAGTATGGTTGGTATTGGGAAAGCCATACCGTGGATTTTTGTTGTAGAACTTGGGTATGAGCTTGAGTTTGATCCAGGAAGATGAATTTTAGAAGGTAAAAATATAAGTAGAGTAAGAAGAGTTAGGAAAGCCATAGAGCTAGAAGCGTAAAAGATGTCGCGACTCAAGACTTTAAGCATCGCGACTCAGATGTAGAGTAGAGATTATCTCGATTAAAGTATTAAAGAGGATAGTTATTAGTTATTAGTAGATTAGATTATTGCTTGAGGAATGGCTGGGGAAAGGAGTCAAGACAAAGCGAGCGTAAAGCTAAGGACACATGGATGAAGGCTTCTAAGCATAAAAAATCGTGTTGAAGACAAGTTGAAGAGTGCCAAACGAATGATGGAACTTAGCATTTAATCTTTCACTCTCTTGATGATTCGTATCGTGGAGCAAGAGCAAAATGAAGCTGTACAACGTAGATTGTTCTTGTAGATTGCAAGAAAAATAATAAGATGATATATAAAACATGAAAAAAAAAGTTCAAAATAATAAGTTAATAGATGTAAATCCTAACTTTTGAATTAAATAGTGGGATGTGATGAAGTAATCCTAGAATTTTATTATTTCGGGATAAATAATATAAATAGCAATGTGGTTATTTTGTGATGTGGTGATGTAATAAATGAATAAAGTATTATCATTTTTTATTAAGAAATATTATGTGTTATCTATAACTAGTTAAGATAAGTTTGAAAATGTTAATGTGTGGATGAACGATGATCTAATAGTTCAAGTTTTAAACAGTAAAATGCCGCCTTAGAAAGACAACATCACGTAAGCAGAGCCCCAAGGAAAATGCATACAATAGGGAAGCTAACGCAAAATCCGATTACCACGATTGGTGAATTTGTTGGTGGGAGCACCGATAAATCAATCTGAATTTACGGTCAGTATAATCAAATCTCGATGTTTCAACCAAATTCGTTTGCAACAGGGTTGGAGAGAACGATTGATGTAGACGGGGAAGGTAATGCGCTGACATACAATCAAGAGCAGATGGAAAAGAAGAGTGAAGATGATAAGGTGGGTGATAGTCATACAATATAACGCTTGTAAAAGAAAGTGGGGACAATAATATTAATCTTTGAAAATCAGCAAGGGAAGGAAAAGAAGAAGGTGGAGGCGTGTAGCAAGCTCTGCAGAAAGAAACATGTAGGTGTTTGTTTGAGGGGAAAAAGGGTGTGCTTTAATTGTGGCTTGAAGGGCCACATTGCACTAAAGTGTTCAAGACCGAGGAAGGGAGCCTGCTTCATGTGTGGATCGAAGGGGCACTTGGCTCGAGGTTGCCCAAAGAAAGCGATGAGAAAAGCAAGTGGAAGCAAAGGAGGCAGTGGCAAACTGGTTATTGTAGAGTCAGCTACGCCGAGTCGACTAAACGAACAAGCAACCAACATGAAGATCCAGAACGCAATGCAAGGTATGGTTCCGATCAGTTATCTATACGGTTGCATGTTATTTAATTTAACCGCCACTTGTTAATTTATGCCTGATGAATTCATTTAGAAACTAGATTCGCTTCGGGAAGAGTTAGACTATTCCCTAAATATAGAAAGTGTGAAATGATTGATTTTAAGTTGATGTGTAGAATTGGTGTTGGTATTAAAGGCCAGAAATTTATTTCAATTTGATTTAAGAAACTCACGTGGTTAAACCAGGTGGTGATAAGTTATTGTCAAAGAAAGCGCATAAACCTTAAGACTCTGAGGAAGTCAAAGGTAGTATTTTATTCTTTTAGTTGCAAGACGTCTTTACGGTAGAGTTATTTATCGATGTTTTAAAATAAGAAGTTATTAAGAAAATAATATGTGGGTTGGGTGAAGATCAAGATAGTTGCTTAGTTAGCTAAATGGACGAGGAAATCGGTGGAATTTATATGGACAGGAAATTATGAAGTGAATTTTCAATAATTGAAGAAAAGTTAAGTATGTCAAATGTGTTATCTTTATCAGATAATACAAAAAACATTGTATTGTATAGTGACGCATCTTATAATGTACTAGGCTACGTGTTTAGGTAGGACGACAAGGTCATTTTATATGCATCGCGTTAGTTAAAATTTTATAAGAAAGGGTGTCCGACTCACGATTCAGAGTAGAGGTATTAGTGGTTGCTCTAAGGATTTAGAGGTGTTATTTTTGGGTAGTAGTGTGAGATATAAACATACCATAAGTATCTAAAGTATATCCTCTCACAAAGATATTTAAGCATGTGTTTAAAGTGATAGTTGAAATTGTTCAAGGATTATGGCTACAAAATCCTAAACGAATGTGGTTGCCGACGTCTTAAGAAAAAGGTAGTAGTTATTTTTGTTAACGGTGCAAGATGGGTTCATAATACAAATGACTAATCTGTGGTAGGAGGTAAGATATATGAAAAGTCAGAGGAGAAGCTATTCAGATGAAAAATAGTACAGCTTTGTTGGATAGAGTTAAGGAAGACTAGCTCCAAGATGAAGGTGTCAATTCAAAATCGATACTGAAGGATAGTTGAAATTAGAAGGAAGAAATTAGGTTTCGCTAATACCAGGAATTGAAAATGAAGTTTTGCATAAAAATTATATATTGAATCAACTAGGAAGCACGAAATTATATATTGCTTCCGATATTATTATTGGTAGCAAGATGTGGCGATAGATTTTTGGTTTGTCAAGTTAGCATAGTACATATTGAGCAGTGTGTGGAGTTATGTCTTAATGAAATCTTTTCAAGACACGATGTTTCTGTGTCAGTTGTGTCAGATAGATATCCGCGATTTACGTCAAACTTCTGGAAAAGACTACAAGAATGTATGGGAACACAGTTGCGAATGAGTACGGCTTATCATCCACAAACAGATAGCCAAAAGGAACGAACAATCCAGACATTGGAAGATATGCTCAGAGCATGTATCATGGATTTCAAAGGAAGCTGGGAAGAACATTTACCGTTGGTGGAATTCGCCTACAATAACAGTTACCACGTGAGCATCGGCATGTCGCCTTACGAGGCATTATACGGCAGGAAGTGAAGAACTCCTCTGTGATGGGATGAAGTCGATTGAACATCAATCGTTAGGGACCGTAATCGGTGGTATAAAAAACTCTGCGAGGTTGTCAAACTCATCGAGACAAGATTGTAGTTTTCAAGATAGATAGAAGAAGTATGATGATCAACACAGACAAGATCCTGCATTCGACGTAGGAAATTACGTATTCCTAAAATTTTCTCCTTGGAAGGGGAAAATTCATTTTGGTAAGAAGGGAAAGTTTAGCCCGAGGTTAATTGGACCCTTCGAAGTGCTGCAAAGAGTTGGAGAAGTGGCTTGCGAGGTAGCCTACTACCTCAAGAGTTGGAAAAGCGTTCACAATATTTTTCATATTTGATTATTCTGATAGTATAAACACGATTCTGAAGCACGTGATCGAAAGTATGAATAGAACCATTGCAGTTTGACAAAGACTTGTCCTATAAAGAGATTCATATCTAGATAGTTGATAAGAAAGAACAGGTGCTTAGGAATAAAGTTATACCTTCGATGAAGGTGATATGGAGGAACCACAATGCTGAAGAAGCTACGTGGGAACTCGGTGAAAAAAAAATGATGAAAGATTACCCTGAGTTATTTGTTTAATCTGTGTCTTCGATTCTGGGGACAAAATCTTTGTAAGTAGGGAAGAATGTAACGAATGATTTGTTTGAGTTGTGATTCTGGGGACAGAATCCTTGTAAGGAGGGAATGATGTAACATTCTAGAAATTTAAAGTGTTATATTAAATATTTATTGAATTATATAAGTATTTAATGGATATGTTTATTGTTGAATAAATAATTGTTTAATTTGATCTGATTTGATTTAGTTAATTATTTGTTAAGTAAATAATTCAGGAGTTAAGAAAATTAATTGTTATGAGATAATATTCTAATTTAATTTAATAGTTAAGTTAGAGAGTTTATAATAATTAAATGAATTATTATATTTTGAATTGAATTTGTAGATAAAATGAAGTGTTAGTTGATTAAATAAAGTTATAATTATAAAAGAAATTATAATTATGTGGTATTGATTTATGTGTTAAAGTAATTTAATAAATTAGTATTAGAATTAATTAAATTGATTATTAAAATTTAATTTAATAAAAGGGTGACAAGTAACCTTAATATAAATGAGTTATTAAAATAAATTGAAGGAGTTTAATTTAGTTTTGGCCAAACAAGTCTTAATGCATATTAAGTCTTTAATCTAATGGTGTTTTACCAAACAAGGGTATAGGGATTAATTGATTTATTTTAATTAGGTTTACCAAACAAGGTGTAAGATTTAATGGGTAATTTTTAGTTAGCTAGCCAAACAAGCCTTATGGCTTTTGATTTTCAAATAATTTATAACCGATGTCAGTTAAAATTTTATACTTAATACCTATATTATTATTATTATACGTATATATTTTTTTTTGTTAGTACGTAAGTTAGAATAAGGTTAGGAGAAAGACTCGTAAGAAGAAAAAGGAGGAGAAGAAGAAGAAAGAAGAAAAAATTGAGAGAAAGTTAGAGAACAAGAAGAATTTTGATAAAAGAAATTTTTGAAAAAGAAGAAATTATCATTCTTCTAAATTAAGATATCATCTAAACCTTTTTATTTTTCTTTAAAAGTATAGTTATCTTCTTCTCCAAAAGTTCTCTGTAAAAGCTTTTTTGTAAAGATAAATTGTGTGTGTATATAGCTTTATATGATAAATTGTTTGTTAAAAGGTTGTTTTCATAAGTTATATATGAGTATGGATAAACTAATTCATGTGTGCTGTGTTTTTTTGAAGAAAAACTATATTACAAGAGTGTTTATGTGAAAATATATGAATATGACTTAGTTTAAAGTAAAATTAAGGTCTAATTAGTTGTTTAATTTATAAATTGACTATTGAATTTGAAAGAGGATGAATAAACATAAGTATAGTATGTTGAATTAAGCTATTTTGGTTGAAAACAAAAGTCACAAGATGATGATTTTTCACTAAAACTTCAAAAATGAAGCTTTAGCAAAAATAGTGAAAATTAATGGTTGTAATTTGGATGTTTATGTTGTTTAGATGGCTAGAAAGCGCGTTAGAAAACATTAGATTATGTTTTCGTAAACCTATTACACATTGGGTAGGTTGGTATGGTTGTTAAAAAGGAGCTTGGAGGCTAATTTGGCTTTTTATAGTGTTTACAGAAATTTGAAATCGCAAAAGTCATAGCGCAGAGACCCCGACGGCGTGGGGCCCTAGTGTAAAAACCCCCGCCCCCGCAGGGGGTATTCTGTCAAGATAAAATTTTGGGAAAAAAACTGACCGGACATAGTTTACTAAAACGAGCATAACGTTTTCATACGAACTTTGATTGATGCAATTCAAGATGATTCAGAACGAGGACGAATAGGCCTCTAACTTTTATTCTTTAAGTGTTTCAATTTGAAATCGTTATGAAGGGTCAAAATGGCTATCTTTAGGACTATTGTGTATTTAGAGGCCATCGGAGGATGTCGGGATGCGCGGATGCAAGTGCAATCCTTTGTGTATTAGTATAACCTAATGGTAACATGTTGGACATGTAATAAGATGTTATATCAAGTTGTTAATGTGTATGTGGTGCAATGACTTGATCACTTAAGTAGTTGTAATAAAGCTAAATAGTGATGTTCATGAAAAGATGTGATGTTGTTAGTGAGCTATATGAAACTAATATTAGTTTAAGTAATATGTATTGTCAATACATATGGTATGTGTAGGACTTGTGGTGAACGTGAGTAGTGATTGTTTAACCTACGCACGAGGCAAGTTCCCTAACCTTTGCTACTTTATTATTCAGCAAGGTTACTTTTCACTATTACGTTATACTTATGCAAATTCTCTAACTCTAATCTCTTGTTTAACGATTTATTGTAATGCCCATTCTTTAACCCTCATTTATTGTTGAAGCAAGTTAGTTAATCTTTATTTCTTTATTCCAAACGAGATTACTTTGGTTATTCAAAGTCTGCAATGTTGTTTTATGAAATGTGTTTATTCATCTACTAATAAATGTTATTTAATCTTTGTTCTCCAATGTCATTGTACTATCTTACATTATTGTACCAACTCTAAGTTGTCTAGCGATTCTTTACCAATTCAACTAATCCTTAGTTGATGAATGTTCTAAACTCTAAATTACCTTTGAAATCAACTCAAACCAAACTTCCTTTGGTTTGCTTATGTACTCACATAATTTTGAAAGCATGTTGTCGATGATAACATTTGTTCAATTTAGAAACTGTTAATACTCTAGCTCTTATTGATTCATCGATATACCTTGTTCATGGAAATATTATAATCAAACTCTTGAATAGTTATTGGACTCTATCTGATTCAACCATTATTTGGTTGATGAGCATTCTAAAGATCTAGAATTCCTTTGAAGCTAATTCCCAACCAAACTTCATATGGTTCGGAACCTGATAATCTAAGCTGAGATGAACAACCCTATATTAGGGGATTATTTTAGAACTACGCAATAGCGTTAAAATGTTTGCACAATACATAGTACAAAGGGCTGATCACCTAGAGTACGGAATGATGGTCCATATAGTCGTTTAGACTGTTAAAGGTTCTGAGAAAAACACTCAATAACCTAGGATATAGATGATGATTATAGTCTTTTAGACTGTTAAAGGTTAAAGTAGAAATACTTGAAAGCTAGAGTATAGTTCGTGGTCTTGTGACCCTCAGTGTATTCTTTGATGTTGATATCTATTGTTAATTTAATGTTCATTATTCCTTTGAACTAATAGTTGTTGAATTAAATTTTATTGTTCCAGTAAGAATACTTTACCATTGAAAACTCAGTGAATTATCATTCATAAACCGTTATTGTATATTATCCTTCTTGTGGGCAATTATTTGCTCACTCTTGCACAAAATAATACAGATGAAGTTAAGAAGTTTGAAGAGTTTTCTACGAGCAAGGGCAAGGACAAAGTGCTTGATTAGACGACAACGTTTAATTTATCTTTTATTTATGAAGCTTATGTAATAGATTTAAATATGATCATGTTTTAATTTTCCGCTGATGATTGTACTAAAGGTTAGATGACATGGGATTTATTTTAGATTATGTAACCCTTTAATGGGTGATTGATTATTTAAACTTTTGAGTTTAATTATATCCTTTGTTTATGGGTAGTTAGTTATGATTTTATTGGACAGTGAACACCAAATCTGTGGGATTGAGCTTACCGGATTTGGGGGTGTCACAGCTACTATCTCTTGCAATTCCTCAATTGTATCTTGAAGTTCCACGTTACGGTCGTAGACTTCATCGTACATACGAGCAGCTATCGAGGTTAATGGAGTCTCCTCCTCCTCGTCCTCATCATCCTCATCCTCATGTGGCAACTCAACGGGATCCTTCTCATCCGTCTCCACATCATCATCCTCATCTTCAACCCTTTGTGACCAGCAGGGGTGACTCCATGGCGATAGTTGTTCCCAAATAACTTTGAATGTCGCGAGGCTCCTCCTCTATAGGCATCTGAGGTCTATCCTCCCTAGCCTGACTGGATTCTCCGACATTAGCCATCCTGACAACAAAATTTTAAGTTTTAATTATTAATCATTACTACTCGACACTCGCGAGCACATAAGTTATAAACACATAATCACATAAGTGTTTTATTACTTCTTCCTTAAAACTCGATAAGAGTTCATCACCACTATTTTTTTAAAGGTTACTTCCTAAGGCTTTTCCCCACCTAAGGTTCATAACCTAAAGCTTTGATACCAACTTGTGACATCCCTAAATCCTGGTACTTCATTACCTCAAGATTTGGTGTTCACGTAATCAAAACATTCATATCTAACTACCCAATCATATTAAATTGAATAATAAAACCTGCCCATACAGGATTACATTAATAAAAACATTATCTCCCAGGTTGTCTAACCTTTAAACATCATATAAGTGCGGAAATAAAATTATTACATGACATCATTGATAAAAGTCTATCATCATAATGATAAAGTAAAATTACAAGTCTTCATCACTTGTACATTTTTCCCTTTCCTTTTCTAGTTGTAGGTTTATCTACCTTCTCAGTCATAGCTGCAATAAGTGTATAAATATGCAAAAGTGAGCAAACAAAGCTCACTTGAAAAATGAATAAATATCTTTACAACATTTGCCAAATAATAGGCTCAATAGAACTGAATGACATGTTCTATTAACATTACAACATTTGCCAATTCATAGGCTCAATAGAACTGAATGATATGTTCTATTAACATTCTTAAATATACTCTCTTGAGGTCAAATGACCATGAACCATGTCCCAGTTATAAGTAATCTTTCAACTTTAACTTTAATGATCATATGACTATAAGGACTCCACGCACTTTGGGGATCAATCCTTCAGTATAATGTATTGTGCACAACCATTTCAACGCTAAGCGTAAACCCCTAAAATAGGGTTGTTCATCTCAGTATTTAGAGTACAAGTCCGCACCAAAGAAAGTTTGGTTTGGATAAGCTTTCAAGAGAAATTTGAAGTTTAACGATCATCAACTAGGGAACTAGTTGAATCAACAATGCTTGATAACACAATAGTTGTTTAATAACAACATAACTTAGAACAGTTGAGAATCATAAATGAACTGATTCTACATATCAAACTCATGCTTGAAATAACTATATAGCATAAGCATTCAATAAATTGAATAAAATGATTAACCTTTGCTTGAACAATAAAATAAGCTAAGGTTCGAGTCTTATAACATTAGAAATGATATTCCCGAATGTACATTTAACTGATAGCAAGCTGGAAACTAAAAACTTGCCCAATAAGGTATTAACTCATGCAAAGAATTAAAACAGTTTGATAATAGAGAAGAGAGTTCAAAAACTACGTTCATTATATAATAATAGAACTTAAGAAACTTGCTTAACTGTAAACTAATTACAATGAATCAATCAAATAAGAATTTTCAATAACATTAGAATTAGAGTTTGCTCGAATGAATTTTAGGAACAATTGATTTATTCAATAACAGTTAAGATAAGAAGTTTTCTCAATAAAAAGCATGAAGTTATACAATATAATAATAGAACTAACTCAAAGAAAGTGTAGAGTTAGAAAACTTGTCTCGAGCGTAAGCTAAAATATTAAAACTCACGTTCACCTATACACTATATTAAAACCACAACATCTATTAGGCATACTAATATTCACTTTTCAATGTAAAACGCATTACTAGCTAAACTTGTTATTTTAGCACAAGTCTTATGCTACCATTTACATTTCAGAATTCCCAAGTGTTAATCATCACAACACTTAACTAACGTTCATTGTATAAACTAAGTTATCACATAACACGTTCTCGATTTACTAATTATTTTTGCAACCTTGAACTTACTAACCACAATTCACTATGTTATGTTAACCTTACATTACATATTTAACATGCTAACATAATTTCAGACCGTGTTATGATGTTTTCCCAAATCTGCAGAAATAGCAGAAGTCAGAATCTCAAACCAGGGTATGGCGTAGCTGCGCCATACAAAGGCTTGGGACCGTAGCAACATGCGCCATTTTTTTTATTTAACTGCCAAGAATTGCTCTTGTTTTAGTGTTTAAACGAGCATATACGACATGAACATTAGCCGTTTTTAGCCCAACAAACACAAATTTCACCCAATAGACAGTAATATTAACACGCAAAATAAATATACAACTATCATAAACATGATTGCTCACATTTACAACCAAATAGAACAATTTAACACCAACTAAAACTATTTTAATTTCTCAAAATTCATATTTTCATGAAAAACTCAATTTTCTTGACATTCATCCTAAAAATCATCACTGTGAATTCTTTAGTTGGCCAAATCACCTCATTCAAATTACGTTATGCTCGTATCTCAATGAACTAACATATACAAACTTCAATTTATACTTTCACATACAAATTGGCCATTATAATTGATACTTTCATAGCTACACATGAAAACATATATATACTAACAAAATTTCTACTACTGTCAAACGAAATTAGCATGAATTTCTCGTTTAAGCACAACCTCCAGTCATCATATACTCACATAATCACAAGTAATCCCATTGTATAGCAACAATTCAACAATTTGAAATTCACAGATTATATAAAAGTTTGTCGTAATACTCGTAAACATATATATAATATCCAAGTTGTAGAACATACCTTCAATTACCAATACAATCGCTGGCAATTACTGGAATTGCTATAAAAATTCTTAAGACTCTGTCTCAATTTTCTCTGAAGCTCTCACAAAACTCAGCACTCTCAAACTTGGAAATAGAATGCGTAATAAGAAAATCAACTAATATTCAAAGCAAGAATAAAACTGATAATTTAATACTACTAATTGCAAAATCAGTTACTAACGTATATAA
Organism: Panax ginseng; assembly: GCA_020205605.1. Classification (NCBI taxonomy): domain Eukaryota; kingdom Viridiplantae; phylum Streptophyta; class Magnoliopsida; order Apiales; family Araliaceae; genus Panax; species Panax ginseng. Next base: position 46,259,316 of record CM035147.1, on the reverse strand, counting down.
TATAAATATATTATATTTATTATTTTTATTTTATTTTATTTAAAAAAACTAGAAATCCCAAAAGTCATAAAAAGCATCAGCAAAAACACTTTAAATTTAAAAGAATTAATATACCTAAACCTTGTTTGGATAAAACTAAATTAAGATACTTTAATTTATTTTAATAACTCCTTATAATATAGTTATTTGTCACACTTTATTTAGTCAAGCTTTCATATTTAATTTAATTAATTCAAATCACAATTAATTAAATAAATCCTTTAATCACAAAACACAATACAAATAATTAATCATTAAATTAAAATATTAATATAATAATAATTTCCTTATTTCATCAATTATTTATTTAACAAATAATTCTCCAAATAAAATTAAATCAATTAAACAAATATATATTCAACGATAAACATATCCATTAAATATTTATATAATTTAATAAATATTTAATATTATAATTAAAATTCAAGAATGTTACAAAAATACAGTAATACGCGTGGTTGCATAGTAGCACACGGTATTGATTATCGATGCTTACGTGAGAAATCACTTAGTTGTGTTCGATTATTGCCATAGTAGTTGCTGCATAGTATCTCACGTTATTTGATTCAATTATTGTCATAATATTTTATATATTATTAAATCAATAATTGAGATGACAAGTTATTCATATTATTATTTACATAATTAACAATGTCTAGAAAGTTCTGTGGAGGAGAGGTTTGGTCACCTAATTACGCGTCAATAGGGAGAAATCCTTATCGAAAATCTCCCTCTTTCTTGGGAACGATCTGGTTGTTAATATTGCGGGTTATAATAATGATGAATAAATATTGTTAAAAATATTGAGGGGTTTTTTATGAAGTATTTATTGTAAATGTTGCTTATTATTTGGACCCCTATTTACCTATTTTTCAAAACTGTCGGTAGAAGTTTTCTCAGATTTATTATTTTATATATATATATATATATATATATATATATATATATATATATATATATATATATATATATATATAGACACCAAATTTTATGAATAAAGATTTAAATTTCTCAAAATATTTTTTTAAATATTATGGTGTGGATTTGATATAATGTTATAAATTGTGGGTAATATTTATAAATTTTGCAAAGTATGCAAGTTGTTATAAAATATTCGTTTGTTCTGGGGAATATTCTTTTATCGGGGAATATCATGACGACGGAAAAATCATTGGTGGACCCCCACAATGAGAAGTATTGTCATAGTTAGAAAATGACATAATTATATTTTTATAAAAATAACGGCGAAAGTGTTACTAATTAAAAGCATTGAACTACGGTAGTAGTAAAAATACGATGTCTGGCGTGATTGTATAGTAGCTTTACGGTATTGATTATTGATGCTTACGTGAAGTCACTCGGTTATACTCAATTATTGCTACATTAATTCTTCGCATCATATCTCTCATATTATTGATTCAATTATTGTCACAAGATTATCATCTGTATAATATGTTATATTATTAAATCAATAATTGAGACAAACAAAAGTAATTCATATTATTATTTAAAATATTGACAATGTCTAGAAGTTACATCGATGAGAGGTTTGGTCACCTAATTTATGCTTGATAAGGAGAAATCCTTATCGAAAGCCCTCATTTTCTAGGAACGACACGGTTGTTAAATATTGTGCATTATAATATTAATGATGAATAAGTTCGTGTTGATTAAAGATGAAATTGATAGTTCTATTGTGTTGGAATTATTAGTGTTAGTGAAAATCGACATTTATTTCGATAATAATTGATGTCTAGAGGTTATATTGACCAATCAGGTAATTAACCGGATAAATGAGCAATTAATTGATATTGATTCACATGATTATAACTATTTGTTCATATATGTGTACTATTGATTCACATTCATGTACTATTAGGGGAGTTAGTGCAAGATTGATAATACTTGCATGACTAAGTTAAAAATGGAGGTATAGATGAAGGTACTATACTGTAATTATTTTTTTCACATGTTTAGAACTATTGAGTCACATGATTTACTATTAATTCACATGATTAATATTAGGAGAGGTGGTGCAAGTTTGATAATACTTGCATGACTAAATTAAAAATAAAAAAAAAGAGGAAGGTATTATACTGTAATATTTCGAGCCCAAAAACGTGCAATTATCGAAACTATATTTTTCTATAAATAGAAGCTCATTCTTCCTTCATTTCTCACCAATTCACTAAAGCTATAGAGCAATTATTATAGCTAGAGAGAAATTATAGAGAGAAAGAAGAAGAGAAGTCTGCTACCTCACTATTCTAGTATCCAATTTCTTCTAAGGTAAGGGGTATTATTCTTTCGTATTCATGAAGAGAGTTATTTTCTTTCAATACTAGTAAGGGTTGTTATTCCATTCTTTATTATTATGCTGGAATAACCTGTCTATGAGAAGTACCGCATACATGGTGAAATTCTTCTGTTATTCCATTCTTTATTATTTTGTTGGAATAACCTTTCTGTGCGGTCTATCGCATGCACTGGTGGTCTGTTGTTATTCCATTCTTTATTATTACATTAGAATATCATATGCAGCTTAATTACGCATGACTGGTTCCGCTTTTTTTTATTATTACATTGGAATATCACATGCATGCGGATTCTTGTATGACTTGGTTCCATTCTTTATTATTACATTGGAATAAACTGCATCATGTGGATTCTCATGAGACATGGTGAATGATCCTAAATATTCATTCTTTATTAAATTGTGGAAATGATATGTCTACGTGGATTACCGCATGGCGGGTGAAAATCCATTTGCAGTTTCGTATATTCTATTATACTTGTATGAGATATCATTTCTTTTGTACTCGTCATGAAATATCATTTTCTTTGGTATTTTTTCTTTTATGAGTTACTATTCACGAGTTACTATTCACCCAATTACTATTCACTAGTATCATTCACTCAGATATTCGGGGCACTTTTCGTGCCGGAGTACTATTCACGAGTTACTATTCACCCGATTACTATTCACTCTAGTATCATTCACTCGGGTATTCGGGACACTTTTCGTGTCGGGGTACTATTCACGGGGTACTATTCCCGAAGTACTATTCACGAGGTACTATTCACCCGAAAAATATATTTCTTTTTTATCCAAATTATTTTTGGTACATGAATATTATTCTTGAATTTTACCCCACAAAGCAGTATCATGTTGACAATTTGGACTTTATTGATTTCTAGATAAATTAAATTATAAATCTTTAAAATTTATCCTTGAACTTCTTTTATTGAATTATTATGTCATCATCATCATATTCATGCTTATATTGTGATGAAAGTCATCTTTGGCTTACGTGCAGAGATGGACTTGGTATGATTATGACCAGGGATTATTCGGTATAATCATGACCGTAATGTAACGAATGATGTGGTAAAAGTCCTCATTGGCCTGTAGTTCATTAATGGACAGTTGTTGGTATTATTATGACCAGGGATTATTCGGTATAATCATGACCATTGATGAATACACGAATATCCTTGGCCCGTAGTGCATGGATAATTTGTGGTCGTGATACTAATGAATATCCTTGGTAAGTAGTCTTTGGGGATGATGTGGTTTATTTATTAATTGTCGAGTCTCGTGATAAAGTTGATGAAAATCTTTTTAAATCATAGAAGATAGTAGATTTTATGCTTTACTTGACTCTTCTAATGGATTGCTTATTCCGCTGCAGTTGTTAATCTAAAACTTGTTGTCTATTATATTCTATCAATTGTTATACTGTTGAAGACTAAGGATAATTTATTCTGCATTATCTTAGTCATAATATTTCTTACTGGGCTAGTTGAGCTCACCCTTTCTTTCATTGTTCTCTTCAGGAAATGAGAATATAGCTGGGACGAGTCGGGGAACAGATTGACGGTCCAGATGGTTGTTTTAGTAGTCCTCACTATTCTATAAAATAGTGTGACAATAAATGTAATGAGGACTCAATTGAGTGTGGATATTGTCTAGATGACGATATTCTTATTAAAACTCTTAGATTATGTTATGTTGTATTTTACACGACTATTGTATAATTAAGTTGTATTTTAATTTTGTACCATGTATTTGGCGACACAAGATGGGTGATGTATACCTGTTTTGGGGGCGTCACAGTTGGTATCAAATCTTAGGGATATGATCCCTGGCTGAGATGTGAAACAAGAACTAGGAGGGGAGAGACGGGGAATTCCTTCGCTAGTATGACCTACCTAAGTTTATTTGGTATTTAATTGGTCGGTCAGAGTATAGGGATAATATGTGACATGTTAATTAACCCTTGTTTTGTGACAGTGTTTAAAAATGGCATCTGAAAATGTTAAGATCAGCAATGAAGCACATGAGACCGTTGAGTCACCAACGATCAATACCCTGGATAATGTGCAACAAAAAGACAATAATCCTCAAGTAAGTAATAACATCGATGAAATGGTGAATGATGGGATGTTCAGAGGCTTTATGCACTTCATGCAACATCAGGCGAGAGAGACTCCTGTTCAAAATGCAGGTGAAAACAATGGCAACCCACGGCTGGTCATTGCTAAGCAGTTCAAGGAGCTGGGACGACCGGAGTTTTTGGGAAAGCCAGAACCACTTTAGGCGGAGAGCAAAAGGTTCCCTTCGCCACCTTTATATTGTGTTAAGAGGTGATTCTTTGGTGGGAATCGTAAAGCGTACACTGACTGGCCTTTTTCAAGATGTCTTGGGAGAAGTTCCAAGAGCTGTTCAACGACAAGTACTTTTCCGAAAGTATTTGTCAAATGAAGGAGGTAGAGTTTATCAAGTTGGAGCAAAACAATATGACCGTTTCGCAATACGAGGCTAAATTTACGGAGTTATCCCGGTTTGCATCCCATTTGGTCGATAACGAGGAGCGAATGACGTGAATGTTTCTAAGAGGTTTAAAACCCGATATACGTCAATACCTTATTTCTCAAAAACTTTGTTTATATTCAGATGTTGTGAATAGGGCTCAGTTATTGGAGCACGATAATGAGTCAATAAAACCAAAAGGCAACGACCAACAACACGATAATAATCGTACCGGTGGCAACGGCCATCGGAACAATGATAACTATCGTGGGGGAAATTATCACGCCAAAAATGGTAACCACTTCGGTGGTAATCATGGCCAAGATAATAGGAGTAGAAATTTAAATAAGAGAAGGTTCAACAACGATGGAAAGACAGCAGCACCAATACTCATTTTCAAGGAAGGAGAACGACCACCAATTGTATGCTTCAAATGCGGAGGGGAGGGACATATCAGTCCAAACTACGTGATGCAGTCCAAAGCATGTTACAATTGTGGAAAAGAAGGTCACCTAACCCGATTTTATCGTGCACCAAAGTCAAGTCCAGCTGGACGGACAAAACAAAGTCAGTGGTTTCAGGAAGAGTATTTTTCGTGACTTCTCAAAAAGCGAGTAACCTGAACGAAGTTAGCACGGGTTAGTTAATTATAAATTCTTACGAAGTCTATACCTTAATAGATACCGGTTCTACCCATTATTTTATCTCTCTTGCTTTCACTCAACGTTTAAATTTGACAACGGAGAAATTAGACTTTGACTTATCGGTTGAAACTCCGTTAGGAGAAACCTTCATTACATGTGATATCCAAGTCTTGGATGAGAGTCACATTTTTGAATGATATTTCTATCGTTAATAAATTTCCTAATGTATTCTTAAGGACTTCTTAGCCTACCCCTAGAGCGTGAAATCAAATTTTGTATTGACCCCACTACAAAACTCATTTCTCAAACCCTTAAATATTTCTCCACCTAGAACGAACATAACATGCGCCAAGAACGTTGGCATGAGCTGTTGAAAATTACGACTATACCATTCAATATCATCGTGAAAGAGCGAACGTTGTAGCTGACGCGTTGAGTAGAAGATCGTATGCGTTTACGAGTGCGATGTTGTTAACATGAAAAAAAACCTATTTCGTATAACTTACAAATGATGAAGATAGAGTTAAAGACTCTAGGGACCCACGTGAAGTTAGCGAATATACGATTTGAACCAACTTTAAATCGATAAAGTTAAAGTCGTGCAAGCTACATACTCAGAGCTGATGAATGTGAAGAAGAAGGTTCAGCAAGGCGTTATTCTAGAAGCAAGAATCGATAAAGAGAGAAAATCTCAACCCTCAATTTTATTGGCCCATTTTAAATCCTTGATCGGGTAGGAACTGTGGCCTATAGACTCGTTTTACCGCCAAGTATGTCGCGTGTTCATAACGCTTTTTTTTACGTATCGATGTTACGTAAATATGTGGACGACCCGAACCAAATTATTGAATTGGAACTAAACGAGACAGCAGAAGATTTAACGTATGAGGAGATACATGTTCAAATCTTGGATAAGAATGATCATATTCGACACTCAAAGGTTATACCTCAAGAGTTTGATTATGAAATGAAGTCAAGGTATCCTCACCTCTTCGGCATACCAGGTACGTACGTAAATTTCAAGGGCAAAATTTCATAAGGAGAGGAGATTGTGAAACCCTAAATTTTATGAATAAATATTTAAATTTCTTGAAATATTTTTTTTAAATATTATGGTGTGGATTTGATATAATGTTATAGTTGTGAGTAATATTTATAAATTTTGCAAAGTATGCAAGTTGTTATAAAATATTCGTTTGGTCGGGAAATATTCTTTTTGTCGGGGAATATCTGTATGATGACACAATCATTGGTGGACCCCACAACGGAAGTATTGTCGTAGTTAGAAAATGACAGAATTATATTTTTATAAAAATAACGGCGAAAGTTTTACCGTTAAAATTGTTGAACTACCCGAGTAGTAAAAGTATAATAATCTGGCGTGGTTGCATAGTAGCACGGTATTGATTATTGATGCTTACGTAAGAAGTCACTCAATTATACTCAATTATTGCTACAGTAATTGCTGCATCATATCTCTCATATTATTGATTCAATTATTGTAACACTATCATCTGTATAATATGTTATATTATTAAATCAATAATTGAGATGGCAAAGTTATTCATATTATTATTTGCAATATTGACAATGTCTAGAAGTTCTGTCAAGGAAAGATTTTGTCACCTCATTGCGCGCCAATAAGGAGAAATCCTTATCGGAAAGCCCCCTCTTTCCTGGGAACGACCTGGTTGTTAAATATTATGCATTATAATATTAATGATGAATATGTTCGTGTTGATTAAAGATGAAATTGATAGTTCCATTGTGTTGGAATTATTAGTGTTAGTGAAAATTGACATTTATTTTGATCATAATTGATGTCTAGAGGTTATATTGACCAATCGGATAATTAACCAGATAAATGAGCAATTAATTGCTATTGATTCACATGATTATAACTATTTGTTCATATGTGTGTACTATTGATTCACATTTATGTACTATTAGGGGAATTGGTGCAAGATTGATAATACTTGCATGACTAAGTTAAAAATAGAGGTATAGATGAAGGTACTATACTGTAATTATTGTTTTCACATGTTTAGAACTATTGAGTCACATGATTTACTATTAATTCACATTATTTACTATTAGGGGAGGTGGTGCAAGTTTGATAATACTTGCAGGACTAAATTAAAAATGAAAAAAAGAGGAAGGTATTATACTGTAATATTTTGAGCCCTAAAAATTGCAATTATCGAAACTATATTTTCCTATAAATAGATGCTCATTCTTCCTTCATTTCTCACCAATTCACTAAATCTATAGAGTAATTATTATAGAGAGAAATTATAGAGAAAAAGAAGAAGAGATGTCTGCTACCTCACTATTCTAGTATCCAGTTTCTTCTAAGGTAAGGGGTATTATTATTTCGTATTCATGAAAAGAGTTATTTTCTTTCAATACTCGTAAGGGTTGTTATTCCATTCTTTATTATTATGTTGGAATAACACGTACATCACAATACCGCATACATGGTGAAATTCTTCTATTATTCCTTTCTTTATTATTCTGTTGGAATAACCTATATGTGCGGTCTATCGCATGCCTAGTGAATTCTATTGTTATTCCATTCTTTATTATTCTGTTAGAATATCCATGCATGCGGATTACGCATGACTGACACAGTTCCGTTCTTTATTATTACATTTGGAATATCTTATGTCATGCGGATTACGCATGACCTGGTTCCATTCTTTATTATTATGTTGGAATATCCTGTCTATGTGGATTACCGCATGCATGGTGAATGATCCTTCATATTCATTCTTTATTAAATTGTGGAAATGATCTGTCTACGTGGAACTCGGGTATCATTCTTTACTATTCACGGGTCACTATTCACCTGATTACTATTCACTCTAGTATCATTCACTCGGGTATTCGGGACACTTTTCGTGTTGGGGTACTATTCACAGGATACTATTCCCGAAGTACTATTCACGGGGTACTATTCTCCCGAAAAATATATTTCTTTTCTGTCCAAATTATTTTTGGTACATGAATATTATTCTTGAATTTTACCCCACAAAATAGTATCATGTTGACAATTTGGAAGTTATTGATTTCTGGATAAATTAAATTATAAATCTTTAAAATTTATCCTTGAACTTGTTTTATTGAATTATTATGTCATTGTCATCATCCTCATGCTTATATTGTGATGAAAGTCATCTTTGGCTTACATGCAGAGATGGACTTGGTATGATTATGACCAGGGATTATTCGGTATAATCATGACCGTAATGTAATGAATGATGTGGTAAAAGTCCTCATTGGCCTGTAGTTCATTGATGGACAGTTGTTGGTATGATTATAATCAGGGATTATTCGGTATAATCATGACCATTGATGAATACACGAATATCATTGGCTCGTAGTGCATGGATAATTTGTGGTCGTGATACTAATGAATATCCTTGGCCGTAGTGCAAGGATTATGTGGTTTATTTATTAAGCTGAGTCTCAGCGATAAAGTTGATAAAACACTTTTTAAATCATAGAAGATAGTAGATTTTATGCTCTACTTGACTCTTCTAATGGATTGCTTACTCCGCTGTAGTTGTTGATCTAAAACTTGTTGTCTATTATATTATATCAGTTGTTATACTGTTGAAGACTAAGGATAATTTATTCTGCATTATCTTACTCATAACATTTCTTACTGGGCTAGTTGAGCTCACCCTTTCTTTCATTGTTCTCTTAAGGAAATGAGAATATAGCTGGGACGAGTCTGGGAATGGATTGACGGTCCAGATGGTTGTTTTAGTAGTCCTCACTATTCTATAAAATAGTGTGACAATAAATTTAATGAGGACTTCATTGAGTGTGGATATTGTCTAGATGACAATATTCTTATTAAAACTCTTAGATTATGTTATGTCGTATTTTACACGACTGTTGTATAATTAAGTTGTATTTAAATTTTGTACCATGTATTTGGCGACTCAAGATGAGTGATGTATACCTGTTTTGGGGGCGTCACAATATATATATATATATATATTATATTTATAAATATGATTCAATGAGGTTGAATCATGGAATGATTAAGTGGGATTAATAATGGGGGAACTTTGTAAAGGTAATATATATATATATATATATATATATATATATATATATATATATATATATATATATATATATATATATTGTAATAATGTTTTATATGTGGACGTGAGTGGATGTCATAGTGGTAGAAAACTTTTAATTATTATTATAAATGAAAATTCACGAACACTTCTAATACTTCTATGGATATAGAGTTTATTGAAGTTCTTATGTACTACGTTATTAAATGACTTGTATTGTTGTGACTAGAGAAGCGGTGAACACGTGTATCAAAATTTTAAGTTACGTTGGTCATTGGAAATTTTCTTTCATATATATATATATATATATATATATATATATATATATATATATATATATATATATGTATGTAAATTTTATTTTTATTATTAGTATAATAGTAATAAAGCAGAAAACTTTTAAATAAAATAGACTACTTTTTATAAAGTTATTCATTTTATTAGATTATAACTAGAATATATTATATTTTATTTAAAGTTTTTATTTTATTAGAATATTTTATTGCATAGTGTTGCACAGTATAAATTAGAAAATTTCGTCAAAATTTTTCGTGACTCTTCGACTGTTCACCCGTAATTTTTAAATTCAAATAGTATTATTTCCCTTCTCCTATTAATAGGATGCTTAGTTAGAATTGAAAATCACACCAGAATCAGAGAATTCTTCTTCTATAATATTGAGCGTATTTCTTTCGAGTTTTAGGAAGCTTTGAGCATAGAAAACAGTGAAAATTTTCTTCAAGAATATCCCCGCTATACCAGTTGGAATACTCTTCTTTTCAAGGTAAGGGATATTATTTTTGTTCAGTATTCGTAAGAAATAATATTTTATTTCATACTCCGTATATTTCATTTCAGATTCTGAATTATATGCTCATTTTGTTAAGTTTTGGCTTCTATACTCAATGAAATTAGTAGAATATCCTTAATATTTGCGCTTCATCCAGTATCTTTTCATGAAAATATTATTTTGAAAATACTTGATAAGTTTTAACTTTTTCATGCTGGAGTACTATTCACATGGTTACTAATCCCAAAGTTACTATTCATAGGATACTATTCACTCAGTTACTATTCACCCAGGGTACTATTCATGACAAAAATTGATTTCTTTTCGGTCCAAATCATTTTTGATACAATATTATTCTTGAATTTTACTCCAAAAAGCAGTATCATGTTGACAATTTGGACATTTTTGAATTCTGGATAAATTAAATTATAAATCTTTAAAAATTTATCATTTACTTTCTTTTAATTGAATTCTTATATCATTGTCATCATCCTCGTGCTTATATTGTTATGAAAGTCATATTTTGCCGTAGTGCATAGATGGACTTGGTATGATTATGACCAGGGATTATTCGGTATAATCATGACTGTAATGTTACAAATGATGTGGTTAAAGTCATCTTTGGTCGTAGTGCATAGATGGACTTGGTATGATTATGACCAGGGATTATTCGGTATAATAATGACCGTAATGTTACAAATGATGTGGAAAAAGTCCGCATTGGCCCGTAGTGCATTGATGGACAGTTATTGGCATGATCATGACCATTGATGAAAACACGAATATCCTTGGCCCGTAGTGCATGAATAATTTGTGGTCATGATACTAATGAATATCCTTAGCCGTAGTGCAGGGGTGATTCGATGATGTGGATTATTTATTAAGTTGAGTCTCAGCGATAAAATTGATGATAAATTCTTTTAAATCATAGAAGATAGTAGATATCATACTGTACTTGACTCTTCTAATGGATTATTTGTTCCGCTGCAGTTAAACTTGATGTCTATTGTATTTTATCAATTTAACATTATTAAAGGATAACGATAATTTATTCTGCATTATCTTAGTCATAATATTTCTTACTGGGCTAGTTGAGATCACACTTTGATTTCATTGTTCTCTTCAGGAAATGAGAATATAGTTGGGACTAGTCGGGGAATGAAGTGACGGTCTAGATGTTTTCATTAGTAGTCCTCAATATTATGTGAAATAGTGTGATAATAAATGTATTGAGGACTTATTTTGAGTTTGAATACTGTCTAGAAGACAATATTTGTATTAAAATTCACAGCTCATGTTGTATATTTAAGTTTGTATTTGTATTCTGTACCATGTATTTGGCGACTCAGAATGGGTGATGTATACCTATTTTGGGGGCGTCACAGTCATTCACCATGCTTGCGGTAATCCGCGAAGACATGTTACTCCCGCAGATTAATAAGGAATAGAATGACAATCCTTATGATTATGAAGAAAATAACATCCTTTACGAATACGAAAGAAATAATACCCCCTACCTTAATAGAAGATTGGATACTGCAATATTGAAATAACAGAATACTCTTTTCTTTTTCTATATAGTTTCTCTCTCTAGAGTTTCAGTGAATTCGTAAGAAATAATGAAGGAATGAGCTTCTATTTATAAGAGAATGGACTAAATAGTAACTAATTCACGAACGGTCCAGATTGATTTACTATTAAACGGACGGTCCATATTAATTTACTATTAAAACTTTAACTTATGGTCCATACTAATTTACTATTATAACTTTAACCAACGGTCCATATTGATTTACTAGTATAACTTCAACCAACGGTCCAAAAAATTAGCACATCTCCCCATACAATAATAAGCCAAACTTACAACAAACGTCTCATGACAAATCCCTCAATTTATATCAAAAATTGAATAAATATTTATCACAAATCATTTATCTTCAATCAACACATTTTTAATATTTCAACAATTATTCATCATTTAATATTATAACTCTCAATATTGACAACCAGATCGTTCCCAGGAAAGAGGGGGCTTTCCGATAAGAATTTCTTCTTATTAGCCCGCAATTAAATAACCAAACACCTTTCTTCGACAGAACTTTGTAGACATTGTCAATAATACAAATAATAATATGAATAACTGTGTCATCTCAATTATTGATTTAATAATATAAAATATTGTGCAGATGATACTGTAACAATAATTTAACAAAACTGAGTGACTTCTTACGTAAGCATCAATAATCAGAGATATTGTGTAATACTGTGTGCTACTTTGCAATAATGCGTATTACTGTTCTTTTATCACCGGTATTTCAACAGTTAATGGTAAAGTATTATCGTTATTTTTTTATAAAAAGGTTATTTCCTTCGCTTTCTATATCCGATAGTTATTCCGTTATGTGGTCCACTAATGATTGCGTCGTCGTATGGATATTCCCCGATAAAAAGAATATTCCCCGACCAAAAGAATATTTTATGACCATTTGCTTACTTTGCAAACTTTTCACATATCACCCTTAACTTTAACGTTTTATCAATTAAACACCTTACTATTCAAAATAATATTTAGAGAAAATTAAATATTTATTCATAAAAGTTGGGGCCTTACAACCTAGCCCAGAAATTTCTTGCAAAGTTTTTCCTACCTGCAAAAACAACAAAGTTGTGGAATGATATCTTCTCTTTCGTTCAACATGATTCAGAATTACTACATGAAGCGTGGGAGAGATTCAAAGACTCATTTTAAAAATGTCCACACCATGGGATTCATAAATGGATTCAAGTGTAGACTTTTTATAACGGTTTATTCAGCACAGTGAGATTGAGTATCAATGCTACAGCGAATGGAGCTATTATGGCTAAGAATTGTGATGAGGGGTATCAGTTGCTTGAAACCATGGCATCTAATAATTATCAGTGGCCTAAGAATGGCTCAACCAAGGACAATCGGGGTTTATAAAGTGGATGCGATGATAACATTGTCAGCTCAGATTTCTACTCTTACAAAGAAGATAGAGGCACTTGGGGTACAACCAGTTCAGAAAATGGAAACAATTTATGAAATATGTACGGGTAGCCACTCAAGTGATCAATGTGCAATAAATCCTGAGTCAATCCATTTTGTTTCTAGTTATAATAGGCAGCATGGCAGTTATCCAAACAATTACAATCCAGGAGTGAGAAACTGCCTGAATTTTTCTTGGAGTAATAATCAGTCACATGCTCAAGCACAAGCTCCAAGGCAATCATATCCACCTGGATTCCAGCCACATCAACAATCCCAACAACACCCATAACTTCAACAACCTAATAAGCTATCATAAATGGAAGAATTGTTGGCAAGATTAGTAACTCAGTTTGAAGCCACAATGAAAAACCAATCAGCTGCAATAAAGAACCTTGAGAACCAAATTGGGCAGATAGCTAGTGCTTTGAATACTAGAATGCCAGGTTCTTTACCTAGTGTTACGGAGAAAAATTCAAGGAATGATGGAAATGAACAATGTAAGGCAGTTACACTCAGAAGTGGGAAGGAGTTGACTACAGATTTAGAAGGACAAAAGAAAATAATTTTTGCTGAGGATGGTGAAAAAGAGAATGAAAATTCAAAAAATAAATCTGGGGAAAATATTGTCAAAAAACAACAAGAAGATAAATAAACATCAGTCGTACCACCTGTGTCGTTTCCTCAAAGATTTCAAAAGCAGAAATTAGATAGACATTTAGCTCAAATCTCATTGTTGAAAACTTGAAAGCTTATTCTTTTTCAATCATGATATATCTTCATAGTATTTAAAACTTGTTGGGCAAATTTGTTGCTCACCCTTGCTATATCATGATAACATTTTCAGATTAAGATGAAAGATCGAATAAAGACAGAGGCAAAGGCAATGTGCAAGATTAAATTATTATGCAGTTAGAATTATTAAATTTTCTAACGCAAATGACATTGTAAATATTTTAAGATATTAAAGGTATATATTAAGTTAAGGTTGTAGGCCTTAGGGATTATGTGTAAAACATTATTTTATTGATTGACAAGTTTAAAACCATCATATATATGTTTGTTGACATATGTTTGGTTAGGAATTAGAGAATTGAAAGAAACGTTCATGAAGAACGGATTGAAATTAGACTATAACGAAGTCATGACGAAATTTCATAAAAGATGAACGAAATATAGAACGTAAGTTAAGTAACCCTAATTAATGAGGTTTCATAAGAATGTTAGAGAACGTTGAAAACGTGAGTCGTGGACTCAAGAATGAACGAATTTTGAGTTTGGATGGCCGAATTACGAACGAACAAAAAACGTTAATAACGTAAAAGGAACGAACGATGAAATTTGAGCTAACGGAAAGCCTTGTTAATAGATTCAGAAAAGTATTTTGTCCAGAGGAAATCCGAGTATGTAATGAAAGTAAGAAAATGACTTCGGAATGAATCCGTTCCAAGTTATAATGAAGAAGTTGCAAGATTACAATGTAGGTAATTCTATTGAGTTCCAACACTTGGAAAAAAAGTGCGGGAAAAATTTAAAAATTGGTTTGGCGATGCAGCGCCAGCCAAGCCTTGAAAGGAGGAGTTGTAGTGCCTCCCCGGAAGTCAGTTTCTGTTAATTGCCACTGTAGCACCAGTTTAAGAAAGGGAACCAAAGACCATAACGCTTGCAGAGATGCAGTCTAAGGCCCGAAATAAGCTTTTTAACCGCTTTCGGTTCATGGGGAAGACACTACAAGAAAAAGGGCCATTTGTGACCAATAATATCAGCGACCGCCCTATTCGGTCGCTGATAATAGTAATAGCGATCGCTAGTTGCGATCGCGAAGGATTATAGTCACTAGTTAAGATCAGCGACCGCAGTCGATCACTGAGAAGAATTTCCCTCCCAAAAATTGGTGCGAAACTTTGGCGCGGTGACTAATCTATATCAGCGACCGCTAGCGGTCACTGATATGTCCACATCATTAAAAATCAGCGACCGCATGCGATCGCTGATGGCGGTCGCTAATTATCATAAACTTAATCAGAATCAGGTTCGCGACATCAGTACAGAGAAGAAATGAAAAGTGGGAGATACAGACGAGTGAGAAGAGGGAGTAGGGGGAAGAGAAGAGACCACTGTCCACCACTGCCGCACTACCGCACCACCGTTGCACCACCACTGCACCACCGCTTCACCACCACTGCAGCACGCCGGTAACCCCCAATTAATCTCTAAATTAAACTTTTAGTTATCCCTAAATCCCTAAATCTGTCCATGTACTAATTTTATTTGGTTCAGCATATACAAATCTTAGTAGATTTAAATGTTGTGTTAATGAGTGGCTAAATTTCCATGTACTAATTTTATTTTGTTGTATTAATGAGTGGCTAAAGTTTTGACTGGAACCCAACAAAAGATGTATTATAGTTTTCCTTTTATAAGGAAATGGCTCTAATGTTCTTCTTCACTGATGCTAATTCATTTTCTTAGGGGTATTTGCTTCTTAAGCTTCATTTAGCCAGGAAAATGATGTTTTCTCGATAAATTGCAATTGTACCTTCTCGTCATTGCTTTAAGTTAAACTCTGTTATCCTCTCTTTCTTTTCTTTAGTACACGGAAATTACTTGCATGATCCCACAATGTGTGTGTTGCGCGATTTGCTGCTATAAATAAAATGGAATATAATTTTATGTTGAGCTCAATAAATTTGTAACATTAGCAGTGTGACTCTTCAAAATTTGAATTCACTCTGAAGTCTATGAGAGATGCGATGAAGCATAATGCAGCTTGTATTAACCTTGTAGAACATCATGTTGACCAATTATAATTTGGATCATGAATTCATGATAAAAAAAAAACTGGAGTCAAAGTAATTAGACTTTGTTTTCTTTGGTCTTGTTGCCATTTTCATATATACTTGTTGTTAGAGTTTATGCCCTAGAGGCCAATTACTTGATATAATTGCTTAACATTTTGATATTATATTTGATTAAATAAATGAATGATTTTATTATGGTTTTATTTACTGCGTTATATAAATGTTAACATAATAAAATTTCTTAGAATAGTGATACAATTTATATAGTTTCAAGTATGTGACTTGAACATGAGATTATATAATTACAATTAGTATCATTGCTCTTAAATGTCCCTAGTCGAGTACCATTGTTGATAGGACAACAATGATGCATTAAGACTAGTATATGAATTGACTGATGGCCAAATCTCATTGGTCATAAATATATGAGATATTAAGTCAATACATAGGTATGTGTTAGAGAACGATGTACTGGACAGACCCATCATGAGAATTCTATATGGAGCATCGAAGTGTCATTAGCAATTCTCATAGTGACATTGATGTAATGGTCTTCTGACCTGAAATCACTATATTTATACACGAGAATTTATGTACTTTGATATCATCAAATGTCACCTTTAATAGGGTGGACTATAAAAGTGATTATTGGGTACATCATGAATCGTGTGAGGAATATGAGTGATCTAGATGGAATTTAACCATCCTATATATTAAGGGTGATATCCATAGGCCTCTTGATTGAGTAGGACTATGAAATGCATGGCCATGCTCAAATATTTATTTGTTTCATATAGTCTACTCATTGATCAAGAAAACTCAGATTAAATTATGAAGAGTATGACACATTCCATGACTCGAGTTTAATCTAGGATATTAAGGTTAAAAGGATTAAATTACATTGAAACATTGGTCACGGAAAGGTTGCATCGAATCATCGATCTTATTATTACTTGGGTAGCAGTGATGCATTACTAGATGTCGCTCACTGTTTATAATTTTATAATATGATTTTAAAATTATTGCCAACGTAATAATAACCTATAGGGTCACACACAAAGAACGTTATTAAAAGGGAATTAATTTAAATTGTAAGAATTTAAATATATCAATATGATTGATAGTATTTAAATCACAAATTTAAATTAAAAGGATGCTTTGTATATGTATATATATTAATTAAGTAAGACTTAATTAAGATATAATATATATATATAAATTCGGATTTTATTTTAATTAGATTAGGGTTTTTGATTAATTCTGATTTATTGCTATATATATGATATATCAGCGTCTTTGGAAAGTTAATCAAAACAAAAACCCTAGCCGCTCTTAGAGAGAGACTAGAGAAAACAGTTTCGTAAAAATCCTCATCCTTGGTGGCTAGTACAGCGATTCCTTCTTCTGCAGATCGTAGGACAATTCGTGGAGCGTTCGTGTGGATACCGTAGAGACGCAGTTCGTTCGAATTGCTTTGGAGATTCGACCGCATCGTTTAATCGCTTTCTTAATCGGTATAATTTCTAACCACTGAATTAACTATTTTTCGCATGGATCCTGTTTAGGGTTTCGAATTTGGTTTAAATTGTTCTATTTCCGCTGTGCATTTCTCTGTCGAAACCCTACACTTGTTTCGAGGACTTATTTGTTTCTTAGATCAATCAATGTACACAAACAACAACAATATTGAAGACCAACTGTTAATTTCATCAACATTTAAATCTACTTGATGGGAAAAAAATACACACACACACACATTATTAAGCATTCATGTTATAGTCTAATTGATTGAATCTCTTTTTAGCTTATATATAAAAGTATGTTATGCCAATTATCTTATAAAACTATTGGTTCCAATACATCTACTTGTCACATATGTTTGAGATGATGTTTTTTTTTGACACCACAAAAATAAGTTTGTACTTTATATTCAATCCTACATTATTGGGGCACCGCCTTGATCTTAAAATCCACAAAATCCACAAAATGCTACATTATTCAAACATTATACAATCTAATGCCACAAAAATAAGTATATAGTATGTAATGTTTTGGATTGTATCAAATGACTTTATAAGACTAATAGTCCCACATTAAGGGACTAATAGTATGCCTTCTTCTGCAATCTTGATATACGTAGCGTTATAGTATCTAGAACACATTGCAAAGTCCATTATTTGTTCTTCAAACATGACCATCAAGATATTTTCATCACCTAATGTCCTATCCTATGTAGAAGAGATTTTGTTGTGTTTAGATATAGACCCTGGAATATATAAAGGCAATGAGTATATGTGAGGTTATGTTAATTGCTTATACATTCTTGTTGCTCTTATATGCCTAAAAATGGTCAAGTATGCATGTTTATGTACCTTTCATTTATAACTCATACTAACATCCTAATTTTTTATTTATAGATGTCTTCTAAACCAGCAACACGAAAGCGAGGGTTGGGTCGGGGCCCTAATCATGTGCCGAAGGCCCCGGCTAATCCGGATGATCGCATTCTCATACAGATCTGTCCTCCAGAAAGCACGTAAGTTAAACATCGTGTATATATAACAATTTAATATTTCCATTGTTATAAATATATTTTAATGTAAATTATTGTATATTGTAGTGATTTCTAAGATAGTAAAATTGTGAAGTGCATTTCATAATTATGCTTACAGAACTGGCCTACGCCAGTGATTACATGGGCGAGCACACTTCTCGCCTATAAGGATGCAGTTTGGGTTGAATTTTAGGTATATTTTTTTTATCACTCTGGTAAATAATACATAGTTAATCAAATAATATTTTTTAGTAATGTTGGATTATGGTAATATAACAATTTTAATATTATTATTGTTGTTTTATTTGCAGAAGCGGTATAGATGGGACAACGCTTGATCTTGATTATTGAGATACAACATTACGCGGGAAGTGCGTCGTCTGAACTAAAGATAATCTGAACAAGGAACGATAGAAAGCCCTGCATAATTCTGATATTGACCATCCAGAACAAGGTGAGCAGTATATGCATGAGCATAGCCCTTGGTGGTGCATACAACCCATATGGGTGCAGATGTGTGACCAGTAGAGAGCTGAGGGTTGGGTCAAGAGGCGCAAGACTGCCGCCTCGAATAGATCCTCAGGTGTATCTGAAGGTGAAAAGGCTAAAGGCGCGTGTCGGCTACGATATATCACATCTGCAAAGATATTTTGCCTTGAGTACGTATGTTATGTTCTGATCATTTTGTAGCTAAAATATCATATGTATACATATTAATATAAGAAAATGAACTGTAGGAGTCTTAGTCTCAAGGTCAACCTATCAATTGGTTGGATGTGTATGTGGCAACCCGCGATGGTCTACCTGAGGCTGTTCAGATAGCGGTAATAAGTTAACTTTATACTAATATGTTGTTTATAAATTGTGATGACCTTTTATAGCATTTTTTAATTTATTTTTAACTATATAATTTTTGACCTTCTGACGGGACACTTATACGAATTTAATGAACGAGCGTTATCCTGAAGGCACCCCGCGTTCGTCGATTGATCAATAATTGTGGGAGAGGGCGCCAGGATCATGATCTTCTTTGTATACTGGGCGGGCATCTACAGTCTCTGAGTCCTGATGAGGTGGCAGATGCAGTGGCGGCAGCACAACATTAGGATGACGATGAGGTATATATCGATATTGTTACTGTCACTGTCTTACTTATATGTTTCACTACATTGTCTATTGTTTAGCTTTCCCTAAGTTATAGCAGTATCAACATATATATGTAACATGTTTTATTCTTTTGTTAATTATAGGGTCCTGATTTGGATGATCCATGAAGATTTAGACTTGTTTTTTAGATATTTAAAGCCTTGTAATCTTTTATATTCATTCTTTGGACAATCGTATTGGTTTACGATTCTATTATATGGATGTTTATGATTGTATTATGTTGGTTTACGATTCTATCATATGGATGGATGTTTATATATACTATTGTGGATCGATGTGTTGGGATATATATAAATCATGGATGGATGTTTATATGGATGCTTATATATATTGCTGTGTTTTGGGATAGAAAGCAGGTACAAAGCAGGTTATTTTTGGGAAATCAACAAAACAGGAAAAATATTAATTAAAAAACCTGACATCAATGATCGCATGCGGATCGCTAATACTTAAGCGATCACCGATAGCTACTTGAAAGCAACGACGCATCGATCGCTATTAAGGTCAGCGACATCGCAGCCACATCATCCCTAACACCGAATCGGGCAAGAGTTGAGTTAGAGTAATGATTCGAGTTTCGTATCTGACGCGGTCATTAATAAGTCGATCATTGTTATTATTGGTCGTTGTTGTCCACTCAATGACGGATTACTCACGATTAATATCGGCCGACCGCGATCGGTCACTAATACTCATCTCATGACCGTCTGCGATCCGCAGATATGCGGTCGCTGATAAGACTTTTTGTTATAGTGAGAGTACGGAATGATTATGAATTTAATAATCATATAATTTAACACTTAAAGAAGTGATTTAAACCTTAAGTAAAGGCTGAACAGGACTTTAAAGACGAGCAAGGTGAACGCAAAGTACGTAAACATTATCCGTGAATCGTATTCGCGTCAAACGAGCGTTCTGAGTATACATCGATTGTATAACTTAGACATTAATGAATGTTATTAAAATATTTAGTATGATAATCAAGAATTTATTGAAGAGTATAAAATATAAATGCAAAGTGCGTAATTGGAATGCAGGATCCCGTATTAGAAAATACGATAGATTGTATTCATATTGAATGAACCTTTAAGATTTCATTCAATGTAATGACTTGAACGTTGAACAAAGATGATAACTTATGACATTTAAATGTTATGAATTGTAACGAACGGTAATGGGATTAGCGAATGGTCCGATTAGAATCGAATAAGGAATGCTAGAAAGAAAAGTAAACATAAAACACATAAATCGATGAAAGCGGTTCGTGTACACGTAAAGATAACACATGATGAGCATACACAACCGTGTATGGTTTGAACGTGAAGTAATGAATATTAATGAAAAACGTATAACATCAAGAAGTCGAGTTAATGATAATAACTTGAATAATGTTCCGAGTTAATTTAATCGGACATTGTAAGATATGAAATAGAGATAATGTAAAATGTTTAAAGGCTATGAACGCATAGTCTTAACATTGAATGTCGCTCTTGGCATACAAAAGATTGTATGACTTAGACGATAAAGAATAATCCTGAGGTATGACATTTATTTGTCAAAAATCCATAAGGAATAATAATTGATGTAACGAACATTACAGTTGTAATCTTCGAATAAGTTAAGATATGAAACAGGAAAGGTAATGTAAATCTATTATTAGAGATGATAATAAGAATTAAGACATCTTCATATGTCGTAACGCCAAAAGTCGGTCAAGAAAGTTGGTTACGTGGACTTAAGTTATAGAACGTGAACCATAAGAAGTAAAGTTAAGTTAAACCAATGTGTAGGTCAAATATATTTGACTAATTGGTGTATGTTATTCCTTATGTGATATATAGGGATTACGAAAAATGGTATAGCGTAAGTAGTATGCAACGCTTAAGGCAAGTTTCCTAACTTCATTTATATTTGAAATGAATGTTAGTTTCTTAAACTTTCTCAGATGTTGAACTTGAGAAGTTTTACCTATGTGAAAATGTGTTATATTTGTACAAGGTGTTAGTATGCATGAGGCCTTGTGCTGAAATTTTTAGCACTTATGTGTTTCTGTAAGATGAACTGTTTTGTGATTGAACTGTTCAATGTGAAGAAGTTCTATTTATTCATGAACTATTAAGGTTAAGTCTATGCTAAGTATTTTAGCTAGACATAATGATAAGATGTTAGATGAATTAAGGTTGAGGTACAATCGTGCTTTTTAATTGTTAGCTTGTAGTGACTGAGTAAACGACTCCTCGATTATGGTAAGAGGTTTAAAATGAACTAGTAACTGATCTAACTCGCTATGAAAGACAGTGTAGACGAGACGGGAAACTAATTCATTACTTTTTGGTGGGGAGCCACTCATCTTACTATACTAACAACTGTTGAAAACTCGATGTGTGCGTTGTAATGTCTGTTGTAAATATATGCTGAAAAGGTGATTCTTTTCACGTATATTATCAATAGGGTGTGTTAAGTCCTAGAGGAAGGATAAGAATAGATGTAAATGTTAATGAAGTTTTAAAATGATAGGAATCAGATTTATTCTTGTTATTTGAGCTGCTTCATAACCTTTGTTCGGTTACTGAAGTTTTAAAAGAATACGTGATTCTTGAGTTGTTATTATTCAACTGCTATGACTTGCTGAGCAATTAAATGCTCACACTTGCTTAAAATAAAAATATTTTCAGCGAACGACGGTATAATGAGCTTAAGGATCCGGTGAAGGTCAAGCTGATCGGTATCCCGACGAAGTGCCATTTATTATATAAATGAGAGTGAAGATCAAGCAAAACTTGTAATGTAGAATAGTTAATTAAATTATAGAATATTTTAATAAATTTTTATGTATCTGTTGTGACGGATGAAAGTCACACACGTAAAGAATAATGTAATTATTATTATTTGTAACGAATGAAGATTTTAAGGTAATAGAATCTGGGATTTGAAGAGATGTGTTGTTATATTTAAATGATATAATGTGTATGTATGGAATGGTAAGCACTAGTAATGCACCGAATCTGAGTTTGAAGAAAGACCGGATTTGGGGGCATTACAGCTGAGAACTGGAATGGACCCTGATTGAAACTAACTCCCAGAGTATTGAAAATAGTTGAGATCGTTGAGTTAAACTCAGTCGAATAGTCCACGAATATGTCTAATTGATCTGCTACCTGGTTTACTGGACGGAACAGTCGCTTAGTTAATCGAAGAATCTCCTCCTAGCTTCGACGAATAATCATATTCTCCCTCCTAAGCTCCCTTATCTCTGCGAACAACAAATTCATATGAGATTGAGATGATAAAGAAGAAGCTCCCTGATGTGAAGATTGAGCCTACATCGGCTACTCAAAATAAGACTCAGGTTGTGAAGGCTGAACATGTGCTTCGACAACCGGTGTTGTCCCAATAATAAACCATACTCCCTATGGATGAGACACACCTCCGTCCTAAAATATGAACTTGTTAATTGTTGCAAGGTCTATTATCGTCTTTAGTGGTTGCAATACTTCATCCACATCCCATGTAACCTTCGCCTTCTTGCATAATCCCATAATGAGGATGGGTGAAGAAGACCGCTAGTAGATCCGCCTTGGATGCATACCGGATAGAGCTATGTCTCACTTGTCTGACATCAATTGACTTCCCAGTAACAATAACATATAACAGTACGGCTCTCTCCTAGGTCGCATCAGTCAAATGTGTGGAAGACATCAACATCGCACAAAGGAATGTGTACCATGCATTTCCATATCTACTTAATTCATTGTGTGGAAATGTCATAGCTCCTTGATGGTCCCAACTCTTTCATTTTGCTCTCGGTCTGCATAGATGTTTAATCACCTTGGTCAAGTTGAGGCCACGGTTGTAATAGTTTGTGAATTGTTCGTCCTCATCCTCTATCCCCTCCAAATGATAATACTCATTAATACTTGTTGAGGTGAACAAAGCTGGCTTTCCTCGAACCCGAACCACAAAATCCTTCGCCTCCTTGGCGTTTGCATAGAACTCTTTGACTATAGACACCACCACTAGTTTCGATTGTTTAACAAATTCACCCATTTCTTTTCAATAATCATTGCTACAAACTACTCTGTTTCAGTGCCCTCTATCTGTAATCCACGCTTCTGAATGAGCTTTTTACCAACCATAAATGAATGAAATCTTTCCAAAGCCTCCAAACTCACAAATCGTCTCATATCATATTGTTTTAATGCTTGAGTTTTTGAGCTTTCACCTCTATGTCTTTTGGGAGCCATGGTTGAAGAAGGATGTGTAAAGCCCTAAGGTACAATGTAGGATACAATCTCCTCTCAAAACAGCCCAAAATTACTAAAAAAATCTCATTCAGGAATTTTGTCGAACACCTAGTGTTCGACCAAATTTTTCCTTACAATTCACACCTTTTTTTCTCAAGATTCTGTCCAAGTTGCCACACACAAGCAACTCACCAATGTAACAATTCAAAACTTTAATCAACACTAACCAAACAAAAATAAAAGTGTCTTCTTACTTGGTTCCAAAAGAGTCTTGATCGAAAACCGTTGAATGCATGAAACAGAGAAGATTTCCTTGAGTTCTTGAATCCCCAATGTTGATTGCTAAATAACTAAGAGACGAATCTAAATATTTGATGGAGTTGTGTTTTGATTGCTAATGGGATTGCATCAAAGTTGAATTTGAGTTTGAGGTTACTTAGAATGTTGGGAAGTTAAGATGAAAAATTAATTTGAACACTCTAGAATCTTCATGCCTTACCCGTTTAAAACAACCTAATTCTTATACGTTGTTGCGCATGAGTGGTTGCACTGCTGTACATCTCGGTTCAAAAATTAAGCATTATTGTGCATGGTATGTAGTGACTTCTAACCTTGCGAGCGTTGTTTCGCTTCCATGTTGTGTTGTTGCGCTTAACCCATGCGCAACTGCGTTGAATGTTTTATTTTTATGGCTCAGGCGTGTTGGTGCTGGTTTTGCCCTCGACATTCCTGAAGTTCAAAGCCTTGACATGCTTCCACTCTCAATCTCCCAATTTGTTACCTAAAAAATTATTTTCGCATCAATACAAACTAAAACACAAAATAACTGAATAATTCGAATGAATTCTAATTAACATCCAACCTACGTATATCAATTGAAATTAAAAACTAGATATAATTTACTAAAATGAATAAGAAATTAACATGCAAACTAAAAATAATCTTAAACTCTTGGGTTGCCTCCCAGCAAAGCTTAGTTTATAGTCATCAGCCTAACTTCTTCAATTCTGCTATCCAATTCCTCTTCGAAAATTAAGGAACCCTCCATCCATCAGTAGCACTTTGATATTTGAGGGCATATCTTTTGGAAGTGCCCTTGATTCAAAGTTACCTAGCTTTGATAGAATATTTTACAAGAACTTTATGTAACTAGGTCTTTGTCCCAATGACTCCGTAAGCAGGATGCTGACGGGAAGCTTCTCAAATTCCTCCGAATAACTTATGAACTTGCTCATCCAGATCCCATTCTTGATTATATTGCGGAGAAGGTGTAGGGATCACGATACGAATCTGATTCCTTATATCAGGACTCAAATCATAATCTTCTACTTACTTCTTTACCGGTTCCTCACTCTTTACCTCTGTAATACCCAGCAATAAAATAATAAATAGATAACATTTAAATTTAAATTTAAATATTTAATTAGACTTTGGTTTTTATTTGGGCAAACTAGTTATTTAATTTATTTGGGCTAATAAGTATTAATAGATGATTGATAAATTAACTTGGTAAAGTTGGACTTTAAATTAATTGGGTCTAATTTATATTTGTGTAAATTTAAATCCTATTAAAATTAGGAGAATTAATAAAATATATAAATAAATAAATAAAATCTAAACCATATATAGTGTAACCTACCTTTGTTCGTCTGATAAAAAGAAGGGAGAAGTGGCGGTATAATGTGGGAAAGAAAGAAACGTGGGATCTGAATTGTGTTAACAGTTGTTTTGGTAAATTAATTGGATGATAATGGTGTAGTATTCGTAAATTAAGTATGTAAAATTTGGTAAAGTTTGGTACTTCAAGCATGAATATAAGGTGCAATGTGTTAGGATAATAATTGATTGTATCAATTGAGAACAAAATATTATACTTGAAGATAAGATGTTTTATATGTATATATAAATTATATTATATTGCAAGTTAGTTCTTAAAACTTCCTACAGGAAGTTGTTTGCAGTATACTAGAATTTAATAATAGCATGTTCATATGTTAGATTCCATGTTTTATGTTCTGGACCAACAAATATTATAACTATGAATATATAATTTCCTGTAAAGTTATGTTTGTGAAAGAAAATGGAAGACTACAATTGATTTCATAATAAATTTGCTTTCTAACATAAGTTTTACACACATATATTTTAGAATAGAGGATGGTAAATATATATATTTGGTCAGTACATGATGGGATAATAAATGTTCATAGAAAACAACAACAACAATAATAATAATAATAAAATGAGTTTATTAAAGGATTAAAGATGAAAAGAATATTTTTACAAATGTATTTATTATTATTATTATTATTATTTTGTTTAATTAGTTTGAACAAAAGGAATTTAATGAGTTGAATTTGGAATATAAATTTCTAGGTATCACATTGCTTAATATAGGTACGAATTCCGTACTCTTCCAACGATACTCTTGTTAAATTTGATTTGTTTGTTTTGTTCTTCGTTTTGAAATTGATTATTGTTCTCGTAATTGTTTCTTCTCAAATTCATGTGATAGGTTCGTCTTAGCATTGATACTTAGAACTTATGTTGTACTCTTGATCTAGTGTATCATGTTTAATATTTATTTCGATCTTTGTAGAAAAGTACATGTTAATATATTTTGGAGACCTGTGTTGATGATTTGTTTTGATTTAACATATACGTATTAGAAATTTAGAACCCCTTTGTGTTGATATTATGTTACATGTGTTGTGACATGGTATTTTGTTAGAATATACCATATACTTGAACTATAACCACCTGTGGGGGTATCATATGTATGTTTTCTTGGCACCGAGGCATGACCTCAGTCATAGCTATAAACTTGGAGATAGGTTCTTTGACTTTTGACTCCCTTTCCTGTCGAGGAGAAGCATGACCATGAATTTTCGGGTTGTATGTTTGGCATGAAGCAAAAGTTTGGACTTGATTGTTATGGCTCCAAAAACACTTTGGATGATTCCCCCAATCATGATTGTAATTGTTGTGGGTAGACGTACTCATTGGAGTAGTTGCAAAAGTTGCCACCATACGGTACTGATTCGGGATTGAAAACACATTGATGGCTTGGATAGTTTCCATTACAAAATCCATTACCAACGCATTCTGATTAAGTTGTGCATCAAAGGAATCCATCTTCTTCAACAGCGTTGCTATTTGTGCAACTAAGCAGAAAGTACACTGCTTTTATTAATCCCTAGTGCATTCGTCTGATTCATCCTTCCCATAGACCATTGATCATTATAAAATGTCATGGTTTCTTAAGCCTACATATCTTAGAAAAATGAAATTAAAACAAAAACTAAAAAGAAATGTTTAAATTAAAACCAAATTGACGTAAACTAATATTGGAATAAAAATTATTAACTATTTCCCGATAACGGCGCAAAAAATTTGTTGGGCTAAATCTATACTAGCAAATTCACGTGCAAATATATGCGGTCCACAAGTAATATAATTATAAGATGTGTTGCCGATCCCACGAGGAATGGTAACAACTAATTGCTCTAACTACTAATTCATAATTGACTCAATTTTATTTAAACAATTGAATTTAAGAGATTAACTAAACTACGAAGATATTAACAGATTAAAAGACTGATATTACAATTTCACCCAATGGTTCACTCAAATCTCTTAATTCTCTTATCAATTAATTAGTCATAGCAAATTGTTAACCAATAATTATTGATTATCTATATAACTATTTTCCAAGTAATTATATAACATATTCATTCATATTATTTCACTATATTCATATGTGAAGTAATGAAGAATAAATTCATTAATTAAGAACAGATTCTCAAATTGGCTATACACGATATTTAGGTATATTCCTATCCTAAACACTAGCAAGCTATTCAATTTTATAAACAATTAATATATGTATATTCATATCCTATATGCAAATCTCGTTAATTACCCTAAAAAGAATAAACTTTCACATGTCATCATATTCAGATCTAATCTATAATCCATTTTCCAATTTCATATAGACTACAACATATAATTGCTAGCTAGACAATTATTCATGAAGCACAAAACATGACAAACAATTCTTATATAACCAACCCTAATCAATAAGAGAATAAAATAACAAAAGTTAAACACTGGGTTCCATTGCAATCTCAATGAAAAGACTAATTCATATTAAATAATAAAAATAACTTATACAATAATTCAGAAAACATCTTAAAGGTACAAGAGATAAAGCGAGAGTGAAGAATAAACTATGTCCAAGCTAAGCTTCGCTCCTTCCTTACATCCTAACGACCTTCAAGTGCTTCCTTTAAAACCCTAGCTACTCTCTATATTTTGCTACATCCTGATTACTCTCTATATAAAAACTCTCGACTGAGGTCTATATAAAAAACATCAGTTATATAGACTTTAACTCCTCTAAAACTCCTTTGGTAAGTTCCCTTGTTGCATTGGAAATCAATCCTTCAACAAAACAAGTCTGCTGCCTTTTCCGCACGTGCGAACCATGCGCCCGGTCATTTCTATGAACAAGCGCTGTTGCGCTTCCTTTACTTGTGCAGCTGCACGTCTCCTTATAATCTTGCGTTGTAGCATTTGAAGTCATGCGCTGCTGCGTATGCTCGGCAGTTTTCCCTTCATTCTTGCTTTTCTTCCTTGTCTTGTCCAATTCTTGCCCAACTTGACTCCAAAGCACCAACATATGCACATATTAGCCCTTCATGGCCATGTTTTCTTACACACGCTCGAACACCGAACATGATCAAACCACTTTTACTTCATTTGTGCACGAAAACCACCGAGATTTAGTTGATATAACCTCATTTTCACATAATCCTCTCCTAAATACTAATCTTGTAACATAATAAAACAAATAAAAATCAACATAATAAATTAAAAACGGGCAATATCATCAAGTCAATGGTACTAAAATCATGATATTAAAACCACTCATCAAAGATTCACAATTCAAATATAACAATTAAAATTTAACAGGAAGATTCAGGTAAAAGATATTAAATGAAACACAAACTATTAAGGATATTATAGTCAATTTAGGATTTTTCACCATTTAGACACATGAAAATCAACTGGTAAATAATAGAGTTGTGGTCTAGAACTATATCTGCATTAATGGTGCATCTAGTGGCTCCATTTGCTTGTTGTAGTGCAGAACATTTAGTAAACAAATGTCCTAAACAAATAATTGTTTTACTAAAGTGGTTAAGTCTTCTAACAGAAAATTTAGATATTTATTACGGATTTATACTATAATTCATTAATTAAAAACTTAACAATCATTTTACTTTTTTTTAAAGTAGTATGAACCACAACTTTATTACAACCAAATGTCGTAAACGAATTAATAATCATGACAAAAATAGAATCCGGTGGTAGGGAGTATTTCATTGCATGCACGAACGCATTAGTCACATACATGTCTCAGAAGGCTGTATAAACAAATAATATTTTCTTACAATAAATTTAAGAGTATGAAAGAAAATGATATCTCATACATTAGCACGTGACTAAATGCTGCTTTTTATGAAGTTAATCAACTTGAACAATTCTTGCACTCTTATGTTTGTTTACTCTCTATCTCTCTACCTTACTAATGCTTAAACTTAATCTTTTCTATCTCTACTTCTCTTGCTATCTTTTGGTGTGTCCTTCATTGCTCATAGGAGAATGAGAGCTCACAAATTTTTACAAATTTGTAGGATTGGCACACCATTGTTGAAAATTTTGTTAGTTTGTTGATTCCACAAAAGAAATTAAATGAAGTTATGGGTCCCATGGAAGAATTAAATTAAATAAAGTTGTGGGTCCCATAGAAGAAATAACATTTGGTGTAGCCAAATACGTCTCCATTCATCTGCTAGCATAAAGGGTCTTACTAATTTACTAAGGTATTTAATAAAAGGTCTGACATAATTTAAATGTTAAATCTCTCAAAAATTTAACAAACATCTACTACACATCACTTATCAACACATTTTATTCATCAATTATTCATATATTTTTAATCTTTCAACAATTATTCACAATTAATATTATAGACTCACAATACTGATAATCAGATTGTTCCCAAGAAAGAGGAGGCCTTCCGTAGAAACGGCGCACAATCAAATAACCCCTTTCATTGACAGAATTTCTAGAATTTGCCAATAATGCTAACTGGTCTAATTATTTTATTTCAATTATTATAAGTTATTATGTCGTGACAATTATTAATTTAATAATATGAAATATTGTGCAATTGTAACAATTATTGAGTTAAAATACTATATAATTGCTACTGTAACAATTATTGAAATAATAATATGAAATATTGTGCAATACCGTATGATACTGTGGAATATCGTGTGCCACTGTAGAATATCACATGCTAATGTACTTTTATGACCATATACTTAAATAGTTAAAAGTCATAGTACTGTTGATAATTATTTTTATTAAAAATGTTATTTTTGTCATTTTTATTATCCGACAATTATGTCGTTGTGGGGCCCACTAATGATTGGTTGTTTCGGCGCCGTTGTACTTTACCGAATATTCCCCAACGTAACGAATATTTTTCGACATATTTTTTATTTTATAATTTGCACATATTACACTTAACTTTAACATTTTATCAATTTAACACTTTATTGTTTAACATAATAATTATAAAAAATTTAAATTTTATTTATTAAAAGTCGAATTTTTACATTCATTTTCTTCATGAACACTTCCACCGAAAACTTCCATTATTAACCATAACCACCACCATTAACTAAAGTTTTAAACAACATCATCTACACAATTTAAACTCAACCATAACTAAAGTTTAGTCAAAACTCAATCCCATCATGAACCTCTATAAATTCAGATTTGTCCTAAATTTAAAAGAGAAAATCCTTTCTTTTTTTCCAGTTCCATAACCTATTTATAGGACTGATTATTCGGTTATAACCGAACCGAATAGCCTATTCGGTTATAATCGAAAACCAAAATTTATACAATTTTGATATCCGAATAAGTAACTGAATTACCCAATAACTGTGTTAGGAATATGCATGTGAATGTTATTTCTTTATACGTATAGTTTGATGATGATCATGATGATGAAGTAAATGAATGAATATGCAAATATGTCTGCATTGATAAAAGCTATAAAGTCCTTAATAGATGATAGATAATATGGACAAGGACTTAGATTGATTTGGTCAAAATTGTTAGGTCGATCTATGCTTAATGTTTATCATTCTGTAAATCAATGTATAGAAACAAAGATCAAAATTGTTAGGTTGATCTATTTTGAAGAGTAATAGATAGGCATGTCTTATCGTAGAGCTCTATACAAGTCATACTGGCATGTCAAGAAAGTAAAGCAGAATCGTAGTCTACACTTGGAATCGGAGAAGATGCTTGTTGAACGCCTGTCATGCTAGAATTGTAGACTTGACTCTGAATCATGAAGTCTGCATGTCACCCATAAGGATCACAGTTTGCAGAACCAGAGCCAATGTCACAGACAGCGAGATGCTTACATAGCAAAGGCATAATCATATAAGAACTCTACAATTCTCTATAGAAGTAAACATGAAGTCTAATGCATAGATCGCTTTCTCTGATAAGAACAGTCAAGCTTAAGAATGCAGCCTACTTGAAGACCTTCAGAAAGCATTCTCTCAATGATCTGCAAGATCAAAGCACAAACAAGAGGATTAATAGAGAAGTAAAAATCCAGTTAGAAGGAATCTCCAAAAGTGATAAAAAGAAAAGTATGATCACAGTGCTCACCAAAGAGAAGAAGAGCCTGACGAAGGAAATACAGAGATTATGGTAGACTTATTATAGAGCAAAGGACAAACAAGGAAGATGTCAATGCTCAACCTTATCATAAAGTATGATCAAGAGATCATAAGGCGGAACGCTATGAAAGCTGAGTATGACAAACCAAAAGAGATTGCAGAAGCCAAGGCAGAATCGTAGAGTATTAAGAAAGTTGCTATAAAATCGTAGTCTACTTTGGAGGGCCTCACTAAGAATCGTAGAGTTTGTCCAAACGCCTGCCGAGCCAAATCAAGAATCTTTGTCTGCTCTCGGGAACGTAGAGTCTGCAATACAAGCAAGTAAAGATCGTAGTCTATCAGTACTTAAGAGAAATTGTAGAGTTAAAGGTTCAGGCTGAATCAAGCACGATCGTAGAATAGACTGTGAAAGGCAAAATACAAGATGGCACAACGTTGAACACCCTCGAATTCATAAGATGTGTTAAAGGTCAAATCACCCTACGATTTGGCACTCGTAGAGTTCATAAAGGTCAAAATCGTAAAGGGCATTCATCTAAGGAGTGAGAAAGTCCAAGCAAAGAAGACTGACATTTGAATGTTGTGAATTGGGAATCTCGATATTCTTTCTAATCATCTTTGATGAGAATCAAGGAAATAAGAGAAGAAGGTGACTACCTACTAGCCTGCTGAAAGTAACGTCTATGAAGTGTTAGGTGATAAAGCAGACTGATGTGTCAGGAAAGTCAAAAAGGAGTTGTCACATCAACTTGACATGTCTACATTAGTGCTCAGAAATGTCTGGAGCATTAATTGCTACAATGGATATCTTTGACTAAGACATTTCAAAGGCTACTTCACTAGCAGAGATTAAAAGGGTAGCTCGTCAATAGAAGACCTCCAATGGCTATATTCGAACGGGAAGATAACAGGTGAATCTAAAAATAGTCAAAGCTTCAGAGAAGATAAATGTTGTTGACTTGAGGAGATGCAAGTCATATAGGGCATAACAGAGAAAAGGTCTTCATGTGAATGAGACCACTATAGTAGAGTGAAGCACAACTGATGAGAGTTCTGCAATGATAAAACTTCACTCCACATAAAGGAGTATGACAACAAAATGGCATCTGTACTAAGAGCCGGAAGGTCAAGAAGGAAATAACCTGAATGGCAGATCAGAAAGTAGAATACTTAAGCCATTATATGTCTCATCATGAACACACTGAGCTGAAGAGAAGAAGATACAAAACTGATTATGTGCATAAGACAATCAGTGTTTAAGGACTGCTAAGTGCTCAAAGAAGCCAAGCTGATGTGCAAAGACTTAGCAGTACCTCAATAGTGATGGTGCACAATGTTGAACATCAAATAAAGACAAGCATCAACAAGAAAGAGCAGCAGCACCAAAGGATGAGACAGAACTGCTAAGTACCAACAAGGTGTCAAAATGAACATACATCTTAGCAGTCCCGAGGATGTGATCAAACACTAATGATAAATGCCCAATGATCACAAGAAGCTGCTAAGAACCAGAAGATAAACAAGTTGAACATCATCTTAGCAGCTCAACAATAAATAACCAAGCAAAAAAGGCTTGCATGGTCCTTGTCTTCGTGACTAAATCAAAGTCAAGTCTGTTGGACTTGTTGAGTACCGGAGGGTACAAGAGATTATAAGTCTGCTGGACTTAGTCTACAGTTTCCAAGGCTGCTGGTCTTGAAGAGTTCTTAGTGAACTAGAGTTCCAAGACTGCTGGTCTTGAAGGAATCTTAGTGATTCAGAGTTGATCAAATCCTTAGTGGAATCCCTCCTTGTTGAAGCAGAAGAGTGGATTAGGAGCATTCAGTCTCTGAACTACTTAAAACCTCGTGTGTCACTTACTTTATGTCATTTACATTCCGCACTATAACTGATATATCTGCTTGCAATTAACTCTACATTAGAACTGTGTTTAATGCTATATTTCTGAAGGGTATCTTAATCTATTCCGCTGTGCATGAATTGATTCCTATATTCATTATCTGTTAATCACTTAACAAGATGAAAGAAAATAAAGAAAAGTTTTAAAGGATTTATTCAACCCCCTTCTAGATCTATTGTGTGCCTCCGGGAACTAACAATTGGTATCAAAGCAGGTTCTCACGAATATGCTAAAGCTCACGCTTTGAGTTTGATCCTTGGCACAAATTAGTTCAAAACGTAGTATTAGTTGTAAGTCACTTCTGAATGTAGTCGAGCTCATAATGTGAAAATTGTATGTGCAGATAAATGTGTATACCCATCGAATGCAATTCAGATTGGCCCTCTTTCTTACATGATATTACAATCAACGCCAATCTAGCAAAATCTCGATTAATCACCGATCTGCGGCCTTACGATGTAAAGTCTAGATACAAAGAAGAACTAAGAATGTTCTAATCACAGCTCAGGAAGACAATACGTCTAGACAAACTATGTGCTACATCTTCAAAGAATGAGTTAGAAAAACTCATCAAATGCACAATCGACAAGATCCATGAATCCGAACCTTGAGGTTTAAGAGATTCAAAGAATTTGATGTGTTAAGACCTCCATCTGATCATGATTGAAAGAATTTGATTGACTAATCTAAAGCCACATTGAACAACAAGGGTTGTCAGCATTGATAATACAAAGTTATATTCAACGATGACTCATATCATTATGCATACAAACAGAACAACTAACTGTCAAGATACTAACAGTAGCAAAGTATGAATCCTCATCAA
The DNA here is from genome assembly GCA_020205605.1 of Panax ginseng. Lineage (NCBI taxonomy): Eukaryota > Viridiplantae > Streptophyta > Magnoliopsida > Apiales > Araliaceae > Panax > Panax ginseng. The sequence goes on along the minus strand of CM035147.1, from coordinate 46,224,659 downwards.
AATATACACTCATCATATTGTTGTTGGACACCACTCACTGAAAAACTCTCTCCACATGTAATTGATGATTGTAAATATTTTACTTAGTAGATATATGTTGTATGCCTTTAGTTAAGAATAATCCAAGAATTCTAAGTTGTTCGACCCTTGTTAATGGATTGGTGCGAATATTCATCAATATTTTATGATTTTGACAAAGCGTAGAGTGTGGTCAACACTACAGTTGTATCTTGAAGGTTCTTGGAAACTGATTAACTCTACGAACCTACTAGATGTAAATTATGGAGCTGATCCTCACTCTATGAAAATTCAAAATCTAGAAACATAGTATAAGCAAAAAGTGACTAAACCAAAAGAAAAAGTGAACTCACCAAGATTTCTTAAATCATACACGCACTCACAATCATAACTATTATCATTCATGAGTATACATACATCATGACCATCAATGATGATTTCAAGGTATATTGGAAATCCAGAGAGTTTGTATAACTAGGATTCTTGTCAAAACTAACCTAGTAGGACCCAAATCGAATTAGGTACCAAAATATAAAATTATCTAACATACAGGAATCTGATGATATCTGACCATTTACTAAGAGAGGCTGGAGCTTAGTTACCAAGGTTCTACCAAGCTGAAATATCAAAATCCCTCAGATATGCTCCCACTCAAACTCAATCATGCAAAGCATTTCATCTCAAGAGGATCAAAAAGGAAGATCACATCTATAATTATCTACCAACAGTGTAGTAGTATGAGTCATAGTGTAGAAACTCTACGTGTACGGGAGATGCCAAAAGTCTGAATGATGGAACCTACATTCGTAGTGACTGATCAGAAAATCATGGAGTGACCAGTTCGAAAGTACTCTACGAATCCAATGAAACTGATTTAATCATGAAGATACCAGATTAGTTCAGAAGATTCCAGCTAGAAGGAGAAGTAAAAAGGTGACCTTGTAAGGATCTATATGCAGAAGCTAGCCCATCTACTTCTAAGATAGAGGTATCAACTATGGGGGAACAACAGTATGCTAAAGTCTAGCAATGCTAAAACTAAGGAGGAACACATTGAAGCTAAATCCTTCAGATCTCTCAAACACTGAAGACAGCTAAACTAGATGCAAAGGCAAGAATAACTAAGGATATGAAGATCATGATGAAGAAACTTGACAAGAAGCAGAAGTGGAATTCATTGTTATACTCATCGATGAGCTTAGATGAAAGGTCAACACTCCTTACATCTCTGATGACCATCTCACAGAGCACAAGTTCTCCACTACGAAACCTTTAAATCAGCAATGAACATTTAAAAGTACTAGTCCAAGAATTCTACAAAAATTGGCCATTAGCTGCTCATCCTAAGTTAGTACCATGAAAGGTGCTTCACCAAACAATGCTACATGATGAACTATCCATCTACCATTCTTCAGGTATTTAGAGAAGCTTCAATAATTCTTGAAATGAAACTCTGGGTTATCCAATTAAGTCCTCTCCCAGTAACAAAGTCCCAAAACTCTATGGCTAATGTACTAAATGAATCTTTATTCCCGATCGTAGAGTCCCTAAACTCTACGATTGATCATCAAGTCTCATCATCTCAATTTGAGATTTCTCACGATCAACATCCCGATCGTAGAGTATAAGTATACTAACTCTACGATTGTAGTACTCCTTGATACACTCTCTTGACCATACCTGTGAAATAGCTTAAAGTACTTCACCCTCTTCCACTGACAAATGGCAATATCAAGTATATCCAATGATGGTGAACAAATTCTGGAAAAAAGGCTTGTAGTGATGACATTCTTACCACCAAATACATACAATCCTTCTTCTGATAAGCGCTTCAGAGACAAACCTAATCCTTAGTTTAAGTCTAAGAGGTTGGCCCTTTCTAAGCTTCCTTAACCCAAAAGGACAGCTAAAATAGAATGTATCACAAGAACTCAAATGGAGTACATGCATAGAAAATACTTTAAAAGAAATCAAGCCTGTTGATGAACCATGCAACTCCAAGCTGGGGATTAATGACTAATTATTTACTAAAGCATAGTTTCAAAAGACAATCGTTGAGTTAACAAAGAAAAACGTAGAGCCTATAGCTATCTCATCAAGCTACTCTACGTACTGAAGAAATCAACGGTCAACCTACGTCAGTAATACTCTTTTTGTTAAAAGAAAAATCAAAACTGAAAAACTGATCAGTTTATTGAGAGTTACAATTTCTTATTGGGCATCGTGCAACCAATGGCCCTTTGGCACGCCACAGCTTTTGCAGAGTCAGAAGAAACTGTCATAAAGACAAATTCAAAAACCTCCAAACAGTTATCAAAGACTATCGACTTCCTCTCCCTCCCTTTTTCAAACCCTAAAATCCTCTTCAAAACCAAAATCCATTAAACCTCGAGCTACACCCAAATCGCCTTCAAATAATTTTTATAAAACTCCTGAGATTGAATACCCATACACTTCGAATCCTCAAAATGGAAGATTGGCGTGCTATAACTGGAATCCAACTCGGTACTAAGAAGTTCGATAGATAAGAAAAGAAGTTCAAGGATATTTTTGAGCTAGTAAAGAATGTTGGGCTTTCAGAATGCTTGGAAGCCAACACTCCAGTCTATACTGAATTAGTGATGGAATTCTACTCAAATGCTACGGTAGACTCTGGGCTTCTAACCACAAAAGGTCAAGGGAGTAAGTCTGAAGATAAGAGCATTAGACATCAACCAATGCCTAGGGTTTCCTGACCAAGGTCTGATGAATCTCGAGGAGGTCAACATTGAAGAAGGCAAGAGGTTAATGCGCTAAAAAAGAAATGTAAATCTGAAAGACATGAAGAAGAAAGAGTTTCCTGAGGAGTTTTAGTTCCTAGCTGAAATTGCTGGAAAATGTATCTTATGCAAAGATACTGTACACGATACTGTTAGTGATCTTCAACTGAGAATCATGACTGCAATTGTCATGAAACTACATATGAATTTTGGAGCCCTTCTAATTGATTGGTTGTTCAAATGGCTGGAGAAAGCTAAGATGAAGAAGTCTACAGATAAACCCCTCACAAAGGTTTTTAATGGAAGACTCTTGAGCATTATACTGAAGAAGAAACTGAGGAGTAAGATAAGGGATGATGAGGGAGAACCCCTAAATGTTCATAAAGTGATGTCTCCACAGCTGTTTAAAAATTGGAAGAAAAAATCCCATGGAGAATAAAAGACTAAAGACATCTGGCAACAACAACAAGGTCACTGCAATGAAGAGGGAGTATTGGAAAGCGAGTCATCTCAATCTGATGACTCTACACCCTTAGTGGCCACTCCAGCAAAGCCACCCAAGAAGAAAGCTAAGGTTGTGAATAAGTCTACAGAGGTTCCACTAAGTAGTCTCTCCATTGACAAAAAGAGATATTAATCAGGAAAGGAAAAAGCATCAACTGCTGCACCCTTAAGGAGGAGAAAAAGTAAAAGAATACTTTAAAGAACAAATCAGAAGAAAGAAGGAGGCTCTATTTCAAAAGTAATTGGTCTCAGTGATAGTGATGAAGATGTCAAACCTGAATCTATGGAAAAAGACATGAAAGGAAAAAAGTGGATGATTTCTGACAGCTCCAGCAGCGAAAGTGAAAGGACTGTAAATGTAAATGAACCTGTGGAAGAAGAAGATGAAGAAAATGAAACAAAAAAGGGAAGGACTGATGAGTCAGACAGCTCTGAGAAGGATACTAAAGAAGGAACAAGTGATAAAAATTAGCTGGAAGGATCCACTGATGAATCAGTTGAAATGACTCTGCAGGATTCAAGCTCTAAATCAGGAAATGAAGAAATAGAGACACACTTCAGCTCAACAGATCAGGAATCAGCAGATTATCACATTCCGTCCCCAGCAATGGCTCGTAGAAGAATAGTGGTGGAAGTCAATGATGAACCAAGAAATGTGATACCAGGAAGATGGATAGATCATGGGAATGAATGCCTCAAAGTAGTGACGATGGCTACAGAAGAATTGCTCAACAATTTTCATGATATGTATTTAGATTGTAATACGATACTATACAATCTTGACAATCACCTGATTAAATGGTTTTATCCATGGATGCCCTGGCTAAAGGCTTATGCTAATGGAGATGTGAGTTACATCAGCCGATGTTATTCATACTTTCCAAATTTGGAGCTGGTCTCTCAGAACTTTCCAAGAATCAAGACATTTCACACCAAACTAATCAAGATCGTCCCTCATTTCAAAGTTTATCGGCATGCTGGTAACATCTACATTCCCTTCTATCTCTTAGAAAATTTAGATAGTGGAAAGGTCTCACCAAAGTCCTTAATCGTAGAGGTCTCATGCTCTGCGATTGCAAATGTTCAAGCTCATCCTGTTACCCACTCATCAAACACCACTCTCAGTACTCCATGTCTCAATCTCAGTATACTATCTGATATCCCCTCTTCATCTAACAATGATTTCTTTGACATTTTCACTGCCTTTGAAAACATCTACCAAAGTGAGAAACTCAAACAAAATGCCCAAAGCTCTCAAAACTCAGAGTTATTGAAAAACTCTGAGGAAATGGCTGAGAAATTTTCCTATATTACCGAGGAAACAAAGGGCATGTCAGAAGGAAAGGACAATGAGTTCCACAAGAAGCTTCAAGCAATCATTTCTGATATATCTAATAAGCTTCATCAGAGAGATCAGATTTATTTGGAATCCATTGAGCAACAGAGTAAAGAAGCCATGCTACTTTAAAAAAAAATGAAGAATCTATTGTGTCTCTCCGAGAAAATAGATACTCTGAATCAATCTCTTTCTCTACAACTAGAGCTCAGCTAGCAGGAGCTAAAGATTGAAGTTGGTAATTCATCCTACCTACTTGAGCAACTTATGTCAAATGTCTAACATCTGTCTCAAGTGATTGATGACAAAAAGGGGGAGAAAAAGAAAAGGCACTCAAAGGGACATAAGAAGAATCGAATGAAGACAAAGAAGAGGATTCAGAAAGAGAAGTGATAAGTAGGTTTTATACCTATTTATTGAATATCAATTCACGAGAATTATGCTCATCTCAAGTAGATTTTAGTATGTTTTTAGTTGCATTTTATGTTTATTTTGCATTACTTGTAATTAGAACTCCTATGGTACAAAAATGCAGGAAATGGCATAGCTCGACATTGTTAGGTGGTATGAGACTAGCGAAGGTATGGAACATGAAACGAGTGTAGATAAGGAACTGAGCAGTGATGGAGGAACAAGCAACAAGCAGTAGAACAATAAGAAACATCAGCAGAACACAAGAATGCAGAACCACGAAGCCATGCCATGTGAACAAGCTAGATTTAAGCCATACTACAACAACCTGCGAAGTTAAAATCGCATACATACGGCGCTACCATGATTTTGTATCGAGGACCTCGCGTGGCATGCATGAGTCATCCGAAGCAGTTATTTGACTTAATTTTGAATTTGAAATTTGAATCGCTTGAGCTTATCTAAACTATTCTGGTTGTTACCAGACGTGGTTATTATGGTGTTTATCAATTTTTCATTAGAGAATTAGGGTTTGAAGCTTGAAACTAATTTCAAAAGAGGATTTGAGCATAAACTGAAGATTTTTTTCATCTTCTTTTGGATTCAGTTATTGAATAATAACTCATTTCATTTTGCTGGAAATTATTGGAGATTTAAACAGCACTTTGGAACATAATCTGCAATTGGGTTTGATCAATTTTATCTTCTCTTTGAATTGCTTTATTTATTTTCCATGTGTTACTATAATCCCATAATGGCCTTCGGTTCAGAAATGAACTAAATTCCATTATGGGATTCTAACGGATTTTGATATGTAGTCTATAATTAATTGCATGATTACTTGATTGTTCGTTTATCATTGGAATTTTTGTTATGATTAATTGGATTGCATGAATGTTTGATAACCATTCATTTTATATGCTTATATGGAATTGAAAAATGACATGTAAGCATGGTTGTGATCATGATAGCATGCGTTTATGAGGCTGAAATGTTTAGCTTTATATTTCGTGAACTAGATAGAAATATATTGTTTCACCGTGTGTAGTCATATAAGAGCTTGTGCTTCAATTCAATATTGCTGCAATTTCACATAGAAATATAGTGATGTTGGTTTTATTGATCATTACATGATTTCTATTGCATGCGGAGGTTATGTAAGCAAGTTATAATACATTGAAAAATGGTTATGTCTAAGTTTGTGCTCTTGGCTAATTTTCCATGATACTTGTATAATCTTGCATGATGGTAATATTTAGATGAAATATGAAATGAAGTTAGAATCCCATTAATTCCAAGTTTGATTTCATTAAAGTAGAATTGTGTTTTTAATTACTAGTTGATCTTAGAATTAATTAAAATTGTGAGTTATTCGTTTAAGCATATAAAAAATAGTTATACAATTGGTATATGATAATTTAGATTTTAAAACCTTTCTCAGTGGATCGATACTTTTCTTACTCTGTACTACTTGTTGACCCGTGTATACTTGCATGAGTTTGAGTCCTTTTGGTAAGACTAAAAAGGAGGCAACAAGTGTTTGGCGCCGCTGCCGGGGAAAGACATTTAATTTTATTATTACCAATTTTAAGCTAAATTATATGACATAGACAATTATAATCTTGTCTCATTTCTATTTTGTTTTTATTTCAGGTACTTGTATATAGTATATGCGCACTCGATCCTCCAATTCTGAGTTAACACCTTTACAGGACAACATCAATGGCAGGGGTTGGAAATCAAGAGCACGTAGAAATATACAAGCAGAGTTAGAGACCACAACATCTAATATGGCAGCCGCAGAACAAAGAGAAGAGCAAAGGGAGGAGCACAAGGCTTTAAGAGATTATTCGATGCCGAATATTAATGGATTGTAGTTAAGTATAGTCAGACCAGCGATAGCAACCAACACCTTCGAGATTAAGTCGGGCACTATTCAAATGGTGCAGAATTCGATACAGTTTGGGGGTGCTGCTACAGACGATCCAAATGAGCACCTGTTGAGTTTCTTTGAAATATGTGATACCTTCAGATACAACGGGGTGACAGAGGATGCAATCAGACTTAGACTATTTCCATTTTCATTGCGGGATAAAGCTAGAAGTTGGCTTCACTCTTTACCTTCGGGATCTATCACCACATGGGAGGACTTAACACAGAAATTCTTAGCCAAATTCTTTCCAATGGTTAAGACTACTAAGAGGATGATAGCAATTTCCCAGTTTGAGCAGCAACAGGGTGAATCACTATATGAAGCCTGGGAGAGATACAAGGAGATGCTAAGGAAGTGTCCACACCATGGCATGCCGGATTGGATGGTGATCAACACATTTTATAATGGATTGGGATGGAAGTCCAGGCCTATTGTAGATGCAGCCACAGGAGGAGCTTTATGGGCGAAGAGCTATGAAGAGGCCTATAATATCATTGAGATGATAACAACTAATGATTTCCAAAATCCTACAGCCAGGATGCCATAACCCAAAGTTGCAGGTTTGTTAGAGGTAGATGATATCACTCAATTGTCAGCACAGATGGCATCCATGGCAAAGAAGATTGATTCGTTGATAGAGACCAAGGCGAAGACAGTTGCCTTTGTGTGTGAGATATGTGCAGGGTCACATTCAACTGACCAATGTGCTATCAGTTCAGAGTCTGTACAATATGTGAGCAACTATAGGAAGGATCAAGGTCAATTTCAGAACACATATAGTGCCAACAACTGCAACCATCCAAATTTCGGTTGGTCCAATAACCAAAGTAATCAACAAAGTCAGTTTCAACCACATAACCAATTTTAGTCACAGCCAACTCAGCAACAGTTTGCACCAAGACCACCGTACCCACCTGTATTTTCTCAACAACATCATACACCACCAACACCTCTGCAAGAAAAGAAGTCAGAGATGGAGGAGATGATGATGAAGTACATGGCAAATACGAAAGTGATGATTAAAAGCCAAGCAGGGGCTATTAAAAATCTGGAAACTTAAATGGGTCAGATGGCAAGCATGCTTAATAACAGACCACAGGGTTCATTGCCAAGTACCACAGAGGCAAATCCAAGAAGGGAAGGGAAGGAACAATGTCAAGCGATGACACTAAGGTCTGGAAAACTGGTTGCAAAAAAATTAAGCATAAGACCTTACCTGTAACTTTTATAAAAGGAAGGCGTAAGGTCACCGCAGCGGTCAAGAAATCTGTCGAAAGAGAAAATGAATAAGGAAGATTCTGGACAACAACAAGAAGAGAAGAATAAAGAAGGTTCATTTGAGAAGCCCGTGAATAAAATACCAATAGTTCACCCTTATGTTCCTTATCCACAGAGATTGTATAAGTAGAGGGAAGACAAGCAATTTAGTAAGTTCTTGGAGGTATTCAAAAAGCTGCAGATTAACATACCTTTCGCTGAGGCATTGGAACAGATGCCTAGTTATGCAAAATTTATGAAGGGTATCTTGTCAAGGAAGAAGAGATTAGAAGAATTTTAAAAAGTGGCCTTGACGGAGGAATACAGTGCAGTGCTTCAACGCAAATTACCTCCAAAGCTGAAAGATATGGGCAGTTTCACAATACCATACACAATTGGAAAGATGAGCTTCAATAAATGTTTGTGTGATCTTGGAGCTAGTATCAATTTGATGCCCTTGTCAGTATTTAATCAGTTGGGATTACTGGCTCCAAGGCCGACAAATATTTCATTAAAGTTAGCTGAGAGGTCGATCACTTATCCACGGGGAATTGTTGAAGATGTTTTGGTAAAAGTGGATAAATTCATCTTTCCGGCTGATTTCATCATTCTAGATTATGAAGAAGATAGGAGTATACCAATCATACTGGGAAGACCATTCCTAGCAACAGGAAGAACCTTGATAGACGTTCAGAAAGGGGAACTCACAATGCGTGCTCATGATCAATAAGTCACTTTCAACGTATTAAAGGCAATGAAATTTCTGACAGAAGATAAGGAATGCTTCAGGGTTGATTTGGTAGAAAGGATTACAAATGATGAGGTAGAGAGCTTGGTGAATCAAGAACCATTGAGAAGTACTATTGCTGGAAATTCAGAAATAGATGATGAGGAATTTGAAGAACTTGTGCATTTCTTTGATACAACTCCACAATTCAGAAAATTCAAGATTCCTGTTGAGCCGTTAAAGAAAGCTGGAGAGTCATCAGTAAAATTGAAACCATCTCTTGAAACACCTCCAGAACTTGAATTGAAACCACTTCCTGATCATTTGAGGTATACATTTTTAAATGAAAATTCAAAATTACCAGTGATTATTTCTTCTGTACTAACATCTTTTCAGGAAGAAAAATTGCTAAGAGTCCTTAGAGAGTTTAAGTCAGCAATTGGGTTGACTATAGCAGATATAAAAGGGATCATCCCATCTTTCTGTATGCACAAGATCCTCATGGAAGATGATAGCAAGCCTTCAATGGAACATCAAAGAAGACTTAATCTGATCATGAAGGAAGTGGTAAAGAAGGAAGTGTTGAAATGGCTAGATGCAGGCATTATATATCAAATTTCAGATAGTTCATGGGTGAGCCCGGTATAGTGTGTACCAAAGAAAGGTGGTATGATCGTGATTTCCAATGAGAACAATGAGTTGATTCCGACAAGAACAGTGACGGGGTGGAGAGTCTGCATGGATTACCACAGGCTTAATAAAGCTACAAGGAAAGATCACTTTCCACTACCGTTTATCAATCAAATGTTGGACAGACTAGCGGGGCATGAGTTTATTGCCTTCTGGATGGATATTCAGGCTACAATCAGATTGTAATAGCTCCAAAAGATCAAGAAAAGACAACCTTTACATGTCCGTATGGTACTTTTGCTTTCAGAAGGATGTCTTTTGGTCTTTGTAATGCCCCAACCACTTTTTTAGAGATGTATGATGGCTATTTTTTCAGATATGTGGAGCAAAATGTGGAGGTATTTATGGATGATTTTTCAGTATTTGGGGATTCCTTTGATCTATGTCTGGAAAATTTGTTCATGGTTTTGAGAAGATGTGTTGAGACAAACTTGGTATTGAATTGGGAAAAGTGCCATTTTATGGTACAAGAAGGAATAATTCTGGGACACAAGGTTTCGAAGAAGGGACTTGAGGTGGACAGAGCTAAATTAGAAACTATTGAGAATTTGCGACCACCAACTTGATAAAAGGTGTTCAAGTTTTCTAGGACATCTGAAGCTTTTACCGCATGAGTTCATTAAAGAATTCTCCAAGATAACTAAACCACTTTGCAGTTTATTGGAGAAGGATGCACAGTTCAAGTTTGACGAGGATTGTGTGTTTGTATTTGAGCATTTAAAGAGGAGGTTAACTTCAGCACCAGTAATTACAGCACCGGATTGGGACCTACCATTCGAATTGATGTGTGATGCCAGTGATTATGTTGTGGGGGCTATTTTGGGTCAGCGGAAGGAAAAGATTTTTTATGTGATATACTATGCAAGCAAGACCCTTACTAATGCACAGTTGAACTACACCACCATAAAGAAGGAATTACTGGCAGTTGTGTATGCTTTTGACAAGTTTAGATCGTATCTGATTGGTACATGGGTGATAGTGTACACGGATCACGTGGCAATTCGACACTTAGTGGCAAAGAAGGATGCAAAGCCTTGTTTGATCAGATGGATACTACTATTGCAAGAATTTAATTTGGAGATTAAGGACAGAAAGGGAATTGACAACCAAGTGGCGGACCACTTATCTCGACCGGAGAATCCGGGAAGGGAGGTAGATGAAAAGGTTGTGATTAATGAATCTGTTAGGAATAAGCATGTAATGCTATTCCTATTTATATATGATTTGATTATGATATATACATATATGAATGAATAATATGCAAGTATGCTTGCATTAAGAAAAGCTGTAAAGTCCTTTGATAGACAATAGAAATATATGTACAAGGACTTAGAATGAATTGATCAAATATTAGGTTGATCCTACATAAGCAAAACAGCTTTGTAAAGTCCTTAAAAAGAAATGATGTACAAGGACTATAAATATAGAGAGATCAAGCCTATTAGGTTGATCTAATGATGTAATAGATAGGCTTGTCTAATCGTCGAGCATTGCACCAGAAGTCGTAGTCTGCCAGGTGAGTCAAGGTTAACTCGAGAGCTATCGAGGTAGAATAGGAGTATGCAAGATAGTAGATCTCGGAGTTCGTAGACTTCCAGGGGAAACAAAGAAGGATCGTAGTGTATCGAGTATAGCTTCCTCGGGATCGTAGTGTGCTGTGGAAGTCATGTTGAGAATCGTAAAGAAAGACCGCCTTTCGAGCCAGACCGGTCATCCCGCCAAGCCAAGACGAAACATAGACTACACTTTCAGTCGTAGAGAGTCTCATCGATGCCAAATCCAAGTCAAGGATCGTAGATCACACTCTGAGTTCGTAGAGTCTATTGATTATATGCAGAGATCGTAGTCAAACAAGATCAGATGAAGACAACAAGCACAAGGCAGAAATCGTAGTGTCAAGATCTGATCTCGGGATCGTAGTGTCTGCACAAGCCAAAGCTGAATCGTAGAGTGCAGAACTACGATCTAAGAAGAAGTGCTCACAATGCCAAGGATGAATCGTAAAGCATATACGGTTCTCAACAAATGAGCACTCCCAGAATATCCAAAGGAACGAAGCCTCTGGTTTAAGCTGCAAGCTACATCCAAGGAAACCAGAGAGCACTCAACGAATGGCATACAGGCTAACAGAAGATCTCAGCACCAACCCAATCAGCATCAAGATTGAGGTGTAAGGTCATTCGTTATGAATTCTTCCACAAGGAAATCCAAAGAAGACTTCAGAAGCTTACTAAGGAAAGTCAGCTTATGCAGTAGCTATCAAGTTAACAGAAGACAACGATCTTGGAAGCAACCAAGATCGTAGTGTTTGCCAAACAGAGAAGGAACTAATGGAAGGTGAACCGAGATACTGTTCAGCTTCTGAAGAGCAAGGCTAAAGTGATTAAGTGCAGGGTCAGTTCATTGATTATAAGTGAGCGGAAGATCACAAGGAGAAAACAAGCTGGACGCGCCACAAATCTGAAGTGTCTTGATATTCAGAAGGGGACCAGAGCAAGGAATTAAGCCATCAGTCTCTGAGAACTGTTGAGGCAAATAGAAGTATTGAAGCACTCCACAATACAAGGAAGAAGTTTTCTACATTGAAGATCCAATCAACACTCTTCAAGATCGTAGAGTTAACTCTACCAGTCAATGAGCAACAATCAATAAGACACTACGATCAAGTCCTTGAAGACGTGCATCAGAATTGTAGAGTCCGAATAACTGAAGACTGAAGCAATGGCAAAGGTTCAATCTGAAGGGTAATATTTGGACAAGTGCTTATTGAGAGCATCGATGCAATAGGACAACTGTGACAACCCGAAAATTTGGATTGTCTAGAATTTAGGTTTAAAGAATTAGTTATTAATAAAACTAATTTTTATTAATACTATTATGTGCTATGTGTATATTAATCATTCTAGAACCTAGGATGATTATAAGTCGGATGTATTCTGGCCACGAGCTAGATTGAGCGAATAAGAATTTTTAAGACGAAAACGAAAGTTTTTCGGGAACAAAATATTTTTGAGGAAAAAGACGAAATAGGCACTACTCATCTGTTTCTGCTCGGAGATTTATTTTGAAATTCCGAGAAGTTACTGATTACGTAAAATTCTGAGACGTGATGGAATATTCAATAATATTTCAGTTATGGCAAAAACAAAGTTTTCGCCTGCGGACTCAAAACCTAAGGGTTAGAATTTTATGATCACGTATAATCATTACGGTTATTATGCATGAGAAATACGAGGACAATACTAGTTATTATATGAGTATAGTAAGAAGATTAGTACGACGTATAATACGAATATCGTATGAACTATATACAAAGAAAATACAAGAATACGAGAATGAGATGCGTAGAATACGATTAGTCTTAATGGACTTTAAGTTCATGGACTTTGTAGAATCTAATTGGACTTGGATTATGTCAAGCCCAACTCTTTGTGAAATCAAGCCCAAGATAGGCCCAATAAGAATTAGGGTTAAGGCCCAAACCAAGAAAATAAATCACGGATCGAACCGATGGAGAAACGGATGGGTAAGAACCATGGGGCAACCCATGGGGTGACCTATGGGCATGTGGGGCTGCTACTTGGCCACCAAGTAAGGGTGGTGGGCAATTAAACTTGGTGGCTAAGTTGTGGGAGGAGATGGGAATAGTAAGGAGGTGGGGGCAAAATGACTAAAATGCCCTTAGCTTTGAAAATCTATAAATAGTAAGCTTATTTCATTTGTTTTGAGATTTTTAAAATCCCACACTTGAGAGAGAGAGAGAGCTCGGATGAAGAGGAGAAGGAAGTGCGTGAGCATGAATGCTCGGATCAAAAGTGATCGTGAAATAGAAAAGCTTACAAATCGCCGGCTTTGTCTAGCGAGAGAAAAATAAGAAGAAGAGGTAATCTAAAACCTAGCTTCTAATAGATTTTTCTTTAAATTTTCTATGTTAAAACATAACTTAATGAAGATAAGAAGTAGATAAGGTTATAAATGATTTCATATGGTTGAAATCATGAGAAAAGAAGAAATAAGAACTTAGAAATTTAGTTTATAATTTCTTAAGGAAGTATAAGATTCGTAGCGAATTTGAACGATCCGAGTGGATTATATGAATACGTAGGTTAAATAAGTAAGGAATAATGTTCTATAACATCAAATTCCAATAAAAAGTGGAATCGTAATCCAAAATATTGATTAAAACGAAGAACGAACAAAGAACACGAAGAACACGCGAAGAACACGAAGAACGTTGTTGATGGACAAATTTAAAACCATCGTAGTGTAATTGTTGTTGCTGGACAAGTTTAAAACCATCGTGTATAAGTTAATTGCTTCTTTCTTGGTTAGGATCGGTAGAAACGTTCATGAAGAACGGATTAAAACTTAGCTATAACGAAGTTATGGCAAAAATTCTGTAAAAGACAAATGAGAATTATAAAGTTAGTAAATAAACCCGAGTGGTTAGGGTTTCATAAGAAAGTAAGAGAACATAGAAAACGTGAGTCGTGGACTCAAGAACGAACGAGTTCCGAGTTCGGATGACTGAATTATGGATGAACAAACGAAGAGCGTTAAAAACATAAAATGAACAAAGGGTGAAGATCAAGCCAATCGAATGGCACGTTAACGGATTCAGAACGAAGTTCCGTCCGAGGGGTATTGAAGTACGTAAGATAAGGAAGAGAATGGCTTGGAACGACCTCGTTTCGAGTTATAACGAAGGAGTTATGAGATCGGGAAGTGAGCGTTTCAAAGAATTTAGTTAACACTTAGAAAAAATTTCTAGGGTTTTGTCTTTGGGCGTGCAGCATAATCAGATCTGGAGAAGTGGAAATGGCAATGTGAGCTCGACCATAATCTTACGGAGAGTGGTGCCTTAACGCGAGAGATAACAAAGGACTTGTACACCATGGCCTTGACTGAGAAGAGAGAGAGAGAAGTAGGTCGGGCCACAGCACATTACGAGAGAAAAGGAAGGGAACTACACACAGCATCATGCAGGTGCATGGCAATGCCTAGAAATGAGATTTTAAGTGTTCAATTACTGGGGGATGTGCAAGAAAGAAATATGAATATATAGTTCACCTAAAATAACACTTAAGCAAATGAGTTAAACCTTTATTAAAGGTTGAACGTACAGATTAAACGAGATTAAATAACAAAGAATATAAATTACGAGTTACGTAACCAATGTCCGGGGACCGTAGTCGGGATGAACGAATGTGAGGAATAGCTATGGTTGTGATTCCTTAGACGTTGAGTGACAAGGGTAATGAATAACATTTTGATGTTATATCATGATAATGAGAGATAGGTGTGAAGCGTATAGACGCTGTGAACGCAACGTTGTTGCGATGAACGATCGGTCTTAGCATACAACAATTGGTATGACTTCGAAACTAAGAACGAGTAATGAACATGGGGTTCATGTAATGGATAATGAAAGTATTAAAGAAGATAAGAATATAAATCATCCAAGATGATGAACGTTTTGAGTAAGACATCTCCGTATGTCATAAAGTCGTAAACTGGTAAAGGAAGTTAGTCGCGTAAACTTATATTGCAAGAACGCGAACCCTAAGAATTAAAGCTAAGTAAACCAATGCGTAAGTTCAGTATATGACTAATTGGTGTTTATGTTTTCTCCTTATGTGTTATATAGGAATTGAAATGAGAAGTTCAGTGTATGTTGTAGTTGGGCGTAAGGAAAGTTTCCTAACTTCATTCATATTACATGAATGCTAGTTTCTTAAACTTCTCAGATGTTGTACTTGAGAAGTTCTGTCTATGTGCAAATGTGCGATATTTGTACAATGTGGTAGAACGTATGAGGCCTTGAGCCACAATTTGAACACTTCAGTGTTTCTATGATATGAATTATTCTGTGATTGAGCTGTTCAATACAAGTATGTTCTGTTTATACATAAACCGTTATTGTTAAGTATGTGTTAATGATTCTAGCCAGACATGATGTGTATGAAAAAGGTAGAGGGATGAAAGTATTTCAAAGTAAA
This sequence comes from Panax ginseng, assembly GCA_020205605.1. Lineage (NCBI taxonomy): Eukaryota > Viridiplantae > Streptophyta > Magnoliopsida > Apiales > Araliaceae > Panax > Panax ginseng. Next base: position 46,209,025 of record CM035147.1, on the reverse strand, counting down.
AATAATTGATGTTTTAAGATGATAGGAATTGAGACTATTCCTATTATTCCAGATGCTTCATAACCTTTGTTCGGTTATCGAAGTTCTAAAGAAATGTTTTAATTCTGAAGTTGTTTGTTCAACTGTTATGAGTTGCTGGGCAATTGAATGCTCATACTTGCTTTAAATGAAAAACAATTTTCAGCGAACAAGGTTAGAAGAACTTAAGGATCCCGTAAAGATCAAGCTGACGGTATCCAGATGCAGTACCATTCAGAAGGTGAATGAGCGAGAAGATCAAGTGAAGACTTGTAGTGTAGAAAGATAAAACTGAACAATAGACTAGTCTAATGAACTATTATGTATCCTTGGTGGCGGATAAAAGTCACTCTTGTAAGATGAAATGAATAATGTATTTATTATTATTTGTAATGAAAAAGGTTATAAGATTTCCAGAACCTGGGATTTGAGAATGTATGTCGTTATATTGCATTATGTAATGATGTATGTTGGTTGAATGATGTACTCGTGACGTACGGAATCCGGGTATGAAGATAGACCGAATTTCAGGGCATTACAAGTTGGTATCAGAGCTGATAGGTTATAAACCTTAGGTAGGAGTACCTAAGACTATAATCGTAGAGAGAGGGATAAGAAGATCACCACGTGATCATAGTGACTCGTAATAATGATGAAAGTACATTAAGCGATGAATGATTTATAGCTAGTGCTATGAATGAAAGGTACTATGAAGTAGTACGGGAAGAAGAACTTAGATTAAGTTATGAAGGATAGTATATGAATTAAAGAAAATTCGTATTAAGTAGAGAGAGATTTAGAAGTTGAAAAATTTCAATTGAGGACTCATATCAGCAGTTGAGAAGTATGATTCCTTGTATGGGCGGGGAAATTGTATGTGGTTTTAGAACCACTTAGCTTCTTATGCGATATAGTTGTTAAGTTGAACAATTCTTTGTATGGGCGGAGAATTGTTCTTGGTGTAACAACCGCTTAGCTTTTTATATCGGTCAGAAGCTGAGTTGAACAATTTTCTGTATGGACAGGGAATTGTGTTTGGTTCTACAATCACTTAGCTTCTGGTAGTGATATTCATTGGGATTGGTCGCGCTATCAAGATGTATATGACGAGAAAGTGAATCTTTTCTCATGTATATACTTGATAGGTACAGAACGATAAGGTAGGTGCAAGTTCTTGAAACTCATACTTATGGTAAGTTCGTGACTCATCATAATATGGTATGTTTTCGAAACTCTCAGTGAATGGATGCCTATGGTCTGTCTGGATAGTTCTTAAACTCATATTATTTTGGAAAGTTCCTGAACTCGTAATGTGTGGTAAGTTGATGGACTGTACTAAGGTATAGGAATGTTTAGACTAAAAACATGTTTTTTTCAGTAGGCTTAGTATTAAAAGTGCTAGAGAAGATTAAGTATTATCTCAGTAAGACAATGAAGTAAGGTGAAGAATAAGATATTCCAAGTCATCTACATATGCTAAGATTTCGAAGTTTATTGAACTCGTGCTGATATGTACATTTTGAAAAGAAAAGGATTGGTTCAACTTCTGGAACCAAAGTATTTTAAAAGAGCTATTCTTGGTATGTTTATGCTAATTGCTTCGGCTAGACAGAAATTGATTTGAAATATCAAAATGAATTTTTATATCATCCGAGCATTTGATGCAAGGATGGTAAAAGGATGGAGTTGTTAATACCATTGAACTCGGTGTTGGATGTGATCTTAGGATCAACAACCCGCTATGGTATGATGTATAATGATGAAGTCACAAACTGACGAAGTCCTCAACATACTGTAAAAAGTACAGTATCATGACGTCATAAACCGTTTTGATGTATTGCGAAAAGAATTTAAAGAAGTAGTTGACTTCAATTGAGTTGACTAGATGATGGTTTCACGTTGATATCCAATTTATTGGTATGGTCTAAGCTACTTGATTCGGCTAGACAAATGGTATGTCATCGAGCTTTCTTTGAGAACTTGTGCCAAACCAAATTGTTTTGGTGCGAAATCTAATGATTTAGTCTGAGGAGAACATGGAAGAGGTAGTTACTTTCTTTGTGATTGTAAACTGACCATTAAAGAAGGGTTTGCGGCGAAATACTGGTTAACCCAGTAAGAGTTCATGGTCGATTTGACCCCTCAGAAAAAGTATGAAACGTTTTAAGAGAAAATTTTATATTCCTCGTTATTCCTTCTGCTTCATGATTCTTGATAGGTTATGGGGGTTAGGAATGAGGGAAAGATAAGAACTCTGTTGAAGTGAAGTTGAGAAGAAAGGTAGGCTAAAATTTTGAGGACGAAATTCTGTGAAAAAGGGGTGAATGTGATGACCCGGGTAAGGGTGTGGTTTTAAGAAATTCTGAGGACGAAATTTTTTTATAAGGGGGGAAGAGTGTGACAACCCGGAAATTCGGATTGTCCAGAATTTAGGTTTAAAGAATTAGTTATTAAAAAACTAATTTTTATTAATACTATTCTGTGCTATGTGTATATTAATCGTTCTAGAACCTAGGATGATTATAAGTTGGAAGTATTCTGGCTACGAGCTAGATTGAGCGAATAAGAATTTTCAAGACGAAAACGAAAGTTTTTCGGGAACAAAATATTTTTGGGGAAAAAGACGAAATAGGCACTATTCATCTGTTTCTGCTTGGAGATTTATTTTGAAATTCCGAGAAGTTACTGATTACGTAAAATTCTGAGACGTGATGAAATATTCAATAATATTTCAGTTATGGCAAAAACAAAATTTTCGCCTGCAGACTCAAAACCTAAGGGTTAAAATTTTATGATCATGTATAATCATTACGGTTATTATGCGTGAGAAATACGAGGACAATACTAGTTATTATATGAGTATAGTAAGAAGATTAGTACGACGTATAATACGAATATCGTACGAACTATATACAAAGAAAATACGAGAATACGAGAATGAGATGCGTAAAATACGATTAGTCTTAATGGACTTTGAGTTTATGGACTTTGTAGAATCTAATTGGACTTGGATTATGTCAAGCCCAACTCTTTGTGAAATTAAGCCCAAGATAGGCCCAATAAGAATTAGGGTTAAGGCCCAAACCAAGAAAATAAATCGCGGATTGAACCGATGGGTAAACAGATGGGTAAGAACCATGGGGCAACCCATGGGGTGACCCATGGGCATGTGGATGGCTACTTGGCCACCAAGTAAGGGTGGTGGCCAAGTAAACTTCAGTGGCTAAGTTGTGGGAGGAGGTGAGAATAGTAAGGAGGTGGGGGCGAAATGACTAAAATGTCCTAAGCTTTGAAAATCTATAAATAGTAAGCTTATTTCATTTGTTTTAAGATTTTTAAAATCCCACACTTGAGAGAGAGAGAGAGAGAGCTCGGATGAAGAGGAGAAGGAAGTGCGTGAGCATGAATGCTCGGATCAAAAGTGATCGTGAATTAGAAAAGCTTGCAAATCTCCGGCTTTGTCTAGCGGGAGAAAAATAAGAAGAAGAGGTAATCTAAAACCTAGCTTCTAATAGATTTTTCTTTAAATTTTCTATGTTAAAACATAACTTAATGAAGATAAGAAGTAGATAAGGTTATAAATGATTTCATATGGTTGAAATCATGAGAAAAGAAGAAATAAGAACTTAGAAATTAGTTTATAATTTCTTAAGGAAGTATAAGATTCGTAGCGAATTTGAACGATCCGAGTGGATTATATGAATACGTAGGTTAAATAAGTAAGGAATAATATTCTATAACATCAAATTCCAATAAAAAGTGGAATCGTAATCCAAAATATCGATTAAAACGAAGAACGAACGAAGAACACGCGAAGAACACGAAGAACGTTGTTGATGGACAAATTTAAAACCATCGTAGTGTAATTGTTGTTGATGGACAAGTTTAAAACCATCGCGTATAAGTTAGTTGCTTCTTTCTTGGTTAGGATCGGTAGAAACGTTCATGAAGAACGGATTAAAACTTAGCTATAACGAAGTTATGGTGAAAATTCTGTAAAAGACAAACGAGAATTAGAAAGTTAGTAAATAAACCCGAGTGGTTAGGGTTTCATAAGAAAGTAAGAGAACATAGATAACGTGAGTCTTGGACTCAAGAATGAACGAGTTCCGAGTTCGGATGACCGAATTACGGATGAACAAACGAAGAGCGTTAAAAACATAAAATGAACAAAGGGTGAAGATTAAGCCAATCGAATGGCACGTTAACGGATTCAGAATGAAGTTATGTCCAAGGGGTATTGAAGTACGTAAGATAAGGAAGAGAATGGCTTTGAACGACCTCGTTCCGAGTTATAATGAAGGAGTTATGAGATCGGGAATTGAGCGTCTCAAAGAATTTAGTTAACACTTAGAAAAATTTTTTAGGGTTTTATCTCGGCGCCGCAACGCCGGATAGACTATGAGAAGTGGCGCCGCAGCGCGAGCTCGGCCATAATCTTCAAGAGAGTGGCGCCGCAGCGTGAGAGAAAATAAAGGACTTGGCACCGCATCGCCAGCCCGAGAAGAGAGGAGAGAGAAGTAGGTCGCGCTGCAGCCCCAGAAATGAGATTTTAAATGCTCAATTACTGGGGGATGTGCAAGAAAGAAATATGAATATATAGTTCACCTAAAATAACACTTAAGCAAATGAGTTAAACCTTTATTAAAGGTTGAACGTAAAGATTAAGCGAGATTAAATAACAAAGAATATAAATTACGAGTTACGTAACCGATGTCCGGGGACCGTAGTAGGGATGAACGAACGTGAGGAATAGCTATGGTTGTGATTCCTTATACGTTGAGTGACGAGGGTAATGAATAATATTTCGATGTTATATCATGATAATGAGAGATAAGTGTGAAGCGTATAGACGCTGTGAACGCAACGTTGTTGCGATGAATGATCGATCTTAGCATACAACAATTGGTATGGCTTCAAAACTAAGAACGAGTAATGAACATGGGGTTCATGTAATAGATAATGAAAGTATTAAAGAAGATAAGAATATAAATCATCCAAGATGATGAATGTTTTGAGTAAGACATCTCCGTATGTCATAAAGCCGTAAACTGGTAAAGGAAGTTAGTCGCGTAAACTTATATTGCAAGAACGCGAACCCTAAGAAGTAAAGATAAGTAAACCAATGCGTAAGTTCAGTATATGACTAATTGGTGTTTATGTTTTCTCCTTATGTGTTATATAGGAATTGAAATGAGAAGTTCAGTGTATGTTGTAGTTGGGCGTAAGGCAAATTTCCTAACTTCATTCATATTACATGAATGCTAGTTTCTTAAACTTCTCAAATGTTGTACTTGAGAAGTTCTGTCTATGTGCAAATGTGCGATATTTGTACAATGTGGTAGAACGTATGAGGCCTTGAGCCATAATTTGAACACTTCAGTGTTTCTATGATATGAATTGTTCTGTGATTGAGCTGTTCAATACAAGTATGTTCTGTTTATACATGAACCGTTATTGTTAAGTATGTGCTAATGATTCTAGCCAGACAGGATGTGTATGAAAAAGGTAGAGGGATGAAAGTATTTCAAAGTGAAAATTATTGATGTTTTAAGATGATAGGAATTGAGACTATTCCTATTATTCCAGATGCTTCATAACCTTTGTTCGGTTATCGAAGTTCTAAAGAAATGTTTTAATTCTGAAGTTGTTTGTTCAACTGTTATGACTTGCAGGGCAATTGAATGCTCACACTTGCTTTAAATGAAAAACAATTTTCGGCGAACAAGGTTAGAAGAACTTAAGGATCCCGTAAAGATCAAGATGACGGTATCCAGATGCAGTACCATTCAGAAGGTGAATGAGCGAGAAGATCAAGTGAAGACTTGTAGTGTAGAAAGATAAAACTGAACAATAGACTAGTCTAATGAACTATTATGTATCCTTGGTGGCGGATAAAAGTCACTCTTGTAAGATGAAATGAATAATGTATTTATTATTATTTGTAATGAAAAAGGTTATAAGGTTTCCAGAACCTGGGATTTGAGAGTGTATGTCGTTATATTGCATTATATAATGATGTATGTTGGTTGAATGATGTACTCGTGACGTACGAAATCCGGGTGTGAAGATAGACCGGATTTCGGGGCGTTACAACAACCTCTGATCTAGAAATCAGAAAGAGGTAATAAAGTCTTCGACCTGCCCAAGACATTAAAGTGATACATCTGACAGGGTAGGTGAAACAGTAGACTACAGCATCAGAAAAAGTATGACAAGTCACATCAAGCAGTTTACATCAAGCAACTTGAGATCTGTGAAGATATTTGAATAGCCTTCAACGGCTACTTTCCAACGGAAGAATTGGGAAGAAGTATAAATGAGAAAGAGCTTCAAAGATCAAAGGTTGCTGGAGTTCCCGAGTTTGGAGTGAAGGTGGACTGATCTAAATCATGTGAAACAGTGAGTCCGAAGGCTCACTCTACGATCCACCAAGAACACTCAGAAGTCAGATAAAGAAAGAAGTAGAAGTGTGAGTTCTACTATGTAGAAGTAAGAGTTCTACTACATGAAGAGTGTTCTGAACTGCTGAGAGAAAGAAGAGCATTATATCATCTTGATGTCCATCATGGGAAGACTCTAAGTACAATAGAGAAGAGCCTACAGTTATCTTAGCAAGTCCATCATGAGAAGACATCAAGTAGCAAGAAGGGAGATCACAAAAGCCATCTTGGTGTCAAGTATGAGAAAGCTTCTAAGTACCTATGAGAAGAGCCTACTGATCGACTTGGAAGCCTCTCATGTGCAGTCATCAAGTACCAAGGAGAATGATCTTCAAGGCAGTTCAACAAAGGGGTCATCCGAAGTGGTTGAGTAACTAAAGAAGCTGAGCATCATGCAACACTCAGCTGCACTTCAAAGATGATCAAGCCAAGCTGCTAAGTATAGAAGATGTTCAGAGCATGAAGACATCTTAGTAGCTCAAAGACCAAACTCAACAACAACAAACAAACAACTCAACAAAGCCAGGGCCTGAGGGGTCCTTGTCCAGAGGGACTAAATGAAGCAGGGCCAGAAGGGTCCTTGTCCGGAAGGACTAAACAAAGAAGGGCCAGAAAGGTCCTTGTCCTGAGGGACTAAACGAAGTTCCAAGCCTGCTGGGCTTGAAGAGTTCCTAGGGAACTAGAGGAGTTCCAAGGCTGGGCCTTGAAGGAATCTTAGTGATTCAGGGTCCTGCCCTTCCTTAGTGGAAATCCTACTAGTTGAAAGCAGAAGAGTGGATTAGGAGCTTGAGTCTACGAACCACTTAAACCCCTTGTGTCTTTTATATTATGTCATTTACATTATGTACTATAAGCGCTATAAAGCGCTATGTATATGTTTTAGCTGCTTACAACTAAACTTACTCTACTTAACAATGTATGTATGATTATGAATATATCAATGAAGGGATCTTTTACCTTATTCCATTTGTGCTTGAAAAGATTCTCATGTTTGTCATATGTTGATTATGAACAATATAATATAAACCAGAAAAGTATTTGAAATAAAAAGGATCTATTCAACCCCCCCTTCTAGATGTATTATGCCTTTTGGGAACTAACAATTGGTATCAGAGCACGTTCTCATGCTATATTCAAAAGCTAATCGCTTTGAGTCTGATCCCAGGCACTAACATTGTTCTAAACTTAGTTTAGTAGTAAGTAACTTGTTATATGCAAGTGAGCTCACATGTTGGAAATATTGTGTATAGGTTAAATGTATATATACACCTGAAGCTGCTCAGATTGGTCCATGGTCTCTATTGGTACATCAACAAAACCAATCCTAACCTGCAGTCAATCTTGTAGTCCTAAGACCAGACGAGAGAACTCAAGAGACATCAATGACAAAGAGTCAAGGACCCACCAGTCTGAAAGATGAAGAAGCCATACATGCTAAGAAATGCTTATCTAGAGAAAAAGAAGATCTTCTCAAACTTATGTATGGCCAACCAACAGCTGGGTGCAAACTCTGTCAGCTAAAAGATATCAAAGATCTTAATGACTGAGGTTCTCTTGGCCTATATCTTCAAGACCACTACTGATTGATTAAAGGTCAGCAAGAGCAATAAGTTGTCAGGAGCAAAAGTACAGCTATGCTCATCAATACCTAAACTCAGTATATCTAAGCAAAATGACTATTTAGTAACTGACAGTAAAAAGGTACGGTTCCTCACTATTATAATTGTTCATCATAATTACATCTTCTTATGAACTATAACAGTATTATGTAAAGAAGTCACAATCTACCTAAAAAGGTGAAGAGAGAAGGTAACCTGAGGATGGAAACTCAAATGACTATAAACTTTCTCTCCATCCAAGTTTTAGGTTGAAGATGACATCTTGAAGGAAATCTGAAATAGGTCATAAGAACATCACATGCCTAATAAACTTTATGTGAAGTAATTGTTGCTGGTGGGTTAGTATGTATGTACAAGCCTATGTTCTAAGTGTTTGATAACTCACAGAGTATGATCAGTTCTACAAAAGGATCTGGCTGATCTGTAGAAACTGATCACCTCCATGGATCAACTAGATACTCATAAATCGTAGAATTGACTCCTACTCTGAACACTTAAACACTGTGAACATAACCCAGTGAATGATGAAACCATCATAGATAGAGAGTGTGTTATTAAATGCCAAAATGTATTATCTTAAGATAGTTGCATGCATGAATATGTCTATTGGTGATAAATATGATGATTATCCAAATAAGAGGAACAAGGGTTTATAAAACTTACCTAGCAGGACCCATTTAACTATGGGTACCAAAAATAGAAATATATTTAAACCTGCAGGTACTTGGTCAGTCTGACCACACTAAGGAATGATGAAGCAGAAGACTTCAGTCTAGAAGACTCAACCAACAGAAGGCTAAGGACACTTCAGAGAAGATTCTGATAAAGTTCCTATCTGTCCAAGCCTGTCCTTGAAGATCCTCTGAGCTAACCAGGATGGAGCTCACATGGCTGCTAATCTGTATATGGAAGCAAGCAGTGACGCCCCCAAAATTAGGTATACATCACCCATCTTGAGTCGCCAGATACATGGTACATAATTCAAATACAACTTAATAATATAATTGTCGTGTACAATACGCCAAAACATAAACTGTGAGTTTGAATACAAATATTGTATACTAGAGAGTATACAAACTCAAAAGGAGTCCTCATTACAATTATTATCACACTATATCACAGAATAGTGAGGACTACTAATGCACCATCTAGGACCATTACTCCGTTCCCCGACTCGTCCCAACTATATTCTCATTTCTTGAAGAGAATAGTGAAAGAAAGGGTGAGCTCAACTAGCCCAGTAAGAAATATTATGACTAAGATAATGCAGAATAAATTATCATTAGCTTTAAATAGTATTAAACTGATACAATATAACAAACATCAAGTTTAACTGCAGCAGAACAAGCAATCCATTAAAAGAGTTAAGTAGAGAATAAAATCTACTATCTTTTATGATTTAAAAGGTTTTTCATCACTTTTATATTTGTGACTCAACTTAATAAATAATCCACATCATCGAAATTACCCCCGCAGACTACTGACGAGGATATTCTTTAGTATCACGACCATAATTATCCATGCACTACGGGCCAAGAATATTTGTGTATTCATTAATGGTCATGATCATGCCAACAATCATCCATCAATGCACTACGGGCCAATGAGGACTTTTACCAAATCATTTGTAATTATTACGGTCATGATTACACCGAATAATCCACGGTCATAATCATACCAAGTCCATCTATGCACTATGAATACAGATGACTTTCAATAAAATATAAACATGAGGATGATGACAATGATATAAGAATTCAATAAAACAAGTTCAAGAATTAATTTATCTAGGAACCAATAACGTCCAAGCTATCAACATGATCTTGATTTGTAGAGTAAAATTCAAGAATGCTCGGAAGAATATTTCCATGAAAAGATCTTTGGATGAAGCGCAAATATCAAGGATATTCCACTAATTTCATGGAGTATAGAAGTCAAAGTTTTAACCAACTGAGTATAGTAAAGAATGGAATAACAAAAGAAATCACCTTGCATGGGATAGACCGCACATGCAGGTTATTCCAACAGAATAATAAATAACAGAACCAGGTCCGACGTAAAATGCACAGACAGGATATTCCAACAGAATAATAAAGAATGGAACCAGGTCCGGCGTAAAATGCAGAGCAGGATATTCAATGAATAATAAAGATCGGAACCAGTCCCGTAAAACGCATGCATGATGAGGATATTGCAATGTAATAATAAAAACTAGAACCGAGTCCGGTAGTAAAAGCATATGAGATGTGATATTCCGGCAGAATAATAAAGATGGAATAATAGAAGAATTTCACCAAGTATAGGGGAATTGCAGAGTATCAAAGTTATTCCAATGAGAATAATAAATAATGGAATAATAGAAGTTCTCCTCATGAATACAAAAGAAATAACACCCCTTACATTAATAGGAGATTGAATACTGCAGTAGTGTAGTAACAGAATACTCTTCTTCTTTCTCTCTATACTTCCTCTCTCTATAGCTTGAATGAATTCGCGAAAAATAATGAAGACCTAGGCCTCTATTTATAGAAGATTTCTAGCTTAGCACTTGCAATGTGAAAAGGCAAGCGATTGACGTATTTGGTGATGTGAAAAGAAAAGTGGTTTGACGCCTGTAATGTGAAACACCAAGTGGTTTAACGGCTGTAATGTGAAACACCAAGTGGTTTGACGCTTGTAATGTGAAACGACAATTGGTTCGACGCCTGTAATATGAAACGGCAAGTGGTTTGACGTCTGGTAAAGGTAATTACTATTGGTGAAAGAGACTCTTTAGATGATGACATATGGGCCCCCATAGAATAACCAAATTTACCACAAACGTCTCATAATAGACTCTTTATATAGATCAAGGATTGAATAAATATTACCACAAATCATTTTATTTTTAATCAACACATATTTAATCTTTCAACAATTATTAATCATTAATATTATAACTTGTTGTAAGACCCCAAATTATTAATAAATGAAATTTAATTCCTCTATTTATTATTTTGAAATAAAAAGGGTTGATTTGATTAATATGGTTAGTTGTGGGTAAAATGCGCAAATATTTTAAATAAGCAAGTGGTTATAAAATACTCATTGTTATTAGGAGAATATTCGTTTGGTCGTGGAATATTCTTCTTTGTGTAGGGAATATTAAATGCGACGATTGCGACCTTGTGTGGGCCCCATGTGAAAGCGATTGGATGAAGAAAACGACAAGTATAAGTTGTTTATAAATAACATCGTAGTTATTCTGATTATCTTTGTTGGAATACCAAATTGGTTAAAACACGATGTCTGGCGTTGTTGCCGCGATAGCTTTACGGTATTGCACCAATTATTGATTCTTACGTAAGAATGCACTACTCAATAATTGTTACGAGTAATTCTTTATTCGATATTTTATTTTATTGATTCAATAATTCATTGCGTTGAGTTTTTATATTCTTGTTGTTTCAATAATTGTCACTACATAGTATTTTCCATTATCGAAGCAATAATTCATATTATTTGAATAATATTATTAGAAAACATTATTAGCAATGTCTAGAAAGTTACATCTAAGGAGAGGTTTAGTCACCTAATAATTGCGCCAAGATGAGGAGAAATTCTTATTGGAAAGCCCCCTCTTTCCTGGGAACGGCCTGGTTGCCAGTACTGTGATTCTGTAATATTATTTGTGAATAATTAATTATTAATTTATATGATGAGGAAAATATTGATTTTATGTGGATATAGATGGAGAAAATTTTTAATGTGACAATTGTTGAAAATTAATATTTTATCTTTTTCTGATAAAATAATTCATTTAAATATATTATTTTAATAATATATTAACGGTGATATTTTTATAATGAATGTGGGATATATGAGTATATGAGGAGGAAGAGTATTTTTGTGGCATTAAATGTTTAACACATATTTTGTGTGTTGGTGGACACAATTATTGATGAGAAATTTGATTATAGCACGTAAAATCGTCTAGTTTATGGATTTTTGGTCAATTTTCATTTGGAATTTGGAAAAACTTTCTTCTGCAAAGTTGTAGAGAATTGAATTTCCTATACAAAGTCGCATTCTCTACTTAACTCTTCTAATGAATTGTTGTTTCCGCTGCAGTTGTTGATTTAAAACTGGTTGTCTATTGTATTCTATTAGATTTTTCCCTGTTGAAGACTAACGATAATTTGTTGTATATTATCTTAGTCATAATATTCTTTATTGGGCTAGTTGAGCTCACCTTTTTCTTTTTGTTCCATTTTTATTCTCGGGAGGCGAGAATGTAGCGAAAGTACTAGTCGGGGTATGGAATGAAGGTTTAGAGAGAGTTGTTTAGTAGTCCTCACCATTTTGTAAAATAATGTATCAATAATTATGATGGGGATTTATTTGCGTGTGGATATTGTCTAGATGGCAATATCTCGTATTTAAACACACAGTTTATATGTTGTAATAATAAAGTTGTAGTTATTTACATACCATGTATTTGGCGACTACGAATGAGTTGGATGGAATGGACCTATTTTGGGGCGTCACAGTTTAGTATCGAGCTTAGGGATATGATCTCTGCTTGGGAGATGGGGAATAGAACTAGGAGGCGAGAGGAGTAAATCCTTCGCTAATGTGTCCTACCTAAGCTTATTTGTTAGTTGGTTAGTATATAGGGATATTATGTGATATATTGATTTTCTTAATTAACCCTTGTTTTATGACAGTATTTGAGAATGTCGACTGAGAATATTAACAGTGGAGTAAATGAGACCGTGGAGATGCCTGTACTTACCAACGAGGAGAACGTACAACAGGCTGGCAATGTACCTCCTGTAAACAACACCACTGAGCAGACGATGAACGACGGGATGTTTAGGAGCTTTTTGCAGTTCATGCAAAACCAGAAGAGGGAGACTCGTGTACAGAATACGGGTGGAAATGATAGCAACGCGCGGCTTGTCACGGCCAAACAATTCAAAGAGTTGGGACCACCAGAATTTAAGGGAAAGCCGGATCCGATCATGGCGAAAACGTGGGTCAAGCAAATTACCAAGATATTCGATGTCTTGGGATGCACGGAGGAACAGAAGGTTCCATTCGCCACCTTTATGTTTCGTGGCGAGGCAGATTACTGGTGGGAGTCTGTGAAACGTACCTAGCCCGCCGCACTCCGCATGTCTTGGGAAACGTTTTAGAAACTTTTCAACGAAAAATACTTTCTTGAAAGTATTCGCCATATGAAAGAGGTAGAGTTTATTAGACTAGAATAAAACAACATGATGGTGTCCCAATACGAGGCGAAGTTCGCAGAGTTATCTAGGTTTGCACCTCATTTGGTAGAGAATGAGGAACGAATGACGAGGATGTTTCTGAGAGGTTTAAAACCCGAGATTCGGCAATATCTTATCTCTCATAAATTTTCTTTATATTCAGATGTTGTCAACAGGGCTCAATTATTAGAGCGAGCGAGTACGTTCAACCGAGGGACCACAACCAGGATCATACCGAAGATAGCAGTCAACAGAATAACGATAACCAGCGGAGAAAGAAGAAGACAGACAAAAATGGTAACCACTCTGGTGATAATCACGGCCATGAGAATAGAAGAAGCGAGTCAGGAGGAGATTTTAAAAAGAGGAGATTCAACAACGACCATGTGAAGGCGTCGACCAAAGAAGAATCTGGTTCCAAGGAGGAGAAAGACCACCGGTCAGTATGTTACAAAAATGCGGAAAGAGGGACATATCGCCCAAACTACCCACATCGGTTTAAGGTATGCTATAATTGTGGAAAAGAAGGACATATCGCTCGAGATTATGCAGTATCGAAAACCCGATCCAATGGAATGGTGACTCAAAAGGATATCCGAGAAAAGTCAAAGTCAAGCGGTTCTCGGAAGAAGCGTTTGTCATGGATTTGGTCAAAATCGAGGAACGAACAAAGTTAGCACGGGTTAGTTAATTATAAATTCTTGCGAAGTTTATACCTTACTAGATACCGGTTCTACCTATCCTTTTATCTCTCTTGCTTGCGCTCAACGTTTGAACTTGACTCCGGAGAAAATTAAACTTTGACTTATCTGTTGAAACTCCGTTATGAGAAACTTTCAGTACATCCGTTGTTTAGAAATCTTGCTTGATTCAAGTTGGCACCATCACATTACCTGTTGACCTTATTTCTTTGAAGATACTTGCTTTTGATGTAATTTTAGGGATTGATTGGTTAACCACTCATCATGCCAAAATTGATTATTTTCGTAAGGTTGTTAGTTTTCATATTCCTAAGCAACCTGTTATTCGAATACAAGCAACCAAACCATTGAAGTCAAACTCTTTCATATTTAATTATAATGCCATTTGTTTATTGAAAAACGAATGTCAAGCTTTCTTAGCCATGTCATGGACTTGAACAAAAATATGTCAGATTTGAACGATATTTCTGTTGTTAGTAAATTTCCTGACGTATTTCCTGAAGAATTTCCTGGCCTACTCCTAGAGCATGATATTGAACTTTGTATCGACTTTGAATTCGGTACAAAACCCATTTCTAAAATCTCATATCGAATGGCTCCTATTGAACTTCAGGAGTTAAAAACCCAACTGTAGAATTTGGTACCTGAGCCTTTATCTGGTGATTTGTGGAATGCACCGAAGCCAGACTCTCCGTAGGGGACACCATATTGGTGCGGTAGTAAATTGATAGGTGTCATTGTGACGTGCTATCCAAGATTGGGATATGAGTCACAGTTGAGAGCAACCTAAGTAAGTAATCGAAATACGTAGCTTTCTAGGTTTAGTTGGTTATTATCGGAGATTCGTTGAAGGATATTCTCGAATCGCTATTCCATTAACGCAGCTGATTCGTAGAGATACAAAATTCGAATGGAGCAAGGAATGTGGGAAGAGCTTCGAAGAACTCCAGAGGAGACTCATTTTAGCACATGTTACGACCATGCCATCCCGGAAAAGCGAGCGTGGTAGGCGACGTATTGAGTAGAAGATCGTATACAAGTCACGAGTACGATATTGTCAAAGACTCATTTCAGTATAATTTACAAATAATAGAGATGGAGATGAAAACTCTAGGTACCCACGTGATGATATCTGAGTATAATCAACTTTAATCGATAAAGTTAAATTCATTCAAGCTACACACCGGAGCTGATGAATTTGAAGAAGGAGGTACAAGAAGTTGTTATTCCAAAAGTGAGAATTGGCGAGGTGAGGAAAGCTCAAACCTTTGATTTATTAGTCCATTTGAAATCCTAGATCAAATAGGAACTGTGGCCTATAGACTCGTTTTACCGCCAAGTATGACGCGTGTTCATAACGTTTTTTACGTATCGATGTTACGTAAATATGTAGACGACCCGAACCATGTTATTGAGTTAGAATCGGACGAGATAGCCGAAGACTTAACGTATGAAGAGGTACCTGTCAAGATTTTAGATAGGAAAAGAGCATGTCCTACGTACGTCAATTTCGAGGACGAAATTTCATAAGGAGGGGAGGTTGTAAGACCCCAAATTATTAATAAATGAAATTTAATTCCTCTATTTATTATTTTGAAATAGTAAGGGTTGATTTGATTAATGTGGTTAGTTGTGGGTAAAATGCGCAAATATTTTAAATAAGCAAGTGGTTATAAAATACTCATTGTTGTCGGAGAATATTCGTTTGGTCGTGGAATATTCTTGATGTCGGGGAATATTCGTACGACGGCGCAGCCTTGTGTGGGCCCGATAATGGAAAGCGATTGGATGAAGAAAATGACAAGTATAAGTTGTTTATAAATAACGGCGTAGTTATTATTATTATATCTTGTTGGAATACCGGTGGTTAAAAAACACGATGTCGCGTTGTTATGAAGATACACCAGTATTGCACCAATTATTGATTCTTACGTAAGAAGGCACTACTCAATAATTGTTATAGTAATTCTTTATTCGATTATTTTATTTTATTGATTCAATAATTGTTGCGTTGATTTTTTATATTTTGTTGTTTCAATAATTGTCACTACACAAGTATTTTCCATTATCGAAGCAATAATTCATATTATCTGAATAATATTATTAGAAAACATTATTGGCAATGTCTAGAAAGTTACGTGAGAGGAGAGTTTGGTGGTCACCTAATCGCGCCCGAAGAAGAGAAATTCTTATTGGAAAGCCCCTCTTTCACAGGAGCTACACGGTTGCGATCTTGTGATTCTGTAATATTATTTGTGAATAATTAATTATTGATTTATATGATGAGGAAAATATTGATTTTATGTGCATATAGATGGAGAAAATTTTAATGTGACAATTGTTGAAAATTAATATTTTATCTTTTACGATAAAATAATTCATTTAAATATATTATTTTAATAATATATTAATGGTGATATTTTATAATGAATGTGGGATATATGAGTATATGAGGAGGAAGAGCATTTTGTGGCATTAAATGTTTAACACATATTTTGTGTGTTGGTGGACACAATTATTGACCAAATTTGATTATAGCACTGTAAAATCGCTTGGTTTATGGATTTTTGATCAATTTACATTTGGAATTTGGAAAAACTTTCTGCGCAAAGTTGTAGAGAATTGAATTTCCTATACAAAAGTCGTGAGATTGAATTTTCCGATAAAGGGCTATTTATTATGAATTATTGAAGTTCCAAAGCTCTGAAATAAATGATTTTTGGAAGTTTAAAATAATTTAAATAAGAAAAATGTTTTTTGTGTTTGGTGGGCATCTTTAACACATGCTAAGTTCTTTGAATTCAGATGATTCTAAGTGGGCGTAGACAAATTAATATATATTATTATTATATTAAATTTTCTACTTTTGGTGTTCTAAGCATTTTCCTATAAATAGGTGCTTAGGTTAGAATTGAAAATCACAATTTAACTCAAGTTTTTCTCTCTATATTATCGAGCGTATTCTTGTGAGTATTTTGAGTATACTTTGAGTATTGCTATACGGTGCAAGTTCAAGTCATAGCCTATATCCGGTGTTTCAACTAGAAGTACTGTCTTTCGAGGTAAGAGATGTTATTTTCTTCTCAAATGATATTATTTCTTCAATATCATTATGCCAAAATATTGGTTGAAACTTTTTATCAAATTTGGAACTTTTTCATGTTGGGGTTACTATTCATGAGTTACTATTCATGAGTTACTATTCACGAGTACTATTCACGAAGCGTGATGATATTTTTTGTGAAATTTTTATCTTTTGGTGTCGGAGTTACTATTCACGTATACGGCACTATTCACGAATACGACACTTCACAGAAAAATTAAATTTTTGTTTTTCATCCAAGATATCTATTATGGATACTAGCTTTGATTGTATCCATGTTTTGATCATTCTTGAATTTTACTCCACTCTGATTACTTATGAAGTATTTTTAAACTTGGATTGTTTAAAATACGAATCCTTAATATTTGTTCTTTTGTTTCACTGGATTCGTTTCCTTTAAAATATTTTTCATCATCCTCAGTCCTAAATGATGATATTCTTTGAATATCTTTGGCTTTCGTAGTGCAAAGATGAATGATTTCTTGATGAATATCTTTGGCCCGTAGTGTAAAAGATGAATAGGTGTTGAGATGAACATGACTAATCGATTAATATCTTTGGCCCGTAGTGCAAAGATGAGCAGTGTTTAGATGAACATGATTAATGATGAATATCTTTGGCACAGAGAGCAAAGATGAATATTTGATTCGAGATATATATTGATTGATGTTACAAGGATAAAATATCGACGATGAACTTTTAAATTCATATATAGAAGATAGTAGTTTGCATTCTCTATTTAACTCTTCTAATGAATTGTTGTTTCCATTGCAGATTGTTGATTTAAAAGCCGGTTGTCTATTGTATTCTATTAGATTTTTTTCTGTTGAAGACTAACGATAATTTGTTGTATATTATCTTAGTCATAATATTCTTTACTGGGCTAGTTGAGCTCACCCTTTTCCTTTTTGTTCCATTTTTCTTCTCAGGAGGCGAGAATGTAGCGAGTACTAGTCGGGGTATGGAATGAAGGTTCTAGAGAGAGTTGTTTAGTAGTCCTCACCATTTTTGTAAAATAATGTATCAATAATTATGATGGGGATTTATTTGCGTGTAGATATTGTCTAGATGGCAATATCTGTATTTAAACTCACAGTTTATATGTTGTAATAATAAAGTTGTAGTTATTTCTGTACCATGTATTTGGCGACTCAGAATGGGTTGGATGGAATGGACCTATTTTGGGGGCGTCACACTTGTCGTCTCAATTTTTGATTTAATAATATAACATATTATTCAAATGATACTGTGACAATAATTGAATCAATAATATAAGAGATATGATGCAACAATTACTGTAGCAATAATTGAGTATAACTGAGTGACTTCTCACGTAAGCATCAATAATCAATACTGTGTGCTACTATGCAACCACGTGTATTACTGTACTTTTACTACCGGGTAGTTCAACAGTTTTAACGGTAACACCTCCGCCGTTATTTTTATAGAAAGATAATTTTGTCATTTTCTAACTACGACAATACTTCCGTTGTTGGGTCCACTAATGATTTCTTGGTGCCGCATACGAATATTCCCTGACAAAAAGAATATTCCCCGACCAATCGAATATTATATAACCACTTGCTTACTTTGCAAAATTTGTACATATTACCCACAACTATAACATTATATCAAATCAACACCATAATATTCAAAAATATAATTTGAGAAAATTATTCTTTATTCATAAAAGTTGGGGTCTTACAACCTCCCCTTCCTATGAAATTTCATCCTCGAAATTAGGGTACATACCTGGTATGTCGAAGAGATTAGGATACCTTGACTTCATCTCAGATTCTAACTCCCAAGTCATTTCCTCCACATCGTGGTTTCTCCATAAAACTTTGACTTGAGGTATAACCTTGGAGCGTAGAACATGATCCTTCTTATCCAAGATTTTAACAGGTAACTCTTCGTACGTTAAATCTTCATCTATCTCATCTGGTTCTAACTCAATAATGTGGTTCGGGTCTTTCACATATTTACGCAACATAGATATGTGAAAAACATTATGAACACGAGACAAACTTGGCGGTAAGGCGAGTCTATAGGCCACAGTTCCTACTCGATCGAGGATTAAAAATGGACCGATGAATCGAGAATTGAGCTTTCCTCTCTTTCCAAATCTAGTAACTTCTTTCCATGGAGCAACACGTAACAACACATGATCTCCTATATCAATTCCACATCCTTTCGATGAAGATCAAGATAACTCTTTTGTCGATCTTGTGAGGTTTTTATACGTTCTTGGGATCGTTTGAATCTTTTCCGTAGTCATACGTACATTAACTCCGGTCCCAACAACGTTGCTTCACCCACCTCATCCCAAAGCAGATTTGGAGAACGACACTTTCTTCCATACAACGCTTGAATGGAGCCATGCCAATACTTGCTTGATAACTGTTGTTATAGGAAAACTCCACCAATGGTAAGAACTTTGTCCCAACTTCCCTTGAAATCAAGGACACGAGTCTTAATAGATTTTCAAGAGTTTGAATAGTCCTCTCCATTGTCGTCCGTCGATCCCGAGGATGATATGTCGAGAGCTAAATCGTAAGTCGTGCCCATAACTTTTTGCAAACTAACCCAAAATCATGAAGTGAATCTTGGGTCTCGATCGAAACTATGGATCTTAGGTATACCATGCGGTCTTACAATCTCATTTATGTACATACGAGCAAGACGTTCAAGTGTATAAGTTTCTCGTATCAGTAAGAAATGAGAAGACTTGGTCAATCTATCAACAATGACCCAAATCGCATCTTGCCTTGAGAAACTTTAGGAAGACCGATAATGAAATCCATGGTAATGTGCTCTCACTTCCATTCTGGAATTTTAAGTGGTTGCAATGGACCTTTCGGTACTTGATGCTCCACTTTAACTCGTTGACAAGTTAGACACCTTGAGATAAACAGCGCTATCTCTTTTTTCATATTGCTCCACCAAAATGTATGACGAAGATTATGATACATTTTGGTACTCCCAGGATGGATTGCAAACGGTGTGTTGTGCGCCTCGATCATGATTTTATACGTTAAATCAAGGTCATTAGGAACACAAAGTCTGGAGTTGACTCGAAGTATTCCTTCTTCATTGATTCTTGCTTCCGGCATAGAACCTTCTTGCACTTTCTTCCTCATACGCATCAGCTCTGGGTCTGTAGCTTGAGCAGCTTTAACTTTATCGATTAAAGTTGGTTCTACTTGTATATTCGCCATCATCACATGGGTCCCTAGAGTCTTTAACTATATCTCCATCCTTTGAAAGTCACATAAAATGGGCCTTTGCGTTGACAATATCGCACTCGTACTTGCATATTATCTTCTACTCAATGCGTCAGCTACCACGTTCACTTTTCCAGGATGGTATTGGATGGTATGATCATAATCTTTCTACAGTTCAACCCAACGTTGTTGTCGCATGTTGAGTTCCTTTTGAGTGAAGAAATATTTGAGGATTTTATGATCCATAAAGATCTCCACTTTCTCCCCATACAAGTAATGCCTCCAAATTTGAAGTGCAAAAATAACAGCTGCCAACTCTAGATCATGAGTAGGATAATTCCTCTCATATTCTTTGAGTTGTCGCGAGGCATAGGCTATGACTTTCCCATGTTGCATGAGAACACATCCCAACCCTTTGAAGCATCATCATCAGATGACAAATCCCTCCGAGCGGATGGTATTGTCGTAAGCAGTGGCGAAATGAGTCTCCTCTTGAGTTCTTGAAAACTCTTCTCACATTCTTCGCTCCAACCGAACTTTGTATCTTTCAAGGAGTTATTTGAGTTAATGGTGTAGCGATTTGAGAAAATCCTTCCACGAATCTCCGATAATAACCAATTAAATCGAGAAAGCTACGTGCTTGATCATCGATTTAGAAGTTGCTCCGACTTTGAATAGCTTCAATCTTTCTTTGGGTCAACAGATATTCCATGACTTGATACTACGTGCCCAAGGAATGCTACTTCCTCAAGCCAGAACTCGCATTTCTTCAACTTGGCATAAAGTTTGTATTCACGAAGCTTTTGGAGTGTCAGCCTCAAGTATTGCTCATGATCTTCACGGCTTTTGAAATAAATAAGGATGTCATCAATAAAGACGACCACAAAGTGATCCAAATATTCCTTGAATACTCGGTTCATCATATCCATGAAGGAGCAGGAACATTAGTCAATCCAAAGGACATGACTAGGAATTCATAATGCCCGTACCGAGTTCTGAAAGCCGTCTTTGGAATGTCATCGGTTCTAATCTTCAAGTGCTGATATCCGGAACGAAGATCAATCTTTAAAAAGAATTTGGCTCCTTGCAACTGGTCAAACAGGACATCAATACGTGGCAATGGGTACCTATTTTTGATAGTGACATGATTCAACTCCCGATAATCAATACAAAATCGCATACTCCCATCTTTCTTCTTCACGAATAGTATAGGAGCACCCCAAGGAGACGTGACTTGGGGACGAATGAAACCAATGTCTAACAATTTCACGTAGTTGGGTCTTTAACTCGGAGTTCAATAGAGCCATTTGATATGGGGCTTTGGAAATGGGTTTTGTACCGGGTTTAAGGTCGATACAAAATTCAATTTCACGCCTCGGGGTAGGCGGGAAGTTCTTGAGAGAATACGTCAGAAATTTATTAACAATAGAAATATCGTTCAAAACTGACGTATTTTTGTTTAAATCTGTCACATGAGCTAATAAAGCTTGACATCCGTTTTTTAATAAACGAATAGCTTTATGGCTTGAAATGACCATGATTGATTTTAATGGTTTGGTCGCTTGAATTCGCATAATAGGTTGGTTAGGAATATGAAAGCTAACAACCTTACGAAAACAATCAATTTTTGCATGATGAGTAGTTAACCAATCAATCCCTAGAATCATGTCAAATGCAAGTATTTTCAATGAAATAAGATCGACAGGTAATGTGAGGGTACCAATTTGAACTAAACAAGACTTATAAATAGTGGATGCATTGAAGGTTTCTCCCAAAGGAGTTTCCACAGATAAGTCAAAGTCTAATTTCTCCGAAGTCAAATTTAATCGTTGAGCGCAAGTAGGAGAAATAAAAGAATGGGTAGAACCGGTATCAAATAAAGTATAGACTTCGCTAGAGTTTATGATAAGCTTACCCATGATGACCTCATTCGGGTTCCTTGCTTTCTGGGAGGTCACAACAAACGCTTTCCCTTTCACTACCGATTTTGACTTTTCTGGGACGGCCTTTGGTGCCTCCATCCTAGCTGAACTCTTCTTCGGTGAATGACAAAATAGGGCTAAGTGACCTTCTCTTCCACAATTATAACATGCTTTGGACGACATCGCGCAGTTTGGACTGATGTGCCCCTCCCCTCCGCATTTGAAGCATATGATAGGTGGTCGTTCTCCTACCTTAACGACAGGTGCTGGTGCTGACGTCTTTCCATCATTGTTGAATCTCCTCTTCTTGAAATGCCAATTCTTATTATTTTGGCCTTGATTACCACCGAAGTGGTTACCACTTCTGGCCTGTTGATTTCCTCCATGCTTGTTGTCACCTCTTCGATGACTGCTCTCACTGGTATTATCATTTTGTCGGCTGCTCTCTTTTGGTTGCGTTGACTCGTTATCGCGCTCCACTAACTAAGCCCTATTTACAACATCTGAATACAAACATAGTTTATGAGAAATAAGATGTTGACGTATCTTCGGCTTCAGACCTCTTAAAAACATCCGCGTCATTCTTTCTTCATTATCCACCAAGTGGGACGCAAACCAGGACAACTCGACAAACTTTTCTTCGCATCGCAATGTTGGCCATATTATTTCGCTCCAACTTGATGAACTTCACCTCCTTCATGTGACGAATACTTTCGGGAAAGTACTTGTCGTTGAATAGTTCTTGGAACTTCTCCCAAGACATTTTCGGTCATGGCGAGTTGAGTACGCTTCACCGATTCCCACCAAGAATCTGCCTCTCCTCGCAACATAAAGGCGTGAAGGGAACCTTTTGCTCTCGGAGCATCCCAAGACATCAAATATCTTGGTGATTTGCTTTATCCATGCTTCCGCCTTAAGTGGTTTTGGCTCTCCAATAAACTCCGATGGTCCCAGCTCCTTGAATCATTTAGCGGTGACCGTCAAGAGAGTTTCGATGTTTCCACCTACATTTTGGACGAGAGCCGCTCTCGCCTTCATTGTTGCATGAATTGCATAAAGCTTTGTGAACATTTGATCATTCATCATTTGGTCAGTGTTGTTGTTTGCATGAGGATTGTCGCCTTCCTGATGTACATTATCCTGATTATTGATATGTGGTGAATCAACGGTTGCCTTTGCTCCATTGCTATTCTCAACATTCTCGGATGTCATTTTCAGATACTGCCACAAAACAAAGGTTAATTGATATGTAACATATTATCCCTAAATTTCGAAATGACCAATTAAATACCACATAAACTTAGGTAGGTCATACTAGCGAAGAAATTCCCCGTCTCTCCCCTCCTAGTACTATTCTCACATCTTAGCCAGGGATCATATCCCTAAGGTCTGATACCAACTGTGACGCCCCCAAAATTAGTTATACATCACCCATCATGAGTCGCCAGATACATGGTATGTAATTCAAATACAACTTAATAATACAATTGTCGGTACTGTACAATACGACAAAACATAAACTGTGAGTTTTAATACAAATATTGTCTACTAGAGAGTATACAAACTCAAAAGGAGTCCTCATTACAATTATTATCACACTATATCACGAATAGTGAGGACTACTAATGCACCATCTAGGACCATCACTCTGTTCTCAGGCTAAGCGCCCCATTTATATTCTCATTTTCAAGAGAACGGTGAAAGAAAGGGTGAGCTCAACTAACCCAAAGAAGAAATATTATGACTAAGA
Organism: Panax ginseng; assembly: GCA_020205605.1. Classification (NCBI taxonomy): domain Eukaryota; kingdom Viridiplantae; phylum Streptophyta; class Magnoliopsida; order Apiales; family Araliaceae; genus Panax; species Panax ginseng. The sequence continues at coordinate 46,184,993 of CM035147.1, read as the reverse complement.
TAATGCGAATAAATTATCATTAGCCTTAAAACAAAGATTAAACCGATACAATATAACAAACATCAAGTTTAAGCTGCAATGAACAAGCAATCCATTAAAAGAGTCAAGTAGAGAATAAAATCTACTATCTTTTATGATTTAAAAGGTTTTTCATCACTTTTATAGCTGGAACTCAGCTTAATAAATAATCCACATCATCGAATCATCCCTGCACTACGGCCAAGGATATTCTTTAGTATCACGACCACAATTATCCATGCGCTACGGGCCAAGAATATTTGTGTATTCATTAATTGTCATGATCATGCCAACAACTATCCATCAATGCACTACGGGCCAATGAGGACTTTTACCACATCATTTGTAACATTACGGTCATGATTACACCGAATAATCCCTGGTTATAATCATACCAAGTCCATCTATGTACTACAGGCCACAGATGACTTTCAATAAAATATAAACATGAGGATGATGACAATGATATAAGAATTCAATAAAACAAGTTTAAGAATTAATTTATCCAGGAACCAATAACGTCCAAACTGTCAACATGATACTGCTTTGTAGAGTAAAATTCAAGAATGCTCAGAAGAATATTTCCAGAAAAAGATACTGGATGAAGCGCAAATATCAAGGATATTCCACTAATTTCATGGAGTATAAAAGTCAAAGTTTTAACCAACTGAGTATAATAAAGAATGGAATAACAAAAGAAATCACCATGCATGCGATAGACCGCACAGAAAGTTATTCCAAATGAGAATAATAAATTACGGGAACCAGTCCGGCGTAAAATGCATGCGAGGATATTCCAACAGTAATAATAAAGAATGGAACCAGTCCGCAAACGCGCATGCAGCAGGATATTCAACGAGAATAATAAAAAGATGGAACTGTGTCCGGCGTAAAACGCATGCATGAGGATATTCCAACAGAATAATAAAGACTGGAATAACAAAAGAATTTCACCAAGTATAGGGTAGCCCACGATACAAAAGTTATTCCAATGAATAATAAATAATGGAATAATGAAGTTCTCTTCATGAATACAAAAAGAAATAACACCCTTACATTAGTAGGAGATTGAATATTGCGAAGAGTGTAGTAACATAATACTCTTCTTCTTTCTCTCTTATTGTCTCTATACTTTCTCTCTCTATAGCTTGAATGAATTCGTGAAAAATAATGAAGAACTAGGCCTCTATTTATAGAAGATTTCTAGCTTAGCACTTGCAATGTGAAAAGGCAAGCGGCTTGACGACTGGTGATGTGAAAAGAAAAGTGGTTTGACGTCTGTAATGTGAAACACCAAGTGGTTTGACGCCTGTAATGTGAAACACCAAGTGGTTTGACGCATGTAATGTGAAATGACAATTGGTTCGACGCCTGTAATATGAAACGGCAAGTGGTTTGACGTCTGGTAAAGGTAATTACTATTGGCTAAAGAGACTCTTTAGATGATGACATATGGGCCCCCATAGAATAACCAAATTTAGCACAAACATCTCATAATAGACTCTTTATATACATCAAGGATTGAATAAATATTACCACAAATTATTTTATTTTTAATCAACACATATTTAATCTTTCAACAATTATTAATCATTAATATTATAACTTGTCGTCTCAATTATTGATTTAATAATATAACATATTATTCAGATGATACTGTGACAATAATTGAATCAATAATATAAGAGATATGATGCAAAGAATTATTGTAGCAATAATTGAGTATAACTGGGTGACTTCTCACGTAAGCATCAATAATCAATACCGTGTGCTACTATGCAACCACGCGTATTACTGTACTTTTACTACCGGGTAGTTCAACAATTTTAAAGGTAACACCTCCGCCGTTATTTTTATAGGAAGATAATTTTGTCGTTTTCTAACTACGACAATACTTCCGTTGTGGGGTCCACCAATGATTGTGCCATCGTACGAATATTTCCTGACAAAAAGAATATTCCCCGACCAATCGAATATTATATAACCACTTGCTTACTTTGCAAAATTTGTACATATTACCCACAACTATAACATTATATCAAATCAACACCATAATATTCAAAAATATAATTCGAGAAAATTATTCTTTAATCATAAAAGTTGGGGTCTTACACAAGCCATTCAGCCAAAGAAGGAAAAGGTCTTATGTGCTCAAAAGATAGTCAAGAATGCTATATGGGAAGAATCCTCAAGGAAGTTCACAACAGAAGATTATCGAGCATCATTCAAAAGGAACTTATTACGAGAGCAGAACTTCACAAACACAACTGTCAAAGAAGACTACGTTCGTAGTGTTATCAAATAATCATAGAGTGATGAGTCCTAAAAATACTCATCTCTACGATACAGGGAAATCCGAGCGATTATGAAGATTCCAGTCAGAAGGAGATATGCAAGGTCGCCTTCAAATGAACTCAAGAAGAGGGAATCATATCTATCTCGGAAAAACGACAACGTCAACGGAGGAGCAAAGCGATGATCGTTAAGGAACAACAACACAGAGATATACTATGAAAAGTTGTACCAGCTACAGAGTCCCAAAACCTTGTGGCTGATGAACTAAATGAAATCCATAGTCAATAGGAACGTCTCAAAATGTACTACTGATAATCCTTCAGCAACCCAACCCATAATCGTGAAGTGCCTACGATCAAACATATGATCGTAGTGTAAGAAGCAGGAGGACACCACGATTTCAACAATACAGTTGTCTAAAACTGGTAAACGACTTCCCACTCAGAAGAGGTCGAATGAGATGTCAAAACAAATAACAGCTATAGTATTCCATTTGGAAAGTGCCTCAGGGACAAACCTGACCCTTAGCTCACTCTAAGAGGTTAGCCCTTCCTGAGATACCTTAACCTAGAAGGAATGCTTGATTAAGTTCATCTCAAGGACCACGTTAGTCAACGATCGTAGAGTTGAAGTTGAAAAGAACTAAACGATCGTAGTGCTACCTCAACGATCGTAGTACGACCTCAGTGATCGTAGAATACAACTCGACGTTTGTAGTCCTACCAAAGGGTACTCCAGTTCACAAGAAGCTTAGAAAATGAGACACTTGCTAAACCATTCAAGTGGAGGAGATAAGTTTGAATACTATAGTGAGTGAGCTATGATGCATCAAAGTAAGGATAAAAGACAAAGCCATCCACTGTAGCATCTCTCAGAAGTTGATCGTTGAGTTAACAAAGGAAATCGTAGAGTCTATAGCTGCCTCATCATGCTACTCTACGAATCAAAAGGTCAACGGTCAAAGCCACGTCAATTAAACGTCTACTCTTCTAAAAGGAAATATCTAGCGAAAAGTTATGGGAATTCTGACTCATTATTGTCGGCAACGTGCAACCAATGGACGGTTGACACATCATCGAGTATCAGAGTTGGAAGGAAGCGCCTTAAAGACAATTTCAAATCTGCAGACGATTACAAAAAGCTATCGAACCTTTCTCCTCCCATTTGCAAAACCCTAGAAAGCTTTTCAAAGCGAAATCGGTTTACCCTCCGAGCCTTACAAAACCCGCACGACCAACTCAGTATAAACTTCTATATCAAACACCACGCGTCTTTGAACTATTCATATGGAGAACTGGCAAGTTATCACCGGCATTCAGCTCGGAACCAAATCGTTTGAGAAATCAGAGAAGAAGTTCAGGTACATTCTTGAATTCGTAAATAAAGTTGGGTTTTCAGAATGCCTTGAGACAAGTACGTGTGTGTACATTGACCTGGTTAAAGAGTTCTACTCAAACGTCTCCATAAACTCTGGAACTCTGTCTACCAAGGTTAAAGGTCAGACTCTGAAGCTGAAATCTTCTGACCTCAATCAATGCTTAGGTTTTCCTAACCAAGGGCTGAAGAACCTTGAAGATGTCAACGCTAAACAAGCAAAGGAGCTGATGGGGTACCAAAGAAACCCTAGTTTCAAAGACATGAAGAAGAAGGAGTTTCCTGAAGAATATGAGTTCCTAGCTGAAATTGTTGGAAAGTGCATACTGTGAAAAAACACTACACATGATACAGTGATTGACCAATAGTTAAAGATAATGTCAACAATAGTTCTGAAGAAACAAATCGACTTTGGAGCTATCTTGTTCGATCAAATCTCCAAGTGGGTAGAGAAGGCTGAGAAGAAGAAGACCACTGAAAAACCCCTAACCAAGGTGTTTCATAGAAGGATGCTGAGTATTATACTGAAGAAGAAACTAGGAGGGAAAATCAAGGATGATGAAGGAGAAACATTGAATGTGCACAAAGTTATATCTCCACAATTATTTGAGAACTGGAAGAAGATCCCTAAGGAGAACAAAAGGCTGATAGCTGGGAACAGCAGTAAAGCCTCTGCAAAGAAGAGAAAGAAAGTTGAGGAAGAGAGCTGAGTCGATGACTCTGAGAGAAGGTAAATCACACTGACCAGAAAGAAATCAAAAGTTGTGAAGAAAGCTGGTGATGAGAAGAAAGCCCAGGCCCCACCAAGGAGAGTCTCCTCAAAGGACAAGGATAAAGAAGAAAAGTCCTAAGCTCTTTGAAACAACAAAGAAGAAGAAGCAAAGAAGTTGCTTCAAGGGCCAGTTAGCAAGAAAGCTAAGGTGGAAGACAAACCATCCTCAGCTTCCCAGAACAGTACATCTGCTGAAGAAAGGGAAGTAAAGAAAATAGTTGTCAAGGCTCAGTCTCCACAAACAACATCCAGCAATGAAAATGAAGCTGATGTGATGAAAGAGATTGCAGCATCTGCTGATAAAGAAGAATGCTCAAGCCCCATGGCTAATCCTCAGAGCAGTCACTCTGATGACAAAGAAATTCAAGATGATCAAATTGCATCCCCAAATGCAACTTCCCCAACAAACCCAAAGAATGGGTCAGACAATGCTGATCAAGAAGAAGAAGAGAATGACCCCTCTAATCCAGAAAGCCTTCATTATGACTCGGAAAGTGATGAGTCCAAGAAAGTAGGATCTGTCCCTGCCAGTGCTGAACTCCAAAGAAGTCTGTCTATTGAGCAAGAGGAGTCAGAGTCTGAAGAAGAAGAAGAGTCTGTCTCTCCAATAGTTGAACCTCTACGAAGAAGGAAGAGCTACAGACTGCAAGCCCAGTTTGCCTCCAAAAGGAACAGTGGCCAATCAAATGCCATCATTGAATTGAGTGATAATGAGTCTGTATCTCCGGAAGAAAGTGCTAATAATGAAACTAACAGTGAAGAAGAAGAATCTGAGGAAATACTTGCTGAAGAAGGTTCTGGACATGAAATGCAGCAAGAAGGATTCTCTGCTGAAGCTGATCAAAATGATTCTGGTTCTGAGAAAGAAGAAGTAGAAAATGACTCCAATTCTGAAGATCAGGAAAAAGAAGAACCAAAACTCTACCCTGTCCTCTCACCTGCAAGATTCACTAGGAGAATAGTGGTAGAAGTTCCTAATGAACCATCGGAGACTCCACCTGCTAGATGGGTAAACTATGGAGATGAGCAGCTCAGAGTAGTAAGAATGACTACTTTTGACTTAGCCAAGAACTGGAACAATATGGAGCTAGATTGCTCAACCATTCTCTATAACCCTGATTATCTGCTGATGAGATTGTTCTTCCAGTGGATGCCATGGCTAAAGGCCTTTACTGAAGGAGATGGAAGCTACCTCAGCTGGTGCTACAAGACATTTCCAAGCATGGAACTGGTAGCTCAAAACTTCCCTAGGGTGAAAAGTTATGCTACAAAGATGATTACAAACAAGCTTCACTTCAAGGTCTATCGACATGCTGGAAATCTTTATATCCCCTACGATTGCAGAGTGGATTCTGAAGGACAAAGATCCATGACCAAGGAGGTGAGTTTGGAGAGAGTCATTCACTCTCGCCGATGATATTCAAGCCCAAAACCGGAAGCCTTATTATGCTCAAGCACTACTCTCTGATACTCCAACATCCTCCACAAGAAATTGGTACTCAACGATTGTTCAGATTATCCAAACTTTTGAAAATCTGTCCAAAGATGACGATCATAGAGTCCAATCCATTGCTCAACCTGAAGCTACCAATCAAAAGGATCAAACTACTTTGGAGCAGGAACTACTGAAGAGTTTTGATGATCTAAGCAAAAAGATATCTATGCTCACTAAAGAATCACAGAAGCAGACAGCTGCAGGAGATGATTCTTTCCAGCACAAACTTCAAGCTATCTTGGCTGATGTATCTCTTAAACTCCAAGAGAGAGATAACATCTATCAGAAGGCCATACAAGATCAGAAGGTAGAAGCTCTACAAATTCAGAAGGCCAATGCAGAGCAGATCGAAGCCCTCTCTGATAAGATTGATGATATGAGGCAGACCTTCTCAGTGAAACTTGAGCTAGGCCAGCAAGAACTAAAGTTTGAAGTTGCGAACTCCTCCTACCTGATGGAGCAGCTTATGTCCAACATGGAGCAGCTCTCTCAAATGATTGATGACAAAAAGGGGGAGAAAAAGAGGCATAGAAAGAAGAGGAGCAAGAGGCACTCAAGGAAGAAACAGGGGTTAAGGAGAAGAAGTCAAAGAAGAAGAAAGCAACCAAGAGATAAAGAGTCATCATCTGAGGGGGAGCCAGAAGATGATGATAACAAGATTACAAAGTCGAGGGGAGCTGATCGGGAAGAATCTGTCAAGAGGACCCAAGCAAAGACAAAAGGTCATCATCCCAGGTGGAACAAGAAAAAGAAGACCAATCAGATGAGTAGCTGATCAACAAGCATCCTGTAAACATACATGGAGCCAAAGAGGTACATCTCTAACTAGATAGGTATGTTCTAGATCCAGGATGTAGATTGTCTTAATGTATAAATTACCACATCAATTTAAATGACATTCATGATTAACTGTCTTAGAAATATAGCTGCTCACTGTATATAAGATTCATTCATAACATGCATATGCACTTATTGTTTTTGTCATAATCAAATAGGGGGAGATTATCAGGAATAAGCATGTGAATGTTATTCCTATTTATATATGATTTGATTATGATATATACATATATGAATGAATAATATGCAAGTATGTTTGCATTAAGAAAAGCTGTAAAGTCCTTTGATAGACAATAGAAATATATATACAAGGACTTAGAATGAATTGATCAAATATGTTAGGTTGATCCTACATAAGCAAAACAGCTTTGTAAAGTCCTTAAAAAGAAATGATGTACAAGGACTATAAATATAGAGAGATCAAGCCTGTTAGGTTGATCAAATGATGTAATAGATAAGCTAGTCTAATCATCGAGCACTGCACCAGAAGTCGTAGTCTTCCAAGTGAGTCAAGGTTAACTCGAGAGCTATCGAGGCAGAATAGGAGTATGCAAGATAGTAGATCTCAAAGTTTATAGACAGCCAGGGGAAACAAAAAAGGATCGCAGTTTATCGAGTAGAGCTTCCTCGGGATCGTAGTGTGCTGAGGAAGTCATGTGCAAAATCGTGAGAGACAAATTACCTGAAATGAGCCGATGGTCATCGTTCGAAGCCAAGATGCGAAACATAGACTACACTCAGTCGTGAGAGTCTCATCGATGCCAAAGCCAAGTCAAGGATCGTAGATCACACTCTGAGTTCGTAGAGTCTATTGATTACATGCAGAGATCTTAGTCAAGCAAGATTAGATGAAGACAACATGCACAAGGCAGAAATCGTAGTGTCAAGATCTGATCTCGGGATCGTAGTGTCTGCACAAGCCAAAGTTAAATCGTAGAGTGCAGAACTACGATCTAAGAAGAAGTGCTCACAATGCCAAAGATGAATCATAGAGCATATATGGTTCTCAACAAATCAGCACTCCCAGAATATCTAAAGGAACAAAGCCTCTGGTTTAAGCTGCAAGCTACATCCAAGGAAACCAGAGAGCACTCAATGAATGGCATGCAGGTTAACAGAAGATCTCAGCACCAACCCAATCAGCATTAAGATTGAGGTGTAAGGTCATTCGTGATGAAGTCTTCCACAAGGAAATCCAAAGAAGACTTCAGAAGCTGACTAAGGAAAGTCAGCTTATGCAGTAGCTATCAAGTGAACAGAAGACAACGATCTTGGAAGCAACCAAGATCGTAGTGTTTGACAAACAGAGAAGGAACTGATGGAAGGTGAACCGAGATACTGGTCAGCTTCTGAAGAGCAAGGCTAAAGTTATTAAGTGCAAGGTCAGTTCATTGATGATAAGTGAATGGAAGATCACAAGGAGAAAGCAAGCTGGACGCGCCATAAATCTGAAGTGTCTGGATATTCAGAAGGGGACCAGAGCAAGGAATTAAGCCATCAGTCTCTGAGAATAGTTGAGGCAAACAGAAGTATTGAAGCACTGCACAATACAAGGAAGAAGTGTTCTACATTGAAGATCTAATCAACACTCTTCAAGATCGTAGTGTTAACTCTACCAGTCAATGAGCAACACTCAACAAGACACTACGATCAAGTCCTTGAAGACGTGCATCAGAATTGTAGAGTCCGAATAACTGAAGACTGAAGCATTGGCAAAGGTTCAATCTGAAGAGTAATATTTGGACAAGTGCTTATTGAGAGCATCGATGAAATAGGACAACCTCTGATCTAGAAATCAGAAAGAGGTAATAAAGTCTTCGACTTGCCCAAGATATTAAAGTGATACATCTGACAGGGTAGGTGAAACAGTAGACTGCAGCGTCAGAAAAAGTATGATAAGTCACATCAAGTTGTCCACATCAAGCAACTTGAGATCTGTGAAGATATTTGAATAGCCTTCAACGTCTCCTTTCCAACGGAAGGATTGGGAAGAAGTATAAATGAGAAAGAGCTTCAAAGATCAAAGGTTGCTGGAGTTGCCGAGTTTGGAGTGAAGGTGGACTGATCTAAATCGTGTGAAACAGTGAGTTCGAAGGCTCACTCTACGATCCACCAAGAACACTCAGAAGTCAGATAAAGAAAGAAGTAGAAGTGTGAGTTCTACTATGTAGAAGTGAGAGTTCTACTACATGAAGAGTGTTCTGAACTGCTGAGAAAAAGAAGAGCATTATATCATCTTGATGTCCATCATGGGAAGACTCTAAGTACAATAGAGAAGAGCCTACAGTTATCTTAGCAAGTCCATCATGAGAAGGCATCAAGTAGCAATAAGGGACATCACAAAAGCCATCTTGGTGTCAAGTATGAGAAAGCTTCTAAGTACCTAACAGAAGAGCCTACAGTCAGCTTGGAAGCCTCTCATGTGCAGTCATCAAGTATAAAGGAGAATGATCTTCAAGGCAGTTCAAAAAAGGGTCATTCGAAGTGGTTGAGTAACCAAAGAAGCTGAGCATCACGCAACACTCAGCTGCACTTCAAGGATGATCAAGCCAAGCTGCTAAGTATAGAAGATGTTCAGAGCATGAAGATATCTTAGCAGCTCAGCACCGACTCCAATAATAAAAAACAAACAACTCAACAAAGCCAGGGCCTGAGGGGTCCTTGTCCAGAGGGACTAAATGAAGTAGGGCTAGAAGGGTCCTTGTCCGGAAGGACTAAACAAAGCAGGGCCAGAAGGGTCCTTGTCCTGAGGGACTAAATTAAGTTCCAAGCCTGCTGGGCTTGAAGAGTTCCTAGGGAACTAGAGGAGTTCCAAGGCTACTGGCCTTGAAGGAATCTTAGTAATTCAGGGTGCTGCTCTTCCTTAGTGGAAATCCTGCTAGTTGAAAGCAGAAGAGTGGATTAGGAGCTTGAGTCTCTGAACCACTTAAAACCCCTTATGTCTTTTACATTATGTCATTTACATTATATACTATAACTGCTATGTATGTTTTAACTGCTTACAACTAAACTTACTCTACGAATAATGTATGTATGATTATGAATATATTAATGAAGGGGATCTTTTACTTATTCCGCTGTGCTTGAAAAGATTCTCATGTTTGTCATATGTTGATTATGAACAATATAATATAAACCAGAAAAGTATTTGAAATAAAAAGGATCTATTCAACCCCCCTTCTAGATCTATTATGCCCTCTGGGAACTAACAATTGGTATCAGAGCAGGTTCTCATGCTATATTCAAAAGCTAATCGCTTTGAGTCTGATCCCAGACACTAACATTATTCTAAACTTAGTTTAGTAGTAAGTAACTTGTTATATGCAGATGAGCTCACATGTTGGAAATATTGTATATAGGTTAAATGTGTATATACACCTGAAGCTGCTCAGATTGGTCAATGGTCTCTATTGGTACATCAACAAGACCAATCCTAACCTGCAGTCAATCTTGTAGTCCTAAGACCAGACGAGAGAACTCAAGAGACATCAATGACAAAGAGTCGAGGACCCACCAGTCTAAAAGATGAAGAAGCCATACATGCTAAGAAATGCTTATCGAGAGAAGAAAGAAGATCTTCTCAAACTTATGTCTGGCTAACCAACAGCTGGGTGCAAACTCTATCAGCTAAAAGATATCAAAGATCTTAATGACTGAGGTTTTCTTGGCCTATATCTTCAAGACCACTACTGATTGATTAAAGGCCAGCAAGAGCAATAAGCTCTCAGGAGCAAAAGTAAAGCTATGCTCATCAATACCTAAACTCAGTATATCTAAGGAAAATGATTGTTTAGTAACTGACAGTAAAAAGGTACGGTTCCTCACTATTATAATTGTTCATCATAATTGCATCTTCTTATGAACTATAACAGTATTCTGTCAAGAAGTCACAATCCACCTAAAAAGGTGAAGAGATAAGGTAACCTGAGG